>OY754964.1:260000-1460000 GCA_963576475.1 Molanna angustata | reverse complement strand
TTTTACTACTATATTAATGTGTAATTAGTATACGATTTACACTTAAATATTGAATGTGATAGGGATATGTTCCACCTCAGTTTGTGTACCAATCCCCTGGCTGGAAGTCGTAGCTTATGTCAGCTCTGTATGTTCCTTACTCTGTGGTGGCAATATTATTTGTAATTTCGAGAGTACCTATACTGAAAAGACTTGCAAAAAGTTGTTTATGGTGACAAAATTTCATGTTAATAGTAACCAATTTATAGTGACTACTAAACATCTGGTTACTCGTAACCGAATGTTAAGTGTATATTTATAATACTTAGCTACAATTGGATTACTTATTACGAAAGTTAGACTAAAATATTGCTACCCAAACAATTTAGTTATCAAATTCTATTTTCAGGGTAAGGTCGCAGATATTAGAATCGGGAGATGGTTAAAGTGAAACATGTATGTATGAAATTTGTTCTGTAGTGGACTCTTGACATTGGTCGTTGAATACATTGTAATATAATTATTATGGAGGTCAGAGAATGAAGTAAATCGATCAGACGTGTGTTTGTCCACTGCCTCCACCCCACAATCTTCACCTTACTTTATGCGAGTGCACGTAGCACACCCCACCTCAAAGTGTTTACACATCGCACAGGGAAAACCCACAATCCAGTTTTAAGCAATTGTATAATCACTTCTCCTACCATTGCTTGACTATGTTGATGTTTGCTATTTGGATGCAATCGTGGAACATCTCAACTTGAACACCTTTAATATTTTTGCAACCGTTTTGTCTTTGAAATAAAAAAAATGATCACATATTTCTCATTACCGTCTTCTTCATTTGCCCAAGATACGACAACGAAGTAATGTAATAATAATAAACACTGAACCTTGAACCCTGCGCAAGTGGCGAGTTTATTGCCATATAGCAATTTATTCCAACTAACCAGTGTTTCCAGCCCAGAGAAGCAATATTAGCTCAGAAATTAATTTAAATAAATTTCTCCTCTGCTGGGGATCGAACCCAGGACGCCCGCACAGAAACCAAACGGCTTACCAACTGTGCCACGGCGGTCGGCATATACATACCCTGGCTTATCTCAAAGAAAAATTCTTTTATCTTTCAAATGATTTTATCTGTGAACTTTTCTCGATGTATTATTTTATCTGCGAACTTTACTCGATGTATGATTTTATCTGTGAACTTTACTCGATGTATGATTTTATCGGTGAACTTTACTCGATTTATGATTTTATCTGTGAACTTTACTCGATGTAGGATTTTATCTGTGAACTTTACTCGATGTAGGATTTTATCTGTGAACTTTAATCGATGTATGATTTTATCTGTGACCTTTACTCGATGCATGATTTTATATTTGAACTTTACTCGATGTATGATTTTTTTTTAAATGTACATGTCCTTGAAACATGTACATATACATCCTTTTACATTACTTAAACCAAGCATAAATGCTTGTGCTATAGGTGAACGAAATCGGTCGTGGCAGAATTCGAACTCGCGACCACTGCATTACTAATCCAGCGCACTAACCGCTCTGCCACCACCCATCTGAATTGCTATTATATTATCTTAGTTTACATAAAATGTTTTGTCGATGAAGAACTGGATCTAGTGATCTCACAGTTCAGATGGACCAACGATAAAGTGTATTCTTTGAGATTTCATTACACACAGATAGGTACTTCTTGGAAATAAAGACATCTCGGTTTATACCAACAACAACAGATACGAGAGTTCGACGATCCTTTATTCTATTCAATCTACCTATGTAGGAACTTTCTTATTAGATGACACTCTCGTTTCTAAACTTTAAATTTGACTGGATTATCTTTCATGTAGGAATGTTTGTAGAGAAAAAATTAGTCTTTACTTATAATACACTAATTCTGTAATATGTATTATACCATGGCACAGTTGACAAGCCGTTCGGCTTCTGTGCGAGCGTGCTGGGTTCGATCCCATGAAGAGGAGAAATTGATTTACATTCATTCCTCACACAAATATTGTTTCCCTGGGCTGGAAACACTGGTTCGTTGGAAGAAATTGTCATATGGCAACAAACTCGCCACTCGCGCAGGGTGCAAGGAAGTGTTTATTATTATTATTATACAAGTTTTATAATATTCAGTGCGTGAATTGAATACAAAATATTTTAGTACCAAGACAGTATCGTCACGAATACAAATAGGTACGTCAGGAATATTCTTCTTATTTTTACTAACATAACAATGTTTGATGATAACTTTATAAAAATGAGTCAATAAATAATTTATCAAATCACACACTTATGGATAAATATAATAAAAAATACACATTCTTTTTAATTTATTCAACTGCCAGCCAAAATTCAGGTACTTACTCAGAAATGAAGCTGGCAAAACCGTTCGTCATCGCTGGCAATAATATTTCAAGATGGATTCGATTGAGAAGGTTCTGGAATGAACACGTGTCGAGAATGGAAGATTCAAAAACTGTTAAAGTGGCCGGGGATAATGTTCCCCAGGAAAAGCAGACCTCCATAATGGCCTCCCAAGAGATGGAAGGACAGCAGCCACGTCACAGGAGGAAAGTATATAGATTCAGGACTAAAGAAAAAGAGAAAACAGAGAAGAATCTCAAATTTATAAGGTGAAATTAATAGCCTGTTTGTCAGTATACCCGCCAGTGTGCAATTCGGCTGTATTAAAAAATACAATATAGATAATTATATATACATCTTCCTACGTTCCCTAAAATAAGCAAATAAATGCTTGTGCTATAGGTGAACGAAATCGGTCGAGGCCATCGACCCATCTAGATATTAACAGAGTATTTGCAATTAATTTTTGCGTATATGCAATTAATGTTTGCGTATATGCAATTAAAATAAATGACAATATAATGAAAGTTTTAATGATATAGACATATTTTTCCTTTCTTATAATCAATTCCGGGAAAGGGTTAGGTGCGAGTGCGGACGGATATCATAATGACGAAAGGTGTTGTGACATACCATCAGTTGCTCTACCTCTCTCATTCCTCCACTTTTCTATTTCTATTCCTACAGTTCCTCCCCCATCTCCGTCATTATCCTTGTTGCTTTTGTCATGTATATTTTTTTTTTGTTTTTAATATATAATATTAATATTTTTTCAGAATCAACTGTAAATACGTACTTTGTGGACAGTTTTTTTGGCCTTGATTTATTAATCATTGTTTTATATTCATATTAATTAATGCCGTTATTGTCCCAAATAAACCAAATAAATAAATAAAATAAATATTCGATAGTGTTTTCTTCTTTAAAAATAATATTTTAAACGTATGTTTAAGAACTACTGAAGTATATATTTTCTAGACAACTTGAATTAACCAAGAAATATGGTGGAACTCATAGAGTTTAAACAGAAATAAACATTTGTGTTAAAGGAGAGATAGATTAAGATCTCGCTGGAGCAAGGATTCATTTATTACATTAAATACAAATATATATTACCTCTTATATAACGGTATAAATGTACAAGTATGTGAACTTTGACATTATGTTAACAAATAAGACTTTACTGCGTAATTTATACATAAACTAACGTAGAACTTTAATGTACAATGTACGTCTATTCACAATCTTTTTGAATAAATTGATAAAAAATAAATAGCTTATTGTGGGATTTATTTCTCGAAGGGTGTCTCACTAGTTGGGATGCTTCAACCAGTAGAGTTGTTAAGAAAGTGTTTTATAACATCTTTTTTCAGCTCCGTTCATATCAACATCGCAACTGCGTTAAACACTATTAGAAATCAAGCTGATATTTGGATTTACCACCATATTCTATACTATAATTTAAAAAATCCTGTCTTGACACGTTACAGTTTCAATTTTAGGTATGAAAGTATTTGTGATGAAAGAATGATCTGAATAAATAAACAAACATTTCTTATTTTTCCCGTTCACTCGAGGATTGGCTCTTCTAGTTCTATTCTGCCAAATTCGCCTCTTCTGTACTCAGAATTCGGATCCCTATCACGCAGATGTTCTTTTATACTTGATAGCCATGTGGCTATGAGGATCGCGATACCACTTCTACGCCGGTGATGTTATAGAACCCATTGGTCCTGTTCACCCCCGGACGCGGCCGCAACGTCGGACAACACAAAGTATCCACTATCCATCGGGTTCAACCACCGCCCCCGAGAATCCAACCTCAAACGGCGGGGCATGTGGCCATGTGGCTGGTGGTCTGCCTATTCTTTTAGTTGAAATCTCGATGTCCAAAACTCTCTTCAGCATAATATCCGTCTGGATCATTTCAAGATGCAGCCGTACCATCTGAGCCTGTTTTCGATTAGATATTTAGACAAAGTTGTTAACAACTTTAAATTTCAAATGGAATGTGCTCAGCTATACTTTGGGAGGACAAGCCCCCAGCAGCTAATTTTAAGCATAATCCTATTAAATGCTAACAGTTTTCATTTTACCAACCGTTTTTGAAATTCACTTTTATTTAAACCTCGTCTGACAAAATCTCAGCCGTTTCGCTGTTGAAACCATTGAATTGAGTCTCTGCTAGCCCTCTGTCGGAACGCCATGTGTAGGTATATCCATTCAATTATATCGTATAAATAATGACTAACTACACCTTATAATTTTCTCGTCATTTGATTTTAACTGCAATGACTGCCTTTGAGGGATTAATATTTGTATTAGTACCGGTTTTCTCGGGTTTATAATAATAAATCAATTGATATTACAGAGCTGATGATATTCGATTCTAGGAAAATTGTTTCTCTTTCAATTCAGAAACATGTCGGAACATTATTTGCTGAAAACAGTTTCTTAATTGAAAGCGTAGAGATACATCTACCAAAGACATGTTTACAAATTAATGTTTACGTGCGTAATATTGCATTTCAATGTGCGTTTGTTGGTTAAATCTCTCGTCTTGATTACCTACAATAATACTGTGCTAGTTACATACATGTTTGGCACAACTCCAACATGATACATTTCTAGGAGAACCTTGTCGCTAGAATGATTGGTGGGTACTCTAAAGGCGCAGATATAAATCAAAGACTTTATTTTTTCCGTCTTTAATCAAATATTTATATCACTGTTTTATGGTATAAAAAACACATTCCAAGGGCGCTTTTGCTTATTTGTTGTCTCTGCGAAACAAATTTCTTAAACAATTTACTGAAGGCCCCAAAACTCTGCTCTCCACGACTTCAGAAAGCATTTAATTCCATTTAATAGATATGTTTACACTTTAACCACGAGCAAAGTAAGCTGACTTGTTGGCTCTATGCATTTCCTTTAAAGAATTGGTATTCTGTGAATAAATCTTGATCTGTCTATAATCAGATCACCATAGAAACATTCATAGTTTCAAAGGTCTCTAGAAATAATATTTTAAAAACGTTTTTACTATCTCATGTTATTTCTTTCAAACACTGCTCCATCAAATACCACTTATTATATAAATTGATTTTTAAGTAACATAATATTACGATTATTAAAATTATCATTTATATAAATTTTCTAAAAATAATAGTATTTTCATAGTGTGTAATAATTTATTATTGTAAGATTCTTTTATCTCAAATAAACAAGTAATTTTTATTTGCTAGTTCATTTCTCCTACTTACTTTGCGGGTCCGGACATCAGACCTTGCCATTCCAGTAGGCTTCGACGGATATCGTCTTGTCGTTCACTGTTTTTATATCACTTGTGCTGCATGTCATCTTCATTCGTCGGCATGTTTGTAGGTGGGCGTCATCCTGCTCCTCTCCCCAATAGCACCACGTATCTTCCCCCTCCAGGAATTCCCACCTCTGCTGGTTCTTTTACTTCTAGGCATCCCCACTCTCAGTCTGTAAAAGGGTCTTCCATGTTGGTAAGTCCAGACTAAACGCGGTGTTCACATCCTCAGATGGTGCCATCCAGAGTCTGTTGCCGCCGTAGATCCTCTGTACTGTATTGTGGAGGTTCCCAATTCGGTAGTACATAGATATAAGAAAATTCTTTCTCGGCTGCAGTCTCGGTGCAGCCACCTGGTCGTTGTAAAGGGAGTGTCTAGGGGTCATGGATCTGTTTGTGCCTTTCCACCAAAGCCGTCGCCTTTCTTCTAATGGCTGATGGTGCAATTCCATTAATTTTCACCTAATAATCGCATACAACGGTGGAGATTAAAGTCTTTGATTTTAAGTCTCTTGAGTTTAAAATCTCAACCGTGTATTCTCAAATTATATATATATATTTCTCCGGATAGTATCACCAAATACGCCCCGCCCCACACTCTGTTTCAGTAATCCGCCGCGGCGCGGCGTATCTGAAGCGTATTGTATTTGATAACAAATGTGTTCAATAAATATTCATCTGGATAACAAACTACGGGTATCGTAATGAATAATGTATCTGATTTCTCGCCATTACCTCTCTTTCTCACATTGCCTTTTTATTCACTTCTCCGGAGATTTGCCAGCAATACTGATACATCTTTCCCTTCACCATCGACTCTGCGATAAACTTTTTCACACACTTTACGCGCAACAAAATATTCAACACTTGCGCGTATATTCCATGAATTAGTACTAAGGACCAAGTCAATTTAGGGATGGAAAAGAAAAGAAAAGAAAATAGAATGTATGGAAGTTACATTTGTCACGTGACAGGCAACTGTCACTTTCATATATTGAATAATTTTTTTATTTTCTTATCCATCGCTAAATCGACTTGTTGACTAGGAAAATAGTATCGCCAAAGTTCTTAAATTTTCAAATCGACTGCAAGTATCGACTGAGTACCCGTTCAGAGCTCGCTTTAGTGGAGCATGCGTAGAACCACGACATAAGCCGCTATTGTTGTTTTTTTGACACCCACATATTGGTATTGGCGTTAAAATATCCGCTGACGAATTTCCGTCGAGATGTGCAAATACCTCTTTTCCACAAACAATCGATATCCCTTGTTTCTCTTTCATCTCGAGTTTAATGAACTTTATTTATGATTCCTTATCATATTTCAAGAAAATAAGTGTTTAAAGTATGTATTAATGAGCAATGTAATATTTCTGGAGACGCCGATATGAAAATATAAACAAGTGGACTGTATTTTTCGCAGGGATGATTTGTTGCAACCACTGCAAGGTAGAAGGAAAGATATAGATGGAACACTCACTTCCTTGATTATTCCTGTCTTCTTTCTTGTCTGGATTGCCACAACTTGTCACTTGCGCGGTGATCACATGTGCTAGATCACCGCGCAACAATTTTATGGTGAATATAGTGAGTGTAGGGGAGCGGCAAAAAACGGATGAGATGCGGATTCGGTAAAATGGTCTTATTAGGACGCGTTATAGAAGGAAACTAAATTGTGGGTGTGCGGCGGGCAGTGAATGCAACAATTATATATGTCATTCTGATGTATAAAAAAATGCAACAATTTGGTACTTTATTTTTGGAGATAAAAAACACAAAACGCTTATGATTTTAAGTTGTAAATAATTAACAGTATTTAGGATTTTATCCCTGTCGGGAGTCAAATGATATTTTTTTTAATATCGGTATGTAAGGTGTAGAACTCCATTGTATTAGGTTTTTATTAAATCAAACAAAATTGATTATGGTTCTACATATATATATTTGTATTTGTTTTGGCTTACAATGTTTTAACATTCACGACTGTGTATGATGATGTATTTGTGTAAAGTTATGATTTCACAATTTTAAGCGTATTTTTCATCAATTTCTCAACAATTATTATAAAAGATAAATTGCCTAATTTTGAGTTCGAAGTATTATTTTATTTAGAATATTCGATAAATTCACAAAAATTTCATATATCCATACAAAGGCTTGAATTATTAATATCTTGATTTTTGATTCACAAAGCGCTTGAAATATATTCAAGTGATGCCAAATTTCTTACAGATAAACTATCTTTAAGTATCTTTCTGTATTCATTTTATTATATCAAGTGAATTCCTCTTATAAATCCATTTTATACTGTAGGGAGGGGTAAAACTTGTTCAAGACCAAAAGCAAATTATATAATTAATTGTTTTATTGGTGACCAAAAGTACCAATTCTACATAAACAATAAAAAAATCACAATAAACAAAGACATGTTTAACTTTACTTGCACAAAATATAAGCAAACTTTTTTTGTCACATCTTTCTCCGTTCAAGGAGTTCGTCACAAGGAGAAGTTTATGTTTGATCAACACATTCCCCTTTCAAAATAAATCCTTACAAATAACCCTTACAAATAACCCTTATTCTTGTTGACCCTTATTGTGTCTTCATCTCCTTACAAATAACCCTTAATTATATCTCCTTATCTAATCCTTGTCCCCTCCTTTCCTCATCTCTCCCCATTGTGTACTTTTATTTACATGTTGGTTATATACCTTACACACTAATGTCTTCAACAAAATGAGATTAGTTTTTTTTTTCATAATTTTAATCGAATATTTTTTTTTTCTTTTTTAAAAATCCAAATATGCAATAATAAAAAAAAATTTAAAAAAAAATATTCGATTACTTACACATTGGTACAAGTAGGTAAATAAGACTTAAATGACCTTATAAGTTTGGCGCAATTCAGGGGTGACTTCTATGCGAAAAATGCATTGTCACCTCAGGTATAAGAATTTTTGCTTCATTATTTACAAAAAAACAAGTCTCTCAATAGATGGCGTTACAACAAAAATAAATAAAAATAATAAGAATGTTGTTCATAATATCACACATAGATGGCTGTAGTAAAAATCCTTATTTTCATGCGAAAAGAATTTCAGTTTTGCAATATATAGAACTTTCAAAAATTAAATTGATAGGGATCTCATTAAAGAGGCATAATTGGTGAACGTTGCGCAAGCGCATAAAGTGATCACGTAAACCAGCCGATAACAGGTCGTAAGCCCTGTAGGTGCCTTTATTTCCCGGTTCTCCTACAGTAAATATTCCAACTTCGTCTCTATTAAGATAATTAAAAATCTGTTAAAAAATATCATAATTTTAGTTGATTATGGAGTTCATCATGAAGTGACAGTTTCAAACATTTAAATAATTCTATTTGAATATGGTTGTCACTAAGCAAAGAAATTGACAAGAACATGTCGCTTCTCAACTCTTTTATTAAAACAGCATCCCGGCTGTGGAACGATCTTCCTAATTCTGTGTTTCCACCTTCTTTTAACCCGGGTCTTTTTAAAACCCGAATCAATATTTTCCGAGCAGATTTCAAACCCTCCCCAACGCTTCTTCTTCTTCGTGTCTGCAGCAATCAAACAGTTCTTGACCAATACTTGGCAACGTCGGCTGCGTCGGTCCTCGGGTGAGCAGGTAGCAGGGCAGGCAAGGCAATCTCGTAGGTGGTCAGTGGTCTACGCCAGGTCGCATTCACACGAGAGGCAGTCGTCGTCTGATATGATTCCCCATCTCCTTAGGTTATCTTTCGATCTGCCGACACCTGTTCCCAACACTACGAAGTGCGCTTCTTCGGAAGAGTATAATGTACCTAAATCCTAATAGCTGGTGTCCCCTACGTAGTCATGTTATAAAAACGCGCCATTGTGCACCACTACGCAATAATTGTGTACATAAAGTTTGAAATAAATACATATCACAATGATTTTGGTTTTGCTGCAAAATGGAGACTATGACCAATATTATGAGTATTCTGTCTTTGTACATCACTAGTTATAATTATTGCACAAACAAGAAGGTTGTTCGATGTTTGGGGGGTTGATATTTTTGCGCAATGCCAACATTTGACAAAATCGATCGTTCTACGGATGCCCCATGCGGTATTTCATTAATTCACATTCTGCATATAAACCTATCTACATAGATATACCAAATTTAATTTTATGCTGTGTTTTTATATACAAAATACAATGCAACTATAAACATACTGTCTTTCCTGACTTGGTTATAATTTCATTGACAAATTTTTAACATCGCTTCATTGTGAAATATGCCGTGATGGTATGAATGATTTTTTTTACAATAGCGAAAATCTAATTTATTAAATAAAATCTCTTAGTTTTTAACCACGTTGAGTATATTTATATGTCAACTAGTTTCGGAGACGTAACCGCTCCTTCGTCCGGACAAACTTATACTAAACATAGATACTATGCACATAATGTGACCCGTGTGCCTAAATTATGTATCGGAAAGTTGATGGGCGGAGCTTACATTATTGAAAGCAGAGGTTGTCAAAGGAAAAATATTAAATAATGGAGTATTGTTTAAATGTACTTGATTATTAATTATTTTTTGTTTTGTATTTAAGGCTTTTTTTATCTCTAATGCCTCTAAGTGATCTAATCTTAAGCCCTCTTTATTTATGTGCAAGATTTTATAGCCTGTTTGAGTATTGAAAGAATGATTATTTTCAATCAAATGATTGGCAAACTCTGAGAAATTATTACTTTTTAAACTTCTTAAATGCTCCTTAATTCTAATATCAAAATTTCTACCTGTTTTACCTATATAAAAAAGGTAGAAGGAGCGGTTACGTCTCCGAAACTAGTTGACATATAAATATACTCAACGTGGTTAAAAACTAAGAGATTTTATTTAATTATATTAGTTAAAATGTGCCACAAAGCAATTGCAGCAAAGTAAAAAGATATCTAATTTATTATTTTACAATATCGATATTCTTATTTATTATTTTACAATAGCGAAAATCTAATTTATTATTTTACAATAGCGAAATTCTTATTTATTATTTTACAATAGCGAAATTCTTATTTATTTTTTACAATAGCGAAGTGTTATTATTATATCCGAAACTAGTTGACATATAAATATACTCAACGTGGTTAAAAACTAAGAGATTTTATTTAATTATATTAGTTAAAATGTGCCACAAAGCAATAGCAGCAAAGTATAAAGATATCTTATTTATTATTTTACAATATCGATATTCTTATTTATTATTTTACAATAGCGAAAATCTAATTTATTATTTTACAATAGCGAAATTCTTATTTATTATTTTACAATAGCGAAATTCTTATTTATTTTTTACAATAGCGAAGTGTTATTGTACATACATAGGTATGTAATTTTTCATATTATGATTTACTTATATACCAAGAGTCGTGTCTTTCGATTCTCTTTGCCCTCTCTGAATAAAAAGTTTGAAACGAAACTATAATGTTGAGTTTTATTCCCTAGCCGTTAGATTGAACCCCTGGCAATGAATTATTTAAGGCTCGACTTGCTCATTATCCCCAGAGAAATTATCCCATCTCCTCATTATTATTATTATGGAAGAACCTTAACTTTTTAAGTAAAACTTTTAGTAATTTCGTGACTTTCCTCTCTTCTATTGTTAACTGCTTTCTACATTCTTCTTTCTTTTCAGAATAATTGTTCGACTGAACACAACATCTGGAAAATTTCCTTACACTTTTTTGTATTCTAAATTTTCGTACTAATTTTTGAACACAGAATTCAAACTCTTTTGTTCAATTCAAAAGTATTGTGACGTTATTTCTTGATTTTACTGAAATAATGTTTAGTAAATCAAAACAATTTTCGAATTATTATTTAATTTTAAAGCGTTTATAAATAAATTATTTATCAGCTTACATAATTTCCTATGACTCTTTGATATATTTGTTTGTCCGCGTTACGTCGCTAAAAACAACTATTAACATATAATACCAAGAGGTAGAATATATTCAAAGTATAAAAAAAATACACTTATACTAATACTTATATTTTTACACTTTTTTATAATTTTATACCTTATTGATAATTTTTGTAGCAAAAATGTATTGCGTAATTGTTGTTTGTATAACCTCAGAACAGGCTTCGCCGAGTGAGGTAATAAATTCCATTATTATTATTATTATTCATACAAACATTGATGACATTACAATAATTATTGAATCTGTAATGCCCCACTAGGCAAAAAATCTGTGCCGGGACCAATGCATCTCGAGACAGTGACACTGTATTAATTGATGCAACATCAATCGTATATAAAAAGTGATAATATCACAACAACAATGGAAAAAAATAAAATTACAAAATAAACGTGGTATAAAAAAATTGCGCTAATATATTTTTGGAGCAAAATAAAGTATGGGGTCGAAAGCTATTGGTGTAAAATCTCCTCTGCATAGATATGTATAATATTTAAGTTTAATATTTATGTTTAATAATTATATAGTATAATTTGATGTTTTTGTTTTATGCAAAAATTTCATGAATATGTGTAGTCACATTATTTTCCATAGAGAAGTTACAAAGAAAAATTAGACGTACTTAGAGATATAGATAGAGATACATAATAAAAATAACGGAATATAATAAACGGTGCCACTATATTTACGACCGGAATTGGCGGGAAAAGCGTTTTCCCGCCAAAAAGTGTCTATTTACACGACAAATTTTCTGACGTCGTCTATGTTTTTAGGTCATTTATAACCATAGAAAGTGCAGATAAATCAAAATACAAAATTATTTACCTTTGTCATTTTTTCAATGGTCATAAAAATGCATCATGGAAACCAACTTGAAGAAAAAATAAATAATATTGGCATCTTATTACATTTACTTAATTTTATAAATAATTTTTTCATCGAGATCTACAATTATAACCAAAGTATAAACAAAGGTTAATATTTTTATAACTTGATTTATCTGCGTTTTCTGTGGTTATTTTTGGTTTTCGTCTATGGTTGAGTCGTGTAAATAGTCGTAGCCTATAAAAAAACTATAAATGTTGAAAAAACATTATGAAGTATGTTTTCAAAACCATCCATATATCATCATTTCCTCAACAATGTACTCCAGCCATACTCAGGTCCTAAGAGGCTGTATCTGTAATCTTTTTTACAATTTCCATTTGGAATATAGAAATAGATGCAATAAAAATGTCAGTATGGTGATTATCCAACTGTCGATTCGTTCAAGAGAATGAAATTCTATTGAAGGAAGAGGCAGTTTAAATCCAAGATGCGTGTACGAAGGAACATTTTGTATGGCGTAGTGGACTTTTTGCATGCTAATAACACCAAATAGAGAGAGGCCTCGCAGCATATATTTGTGAATTTTTGTTTCTGTCAGGGGTTATCAACTTTTGAAATTTTGGTTTATTTTTCCATGTATCTCAGAAACCATAAAAGCTAGAACGCTGAAATTGGTACAAACATAGACAAATACAAAATCTCAAATTTGTTTTTTTTTTAAATCCAGTGTTTCTCAAACATTTTTTATAAAGAAAAATATTTTTTTATGATAAATTTATGAGTTTAACTGCCTATATTTCCAAATTTTTGAAAACTATCGAAAAAAGCCGAAACACCCCAACTAGATAATTTAATTTTCTATAAAAAATATCAACATTGTATTAGCACATCTCAAATTTTTTTTACAATTTTTATAAAAATTAAATTTAGTGGCGACATTGCTTAATACAATTTGATGGCAGTCGTCTATACACAATAATATCTAAGAAGACTTAATAGTTTGATATTTCATCTCCAAACATACATACATACCATCATGCTATTTTCATATTCTGGGTAGGAAAAAAGGACCTACCGCCATACTATCCTATCTTGACATACATACCTACATGTGTTGTATAGAAAAAAAAAATATCTTAAAATATTCAATTATTTGTATTTATGGGTTTATAGTTTGGTACATATTCAACTATACATTCTATCGCTATCGAAAGTTGGATCTCATGTGTTACATACAACTAGTATTATTCATTAATTTTTTTACATATTCTGAAAAGCTGTATCTTGAATCCCGCAATATTTTTCCGTGTATTTTTGAAAAAAGTCTATTATTTATATTCCTAACGTAGATGACGAATAAATTTATTAACAAAAACAATTAATTAGTTATCTTGAAGACTTCTCATATAACTTGGGCCATTCATAAAAACCTTTCTATGAAGACTTCAAGCGAATTGGTATGTAATCTATTTTCTGCTATACTAAGAAATGTTTGGACAAGTGGTAAATTTTCTCCCCAAAGCATTCTATTGGACAGGATCGGTTGAATAGTATTCGTTTTTCTTTTTATCCCTAGATTGTGTTTAGTCTTCATTTTTTTTCTCCTTCGTCCATTTCTTATACATAGCATTCTCCTGTTGTACATCATCACACGAAACTAATTTATCTTCCATTGAATGGAAACGTTGAACCCAAACTGAGTTCTGCCTGTACTCTTTTTGAAAATCTTACAAAAATATTTTAAAAAAAATACTTTTTTCACTTCCTCCTATCTATAGGTAGTGGAAAGTTATGACTTTGCAATTTATTGATACCCGTGGCCGTGAGATTACGGTTAATAAGACTTATCATCATTTTACTTTTCTATCATCATTTTTTTCGGGTGCCCCTTAAAATTTGGGTAATTGAAAACACAACAGGTAACAGTAACATCTCACAGCAATGAGATTCATCACCCAGGTTCACCACCCATTCTGAATGAATTACCTTTGTAGGTGAGACGAGACTGTTGTGTGGGGGATATACGCATGTGTCGTGCTTTCTTTTATAAGGTTATGCGCTGCAGTAGCGGAATTGCTTATAAAAGCAGAAAATCTTGGCTTGCCTATGAAAGAAATTCAAGATGTAATAATATTTTGATTATGACCATACTACAAAATAAAAATTGAACCGTTTGTAGATTCAATGCTTTACAGAGCCATATTATGTTGGGACTAGAATGAACAGGGATGCTAAAAAAACATTGTCAACATTTCACAATTTTCTTTCAGGGTTTGCTTAGTCCAAAGGTTAAGGGCACGCCCCTGTGCGCCGGTAACCCCAAATGTGAGATATGTTGTGACGGTATGAATGTAACAGAGAATTAATTCATATTAATTTCTCAACAGTTACAAGCTTTGGGGTAGGCAGAAAGAATCGAGCGCCAGATTCGTCTGTCTTGTTAAACATTTGTCGCTCCAACTTTTCCTTGGGCGACTTCTACTTTTCTTTCCTCTCTTATCAGACTTAATTTTATCTGACCTATTTATTACTCTTTCAATCATACATTTTCACGAATCATATTTGAGAGTGCATTATTATTATATTTGTCTCAATGTTTATATGTGTACGGCATATTATGTAAAACTCAATTAGGGACTAATTATTGCTCATATTAATAGAGCAAAAAAAATGGCAAAAAAATGATAACTCCTAATTCCTACATATATCACATTTTATTGAAACATATATAAAATATTTGGAAAAAAAAACAGTTATTCTCTTTGATAAGTAAAAAGATAGGATGTATAAAATATATATAATATGTTGCAAAGTACTTAATATAAAATTTATGAAAGTCAATTTTTTTTATCGCTGGTACGTTTGAACTAATCTGTTAATTAGTGTTTTCCGGCACTAAGAGATAAATTAATTTAAAAATTTGTATGATTTCAATTTGTTTATCGTAAAAAAATGTAAATGTAAAAACGGTTTTACGTTTTTAGATTACAAAAATAAAACATAACTCGTGTATGAAAATTGGTGATTATGGACGTAGAGCTCAACAAGTGAAAGATTGCGGGTGACATTTTTGTACAAAAGTTGCAAAGCACAGGGCAAAAGTGACGTGCAATAAATACGCACAACGACGAACGTCAACTGATTTTATTGGTGTAAAACCACGAAAATCGGACAGATAAATGTGGAAGGCCTCACTAGAGCGAAGGCGGAGATTCTCTCTAAAATGATGAAGGAGGTGGACATATTGACCATCCAAGAGACCCACATAGGGGAGAATGATACACGAAAACTGGAGATTTCCGGTTTTACTTTGATAAACTCCAAGGGCCATAATAAACACGGAATAGCAACATATGTCAGAACCGAAAAATCAGGAGAGGCCATCGCTCTGGGAGAAGATACAAATTCCATATCCATAAAGCTGGGTGACCTCACCGTAGTTAATGTATACAAACCTCCATCTAGAAATTGGCAACCACAGGAACTTCCACAATACCATGAACATCCATGTATTATTATAGGAGATTTTAATTCACGCAGCACACAATGGGGATATTCAGATGAGGACAGAGATGGGGAAGCGATAACGGAGTGGGCTACTTTACATAACCTGCACCTCCTATATGACTCCAAACAGGGAGGCACCTTCCACTCCGGCAGATGGCGGAGCACCACTTCTCCAGATCTGTGTTTCGTCTCCACAAACAAATTAGGTGTACCACTATTGAGCAAAAAAGACATACTTCAGAAATTCCCAAAAAGCCAACACTCCCCAGTCATTGTGGAGGTGGGACTGCACATACCGGTATTACATCAACCACAGATTCCAAGATGGAACCTAAAAAAGGCAAACTGGAATTTGTACACATCACACATAGAGGCAAATATAAACAGAATTAAACCGGTAGCTCCAAATTATGACCGTTTTATTGGATTACTCAAAGCAGCTGCGAAAAAAGCAATCCCAAGGGGCTGCCGCCAAAACTACACCCCAGGTTGGAATGCCGAATGCGAAAAAGTTCTAAAGGAGTATGAACAAACAGGAAATGAGGAAACAGCACATCACCTTATTGATCTCTTAAATGAAGAGAGATGCAGGAGATGGACCGAACAAATGGAACAGATGGATTTCACCCACTCCAGCAGAAAAAGCTGGTCACTACTCCGCAAACTCGGATCGGCTCCTCCGTCCAAAAAGGAACATACCATTGGAGTCAATCAATTAGTAAGCTCCATATTCCAAACTTCCAACATTAAACCACCCAAGCAACAGAAACGCCAAATTAAAGAGCTAACTAAATTCAGCCTACTAAACGATGTGGACAAACACAATCTCACAGAAGAAGTGGTATTGGAGGAGGTGGAGGCTGCTCTGAAGCAGGTCAAAAAGGGCAAGGCAGCGGGAGCTGATAATATTCTCCCCGAATTCCTGAAATGTTTGGGAGACCGAGCCAAACTGTGGCTGGCAAGATACTTCTCTGCTGTCATAAACAAGGGACAAGTGCCCAAGCAGTGGCTGGAAGCAAAGGTCATTGCCACCTTGAAGCCCGGTAAACCACCACAAGACCCCAAGAGCTACCGCCCAATCTCCTTGCTTTCAGTTATATACAAGCTGTTTGAGAGAATCTTGTCAAGGAGACTCACGCCCATCTTTGAGTTGGCCCTACCCCCGGAACAGGCTGGTTTCCGACAAGGCAGAAGTACATGCGAACAGGTTCTGGCACTGACCACATATGTGGAAAATGGATTCCAGGAGGGAAAAAAATCGGGCTTAGTGCTTCTGGACTTAACAGCGGCATATGACACCGTGTGGAAGAGGGGTCTGTTATATAAGGTTGCCAATATCCTAGGCTCTCAAAAAATAGTTAAGCTACTAGACAACATGCTTTCCAACAGAAAGATTAGAGTTCACCTCAGCGGCGATGTCAGCAGTCCCAGGTTTCTACAGAACGGACTCCCTCAAGGATCGGTATTGTCCCCGATCCTATTCAATGTCTACACGGCGGATGTGCCAAAAACCTCGTCAACTAAATTCACCTATGCTGACGATATGGCAGTAATCATACAAGCCAAAACCTTTGAGGAGCTGGAACGTACTTTGAACGCGGACTTGGAGATCCTTCAGAAACACTACCAGAACTGGCATCTTCAACTGAACCCTAAGAAGACTGTTGCGTTGGCCCTCCATCTTAACAACCAAGAGGCAAATAGGGAACTTAATATACACATTGGCACGGAGAGGATCCCAAACGAAAAATTTCCTAAATATCTGGGGGTAAAGTTAGACAGATCACTTACTTACAAGCGGCACATAGAGCAGGTAAAAAATAAGATTAAATCCAGAAACAACATCATCTCAAAACTGGCTGGTACAACATGGGGCAGCAGTGCTGAAACACTGCGGACTTCAGCAATGGCTCTGGTTTACAGCACGGCGGAATATTGTTCCCCTGTGTGGGCGAGGAGCTCGCACTGTGGACGAATGGACGCCGAACTGAACCAATCAATGAGAACCATTGCTGGTACAGTGAAATCTGCCCCGGTCCCGTGGCTCCACGTTCTTTCTAACATCGCCCCTCCTTCAATCAGGAGATATCAGGCTACTGTAAAGGAGGTCAAAAGGATAAAAGAAAATCCAACGCTACCAGTATACTCCTATATCACTCAACCACCAAGAATGAGACTAAAGTCCCGAAAACCAATATGGGGAGTGGAGGGGGAAAGTGTTAGTATTGAGGATGAATGGAGGGCCCTGTGGACAGACTCAGGAGTGAGAAACAATAATCTGGTCCGGGATCCCAACATTCGTGTCCCTGGGTTTGACCTCCCTCGCAGAGCCTGGGTGCAGCTCAACAGAATAAGAACAGATATGGGATGCTGCAACTATCTCCTGTGGAAGTGGGGAAAGAGGGAATTGCCGGAGTGTGACTGTGGCGCTGAACTCCAAACGATCCGCCACATTGTAGAAGAGTGCCCGCTGCGCAGTTTTCCTGGGGAGCTGGAGGACATCCACGGGGCAAAACAAGCGGCAGTGGACTGGCTGCGGGGATTAGATCTAAGGCTCTAGCGAGCTTCATGGACGCAGCCTTTACTGGGCGCAGAAGAGCCTAGCCATCCGAAAAGTAAAGTAAAGTAAGTATTGGTGTATTCAAATCTGAGTATATCTCTGTACTAAAAATCGTTTCTGCACAGGTTACGTAACCCGCATACTTTCGCTTGGAGAGCTCGACATAGAGTTTAAATTTTGTCGCCTGCGACTCAGTAGTAGCAGTCTTCAGTCGCAGAACGACGCGGAAGACATAAGGATGATTATTATAATAAAAATGAGTTCTGTGTTTAATGTTTGCTCTACTTTTAACTTCAGCTTTCATAATCATGAATGTCCAAGAAACAAAATGTCATGTTTGTTGATGTCTGTTTAAAAGTAAAGTAGATATCGCTTCTTCTGAAAAATTGAATTCCTTTGCATTTTATTCTTCTTGTGCTTTTACTAATGAAGATTGGCGACCATCACACCAAACTCATTCTGATCCTGTGCCAACCTAATTAGTGATGCCACATCCGGAATCCCGAACCACTACCTGAATTTTATAAGCCACGATATTCTTCACTCCACTATAAGTTGTAGAATGACATATTTACCACCACAGAATATGTAGCCAAAATATGCGGCTTTTGCGTCTCTTGACAGCGGTCAGAGACGACTCTCTTTCTCTCTCTTTCTCCATCATATTTAGAACTCTTTCATTGGAGTCTGTCAATTCGTGAGATGCGCATCAACCTTCTTCGTCCAGTAATGTAAATAGGCCTCCCTCTGAGACCTCCACAGCTCCATATCTTGGGCATACCGAATCTATCCGCCTCCAGCCACTCGTATAATATCATCAAACTACCTCATTTGAGGCATTATAACATTTCTTTTGCCCGTTCTAGGTCGCCATTCCATCTGTGGTTCCATTGTGGTCTGTGGTTCAGAAGATATGCTGACAACGTCGGTTATTTTTGTTTTTTCTCTCATCCAAAAATTAGTTTTTCAATCTTTCAACTCTTTTTCTCAATCAATCTTTTCCATGGCACTTTGTGTAATTGCTTAATTATGTAACACTTTCTTTTGTAAATACAAGAATTTCACAGCCATGCGTTAGTATCAGGAGAACACAAGCCTCCAACCTTATATATTATTGTACTATTTGTTGACTTGTATCTAGTGAGCCTACAGTTGGGATTGTTAGATTTATTGTTGCAGTTTCACCTCAGGTACCCAACTGTGGGTGACTGCTTATATTTAATTGTTGTTTATTTATGTTTCTTTTTTGTTCAACTTTTTTATACACTGTCTTTACTATTTTATGTTAAATTATCGACCTCAATACAGGCCAGCTCTAGTGAGGTCGATAATTATATATTATTTTGTATTTTTGTTACCTGTAAAGATAAATAAATAAATCTCATCTCAAATGCTTCAATTTTATTCATTGTTTAGAGTTTGAGATTCCAAACTTCCACTCCATACAACACTTATGCTTTAACAGCTCTCCATCTTATACTTGGCTAGATCTCGCGGTTACACAAGTTTTGCATTTTGAAGAAGGTGGATCTCACCATCTCAATCCTGGTCTTTATTTCGGAATCTGGGTTCTACTCATCATTCAACGAGCACCCCAAGTATTTAAAACGGGATACTTGTTTTATTTATTATGCAGCCATCAATAGAGAGGCTTATCTAGTCTGATCTCCGTTTGCTTACTAACATGGACTTATTAAATTATCATTATAATAAAATAATCTTTAGTTTTAGTTGGTTTCAGTTGTTAATGTTAATTTTGTTGTTTTTGGTTTCAGGCCTGCAGGTTGCCAGCATCGAGCAGGGGGCTGGCATGCCGCGCGGGGCGGGAGGGGGCGGGGGTGCTCGGAGGGGCGGTGGCACGGGGGCGGGTCCTGGCACTGGCGGTATCCCCCCCTCATCAGCAGGTGTGGGGGTGGGTGTGTGCTGCTACGACGCGGAGTGTGCTCGCACGGAGGCCTGGCTAGATGAACACCAAGACTTCGTGCACGACTACTTCTTGAGGTGACAATACACATTATTTTTTTTTTTTTTCAAATTGAAGCTAAGTACGAAATAAATATTAAATTATATCCATTTCAACTTTAATTATTATATACATATTTATTTTTCTTCATTTCAACTTGAAGAAAGCTTTGAAATGAGTGTCCTTTGCACTTTTTTAATTTACTGTCATAACCTCAAAAAAATCTACCGATGTCTTTTTCAATTCCTTAATTCGTCAAAAAATATTGTGTCTGAATCGATGATAATTTTTCCTTTGAAGGACGCTTTTTGTCCAGATCAAAAGATTTTTAGATGTTTTTTTTTTGTTAATATATATGAAGAAGTTGTCTAAATTCCCAAAGTTGTTAATTGTTTTTTATTGTGTCTTAAGGGAAATCAATTCCGGAAATTGGTATAAACTAATTGAGAATTGAATTCTTCTCGATTTTCTCTTATGGTAAGGCTTTGGTAAGTACATAATGTTGCCAGTTATATATTATTTCAAATGAAATTATAACCTCCGCCATTTCTCAGAGGAGTGAATCTCGAGAATTACATCAAAGAATTCCCTTTTAATCCTATTTCTAATGAATATTTCGGAAAATTTATTGCTAAGGATTCAAATTATTTCTCTACTTAACGGAGGGGAACATTAAGATTTCGACCTAAAAAGCATTTTGATATCAACATACAAATATACTCATACAGTATACAGATACACAGATTTTGTGAGCAACATAAAGATTCTAAGAAAAGCAAACAGCAGCAGGGAACTCTTAAAATGTGTAAATCACATGGTCACATCTTGCGTGGGCCAAAATAATATGTGGATAGGCAAAATTGAGGGACGGTGCGAACCTAGCAGAAAGCAGATGTCTTGGTTGCGTTACATGGACTGAAGTGAGAAGTGTGGAAGAGTTGTTCCAGGTGGCGCAGGAACGGGACAACTTCGCTCATGCGTTTGCCAACGTCGGGGAAACTTGATATGACACATGCAGAAAAATAATTCATGTATGAGCCGTGTCCCTGGTGGGGTTGTCAGATAGAACCATACGAACAAACTACGCAGGGAATGCATTTATTTATAGATCATGTAATCAGTTTGATTCAAAGTTCGCGGATTTCGACATGTTTGGCCCATCGGCCATTTTTAGGAAGATGTTGAGGCATTCGTAACGGTGATTTTCCTTTCCAAAATTTTCCCATTCCTATTCATAGTCCTGTCCTTATTTCCTAGCTTGTCCATTGTCTAATTAATTTTGACTGATCTTATTTTAATTGTTTTTTTTTATCTTTCTTTTTCTTTTTTGTTTTTCTTTTTCTTTCGTAAGATCGTAATTTAGTAGTTGGTGTTACTATTTTGGTTTTTATGTTTAGTAATTAAATTTGAATTTATATGTATATTTAAAAAAAACTGTCTGTAACCTTGAATAAATAAAATAAAATAAAATAAATAAATACATAATCTCACGTGATGTCACTGTTATTGGGTTAGGCAGAGAGAACTGTGCCCCATACGCTTAAGTCTTTGCGTAAATTCATCGCCTTACCAAACATTCATTCATGCTCGTCGTTATTTACACTTCTATTGTTTTCTTGGTCAGCCAATTCTTGTTCCTGGTCTTTCAGTTCTATATTTTTTGTCAGTTGTTCTTCATACATTTTTTTCACGTGACCAAACCACCGGAGTGTGTTCTGTTAACAGTATCCTTCTTCAAGTTACACTCGTGAGAGTTACCTACAGGTAAATAGGACATCACGGATTTTACGACCTTTCTTCATACGAGCTCGTGCGTTTCGTTGAACTTTTGTTGGCCTTCGTGGCTCAGTCGGTTAGGTATCTGACTCCTGAGAAAAAGGTCCCGGGTTCGATTCTCGGTGAAGACACAATTTTCACTTTTTTTTATCTGGATATGGGAGAGGATAAATATTTTGTCTCCAAAATGTGACATCTTGTTACTGAATGTGTGTCAAATTAATATTTGACTTGTGAGATGCTCGAGGAACGATACAATATATTTTTTTTTATTTAAATAATAAAACACATAAAAAAACAATCATATTATAAGATACAAAATAAAAACAAAACATGTTGCCCTTTTCCAGAGTGCAAGCATTATTGTCTAAAGGAGACATGTAAAAAAAAATTATATGCACTTTTTTTACAGTGACAGCGTTGACTACGTAGAATTCCCTTATTTTAATTAAACACTGTTATTCTACATTTAAGTTGTGAGTGCTGGAATTCTCAATCGATTTAAAAACAGATTGTATGCACATTATACAAAGAAGCACATGATACAGGCCCATCAGCAATACCTGCCTGCCTGTTAATTAATAATAATAATAATTTATTTTATTCCTTTCCAGCGACCGTTTCGCCTGGTGAAGGCCTTTTCAACTGTTTTTTTTTTTACTTACATCTACCGAATTCTTAACTATACAAAATAAAGTGAATACAATTTGAAAATCAGTCAATATTATATAAGTAAATTTTATTTATATATATTTGTTGAAATAATTGAATTAAGTTCCCAGTCTCAAAATAAAAAATAATATTAAACAAAAGAAAAATTCTGTGACACTATGATGAAACCGAGAACTTGCGGGGTTTACAACATTCGTCTTACGAATTCCTACATTTCATTGAACTATCTTTTCAGCTCTGTTTTTAGGGAGTTTTATTAATTCTAATTTCGTACGTCATTCTCTATCCGCTTTATATTACCGAGGATTTGTGTTGGAGCTTAATGTGGTTCCAACATTTCCTGGATTCGTGCTTCTTATCACGAGACCTGCTATTGTGTTCGTTAATTCCTCACCTCATTTTAGCGACCCACGTAATTAGGGAATTTTATAATCCTGGATCGTGTGTGAAGTTGTCCTCTAATATATCAAAACATATACTACTGGATTAACGTTAACAAACCGTACTTAAGACTTGATTTATTTAAATCTCTAAACAAGACTCGCTACCTAAGTGTGCCCCGGAGAAAGCTTCAAAAATACTTTATGATAAGCACACTTAGTTAATGTTCCGAAAACAGTAAAAAGATATTTCTTGTCTCTCTCGAATCTTTGATTACTAACACTAAAAAATAAATTGTGAGTTGTTATTATTTTTATTGGATTATTGCGACGTTTCAGTTGTTTTGGTTTTAAAATTACAACTTTTATCATTGATCTGCTTATTGTACCACAATACTCTTCCAACTGAATTAGTTGACAATACTTACTTTGATAGTTCAATGAACTCGAGTTGATATTTTGCTGTCTCAATTCATAAACATTTAAAAGAAGATCAAAAATAGTTTTATACGTACTGTGTATTGTCAGGCCCCATAGAAAGAATTATTCGTTGACATCTTACGATACATGTAAACATGGATGATACGAATGAGATATAAAGGTCGGCAATTAGATTAAAATGATATTAAAAAATTAATTTAACAAAGTAATAGAAAAGTGCATATAAAAATATTTTTGTGCGTGATTGAAGCGATAAACATCGGTTTATCAAGAGACATGAATATTATTTTTATTTATCGCTGCCAACCACAAATAGTATAACAGCATCATTGAACCGTTTTGTGCACAAGTTCATTAATTGATGGTTCAGGAATTATTGTAGTTCCCCGTAATAGCTATCCATATTTAATTCTTATTCCACCAACTACCTTATCTGTTATTTCTCAAATCCTTCTTTTTCTTTTCTTAGACTCAGTCTGTTGTTTATTTTATTTTATTATTTAAGAAACACTCACAGAGAAATTGACATTAAAAAATACAAAATATATAAATACAAAATAACATGTAAGGTCAACTCTCCAATTACGAGTGCCTGCAGCATGTTATATTAAAATACCTATGATAGGTGGTAGGAGGAGAAAAAGGGGATAAATTCAAGGACCACAGTTGAAACTAGGATTGCTCTTGTGAATACATATATTATAACATCTTCAATCAATTGCTTAAATTTTGCAAACTTTAAATTAAAGATGTCCAAGTCAGTAAAAAGTCTATTGTAGTTATCACAAATTCTACGGATTATTTCATTCTTGCCAAGGTTTGTACGAAATGGTGAAATTGAAAATACATTATGTTGTCTACTATTACACGATTGTACTCTAAAATCAATTAGTTCAAGTAAGTCATTAAATCATGTAAGATTCAAGTGGAGGCTCCCTTGGAAGGCTGAACACCAGCTTTGCCGCCTTCGTTTTAAAAGTACCTGGTCGACGTTGTCCATCTGATATCCCATGCAGAGTCATGCATGGAATGTATACAGGTTGACGCCAATACTGTAACCCCAATTTGACCACATCTTCCACCTCACAAATCTGCGGATGCTGGTTCTGGGAAAAGGATGTCCCTTTATCTAACTGTCCCTTTATCTCTTTGGTGATCTGCCAGAAGATTTGCTGCCTAATGATATAAATGATGCTGCAATTTTTACTACTCTTGTCTTTCCAGTGTCTTCATGTTTTTCTTAATCTCATTTTCTCATTAGTATAACTTAAATATAATGCGGTCTCTAGTATAATTGATCGAGTAATATACAAATTCCGCGTGGTTAAATTTAATACATAAGCTTTTGTTTTCATTGTAGGTAGATACAAAACCGCCTTTAACCGAGATTGTTTAGTTGGTTTATTTTAACAACAAAGAGAGAGCTTGATAAATGTATTATCCCATTTATCTAATGCTCTTCTTCTTCTTTTGTATCTCTTTGGATAAAACACGCCTTTTCCCTAATATTCATTCTAATGTTTCTCGTTTATTTTCATTGCCTTGTCCATTACTATAACAACCCTTTTCTTTATCAGTTTGTTCAACTTCCTATCGAGTTTATTTATTTGATATTTTATTTATTTAGTTTACATATGTACAACGCGCATATTTTTTTTTGCTATCAGGCATACACATACATACATACCATCACGCCATGTCCCTTGCGGGGTAGGCAGAGAGAATCGAACGCCACATTTTTCTATCCTGGCACGCATCCCTCGCCTCGTCCACATTCATGCATCGTCTCATACATGTTCATCTATTGCTCACACTTCTAACATTTCCGTCTTTCAAAATTTCGTTCACATGGTCGTGCCATCCCTTTCTTGGGCGTCCCCGACCTCTCATTCCATTCCTTTCCGCTCTGTATATTTTCTTCGTCAGGCGCTCCTCATTCATTCTCCCCATGTTACCAAACCATCTCAATGTGTTTACTTTCATTCTAGTAATGACATCTTTCTTAATCTTACATTCTTTCCTTATATCCTCGTTTCTTACCCGGTCATACATCGTTCTATTACAAATCCTTCTTAACGATCAGGCTATCAGGCAACCTCTTACAAATCAAACTTAACTAAAAATAAAACAATAAACAGAAATATAAATACATAACATTATTAAAAGTAAAATCACAGCAAAAAAGAAAAAAACGGAGACAGAGTTTGTGTGGTGTGAGAGTATTTGGAATAAGTGCCAATTAAGACATTTATATGAGCTTTAGTCTTTTATCAAAATTTCAGTCCGCTACTTAATATGTTTCCTCTTTCCCCCAATCTGTCGACCATTCAAACCCACTCCACACAAGACCCAACCCTAGTTACCCCCCACCTAACCTCAACCCCCATAGTTTTCTTGTAAGCAAGTCGGCACATTTTAGTTTAGTTGAAATTTAGCCTGATGAATGAACGATTAGTTCCGAAACCGGTCGCAGTTTTTCATCAAATATCGTGCTCTATACAGAGTAATTTTATTTTAAAATATTTATCAATATGAGGCACAAAGTTAATAAATCAATATTAGAGAATATTTAAAAAAAAAGTTGAATAGATTGAGCCTTCTTAATATCATCACTTGAGGTGTTCCGTAGTCTTGCTGATTGCACTTCAAAAGAGGAACTGAGAAAATCAGTAGGGTGAATGGGAATAGCATGTGTTGTACAATCAGCAGATCGAAGAGGCTGTGATTTGACAAGAAAACAACATGTTTCTTGAGATTTTGTGGTGAATTAATAATTTTAATTTTAATTTACATAAACAATATAGAACAATTATGCAACACTAGTACAATTTACTATACAACATAGGAATATTGGAATATGCTGGAACCTACAAAATGCTCCAAGAGGATACTTAATTATACCATCAACAAGGGGCTACTCATGACACGTTCCTTATACGTTCTAATCTTGGCTTAATCCTAACAATTTATATTCTCGATCATAATCTAATCTTAAATTCCTTAAAAATTTAATCATAAAAAAATGTTAATATCAACTTTTAGTCTGAAGTTGTCATTAATTGTTGCATATTTTTTTAATATGTTTTTGATTCTACATAATATTTTTCTCCTTGGCACTATACCAACATACTGCCTATATAGGCTATTAGAGTCGGCTCTTCTCGTCCTCAGGCTGTATACTCTGTGGTTTTGGGTATTTCTTTCATGCGAGCAGTTTCTTTATAGGATCTTGGAGCAATTGTTTACACAGTTATTCTTGGTCTTGCTCTGGATAATAAACGAGGAAGATTAATATTTATTGCCTTATTTACGATGTGGTCCTTTTAAATGCCCATACCGTCTTAGCTGACGCTCTTCTAGCTTGCTGTATATGATTCTTCATCTAATATTTGAATTGTTGAACGTCGATAGCTATTTCGCCTTATTAGGGCATTGTCTATGTGTTATATCTATAGTCTCCAACCAATGGCGTTATTTAAATACTCTGTTGCAGATACTGAACAATCAAAAATATTGAAAGTCCAACCCTCCACCTGGCTGTAAAAAAATTGCCTTGACCATAGAGTAACCTTGACATTTACATAAACGCTTCAGGTTACGTAACTTAAAAAAACATTTATTTCGCTGTGACGCTGAATGAAATGTATATAGCTATATATATATATATATATATATATATATATATATATATATATATATATATATATATATATATATATATATATATATATATATATATATATATATATATATATATATATATATATATATATATATATATATATATATATATATATATATATATATATATATATATATATATATATATATATATATATATATATATATATATATATATATATATATATATATATATATATATATATATATATATATATATATATATATATATATATATATATATATATATATATATATATATATATATATATATATATATATATATATATATATATAATACAAGAATATCTGTTTTTTTTAAAAAAAAAAACAGATATTCTTGTTAGTTTTGATATTGTGTCACTTTTTACCAACATACCTACCGATGAGGCACTTTCCGCAGTGAAAGAAATTTGTGAACCATCAAAAGACATAACTGAATTGATAGAACATTGCTTAAATAATACATTTTTCATTTATGACGATAAAATATACAAACAGATTAAAGGAGCACCAATGGGTTCGCCTCTTTCACCACCGGTTGCGAATCTTTTTATGACAAAATTTGAAATAGACGCCTTAGAAAAATCACATTTGAAACCGAAACTCTGGATTAGATACGTGGATGATACGTTCATAATATGGCCCCACGGATTGGAGGAACTAAACAAATTTCTAATTTATTTAAACGGGCTCCACAGCGATATAAAATTTACAATGGAATTAGAAAATAATAATCAAATACCATTTTTAGACGTCCTAGTTATTAAGAAGGATGACGGTAGCCTTGGTCATACGGTTTACCGGAAAGCCACACATACAGATAGATATCTACATGCATCCTCTAACCATCACCCGGCACAAATTGCATCGGTAGCTAATACATTAGTTTCCAGAGCTATAAAAATAACAGACTCCGACCACCAACAAAATGAATTAAATAACCTCAAAAAAACCCTGCAATGTAATGGCTTCTCCGATTTTGTTATAAATAAAGCAGTCAAACGTCAAACTAATAAAAACGTCATAAAAATTGATAAAACTATTTCTGAAAAACCGTTAGCTACAGCTTTTTTACCATACATAAAAGGAACCACAGATAAAATCAGTCGCCTTCTAAATCAACATAATATTAGAACAGTCTTTAGAACAGAAAATAAAATATCAACCCTTCTGCGAAATGTAAAAGACAAAATCCCTCTAGAGTCTCATGGCATATACGAAATACCATGTAAATCATGCGACAAGACATACGTGGGAAAAAGTAACAGAAAAATATCAGCCAGGGTCGCGGAGCATAGCGTGGATTCAAATAATAGAAAATTAACGTCTTCACTAGTCCAACATACTCTGAACGAAGGACATCAAATCGATTTCGATAATGCACGCGTAGTTGCAAGTATTAACACAGAAACAGTAAGAATTTATAGAGAGGCAATCGAAATTTACAAAAGGAAGAATGTCGTGAATAATCGAGACGATGGTGTGCGTCTCCCGCTGGCCTGGAAAAATATCTTACATAAAAATAGAATCGACAATAAAAATAAAAATAACATTATAAAACATTCATTAAATACCTCAGAAATTGACAGCAATAAAAATCCCATTACAGTAAACCCATTAAATGTTAAACGCCAAACAAATAAAATTAATACAATAGATACATCATTAAGCGTGAGGCGAATCACCAGAAGCCAGTCAAAAGCCATTAAGGCGAACAAAAGCGGGGAAAACCCATCTACCCCAACAGTTTAAACTTTAACTTTCCAATCTTCACTTGGTGCTAGGTTCTCGGCTCGAACGGACGTGCTTGCACTGACACACGAAGCGAGAATCTATCAACAAGGCCCTGAAGATGCCTGGTGTGATCCAGGCGAAACGTCGGTTGACGAAAGATCCTTCCAAGGATCTGATTTTGACGCGGGATAACCCCAAAGATAATAATAATTTCATATATATATATATATATATATATATATATATATATATATATATATATATATATATATATATATATATATATATATATATATATATATATATATATATATATATATATATATATATATATATATATATATATATATATATATATATATATATATATATATATATATATATATATATATATATATATATATATATATATATATATATATATATATATATATATATATATATATATATATATATATATGAAAAAGAATTTTCTGGGTTAACCCGTGTCAGATAGTCCTGAGAAGGACTGTTTAAGACCTGACGTTTCGCCCGAATATCATCGGGCATTGTCGAAGGAACGCAACGAAAACCGAGCGAGAACGAACGCGCGCGAAACACGACCGCACACAACTAAGGCTTTCCGTCAAGTGAGAAGCGCCAGTCTATGCATGAGCGCAGAGGTAGCGAGCGGGTAGGTTCCCCTCCCCCCCTCCACCCCTTCACTCCCCGCACCTATTAGCTATTTGTTCTATTATTTGTACCGTTAAGCCGACTTTGCGAACGAGTTGTCATTTTAATAGTGGGTTTTTTCAAATATTGTTTGTTTTGTTATGTGTGGAGGTATTGAATTTCTAATTATTACTTTAGTTTTATGAGTATTACTATCTAGAATATTTGTCCATGTTTGAGGAATTCTTATCGCGTCATTTCTGCTGTTCATATTATTTGCATGTTTGAAAATCTCAATTGCCTCTCTGTATATGCGTTGTGGTTCGGAATTTAAGTTAGCGATGGTGGATGAATTTTCGAAATCAATAGTGTGGCCTTCGTTAAGAACGTGTTGGACTAACGACGAAGTTAACTTCTTATTTTTGACGTCCACTCTATGTTCTGCTACTCGTGAGGATATTTTTCTATTGGAGCGACCGATGTATACTTTGTCACACGAATTGCATGGAATTTTATATACTCCGTGCGACTCGAGTGCAACTGAATCTTTGGGATTGCGAAGAAAGGTAGATATTTTATTTTCTGTTCTGAAAATTGTTTTTATGTTATTTTTCTTCAGAATGCGGCTTATTTTGTCTGTCGTGCCCTTGATATATGGCAAAAAAGCTATTGAAGTCGGAGGAAGTTCTGGTTTTTTGATATTTTTATTACTGTAGCGTCTAATAGATTGTTCGATACGTGATTTTGAATAACCGTTGGAGATGAGAGCGTTTTTGAGACAGTCAAGTTCGTTGTTTATGTTATTATTATCAGATAGTCTGAAGGATCGGGTCACTAGAGTATTAATTATAGAAGATAATTGAGCCGGGCTATGGTTTGAATTTGCATTTAGATATCTGTTTGTGTGAGTAGGCTTTCTATAAACTGTATGACCAAGTGTGCCATCGTCATTTTTGATGACAAGGACATCCAAGAAAGGTAAGCTATTATTTTCTTCGATTTCCATAGTAAATTGAATGTCCGAGTGGAAACTATTAATATATTTTAGAAAATCTGTCAGTTTATCGGTACCGTGGGGCCATATAACAAAAATGTCGTCGACATATCTACGCCATAAGAGTGGTTTTAAATTTGTCTGTTTTAAAATATCGGTTTCTAGGAATGTCATGAATATGTTGGCAATAACCGGACTTAAGGATGAGCCCATCGGAGCACCTTCTGTTTGCTTGTATATTTTTCCTTCAAATTGAAAGTAGGTATTATTTAGACAGTGATCGATTAAATTGATGATATCTTTTGATAATTTTAACTTTGTTTTTAATAATTCGATTGACTCTTTGATGGGAATTTTAGTGAATAATGACACTACATCAAAGCTTACCAGAGTGTCACCTGTGTTTATTTTATAGTTAGATAGTGTGTTTATAAAATGTTCAGAATTTTTAATGTAAGAGTCTGATTTTTCAACGTGGGGCTGTAATTCTTTAGCAAGGTATTTAGCAAGTGATTGAAGGGGGGATCCGTATGAGCTAACTATGGGCCTTAAGGGTACTTCTGCTTTATGTACTTTAGGTAGACCGTATATTTTTGGGATCCGTGACGATTTTTCTCGTGGGATAAGTTGTTTTTGGAGTTCGGAATCGAATTTGGTGGACATTATTTTAGATTTTGTTGTCTTTTCTAAGTAAGTGGTAGGGTCCGATTTGTTTTCTTTGTAAATTGAATCTGAGAGAATGTCACGCATTTTAATTATGTACTCATCGGAGTTCATTAAAACGGTCGCGTTTCCCTTATCAGCCGGTAGAACAATTATATCTCGGTTAGATTTTAATGCTTTGAGGGCTTTAAATTCTTCCGAAGACATATTTCTTTTAGGGTCGCGAGCTTTTCTTATGATATGACACGTCTCTTGGCGGATTGTTTCGGCAAGTTTTTCTGGTAGTTTAGAGATGGAGGTTTCGATACCGGTAACTATTTCTTCTTTGGGTATCTGTGAAGGAACCACACCAAAATTAAACCCTTTCATCAGAACTGAAACGGTGGCGTTGTCGAGCGGCTGGTTAGTAAGATTGTGAATAATTTTATTTGAATCTAGAGTAGGAGGATTAAAAGTAGATATATTACGCTGGAGTGATTCATATTTATTTATTTGACGTTTGGTTGTAAGTTGTGAATTTAATTCAACGCGTTGTGTAACTAAATCTTCTAAAATATTCCAGAGCAACGGATGTAATAAATTTGATAATTTTAAATGTAACGATAAAATATTTTCACTGACCTTATTTAGTAGGAAGCGAACGTTGTGAATTTCATCCCGGAGTAGAGCAAGGCTAGCGTCGTTCAGGATTCTTGTAGACGAACGACGTTTCTGTGCACGTGGTTTTAACTTGAATAAATAGAAAAATATCCTCACGAGTAGCAGAACATAGAGTGGACGTCAAAAATAAGAAGTTAACTTCGTCGTTAGTCCAACACGTTCTTAACGAAGGCCACACTATTGATTTCGAAAATTCATCCACCATCGCTAACTTAAATTCCGAACCACAACGCATATACAGAGAGGCAATTGAGATTTTCAAACATGCAAATAATATGAACAGCAGAAATGACGCGATAAGAATTCCTCAAACATGGACAAATATTCTAGATAGTAATACTCATAAAACTAAAGTAATAATTAGAAATTCAATACCTCCACACATAACAAAACAAACAATATTTGAAAAAACCCACTATTAAAATGACAACTCGTTCGCAAAGTCGGCTTAACGGTACAAATAATAGAACAAATAGCTAATAGGTGCGGGGAGTGAAGGGGTGGAGGGGGGGAGGGGAACCTACCCGCTCGCTACCTCTGCGCTCATGCATAGACTGGCGCTTCTCACTTGACGGAAAGCCTTAGTTGTGTGCGGTCGTGTTTCGCGCGCGTTCGTTCTCGCTCGGTTTTCGTTGCGTTCCTTCGACAATGCCCGATGATATTCGGGCGAAACGTCAGGTCTTAAACAGTCCTTCTCAGGACTATCTGACACGGGTTAACCCAGAAAATTCTTTTTCATCTTATACCCGTGAAAACCTAAAAGTTAACATATATATATATATATATATATATATATATATATATATATATATATATATATATATATATATATATATATATATATATATATATATATATATATATATATATATATATATATATATATATATATATATATATATATATATATATATATATATATATATATATATATATATATATATATATATATATTGTCACGTTACGTTATAAATACTGGCTAGGAATTAGATAAAATTAAATAATTTATATATTTTTTTTTAAAACTGACACACTGAGTTATTTTGCAAACTAGCAACATTTATCATTTGACCGCTTAAATAGGATTGTCATTCCGAAAAGGCGCTTTTTCTTAATAAAATTGTTGTGTAACGAGTCACAGCCATTTATAAGATGGCGGGTGACGTTATTTAATTAAAAATAGTGAAACGGGAAAATGGGTAAGTCCTTTCGATATTTTATTACATTCAATATTTGTGGTAGATCGTGAATTGATACAGTTTGTAAACGTAAATCATTCTTCTTTTCATAGGAAAGTCTAATGTCAGATTTCCCATTATTCTCACCCGTTTATATTTCTTGTCCTGTCCTTCGTCTTTTCAAGTCAATTTGATTAACGTACCACGTTTATTTCGTCCTGTTTCGTTCATGTTTTGTATTGGTACTTGACATCTTGTTTGAACATCTATAATTTATCATGAGACGACTCATATTGATTGTATATCAATTTTTATCGACGAGAATGTGACCATGGGAAGTAAAACTTATGAAAAGTTCTATTAAAGATGACTGTGAAAAGAAAATTATAAATTTGGATTTTAACAGAGGATTTACTTGAGGGATGACATTGAGAGGATTGATTTCATGTTAATCTATCCAAAAAGGAAATATTTAGAAGATTCGACGTGATATTGAAGTTTGGATTGTTCATATGATGATGCCATTCACTATGAAGAAACTCTGTACTAATTGATTACCACAATATGGATTTCAGAATATTAAAAACTCATTCACACTTCATTCATCTCTGAAGGGGTGAATTTTGATGTATAAAGTTCACCGTATGAAGAGTGATGATGACGTCCTTGACTCATGCTGGATTTCTTTATTTGTTGTATTTGGAGTTAGTAAATTATAACATTTAGTAGGATTTAGATTGAGACGAGCGTAGGTAGAATGATTTTATTTTTGATTGTCTATCGGTGAATTATCAATTTGTGAATAACTTAATATCAATTCTCATACTTATTATTAGTTCGGTTTATTTAACATTCCAATATAAAGAGAATTCTCTTTTGACGATTTAAATCTTTTGATATTTTATATTTTCAAGTAATTTACATTCTTAATTTTATTTATATTATTTAAGAGTTAACAGCCTTAATATTTTAGTTAGTCTTCACATCTTTCATTTAAAATTATAATAAATTCATTCATGAGATTGAAACTAATAAACTTGTACAATACTTAATATTAAAAATAAATGTTAATTTGTTCTTAAAAACTTTGACTTTATCTCAAGAATCCTTGCAACAAATCTATTTCTTTAAATTTGATCTTAATTATTAATATAATATTTTTTTTTATAAAATTATTTTATTTTCTTATTTGGTCTCATTCAAGTTTATGACGAGATAGAACCCCTGAGAGTCATTGTAAGCACTAGTTAAGACAGCAGAGACTTTTGCTTTTCTATCACTGAGCTACTGGTGAACGATGACAGTGGAGTTGGATCCTGTAATAGATCAGGCTCTCCAAAACCACAGCCTCGCAAATGGCGCCCAACGTGGGGCGCGGATTATAAGGAATTGATAATAACATCATTTAAATCAGACGTGGTGGCCGTTTAAAAGTCATTGGGGAAGGGAGGTCCTGTGGGGACGAGTCTTACACCTTGTTAAGCTTGTTTTCCCGTTTTCAAATGTGAGTAGGTCGTGTGAGGATGGGTTCTGTGTTTTGTTAAGCTTGTTTCCCCGCTATCTCACATGTTCATGTGTGGACAGGTCTTACGTTTTGTTGTTAAGCTTGTTTCCCGCTGACGGTGTAGATAGGTTGTGTGTGTGGACAAGTCTTACGTTTTTTTCAGGCTTATTTCTCCGTTACTTTACATTTTTGGGGTCAGGTCTTACGCTTTGTTAAGCTTGTTTTCCAATAGCAAACCCTCTCTCAGTGGTGTGCATATCGCGTATACGTGGAGATTCAATAATCATGTCGAGTCATAAATTTGAAATGTGACCTGGCGCCCATATTAAAATCTTGTTGCTTGGTTCTTGAGGAAAGACGTGTTAATTAGATTAGATTAGGAAGATATAAATTGGTACGATAGGAAGATTCCCAGTCCTTGTCCATTCCTAAACCTTAAAATCTGACAGAGAAGCTAACGAGAGATGTCATACATTGAAGACTACCATGAAATGGCTTACGAGGAAATCTTCAATTGAAAGGATGACGAAAGTATAGTGAAATTTATTCATCTCATCGATTCTACATATGAGCTAAGTATTCATGTTAATTTTTTCATTGTGATTCCTGAATAATCAAAATTCATAATTTAAATTGTTTTCTTTCAGCATTGAATTTTATTGTTCTCAAAAAGTGCAAAAGAAAATATTTTATTGATAAATTTATAATCAATATAAAAAATGTTACAATTTGATACCTAAAGTACATATTTTTATTTGCAAAATTAATTTGCTTAGCAACAAAAATAATTAATTTTTAGTTACTGTGTGAAAAAAGTATTGTTAAAAAAAATATATTTTATTACTGTGAGGGTGAATAATTTTTTTCTTGAGGACAGATATAGTTTGGTCTTCGCGTTGAATAGTTCACTAATTTATATTTTTCCTGTTTAAAATTTTGAAAGTTAACTTTGAAGTGATTTTAATTTGAAATTTATATTGCTTTGTTGTTTTTCATTTAGAAAGCATTATTAAATAAATATTGATAAAAGTCTTTACAGTTTTCTTAGCTGTTTTATTTAATTTAAAATTGTAAATTCAGTTTTAGTTATTTAAAGTATTTTGAGTGTGTGTGATACTGGGAGAAGATAGTTGTTATTAAATGTTTTACATTTATTTTAAAAGAAACTTAATAATTTTTCAGAATGTCATCTTGAATCTCGACGACGAAGTTTATTGATATTTTTATTAGGATGAATGGAGGTTACCGTTTCGGAAACAAATTGAACCATTTTATTATAAAACGAATAAATATATTCTATTGGTGAGTACAATATTTAAAAATTGTCGTTTCATTACATTTGGAGAAAATTATCGCTTTGTATTTTTCAAACATAAACATTTTTCAGTTTTAAATTTGAATCGTAAAGATAATTTATTAAAAACTAAATAGTATTACTATTGAACATTGAAGTTTGCTGTTAGTGTTGATGTAGAATGATTTATTAAGTTATTAAATAAAAATAGTTTCTTGGTTTGATAAGAAAATTTCATTTGGTGGACATCTATTATTGAACTTTATAACAAATTTTTTTAGTCGAGACTCAAACCATTTCGCATTGATTTTTCTATTGACCTATTTTACAAATAATTCCTGTTTTCACCGCAAGATACCGTGAGGAGTGATTAAACTGTTTTGACATTTCCAAATGTCAGGGATTTCAACTTTCATAACTTCGGAAATATTGAATTTTTATGATTTGGAGTTATAAATTCGTTTTGATTCAAATTGAAATACAACTTTGTTGTGATTTTTAAAGTCAGTGGCTATAGTAAACCATTTTTTTTATATATTTTCGTGTTAAAATTCATCAACTGTCGTGATATGTCAGATTCATTTTCAAGTTGAAACATCGTAATCACGAGTAATTTTATGACTTTTAAAGGTTTAATTCCAAGTGAATATTTATTTATACTGTTGTGAAATTGTGTTTTGCATCGATTTGATTTATATTTGGTGTTATTTATTATCAAATATCGTCTTAAATACAACATATAATTTGACGTTTAAAGGTTATGTTTTACGATCTCATATATTTGAGAAGTTTAAAAAATTGATTGATATTGTGCAGTTCTTGTTAGAATATTGAGATTATTTAGTTTTGTTTTCATTGATAAAGAAAATAGTGAATAAAAACTTCATTTTATATCAGTTTTCATATAATAAATTTTTTTGTGTTTCCGAGTGATCATAATATTAGAGGATTAACTTATAGAATTTTACGATTCAATTAATTTCATTCAATATGGAAGATATTCCAAACTCCGCTTTTAAATCGGCTGTTGAATTGAAGAATCATTTGAAATTGCGTGGTTTCAAAACAGACAACAAACTTCATAATTTACAAATGCAAGCAAGATCATGGAATACTTCTTTGAATCATATGCGCAAACTTTTGAGGCAGCCAGCTGTCGAGGATAATGACGAAATAAATTTGGGGGAAAACGGGGCAAATATTACAATGGGGCAAATGACAGAAACTACAAATTATTTGAATTTATCAGATATTCCAAAAGTTTATAATGGCGGTACATCCCAAATCACTTGTGGGGTTTCTCACGAGCCGATCGCAGACACCGAGCCCTCTCATTATGTTCGTGAGGTAAAAGTGTCAGGTTTAGGAGATTTAAAATTGCGTTACGATGGTAATTCTGATGTGCATGAATTTTTAGATGAACTTGAGATTTATCGACGTGCTCGTTTGATACCAGAAAAGCAATTATATCGGGCTTTTTCCGATCTTTTAATCGGTACAGCTGCTGTGTGGTTTCGTTCAAATCATACTAGTTATTCTAATTGGGAACAGTTGAAGGGAGGATTTATTGATAGATTTGAAGAACAATGTTCTGAATTTGATAGACAACAATATCTCATTGGACGGTTACAGAGCCCAAATGAAAAAGTGTCAGAATTTCTTACTCATATTGAATATTTAGTAGGAAAATTAACCTTTCCTTGGCCAGAGGGTCACATTTTTCATCTCATTTCTCGGAATATTCGACCAGAATTCGAACCATTACTGATGTCCAATCAAGGCAAATCTATTAAAGAGTTGATTAAAGCAGCTAGAATATTTGAGGGAAACAGTTTTCGATATCGAAAAGAACAAAAGTTTAAATTCACTGATAATAAAATTGATAAAAGTCGTTATTCTACATATCCTGCGGTGGCGTCAATTACTGAAACGAATAATATCATATGCGGAAAGTGTGATATAAGAGGACACCATTTCACTAAGTGTCCAAATGTAAGGGGTATTATATGTTTTATTTGTAAGAAACCAAGAGTTATCACAAAAAATTGCTGCGGTATAAAAAAGAATAATACCAATACATTTAATAAAAACGCGAATACTTCTCATACATCGATTAATAATGCGTCAACGTCAAAAAACGATTCGAGGCTGGGAAGCGGCCCCAGCGCGTAGGTTTCGAAGATCAAACCGCTTGGAAAGAATATTTAAAATTCGTAAAAATGTTCATGACTAGTTTAAAAGTTGCACCTATAATTTGTTGTAAAAATAAAGATATTAGACCGTATTTAACATTTAAAATTAATGATATAGTTTTGGATGGCCTGTTGGATTCGGGGGCCACAGTAAGTTGTATGAATACAAAATTATTTCTTTCTTTGTCTCATCATGTATTGAGTGTGAAAGATATTAATACTTTTATATCGTTAGCAAATCAAGGCAATCAGTTAATATCTAAGATAGTAACATTTCCTATATGCGTCGATAATATTATAAAAAATATTGACTTTTTATTAGTGAATAATTTGAATCCCGACATAATTTTGGGAGTGGATTGTTTATATTCCTTTGAATTGTGTCCTGAATTATTAAAAAATGTGAAAATATGGAAAGAATCAGAAAATTTAAATTGTGTAAATGCTTTGTCAGTATCATCTGATCTTTCAACTGAAGAAAAGAAGGAGTTAGATAATATTATTAGTCAATTTGAACAAATTTCATTTGAAAAGAAAGGTTTAGGTAGGACAAATGTGGTTCAACATAAGATTGTAACTACTGGGGATCCGATAAAACAACGTTATTATCCTCTTTCGCCAGTGAGGTTGATCCAATTGGAAAAAGAACTGGACGAAATGTTGAAACTTGGTGTAGTAAGACCATCAAAATCACCGTGGAGTAGTCCGGTTATCATGGTCCCTAAACCAGACGGCTCGGCACGCTTTTGTCTTGACAGTAGAAAGTTAAATTCTGTCACAGTAAGAGATGCTTATCCTTTGCCACATATTCAGACCATTCTTCAAAATTTAAACGGTGCGCGCTACATCTCTTCGTTAGATTTATCTAAGGCTTATTGGCAAATAAGCCTTGAAGAATCGTCCTGTGAAAAGACTGCATTCGTAGTTCCAAACCGAGGACTGTTCGAATTCACTGTTCTCCCGTTTGGATTAAAAAATTCTGGTTCAGAGATGCAAAGGGCCATAGAAAAAATCTTTGGTCCAGAGTTCGAAAAGTCAGTTTTTACTTATGTTGATGACTTAATTGTGCTTTCCCCAGATTTTGAGTCACATGTGAAAGTATTGAAACAAGTTTTGAATAAGTTAAAAGAAGCAAATTTTACTATAAATCTTAAAAAATGTGAATTTTGTAAAAAGGAGTTAAAATATTTGGGCTATATCGTCGATTCGCGGGGGCTCCGTACTAACCCACAAAAAATAGAAGCAGTTAAAGGTTTCCCTACACCAAAATGTGCCAAAGACATAAGAAAATTCATTGGCGTATGTTCATATTACAGGCGTTTTATAAAAAACTTTTCTGAGTTATCGGTTCCTCTTACTCGTTTAACCAGTGTTAGAAAGGGAATTAGTAATTTTAAATGGAACGCCGAGGCAGAAAAATCTTTTAATTCATTAAAAGAGGCATTGACTACGGCCCCGCTTTTGAATAACCCTGATTTCAGCAAACCATTTCAATTACATACTGATGCGAGTGGTGTAGGAATAGGAGCTGTATTAGCTCAAGTGATAGAGGGCAACGAACATGTTATAGCGTATTACTCACGTACTTTACATAAAAATGAAACTAATTTTTCAGTTACAGAACGTGAATTGTTAGCAGCGTTAGAAGCTATTAGACACTTTCGTCCATATTTGGATGGTTCAAATTTTAAATTAATTACAGATCACTCAAGTTTAAAATGGTTGGTTTCATTAAAAAATCCGACTGGACGTTTAGCTAGATGGTCAACAGAGTTATTACAATATTCATTTGAGGTGGAACACAAACGAGGCTCATTAAACGTTGTACCTGATGCGCTATCCCGTATTGAAATAGCAACTTTAAATACAATCGACGTGGGTGACGATTCCTGGTACGTAAAAATGTTTAGAGGATGTCAGGATAGACCTCAGGAATTTCTTAATTATACGATAAAAGATGGTAAACTTTTTCGCAATACAAAATTGAATTCTCCCCTTCTGAGAGAATTTGAATGGAAATTGGTCATACCAAAAAGTGAACGTATAAACTTAATAAAGACTCATCATGACTCGGTTGAAGCAGCTCATTTAGGTATTTTTAAAACGTATAAAAAGTTACAATTATTATACTATTGGCCACGAATGTTCTTGGACGTTAAGGATTATATTAACAGTTGTGAGTCGTGTAAAATGTTTAAATTCTACCAACAAAAACCGCTTGGTCTAATGACAAGTAGTAAAAAAATACACAAACCGATGGTTATGTTATCGTTAGATATAATTGGGCCACTTCCACGTTCAAAGTTGGGTAACATTTATATTTTATCTGTATTGGATGTATTTTCCAAGTATTTATGGCTTTTCCCATTGAAAAAAGCAAATGCTGAAAGTGTAGTGAAAAACTTAGAAAATCATATATTTTTACCATTCGGGGTTCCAGCTATAGTATTGGCAGACAATGGAGTACAGTTTATTTCCAATAAATTTAAAGAGCTAATAAAAAAATATAATATACCTCACTTGCATTATACCTCTCTGTACACCCCACAAGCGAATATAGTAGAACGATACCATAGAACGGCTGTGACAGCTTTGGCGAGTTTTGTACATCAGAACCAAAGATCTTGGTGTGAATATTTAATTCCCATCTGTTCTGCGATGAATTCTTCAATCAACATTTCCACGGGTTACTCCCCTTATTTAATTTTTTTCGGTAGAGAATTCATTATAAAGGGTAATTATCATAATAGATATGAACCAGGACCCGAGTCAATGGATGAAATAACGATTGAGTCACCGGAAAATTATGTTGAAAAACTCTCTAATTTAAAAGACATATTCGAAAAGGTTCAAGACAATTTATTTGAGGCATCCAAAAGAGTAGCAGAGGTTTATAATAAGGGAAGAATCCATCGTGAATATGAAATTGGTGATTTTGTATATAGAAAAAATTTCCCATTGTCTAAAGGTGTAGATTTCTTTTCAAGTAAATTAGCAGCTAGATACGTGAAAAATAAAATCATTGATAAAATTTCACCATTAGTTTATACTTTAGCCAATCTAGATGGCAAGAAGTTAGGGAATTTTCACATCAAAGATTTAGTGAAACAATAAAAATGTTGTCAAGACGAATAAAATTTGATTTAATAATAATTTTTCATTAATCATGTTGTTTAATTATGTTTCAGAATCTTACTTGGTAATGGTACAATAATCAAAGTTTAATTATATGTGAAGTCATATGGAGTATTGAGAAGTATTATTTTATTTTTCATTTTGTGATGAGACATAAGTTAAGAACAACACAATCATTGAGTTTGTATAAGGTGAAGTTTTATAGACTACAATATGATTATACAGGAAAAGGAAATTGTTGAGGATATTTAATATATGTAAGAGCAAAATCAACAAATTCCTTTTATATAATTGGTTTATCAAGTGAGTTCATGAAGATGAATAAATAGATTATTCCATGTCATATAAACTGAAATAATTTTACATGGTTTTATTTTTTAGTTTTAGTTTTCGGGAATTTAACATTTAATATTCCAGACATTATATTCAGGGTTAATAATTAATTATCAGTAGTTTAATTTATTTTATTAAAATAGAAAAAATGTTCCATTATGATAAATTAATTTGATATTATTTAATTTCGTATTGAATTGATTTGTTGGTTGTTGTACAGAATTTGAATTTGACTCTAGATAGAAGAATATATCACTCAATATTCTTCTGTCGTTGTTCCCTCTGAGTATAATGGAGTGATTATAGTTGGGAGGAATACATGATTGAATCAATTCGAGGGCTGGCAACGATATAAAAAAATCAATTTTCAATTTTTGCATAATGTAAAATTTTTGGACAATTATTTGTTTTGTTCATAGTCTATCAGCAGTGCGAAAGGTTGGTTAATATTGAGTAAATAAAAAAATAATTGTCGTTCGATGAAATATTTTATTATTTATTATGCAGATATTAGAATATTAAATTCAAACAAAATATAAATGAGAGTTTCACTTTAGAACTTGTTGTAAAGATGATCATATTAATGAAAATTGTAGTATCTTAATGTATAGCCTTGAATATTATGTTTTAACATATCAACATTAGTTAATTGTATGGTTATTGATGTTGACTGAAGTTTCTTATGTAAAATCATATTTCATTCAACAGGTCAAAACAAAGAAAGTCTTTTTAATTTCATATTGGGGTGTATATTGTGGGTCAGGAAGATATTTCAAAATTAATTTGAGTCGTTGTATATTTTTTATATATAATAATAACTTTTTTTTATATTTTTATGTTGGTGTTAGATATTATTAATTAAACTCAACACAATGTGTTATTTAATGAGTTTAAAATATTTAATGTTTGATGTTTATCGTTTCATTTTTTTTACATATTTTTGGATTGGGGTACAGAACATTTTTCTTGTGATGTGCGAATTGGGTAAATAAATTTAAATTTTTTTTTGTGGGATGATGATAGTGTCATTCTAATTTTTTTTAATATTTTCTTTATTTTGTTGTGCTTGCACACAAATAAATTTTTCAACATTATAGCCTCTTCCGCAGATTCTAGCTTACAATGAGAATTAGCACAACATGATAGCTAATCCAAGCTCACAATATGGAGACACGATGAAAATCTAAGAGGGGGTTTCCTTAGTTTTCCATCGATTAAAAAAAAATAATGAATACTTCACGGGAGTATCATTGATGGGATAAAAAAAAAAATCAATCGTGATGGACTGAAATATGTTCAACACTAGCTTTGTAAATATTGTATTATATTTGTTGGTTACATCGGTTTATAAACGAATGGGTTATTTAAATGTATGATGAATCTTGACAGCAAAAATGTCAAAATTTTATTTTATTTAATATGAAAGTTTTCTGTTTCAGGATAGTAGTTAGAATTTTTAAAGTGTTTAATATTTTTTTTATGTAACTGTTTCAGATTGAAATTTCATACATTGTCATTTTCCAAAATATCTTATTTTCGTTTGGAATATTGTGTCAGTTCATGATCTCCACAAAGTAAACAAAACATCAACTTTTAATTAATTTTAATATGAAATTTTACATTTAGTTTCCGCGATGGAAAAAAATTAATTAATTAATTAATTAATTAATTAATTTTTTTATATAAGTATGGATGTGTGTCACGTTACGTTATAAATACTGGCTAGGAATTAGATAAAATTAAATAATTTATATATTTTTTTTTAAAACTGACACACTGAGTTATTTTGCAAACTAGCAACATTTATCATTTGACCGCTTAAATAGGATTGTCATTCCGAAAAGGCGCTTTTTCTTAATAAAATTGTTGTGTAACGAGTCACAGCCATTTATAAGATGGCGGGTGACGTTATTTAATTAAAAATAGTGAAACGGGAAAATGGGTAAGTCCTTTCGATATTTTATTACATTCAATATTTGTGGTAGATCGTGAATTGATACAGTTTGTAAACGTAAATCATTCTTCTTTTCATAGGAAAGTCTAATGTCAGATTTCCCATTATTCTCACCCGTTTATATTTCTTGTCCTGTCCTTCGTCTTTTCAAGTCAATTTGATTAACGTACCACGTTTATTTCGTCCTGTTTCGTTCATGTTTTGTATTGGTACTTGACATCTTGTTTGAACATCTATAATTTATCATGAGACGACTCATATTGATTGTATATCAATTTTTATCGACGAGAATGTGACCATGGGAAGTAAAACTTATGAAAAGTTCTATTAAAGATGACTGTGAAAAGAAAATTATAAATTTGGATTTTAACAGAGGATTTACTTGAGGGATGACATTGAGAGGATTGATTTCATGTTAATCTATCCAAAAAGGAAATATTTAGAAGATTCGACGTGATATTGAAGTTTGGATTGTTCATATGATGATGCCATTCACTATGAAGAAACTCTGTACTAATTGATTACCACAATATGGATTTCAGAATATTAAAAACTCATTCACACTTCATTCATCTCTGAAGGGGTGAATTTTGATGTATAAAGTTCACCGTATGAAGAGTGATGATGACGTCCTTGACTCATGCTGGATTTCTTTATTTGTTGTATTTGGAGTTAGTAAATTATAACATTTAGTAGGATTTAGATTGAGACGAGCGTAGGTAGAATGATTTTATTTTTGATTGTCTATCGGTGAATTATCAATTTGTGAATAACTTAATATCAATTCTCATACTTATTATTAGTTCGGTTTATTTAACATTCCAATATAAAGAGAATTCTCTTTTGACGATTTAAATCTTTTGATATTTTATATTTTCAAGTAATTTACATTCTTAATTTTATTTATATTATTTAAGAGTTAACAGCCTTAATATTTTAGTTAGTCTTCACATCTTTCATTTAAAATTATAATAAATTCATTCATGAGATTGAAACTAATAAACTTGTACAATACTTAATATTAAAAATAAATGTTAATTTGTTCTTAAAAACTTTGACTTTATCTCAAGAATCCTTGCAACAAATCTATTTCTTTAAATTTGATCTTAATTATTAATATAATATTTTTTTTTATAAAATTATTTTATTTTCTTATTTGGTCTCATTCAAGTTTATGACGAGATAGAACCCCTGAGAGTCATTGTAAGCACTAGTTAAGACAGCAGAGACTTTTGCTTTTCTATCACTGAGCTACTGGTGAACGATGACAGTGGAGTTGGATCCTGTAATAGATCAGGCTCTCCAAAACCACAGCCTCGCAATATATATATATATATATATATATATATATATATATATATATATATATATATATATATATATATATATATATATATATATATATATATATATATATATATATATATATATATATATATATATATATATATATATATATATATATATATATATATATATATATATATATATATATATATATATATATATATATATATATATATATATATATATATATATATATATATATATATATATATATATATATATATATATATATATATATATATATATATATATATATATATATATATATATATATATATATATATATATATATATATATATATATATATATATATATATATATATATATATATATATATATATATATATATATATATATATATATATATATATATATATATATATATATATATATAGGCGAAATAGCTATCGGCATAAGTACAAAATATATTGTAGAATCCAAACAAAGTGTTTCATTTTAATTATATATTTTTTTGTTTCTTTACTAAACCAGAAGCATTAAGGCATATTTTTCTAGATATTTTTGAGTTCTTTGAATGAAGAAAACAATATATTTCTCTACGCAACACTATTTTACAATTTAAGGAATATTTTCTTCAATAATATCCAAAGTATCTACATACCTTGGTTATTTTTTCAAAATGAGTTGATTAGAAGTAGGTAATGATGGAATATCAAATTGAAAAAATAGGTACACTGGCAGCAGGCGTTCTCCAAAAGTAATAATATAATGAAAACAGTTCCCGGCGCGATTTGACAATTTTTTTAAACATTTATATAGATTGAGATGACGCGACCTAACACCATCATTAAAGTTAATATTCCGTAGTCCAGCTGATTGTACATCAAAAGAACAGCTCAAAACTTGTGTGGATGGCAAGTCATAAATTAAACAGTAAAAAACTTTTCAATTTACGTTTGAATCGAATTCCTGTATCATTTGTTTTTCTTTGTTACACCCTTCCAATGAATAAATTTATATAAATCTATTGCAAAACAAATAAATACAGTTGCGGCAACTTGTGTATCCAGCAAACACTTGCCTTAACTCACCCCCCCCCACATTGGTGGTTAGCAACAAACCGCTCAATTAATTTGACTTACATAGTAACAGACTATTTCCATCTTTGCTCATTATTTAATTCAAAGTTTTTTCCCAACACTCGCCAGAAGATAAATAATTGTGCCACTTGAAGTTTCTGTACGAATTTGAAATTTGATGTTTCCGATAGACACTTTTTAGTTACAGGAACTCCGTGTTTTGACTTAAAAGTGAAATAATAATAATAATAATAATGAGATTTTATTTCAGTTCGTGACCAGGGGGGTGCAATGCAACACAAACCATATAATATATACAACATTTAAAAATAAGGTATAAGTACATACAAATAAAAAGAATAACGGAAAGAAAAATAAGCATAAGAGCAAACAAAAAGATATACTTATATAACCGTAATAACAAAAATTATTCATTTAAATAAAAAGAACAACAGAAAAAATAAAAATAAATACCTAATGATAATAATAACACATCAATATACATAAAAACAAATATAAAATAATAACAATATAACCGTATAAAAACATCTATTGAAATCACTTCAGTCAGTGCAAAATTGATGCCCATCTTCTATGAATTGGAGAATCAAGCCACATACCAGCCTCTCGAACAATAGAATTGCTAGATCTCTACATCCTCATTCTTGCAGCAGCTATCTTGCGTCTTTGGAGAGCGGCGTGGACATGAAATAAAAGATAGCATACCAACACGTCATGTGCCCCTGAGAAAAATCCTGCACAAATTCAAAATATTTTCGTTTCTTGTTAAATATATGGCTTCTGTTTTTTAACTTAAACGTGGGACGAAAGAAGATATCATTAATAACACACACACACACACACACACACACACACACACACACACACACACACACACACACACACACACACACACACACATACCTATCATCATGTACCTCTGAAAGAAATTCAATTATTTTCGAAAGGGTTGTTTTGATTTCAATATGAAAAATAAGACCATATTTTTTTAAAGAATAAATATGTTATTGTTACAAATAATTTATAATTACAGACGTGCCATTGCGTCATGTACACCTTTTTGGGGTAAGCAAAAAAACTGAGCGCCTCATACATACTCGTCCTTGTGTACATTTTTCGCTTCATACACTTATATTTGCTTAGCTTTTTGTTAAAAATGTAATACATAGATACTATCTACGGGTGATTATTTAAATTAAAATACTTATTTTGTTTCAATAAGGATTTTTTAGTATAAGAATGGTTTAATGTCGAAAATATTATTTATATATAGATTTGATATTTTTATTGATAAACTTTGAATATCTCAATAGTTGGGCTATTATAGAAGAACCAGGAACTCAAAGCAACTACAGGACTTACGACCCGTCATCGGCTGGTTTACGTGATCACTTCATGCGCTTGCGCAACGTTCACCGATTATGCTTTCATATTGAGTTCCCTTATCAATGTATTTTTTGAAAGTTCTATATATTTGAATAATGTGTAACAATTCATTTGAAAATAATGCATTATTACTATTGCCATCTATGAAGTAACTAAGAAACCTTTTTGTAACGCCATCTATTGAGAAAAATATCTCCCGATATTAGGGAACAAAATCCAATGTTTGCGTATATGCAATTAAAAAATATTTGTCCTCTAAGTAAATAAATAAAATATTTTGTTTTTCAGGAAGGCAACCCGTCACGTGGTAGACGCGTGGCTAGTATCCCATGCAACACCCCCCACCAGTTCAGGGGGTGAAGTCCCCCACCCGCACCCCTCACCCTCCAGATCGGGCGCCACCACTCCTGTCAGGTGAGTTCACTACACTACACATCACACCACACCACCTGTTGACTAACTGATGAACCTACACACTACATATAGTGCATTCCACATAATAACACCTTTCGTGTTTTTGTGTTGGTAAGCTTACATAGTTGGACAATCTTCTATTTTAACACTTTGGTTGTATAAATAAATTTAAAACTCATTTAAGTTTTTGGGGATATATCAAATAACTATTTTTATTATTCTTACTATGTGACGAATACCTGCATACTACACAATTAATTTATATAACTTTGCGTGATCTATATGTTGTTACATCTGGCAATGTTTAGTTTCTTCCATCTGACAACACCTAAGGCTGTGTTTCTCGGACAAATATAAAAGTAAAATTATAGTTCAAATACTTTGATTTCATGAAATTGTTCAATACTTTTTTGTTATTTAATTGAAATATAATTATGTCAGACGACTCAAGACTCAAGTTACCGTTACTTTTTTTGAAACAAGCCAGCCCAAAGCTGTGTTTCTCGAACATAGATTTAAGTAAAAGTATAGTTTAAATACTTTGATTTAATAAAATTGTTCTGTCGGCCTTTTTGGCTATGTTGGTTAGGTATCTGACTGCTGGGTTTAATAAAATTGTTCTGTCAGCCTTCGTGGTTCAGTTGGTTAGGTATCTGACTGCTGGATTTGATAAAATTGTTATGTCAGCCTTCGTGGTTCAGTTGGTTAGGTATCTGACTGCTGGGTTTGATGAAATTGTTCTGTCAGCCTTCGTGGTTCAGTTGGTTAGGTATCTGACTGCTGATCCAAGGGTTCGATTCACTGTGGAGACACAGTTTTTAATTATGTTTTCAGTCTGGATCTGTGAAACGTTAAATATCATAAGTCTTCAGAATGTGGCAACTTGTTATTTTAATTTATTTTAAATTACTTCTCGGGCAACTAACAGGTAATATGTCAAATATCAAATTAACACGCATCACATTTGGAAGTTGTCACATTTTGGAGACTTACGATATTAATCATCTCACAGAGCCAGACTGAAAACACAATTAAAAACTGTGTCTCCACCGGGAATCGAACCCGGGACCTTTGGATCAGCAGACAGACAACTGACCAACTGAGCCACGAAGGCCGACATTGGGTGCATGATAAATAATTATTTGATATAGCACCTGTTAGTTTCCAAGGTGCTACATAAAATAAAATAAAACTTTTGGTTATTTCATTAAAATCTTAAGTCGTTAAACGACGCAATTTTTAACAATGTTATGTAATCAAAGTATTTTAACCTATTACTGATACTTTTGTTGAAACAACTCTAAGAAATCTTACCCATGCCAAGATAAAATTGGAATTATTAAGTGAAACGGTCTATACACACTAACGACATCTGTCAATACATTCTACATACAACATCGTATTTTGTTTTACACCGCTTGATATATACATTCAAACAGAAAACACAATAATTTAAAACTGTGATTAATACCAGAGAAATTAATATTTTGTTAATCCCTGTTAGAAAAATCTCCGCTCACGAGTTCGAGCGCGGCGGTCTCCTAAAGCCGATAGTCAACACGATCGACGGCACCCCGACCTTCCTGTCAGTGTACGCCGCCGGAAGTAGCAGTGGGCACAGCGCCACCGGAAGCGGGGGAAGTACCACAGGAGGGCAGACCGGAAGTCACTCGGTTGGAGGCGGACTCCAGGGAAGGCCGCAGAGGAGGTCCAGACACGAACTCAGACAACTGGACGAGAAGGAACTCATATTTGAACTGGTGAGTAATTATGTACTTAGCTAGGAGAGCCATGCTCGATACACTGCTCGACAAAAGCCTCTTCTAAACTTTTCAATTTTGTTCGCGTGTAGCACAAGCAATTATGCTTAATTATGGGAATGTATTATGGCGGGTTTCTTGTTCTAGTGAGGCTAGAATAATGGTCTCATGTAATTAGTGTAATTAATATATTGTATCAGTAGGTATCGAACCAATAATGTTTCGATATGCGTGTTCAAATCAATTGACCACCATAAATCTTAAATCTATACCTAATAAGAATGACAATAAATGGAGTGGGTAAACAGAGGGTCTCCAAATAAAAAGATTATTATTTTTTTATTTTATTATGAATGATTACTTACATAATGTTCTTCTTTATTATTTGATAATATTATACAATTGTAAGTAGTTATTTTCAATATATTTCGCGAGTTAAATTCCATCGATACTTTGAGAACGACGACGCGGAGAGCTTCGTGTCAAGAACGTCTTTACGCAGCAGAGGTAACAGGAGCGAATGTTGCTCGCGCCACGAGAAAGTCGCCAGCACTACAATCCGCATTCACCATTCCACATTCTGTTTCCGGTTGTCTGATTGGTTGATATCTCGTAGTATTAAGTCAAATGAGCTGTGTATTTTATATTAAATGCGAAAATTAAAAAGAAAAACATATTTTTTTTTATAATATTTTATAATTCAATTTATAAAGCTGTTGCTATTATTATTATACACAAACTTAAACCTAACGTTAGAATGCAGAAAAGAAAAGCTGGGACTAGACGTTACTGTCGCCAGCAGGCCTTGGCGGCGTGTGCGCGCGCATCTCTGTGCGTTGCCGTTGCAGAAAACTGCAGCCACAGTATATAAAAACATTCCTTTAAATTCTACATATTTTGGACTGTTTGCTATCATCCACGACCCGCATGTTCAGTGGTCTTATTTGAATCTATATATTTCAAACATAACACTGGTCTGCATTAAAATTGACCCTGACATAATTTCTGCAATGGCGCTGATATAGGAATCTAGTAGACCCCGAACTCTGCTTCGACTGATTTATTTAAATTCCGTCTTCTTCATCTTGTTTAAGACCTGTCGGCTTATCTAGTCCTGCGTCTTCTGTCCTAAGACGTGGATTGCCAGCTGTCCCTCCATCTTTTGGGAGAACATCGTATAGGTGTGCTTTCCTGGGGAACATTATCCCTGACAACTTAAACGGTTCTCGAATCTCCTATTCTCGACACGTTTTCGTTCCTGAACCTTCTTCTCTGTCGACCCCATCTTAAAATATCCTCGACTTCGAACTGCCTTCGGATCCCTATACTTATAGTATATTACGAAGGGTTTTATCAGAGATTTGTTTTTTATTTGTTTGGAAACTTAACAGCTATACATTTTTAATGCTTAATTGTAAATAAGTATACAGTAAAATAAGTCAATTATGAAGTTTCACATTCAAAATTATAATATATTATTGATTTTGGGTAGTTGAGTTATTGTATGATGGTGAGTGTATCTATGTGGGGGAAAGGGAAGGGTAATGGATATAGGAAAGCGTTGATAAGGAAGGGATGAATGTTTAAGGAAAGTAGGTTTGATTTTTAACCAGTAATATCAATAACTGCGCGTAATTGGCGTTTCATCGATGTCTGTGTGGATGTTTCTGAGTACCTTCATTTCGCTGGTTTGAAGGACGTTTTTGGTACGGACAGTGTCTGCTCTGGGTTCTATTCATAAAGTAATTGTAGGACGAACGTCTTGTATATTCAAAATTTGCTTGAGATGTTCATATGCTTGTTCTTTCAGACAAAATCTCTCTGATAACCGAACATAGCTGCGGCTTATTATGTCTGTTCAAATGTATTGTATCTGTCAAAAGTGGTTCAGTGAAAATTTTACTCCTGAATTTTCTCGCTACTATATGTATAACATATTTTTAATCAAATAAAAAAAAAATTAAGTTAGATATGAATTTCCTAAACTATTTGAGATATTAATAAAAAAAATATAACTATTACATTTACTGCTTGTTCTTCTAAATCAATCTCTTTATAATATTAACGCTGTGTTTCTGTATACTTACAGCAGAGTTTCGTTCTCGAAATATCCCTAGATTTTTTTTTCCTGTGAATTTCTCCCGTTAGTTGATACAATTGTGGCAGTTGGGAATCGAGTTTGTAGTCAGTTTGTAAGAAGAAGAACTTAGTATGGTGTCGACTCCCCATACAGTTATTTTCCCATTTGGAATAGAAAGTTTTTATATTTGAGTTTTACAAAACAAACACCCTCACCAGTTCTACAAACAAAATCCGATTTTGTCCATTTTTGGTCGAATGTCGCGGAAAAGTTTCCCTCTGAGTTGTTATTTATTTTATTTATCTATTTCAAGACAATTTTACATAAAATTTTATCAATAACGTCTAACTAGATTTAACCTGTTGTTAGATATATAACTGGCTGGCGAGCTCTTAGATTTTTTTAGTTCTTATTAAATGTTCGTATAATTTCTAGTTTATTAATCATATTTTTATATCGTTTTTCTGGTTTTGGAAACAATTGTTTTTTCTCATTTTAGCCTTTGCTGTCGTCTTGGGTTCAAATCCTATCAGTGACATACTTCTTTTACAGTATCATTGGTAACAATTAGTGGCACGAATAAATAGACAGGGAAACTAAAACTTGTTTCGCCTTCGATAGCTATTTTGCCTTATAAGAACATTTTCAAGACTTAGTTTTGATACTCTCCTAATAAGATGGTATAGCTGTCGACGTAACTACTAAAAATATTGTAGAATCTAAAACATAGAGATCCAAATTATATAAAATTATAAAATAGATTATTTTTTAAACATTGGATTATTTCCCTGTCGGTAGTCGATGATATTTATTGACAAATTTTTAATATCTTAATAGAGACGATTTTGGAATATAATAGGAGAAACAGGAGCTCAAGCCACCTACAGGGCTTACGACCTGTTATCGGCTGGTTTACGTGATCACTTTATGCGCTTGCGCAACGTTCACCAATTATGCCTTCTTATTGAGTTCCCTTATCAATGTAATTTTAAAAGTTCTATATATTTTAATAATGAGAAACTGATCGTTTGAAAATAAGCTGAAATATACCATCGCTATCTATGAAGTAACGAAGAAATCTTTTTTTTTTTAAAGAATGAATGGGACAAGAACATATACATCACTATATATTCTCTAAATTAAGCATGTATGCATGTGCATGAAATCGGTCGAGGTGGGATTTGAACTCGCAACCACTGGATTACTAACCCAGCGCGCTAACCGCTCTGCTACCACCCATCTAACGCCATTTTTTGTTTTGTTTTTATGTGATGTAACAATAATGGCAACAAATAAACGATTTATTATTATTTTTATAATTATATATTGAGAAATTCTAGGAACCTAGGATTACTGGTTCTCCTATAATACTCCTACTTCATCTTTATTGAGATGTTTAAAATGTTTCATAAAACTGTAATTATTTTTTTTTTTTTTTTAATTTATTTGAAAAAATGGGCAACGTACAATAATATTTTTTTAAACAAATATAAAAGATAAGAATAGCAACATAAGTAATTGTAACTTAATCAGCCCACCTTTGATTTCATGGTGCACTGTACTCACTATTGGTAACAAAAAAAAAATATTATTCCTGTCTACCGTGGCTCCTGAAAAGAGTCCTGGACATACAGAATATGTCCACGGACCTGATCTTTTCCAAATTATTATACGTGGTAAGGCATCGGTACAATGGCGAATTTTGAGCGGCATTAGTGTTTTTCTGTCAAAAAAGAACGTTGAGGTGTGTCTTGTTCGTCTGTTTGGTATGTTGAAGTTAATAATTTTCAGAAGGTCTGTACAGTCAATATTGAAGTTTATTATGTCATAAAGGTACATTAAGTCTGAGGTCCTTCGTCTTGTCTGTAAAGTCTGCAATTCATGTTTGTAGTTATTACCAAATTTGTACTTCATATGTTTCAAAAATATTTGTTGTATTCGTTCTATACTGTTAATGTAAATATTATATTGTGGATTCCAGATGACTGATGCATGCTCCAATTGACTTCTAACAATTGTGTTATATAGTAAGATAAATGTTTTCACTTGTGTGAATGGTTTGCATACTCTCATCAGGAATCCCAACATTTTATAAGCTTTCAGTGTAATTGTGTCAATGTGTTTGTCAAATAAAAGTTTACTGTCCAGTTGTATACCTAAGTCTCTACAGTCTGATTTCTTATCAATTTCTTATCAATTATAATGGAATTATACAAAGTAAATAACTTCTCATCGATCAAAACTTAAGCGTTTTAGTGTATAATTTTTATGAGTAAGTTTTCCGTAAAGCCTAATTTACGAAATCTTCTTAGGTAAAGGTTTTTTTCTACTTCGTCCTAGATAGAAGGTACCTATATAATATATTTGTTTCTTCGAAACAAGTGTTGTAATAAAGCTATTAAGTATACTTCTCTTGTTAGAATTTCTCATTTCCTATTATTCCCATGGTTTGATTTAGACAGAAAATAGATGAAGGTGGGTGGGCATTCAATCCTCCATAGTTTATAGCAGGTATTGATATTGTTCTTTTAAATTGAAATAACTCTCCGCATAGAATTGCTTCTCTCGCTGCATTCAATACCTAGGTACACCTACAAGACGTCATCAGCAGTAAATGCAAGCCGCTCTAGAAAACTCATAAATGTTTAGAGAAATTCTTCCACTTTTATGTATGTCTTGTAGGGCGAATAAAAGATTAAGGTTAAAGCCGTTTCGAATCCAGTGAAATATTAAGTTCAATCAAGTTGACATTAATTGTTTTCAGTTGATCTATCCGTCCTCCTCATATGGTTTAGACCAAAGTTTTGAAACTATATTTTTTGAAACAAAATTATATACATTTCCTAAACCAAGCTAATGTATGTATGTGTCTTTAACTTTTTCGCATTTTTTTGTTATTTCACAAAGGAGAAATATATGACATATTTAAATAGAGGTCACGTATTTCTTGTTTTAATCACTATCTGCTTGAGATAGTTAATATTCTATATTGCAAATTCGCTGTTTTCCTGACTTACCAATCGTTGTGCTGTGGTGGATCTTGTTACCATATTATTATTATGTTATATCTCTATACATTATTTTGTTCAATCATCGCTTTTGTGAAAAAGTATTTTTTTGTTGTTCTTTCATCGATCTATTTATGCTTTATTTCAGGTCAAAGATATCTGCAACGAACTCGATGTGAGATCCTTATGTCACAAGATCCTCCAAAATGTGTCAATTCTCCTTAATGCCGATAGAGGGTCATTGTTTCTTGTTCAAGGCGAGAAGGGAGGAGGATGTACACCACAACAAACGCCGAGGCAAAGGTGAGTACTATTTTCGACATTATTTGTTAAACACACTAGATATATTTATTTATTTTATTTTAAAAATGCTTTAATAAAAGTATATTCCAACTGTCGATTTGTTCAAGAGAACATTGTTCAACAATGTAATGGAGAGTATAGTGTTGGACACAACTCGCTCGTTTTGAAATTGTATTTTGTCGTTATAAGTTGTCAAAAATGAAATGATGTATATTTTGGATCAACCCAAAATATAATCGGATTTTGGAAAAAAATATTCTAAGTGATATTATTACATTTTATTAGGAGCACAGTAGAGTGAGGAGAGTTAACCATAAAATTCAATTTTAACAAGTAAACTTTTTTATTGCATGTCGCCCTGGTGTTAATCGTTTATATTGTTTATTTAAAAGAAAAGTGGTGTGTTTGATATCAGCTTTATATCCAATATAACCACCGCCTTTCACTCTGTTTTATATTCAATTATATTATTAGATTAAGGGAATATAGACCGAATACCAAAAGGCCCGATAAAAACTTACAATGCCGCCATAAAAGGTTTTTCAAACAATACGAAAATAAATATTCTTTATTTTCTTAATAGCACCACAAGATTTTTCCTCCCCAAGAGAAATTTGAAAAAGACGCTATAAGATTATCATATTTCAACAGAATGTGGTAATACAGTATGATAAGAACTGAGGATATTGAAAGAGGATGTTTGTTGAGAGACATAGGTGTTTAAATTTCCATAACCGTTCGAGTAAGAGGAAGGAATTAGAAAGATGAATAACAGATATATCAATTTACGTACTATCACGTCATGTCCCTCACGGAATAGCCGAAAAGAGTAGGTAAGTACCTTGACTTCTTACGAGTGATAATTATTTTAGCAAAAAGATATAACGGATTATCTAATTTTAACTTTATTTCGTATCGAAATTCGTAGATGGTTGTCTGTTCTTCTCCCATATTTGTTTTGGGGACAGCTCTCCTTTTTTTGTCTTTTGACTTCTCCTTACCAATCCACCATGTGAGTCTGGGTCAACCTCTACTTCTCCTGCCTCCCTGTATTCTTAGTTCAGTATGCTCTCCATGATCTTCATGCCTTATCACGTGGCCATACCATTATCTATCTTGATTCCGGTGCGTATTCCGTGACTAACTTCACTCCGAAGCTGCCTCTGATATACTTACTGGTTTCTCACTATATCTTGTCTTGTCACACCTCCAAACCACATAAGCATCTTCATCTCATTTGTGTGTAGTTTTTCTTCGTATATCTTCTTTACAGTCTATCATTCGTCTGTTATAAAATGTTTTTTTCGTTTTTTTCAGATTCTGTTATAATAGTGCTTTTATCTTTTAATTTAGCTTTAATCTTTTCTTGTTTGGCCCTTGCCACGAATGTTATCCAAGCACAATACATTTTCCTACGTTACGCAAAAATACGCAAATGCTTTTGACACAGATGAATGAAATCGATAAAACGAAATCAGGGGGGCAAATCTGGTCCAACCGGCGAAATCAAAACCCTCGTGATTACCCATATCATGGATATAATTATCATATGTAGTTCTATAATATCTTTTGATTTCGCCGGTTGGACCAGACTTGCCCCCCAGAATTCCAAGTCGGGTTCACTGGATTGCGTTTAGCGCACAATCTTTTTGCCATCGACCGATCTATTCCAAAATTTCAACCTTTATAGTTCAATAAGTTAGACATTTGACTTATAGCTATTGGGTTTATTGTGGGTTGTTGTGTATTTTAGTCTGGGTTTTTTGGACTTAGACTACGGTTAAGTTCTAGGACTTAAGACTATGACCAATAAAAAACATTTTTTATGTCTTGTATCTTCATTATCATTTTTATTATTGGATAACCTCCTCAACAATAACATTTTTGTTCGTTTATTAGGCTTTAAACTTAAGTTAATCAAGTCCTGCAATGTCCGCATTTCGGTTGAAATATAATATTTCAAAATCCGCAAAAAAATGAGTCAATATTAATTATACTCACAGTCAGTAATAACAAGTTGAAACTTATAATGTTGATTATCCGACAAAAAATTGAGACTTGTCAAATGGTTTTTACCATCTATAGCCATAAAACCCAACGACAATATATACTATATCCGTGTCACGATAAACCTCTCAAGTCTCCAGCTTGTCATTAATCTAATGAAAGTTTTCTTGTCTCTGCCTCTCTCTCTCTCTCTCTCTCTCTCTCTCACACACTCTCTATAATAATCTGCATAAAAGTATCTCATTCCTTTTACTCTTCAAACCAGAAAACCGATTCCCTTTCTTTGGTCGATATGATATATCGATGTCGCAATAAAATTCATCCGTGGAGGTGTAACGGTTTTATTTAGAACATTCATAATCTTTTAAGTTAATATTCTATCAGAATATTCTTCCTGAAACTCAAAAAATGATGAAGGTTGTGTACTAATGTTTATAATATTAATTATTATAAAAACTCTTTATTACATCATTTATTTGTTTACACTCGGATGTTAGTCTTTGATTAACCTATTCCGATCAATATAATTTATAATTATTTGTCAACCTAAAACTTTTCTGTTTTTTTATACTTTATAATTACAAAATAATAAGAATTTTTTCAGAGATTTTGAGCCGATCAGGTGGGGTAAAATGTGAGAGAACCTACTTTTAACCCCTGTGATAGCATTATAACGATACTCGATAAATCAAAGCGACTTCGCAATAAAGGAAGGGAATTCCCCCCCAGATCCTACAAGAACACAAAATATGTAGGATATTAATCAACACCCACATCTCGCGATTTCTTCTGTTCAGTTTATCCAGCAGTCTACTGTACTTACAGTGTGTACAGTAGTGTTTTCTGTACAGTACAGTACTGTGGGAGTGTTGAGAGTACGCTTAAACGCTAATCCAAGCACATTTTTAACCCCTCCTTTTGCACAACGGAAAATCTTGTGTACATTTTCCAAAAGAAACGTACATTAGAGTATTGTGAAACAACACGCTAGGACTAACTATGTACATTTCTTATAAACCCCCCTTTACACACAAAATTAGCCATATAACGATAAACAATACCGAGTGCCTTGCGTTTTTGTGAAAGTTTTCTGTAAAATCCATGTATATTTTTCTTAATTTTGGCTCGTATATTCTATTGGTATGTTGGGGTCAATGTCCCAATCTTACTTTTATTTAAGTTATTGTGATAGAACTCCATTGCGTGTAGATATACATAGGTAATAGGAATATAAAAAAAATACTGGTAAAAGTTATATTGAATTTATTTGATTATCGACGCGTTTCGTGCAAGGCACATCATTATTCAATAGAACTATTATCATCATCATCATCAGTGGCTCCACAGCCCAGGATGGGCCTTCATTGATGGGAATCGTCTCCATTGCACCCTATCCATGGCCTTTTCTCTCCAATTCCATACACCGGCTATCTGAAGGTCCCTCTCGACTCCATCCATCCATCGCAGTTTCGGCCTTCCCACACCCCTTTTTCCCTCCGGACGCGTTGTGAGGATTCTTTTTGGTGTCTGGTCATCTTCCATACGATGCATGTGTCCTAACCAGCGGAGCCTCCCTATTTTTATTGTTTGGACGATATTTGGTTCTTTGAAAAGGCTCTGTAGTTCGTGGTTGAACCTGATTCTCCACGTGCCTTGATCGCAGAGGGGACCGAAAATTTTTAAAATAGAACTATTACCAAGTATTTTTTTTTTATATTTGTAATATATCTACAAACTATTATTTAATTAGGTAAACCACCATTAAGTGAAAGATTTGTGCCAAATAGAAAAATTAAGATTGAATTATAGCTATTGGAGATGAAATTACATAGATTGATCCCATTTTTCAAGATAAATACATATCATAGCGAGGTAGGTAGAGAGAACCATACGCCATATTTTTCGATCCTGGCCAGCATCAATCGCCTCATCAACATTCATACATCGTCTCATAGATGTTTGTCTGTTGTTCAAGATTCTTATCCGGCTGGAAAATTTGATAAAACTGGCTTTGGTTGTTTTTCCAAGCAGCCTCTCATGTTTTCTTCATCAGGCGTTCCTCATCCATTCTTCTCATGTGACCAAACAATCCCAACGTATTCACTTTTTATTTTATTGGTTAAGCATTTTTTCGTTTTATATTCTTTCCTAATATCCTCATTTCTTATACTTGCGTCTTATTCATACATCGTCATAACATAAATGTATATATTGTTGAATAAACGTAATGATATTTTATCGAGCGGAGATGTGACATGGTAACAGACAAGATGTCATATCGGTAGTGCATTGGACATTCAAAGAACACGTGATGGATTATTTCGAAGTTTGCTCCGCATACACATGAAGGGCAACGTCTTAATCTTATTGTGCGACAAAATTGACAACACGTTTCATAACGTTATCTCAGGTTTTGTATTCAATGCAGAATTAACACTATGATAGGTACTTGCCAAAACAACACTTTCTTGCATCCTGTTTAAGTCGCAAATTTATTAGTATATGATGTATAAATGCCTAAGAAATAATCTCCAGCTAATTTCTTCTCTGCTAGGAATCAAACACAGAAAGCAATCACAAAAGTTAAGAGGGTGTACAAAGCTTAACTTAGTGACTGAAAACCTGATGTATTAAAACCGCCTAATGCACTTATGATTTTTTTAATTAAAAAAAATAGTCGACTCGAAATAAAAAACTTTATCGGTCAAACATTTTGATTTTATGCACTACATATTTAAGCACATAAAAGATATTATATTTCTCTACGACATAATAAAATTGTGGAGTAATTTTAAAAAATGCTGTAAAGAAGTTATTTTTAATATTTTTAAGGGGAATTGATGGTGCGTTTTGAAATTGAACATTCGCTAGAGAAATGTTGAAAATACTTATGGTATATCTTTAGAAAAACACTATTTATCACAATTATATGAGAATTTTGATTTCAAATAGAGGAGTTTAGGTTTATATGCCCTCTTAACCAAAAAAAAAATTATTGCCCTTATAGTTTTCACACGAACATAAAATCATTTTTCAACTGTCGATTTGTTCAAGAGAATTTATTTTTCGTAACATATCGACAAAGTATTAAAGCAAGGTAGGTACGCGAGATTTGTATGCAGGGTCTATATTTTCGCGGTTTTTCCAACTTTGAAATCAAGTAACACCAACTTCGTGACTTCGCAGCATATATGTTTCATATATGGAATTACTCAGAATTCGGAGTAGAACATTTAGTGTGTCTGTGTGTGTGTGTCCCTTATAACTTTTGATCCGCTCAATGCACAGAGCATAAAATTTCAGAATACATAGATAGTTATAGCCTTCAAAACCTTTATACTAAGAATTTTTAATTTTTTTTTCAGTCAAGGTCATTTCCATATTTCTCAATAACCATAAAATAAAAGCTAGAACGCTAAAAATTGGTTTGATTGTAGACAAATACAAAATCTCAAATTCATTTTTTCCAAAAAAATCCAGAGTTTCTCAAACATTTTTTATTAAGAAAAACATTTTTTTGTGTTATAACTAAATTTGGTATGGTAAAATAAAACCAAAGTTTTCAGTTCTACTACTTTAATGACACTGACTAGTTTCGGTCATCCAGTGATCCAGTGATAAGTTTATGTGTTTAAATGCCTATATTTCCAAAGTTTTTAAAAATATCGAAAAAAGCCGAAACACCCCAACTAGAAAATTTAATATTCTACAAAAATATGATATTGTAGTATTACTAGTATTACATCTCAAACTATTTTTCACTATGTAAAAAAATTAAAAAAAATAAGTTGTTAGATCTGCGAACATATCAACATGTCGTATTGCTATCTAACTCGATTATAAAATGAGGCATCTCCATTTAGAGAAGATTATTGGCCCACGTTCGATCAACTTATTTTTAACTTAAACAGTGTCCTTTTTATAGCTATTTAATTCACCATTAATTTCACCATTTGCAACACAAACTGTGTAACATGAATATATCAGTCAACTCTCTCATCCTGCAGAGGTTCTGCATTCCATAGAAACTTGAGACTCTCGCTGTATGACGTTAAATCGTTGTGGCATCCTATGCGAAATGCATAATCTGGCTTTGTGAGTACGTTAGAATATATGTACTCTGCAACATATATGATCAAATTGTGACGATCTCTTAAGGAAAATTTCTTAATACAAGGCATCACTGTGTAAACACAGTTAACCCTCACACCATTTATTTTCTGTTTGTTGAATGAAATGTTAGACTGACCGGAGATTTATGTATATGGACATTGGACAAGAGACAAGAGACTGAAAAACCGGAGAGCGTCGAAAAGCCTCCGCTTGTAAACAGACGTAATGAACCTTAAAATTGACCATTGTCGTACGTATAGGCGGGGGTTAGTTACCCTTGCAGCACGAGGCCCGTCATCACAAGGCATTCACCCATTTCATGTGTCGTTGTAGCATCTGTATAGTGTCTGTCTATTTTTTATTCGGATCCCATGCTTTGCGCGTCGGCGTCTGGGGGAGGCCGTTCCCGACGAGCGGAAGATTCCGACACACAATTAAGTGGACTGATGACAAGTCTAAAGGGTGGCGAGGGAGAAAGAGATAGAAAAAGATGGAAATGAGATGGCACTATAGCCCCCCCTGCCTCCCTCCCTCCTCCCAGCCTACCACCCCACAATCGTCAACAGAATGTTACAAACACGTCAGACGGTTGGTGTCAAAAACCGGTAAGTCCTCCGAGGCCAAATATACACTTGAAAAATTATTAATTTTACCTAAAAATATAATGACGTTTTTATTACTATTAAGCAAGTTATTCAACCCGAGTCGTGAAATCTTGCATTTTTGAAGTGGTTTTTTTATTATATTTATGTACATATTCATATATAAAAGGCACATAAATTATAGGTAGCTACATAATAGGTAGATATATACTTCATCATCAGATACATACTTACTTAAAATATAGGATACATGGTAGATACATAAAAGATTAAGTTCATAATAGGTAGGTACGTAATAAATAGATTCATAATAGGTAGGTGCATAATTGGTTGATATAATACATTACAGGTTCATAATAAGAAGATATATAAATTGTAGGTAGGTTCAATATTATTGGTCAATAGTTAGGTACATAGCAGGTAAATAAATTATAGTAAGATACATAAAATATAGGTACATTATACTTAGGTTCATAATAGGTAGGTTTATAAATTACTAGTGAACCCCCGGCAAACTTCGTATTGCCTGGATAATTAAAAATCGTCCTCCATAACCACCCGTCGCTTCAGACTCTTCAATACCTCCCATCCCTTTAGTACTTCCCGTCCCCTCAGTTACTCCCGTCCCTTCAGATACTCCCGTCCCTTCAGTTACTCCCGTCCCTTCAGTTACTCCCGTCCCTTCAGTTACTCCCGTCCCTTCAGTTACTCCCGTCCCTTCAGTTACTCCCGTCCCTTCAGTTACTCCCGTCCCTTCAGTTACTCCCGTCCCTTCAGTTACTCCCGTCCCTTCAGACCCTTCAGTACCTCCCGTCCCTTCAGTACCTCCCGTCCCTTCAGTACCTCCCGTCCCTTCAGTATCTCCCGTCCCTTCAGTACCTCCCGTCCCTTCAGTTACTCCCGTCCCTTCTGTAACTCCGGTCCCTTCAGTTACTCCCGTCCCTTCAGTTACCCCCGTCCCTTCAGTTACTCCCGTCCCTTCAGTTACTCCTGTCCCTTCAGTTACTCCCGTCCCTTCAGTTACTCCCGTTCCTTCAGTTACCCCGTCCCTTCTGTTACTCCCGTCCCTTCAGTTACCCCCTGTCCCTTCTGTTACTCCCGTCCCTTCTGTTACTCCCGTCCCTTCAGTTACTCCCGTCCCTTCAGTTACTCCCGTCCCTTCAGTTACTCCCGTCCCTTCAGTTACTCCCGTCCCTTCATTACCTCCCGTCCCTTCATTACCTCCCGTCCCTTCATTACCTCCCGTCCCTTCATTACCTCCCGTCCCTTCATTACCTCCCGTCCCTTCATTACCTCCCGTCCCTTCAGTAGGTCCCGGTCATACGCTCGACAATTCATCAAAGTTTCATTGAAATTGATTGAACGGTTCCAAGGATAGTCCACCTTCATCGGTAAAATGACCTGATACCCGATGAAGAAGAAGAAGAAGAATTTTTTTTTAATCCAGAAACCATCCCGGTCATACGCTCGACAATTCACCAAAGTTTCATTGCAATCGGATGAACGGTTCTCAGGTTAGTCCACCTTCATATGTAAAATGACCTTATACCCGATGAAGAAGAAGAAGAACAAGAAAATATTTTAAATTCAGAAATCATCCCGGGCATACGATCGACAATTCACCAAAGTTTAATTGCAATCGGATGAACGGTTCCCAGGATAGTCCACCTTCATAGGTAAAATGACCTAAAACTCGATGAAGAAGAAGAAGAAGTTAAAATTTTTTGATCCAGAAACCATCCCTGGTATACTCTCGACAGTTCACCAAAGTTTCATCGCAATCGGATGAGCGGTTTAGGAGCGCATTCAACACATACATAGATACATAGATACATACATAGATACATACAAACATTCAAATTTATAATATAGAATAGGTAGGTATATAATTAATAGATTCATAATAGGAAGGTGCATAATAGGTTATTTTATTTTATTTTATTTTATTTTATTTTTTAATTAACACATACAACATTAGATAGTTTATTACATGGATTAATACATATGATACATCAATTATCTAAATCTAATGTCAGTTACATACATGTGTCAAATACATTTTGGTTTGTGTGTGTAGTGTAAGTAGTAAAGTATTTTTATTATTTATTTATTTAATTATTATTCCGCTTATGTAAGAGAGAGGGTGTGTATATGTATGTGTGTGTGAGGGTGTGTGTGTGTGTGTGTGTGTGTGAGGGGTGTTTGTGTGTGAGGGTGTGTGTGTGTGTGTGTGTGTGTGTGTGTGTGTGTGTGTGTGTGTGTGTGTGTGTGTGTGTGTGTGTGTGTGTGTGTGTGTGTGTGTGTGTGTGTGTGTGTGTGTGTGTGTGTGTGTGTGTGTGTGTGTGTGTGTGTGTGTGTGTGTGTGTGTGTGTGTGTGTGTGTGTGTGTGTGTGTGAGGGTGTGTGAGGGTGTGTGTGTGTAAAAGAGAGTATGTGGACTTAAGAGTGATGGGCCATGGTTAGCTATTGTTTTCTAATTTATCTATTTGGGATATTTTCCGTCGATATTCGTTTGGGGAGTCGTAAAAAATGTCCAAGTTTAAAATATCCACATACCTTGAGTAAGCATCCATGGCCCTATTGATTGGTGAATTTATTGCAGCATTTGTTTTATAATATTTGCATTTAAATAATGGTGTATGTCTTGTACGTCTTATAGGTATATTAAAGTCAATAAGTGTGAGTATATCGGCGGAGTCTATATGGTTATTTAAAACATTATAAATAAAAGATAAATCAGTCATTGTTATTATACAAAGGTAGGTGCATAGTAGCACCTACCTTTGTATAATAACCTATTATAGTTAGGTTGATATAATAAATGACAGGTAGGTACATAATGTGTTGCTATATTATATAAAAGGTAGGTACATAATATGTAGGTACACCCGAACACTTGGTACATGGGAAGTCGATCCCAGTGAGTTCGTTGAATTGATCGAACTAATCACTACTATCCCCCCCTATCTCTATAGTTATTACAGGCATTAGTGTTTAATAAGGGTTATATTATTTCTTTCAATGTTTTTTACGCCAACTTAATATTTTGAACTAAATTAATCTATAGTCACTTTTTACTATTAACTTCAATGTACCTAATATCTGAAAGTTATGACTAGGTATACATAATATTAATAGAAATATCTTCATACGATTTAGCTATTACTTTTGCACAATTTTGCAAGTTATAAATAAATAAAAATATATACAATAACTTTGTTTTAATCACGAGTTTTAGTATTTTAGGTCAAACTTTTTAGAAGCTAACCGCTTCTTCCTCCGGACAAACTTACGGTAAATCGGAATGCTGTGATATAGCATATTAAAAATCTACCGATCTATGTATAATGTATATATATATGTCAACAACAAACTGTCATATTTTTGTGATCGAAAATACAATGGCAAAATAACGTCTCATCTAATTCATCACTGAGGATCACCACTCTGAATTGTGGATGTTACCTCTTTAAGTGTATGTGTGGGGGGGGGGAATACCCGCATGTGTCTTGCTTCCTTTTAAACCGGCTCAAAAAAAAGGAGGTTCACAATTCGACGTGTAAATTGTACATCCGATCAATAAAATGCCGACTTCAAAAAGTGATTTAATATACAATAAATATTTTGCAACTTATATTTTTGTAAGTCATATGTATATGTCGTGTAAGGTGTACAATAAGCGTGCAATTTAGTAACTTAAATAATTATCATACAGTTTGTAATGCATTTTAAGTTAATTTACAGTTCTGTTGATTTTATTTTTAGTTTTAATTTTTATATTATAAGGCACTGCACACCTAACGTTATGGGATTATGCCGGGATTGTATGTATGTATGTGTGTAGGTTTTATCTTATTTTATTTTATTTTATTTTATTTTATTTTATTTTATTTTATTTTATTTTATTTTATTTTATTTTATTTTATTTTATTTTATTTTATTTTATTTTATTTTATTTTATTTTATTTTATTTTATTTTATTTTATTTTATTTTATTTTATTTTATTTTATTTTATTTTATTTTATTTTATTTTATTTTATTTTATTTTATTTTATTTTATTTTATTTTATTTTATTTTATTTTATTTTATTTTATTTTATTTTATTTTATTTTATTTTATTTTATTTTATTTTATTTATCATCGAATAAACAAAATTGCGGGCATTATCGTCATTCAGCTTTGTAGCTTTGTTAATTTTTTATCCAAATTAATTAACTCTGAGTTAAGCCGTGTACTTGACACATTCCGCCCCCCCCCCCCCTTACTTTTTCCTTCATTTGTTTTATACTTTAATCCACGTTTTGTCTGTCCTTGATACAATTTGTTGGTCCAGTGTTAGAGTCAAGAATATTTAGGTAAGTACTAGGTTAAGTAAGTAACCTCATACCCTTCTGACATCCCCTATACATAACACGTGGTGACCTATTTATGAGTTTATTATATGTACATACTTAATATAAGATGTAAGTTGGGTGGGTGTAGGTACTATTATTGAATATCTGAGGGAAGCCTCTGAACGCTTACGCTGCCCAAACCCTTCTCGGGTTGGCGGAACGCACCAACTTTCACTCGCCACTAATTTATATTTGATTTTTACTCTCCACACTATGGAATAGTGGAGAGTCATGATTTCACAATTTTTAAGCGTTTTTTTTACACAATTTCCCAACGGGTATCATGTAGAGAGTACACACTATGAGTTTCGTCGTGATGTGTTTGTATGTATGGCGCCGTACGGCGTACGCCGTACGGATTATCCTTTTTGTGTCCTCTCTACAGTCCAAACTATAAGTCCGATCGACTTCATCAAAAATGCATTCAAGGATTGTATGAAAAATGTATACAGAAGTTAAATTGCTTCTGTATGGGATAATTGAGTGATCAACTTCATATTGATATTGTATGCTCATCTTGCTAGTAATGCAATTTTACTTAAAATTTCTCAACAGGTATCATGTAGAAAGTGCATACTATGAGTTTCGTGACAATGTTTTTGTGTGTATGGTGTATTGTGAAAACTTTTGTCCTGTGGGAATCTTATATTTGTTTGAGAATGTGATAGAAATTTACTTTCTAAAAATGCATTTAGAGATTGTCAACCTTTCAAGAAGAAAAAATGAACACTTACTATGGTGTAGGGAGTTTAGTGTTGGCTACACCCCACTCGTTTTTATTATTATTCGCGTCTCAAAGTTTGACATAAAGTTGCGTCCCTATTACGAAAGAAGAATAATGTTCGTGGATGTTTACACCACGTTAAGGGATTTTTACACCGCGTGGTAATATGGAGTAAATTGTACAGAGTTAATAAAGCAAGTCTAAGTCTTGTGTATTTTGTTTCTTTAAGACAATAACCGGAAAAGTTCAAATGTTAAAATAATCATTTGTAATCACCACACGGAGACTGTTTATTTATTAATTTAATTTCCCCTAACAGTACAGAAAAGCAATGATGCAGTAATGCAAAAATAGTAAGTACATAATTTTCGTTGCCTTTAATCAAATGTGTTTTTCAGGTGGGATAAAAATTGGTCCACATCAAAAAATACAAAGGTTTATATTATTATGCTAGTATTCAGCAAAAATACAAAGGTTTATATTATTATGCTAGTATTCAGCAAAAATACAAAGGTTTATATTATTATGCTAGTATTCAGCAAAAATACAAAGGTTTATATTATTATGCTAGTATTCAGCAAAAATACAAAGGTTTATATTATTATGCTAGTATTCAGCAAAAATACAAAGGTTTATATTATTATGCTAGTATTCAGCAAAAATACAAAGGTTTATATTATTATGCTAGTATTCAGCAAAAATACAAGGTTTATATTATTATGCTAGTATTCAGCAAAAATACAAAGGTTTATATTATTATGCTAGTATTCAGCAAAAATACAAAGGTTTATATTATTATGCTAGTATTCAGCAAAAATACAAAGGTTTATATTATTATGCTAGTATTCAGCAAAAATACAAAGGTTTATATTATTATGCTAGTATTCAGCAAAAATACAAAGGTTTATATTATTATGCTAGTATTCAGCAAAAATACAAAGGTTTATATTATTATGCTAGTATTCAGCAAAAATACAAAGGTTTATATTATTATGCTAGTATTCAGCAAAAATACAAAGGTTTATATTATTATGCTAGTATTCAGCAAAAATACAAGGTTTATATTATTATGCTAGTATTCAGCAAAAATACAAGGTTTATATTATTATGCTAGTATTCAGCAAAAATACAAGGTTTATATTATTATGCTAGTATTCAGCAAAAATACAAGGTTTATATTATTATGCTAGTATTCAGCAAAAATACAAGGTTTATATTATTATGCTAGTATTCAGCAAAAATACAAGGTTTATATTATTATGCTAGTATTCAGCAAAAATACAAGGTTTATATTATTATGCTAGTATTCAGCAAAAATACAAGGTTTATATTATTATGCTAGTATTCAGCAAAAATACAAGGTTTATATTATTATGCTAGTATTCAGCAAAAATACAAGGTTTATATTATTATGCTAGTATTCAGCAAAAATACAAAGGTTTATATTATTATGCTAGTATTCAGCAAAAAATATCTTACAGGCGTGTTTTCGCATCATTCATTTTATAACAAATTTGTCTGTTGCATCGTATTTCTTTACAAGTCAAAGTATCACTGACTACAGGAATAAATCATCTTGTCAGCAGAGAACAATAAAATCATGACGGAATTAAAATTTTTGAATAATTATTATAATATATTTATTTATTTATTTTTCGTTTACAGTCACAATAATTACAAAATAATAATAGGTATTTTAAATCAAACAAATGATTTGGTCTACATATATATTTTTTCCTGAATCCTGGACGACCGTTTCAGCTTATTAGGCCCTTATCAACTGGTAAACATAGACTAAAATTCGGTACATTTTGCAATTATGAATTGTTCAAAACAGTTGTATTATAGTTTATGTTGGGAATTACGTCGATGCAGGTGTTTTTAAGACTTTACCGAAAGGGTGAAGATCGTACGTTTTTATTGTGGGTTAGTTTTAGTCTGTATACCAGTGGTCCACTTTTCGAAAAAACCCGCAATAAAATAGGGTAGGCAAATTATAGGTATTAGGTATACAACCAGATTCCCAAATTTAAATTGAGATCATACTATACAAATTAATAAATTCAAGCTAAGCGTGGATTGCTTGATTGTAATTGTATAGTCCACGCTTACCTTGAATTTTGATTTTAAAATACCTATTATTATGGAATTCTACATATTCAACACCGTCAGTATTGACAAAATTAAAAAAAAAATACATTATAGATACAATAAGACAATTAATTACCCACATAATGACCAGAAAAGGTAACATAAATTTTATAAAACTTATTAACATACATGAATGAATCCTTTTGAGCGAATCTGAATCAGGGATTTAGGAAAGGATATTTATGACAATATATCCAATGTGTACATTCGAAATCATGAGAACGAATTTTTCGCTAAGAACCTGATTTTGTATTGGAGCATTAAGGCTAGCGTCCACACAGACGCGATGGACGGATCGGATCTTTGTCTCCTAGCAACAATGATGGTAATAATCCGCGCGCTCTGTACGATTCCGATCGATCAGTGGACGCATTTAATAATTATTCTTATAAAAAAAATACTAAAAATCGTCTGATACGCGGCGTCCGATCCGTCTGCTGTCCCTGTATGGACTCTAGCATTGGCGGTGGGTAGGTATGTTGAGGCTGTTAATTGTTTCTCATTTAAATGTTTTCAAGTAACTATTTTGTCTTAGGTAGATCAATTAATAATTTGACTCCAAAATATAGGAAGTTTCTTTGTCCGATTGTTGACTTGTGTCTTGGTATTAAGATTTTAGCCTATTCGGTCTGTCTATTTGGTCTTCTAGATGTTTATTTTATTTTATTTATTTATTAAGAGAAAAAACAATTACACATCACGCATACACATTTTTGTTGAGTTGATTTTTGTTAAGTTGATTTATATGTGCAATTACAATATTTTCCATAGAGAATTTACAATGTAAACATAGACGTGCTTAGAGATTAAGATAGAGATAAAAGTAATAATATATAAAAATATGTGCAATTACAATATTTCCCATAGAGAAGTTACATACAATGTAAACATAGACGTGCTTAGAGATTAAGATAGAGATAAAAGTAATAATATATAAAAATATGTGCAATCACAATATTTCCCATGGAGAAGTTACATACAATGTAAACATAGACGTACTTAGAGATTAAGATAGAGATAAAAGTAATAATATATATAAATATGTGCAATTACAATATTTCCCATAGAGAAGTTACATACAATGTAAACATAGACGTGCTTAGAGATTAAGATAGAGATAAAAGTAATAATATATAAAAATATGTGCAATCACAATATTTCCCATAGAGAAGTTACATACAATGTAAACATAGACGTGCTTAGAGATTAAGATAGAGATAAAAGTAATAATATATAAAAATATGTGCAATTACAATATTTCCCATAGAGAAGTTACATACAATGTAAACATAGACGTGCTTAGAGATTAAGATAGAGATAAAAGTAATAATATATAAAAATATGTGCAATCACAATATTTCCCATGGAGAAGTTACATACAATGTAAACATAGACGTACTTAGAGATTAAGATAGAGATAAAAGTAATAATATATATAAATATGTGCAATTACAATATTTCCCATAGAGAAGTTACATACAATGTAAACATAGACGTGCTTAGAGATTAAGATAGAGATAAAAGTAATAATATATAAAAATATGTGCAATCACAATATTTCCCATAGAGAAGTTACATACAATGTAAACATAGACGTGCTTAGAGATTAAGATAGAGATAAAAGTAATAATATATAAAAATATGTGCAATTACAATATTTCCCATAGAGAAGTTACATACAATGTAAACATAGACGTGCTTAGAGATTAAGATAGAGATAAAAGTAATAATATATAAAAATATGTGCAATTACAATATTTCCCATAGAGAAGTTACATACAATGTAAACATAGACGTGCTTAGAGATTAAGATAGAGATAAAAGTAATAATATATAAAAATATGTGCAATTAAAATATTTCCCATAGAGAAGTTACATACAATGTAAACATAGACGTGCTTAGAGATTAAGATAGAGATAAAAGTAATAATATATAAAAATATGTGCAATCACAATATTTCCCATAGAGAAGTTACATACAATGTAAACATAGACGTGCTTAGAGATTAAGATAGAGATAAAAGTAATAATATATAAAAATATGTGCAATTACAATATTTCCCATAGAGAAGTTACATACAATGTAAACATAGACGTGCTTAGAGATTAAGATAGAGATAAAAGTAATAATATATAAAAATATGTGCAATCACAATATTTCCCATAGAGAAGTTACATACAATGTAAACATAGACGTGCTTAGAGATTAAGATAGAGATAAAAGTAATAAAATATAAAAATATGTGCAATCACAATATTTCCCATAGAGAAGTTACATACAATGTAAACATAGACGTGTTTAGAGATTAAGATAGAGATAAAAGTAATAAAACATAAAAATATGTGCAGTCACAATATTCCCCATAGAGAAGTTACATACAATGTAAACATAGACGTGTTTAGAGATAAAGATAGAGATAAAAGTAATAAAATATAAAAATATGTGCAATCACAATATTTCCCATAGAGAAGTTACATACAATGTAAACATAGACGTGCTTAGAGATTAAGATAGAGATAAAAGTAATAAAATATAAAAATATGTGCAATCACAATATTTCCCATAGAGAAGTTACATACAATGTAAACATAGACGTGCTTAGAGATTAAGATAGAGATAAAAGTAATAAAATATAAAAATATGTGCAATCACAATATTTCCCATAGAGAAGTTACATACAATGTAAACATAGACGTGTTTAGAGATTAAGATAGAGATAAAAGTAATAAAATATAAAAATATGTGCAATCACAATATTTCCCATAGAGAAGTTACATACAATGTAAACATAGACGTGCTTAGAGATTAAGATAGAGATAAAAGTAATAAAATATAAAAATATGTGCAATCACAATATTTCCCATAGAGAAGTTACATACAATGTAAACATAGACGTGTTTAGAGATTAAGATAGAGATAAAAGTAATAAAATATAAAAATATGTGCAATCACAATATTTCCCATAGAGAAGTTACATACAATGTAAACATAGACGTGCTTAGAGATTAAGATAGAGATAAAAGTAATAAAATATAAAAATATGTGCAATCACAATATTTCCCATAGAGAAGTTACATACAATGTAAACATAGACGTGTTTAGAGATTAAGATAGAGATAAAAGTAATAAAATATAAAAATATGTGCAATCACAATATTTCCCATAGAGAAGTTACATACAATGTAAACATAGACGTGCTTAGAGATTAAGATAGAGATAAAAGTAATAAAATATAAAAATATGTGCAATCACAATATTTCCCATAGAGAAGTTACATACAATGTAAACATAGACGTGCTTAGAGATTAAGATAGAGATAAAAGTAATAAAATATAAAAATATGTGCAATCACAATATTTCCCATAGAGAAGTTACATACAATGTAAACATAGACGTGCTTAGAGATTAAGATAGAGATAAAAGTAATAAAATATAAAAATATGTGCAATCACAATATTTCCCATAGAGAAGTTACATACAATGTAAACATAGACGTGCTTAGAGATTAAGATAGAGATAAAAGTAATAAAATATAAAAATATGTGCAATCACAATATTTCCCATAGAGAAGTTACATACAATGTAAACATAGACGTGCTTAGAGATTAAGATAGAGATAAAAGTAATAAAATATAAAAATATGTGCAATCACAATATTTCCCATAGAGAAGTTACATACAATGTAAACATAGACGTGTTTAGAGATTAAGATAGAGATAAAAGTAATAAAATATAAAAATATGTGCAATCACAATATTTCCCATAGAGAAGTTACATACAATGTAAACATAGACGTGCTTAGAGATTAAGATAGAGATAAAAGTAATAAAATATAAAAAATGAAAACTTATTGAAAAAACAATATATTATGAAGTATAGTTTGGAATACAAAAGAATGACATCACTTCCTCAATAGTGCTGCCATACCCAGGTCCTAAGAGGTTGTATCGGAGATCTTTTTTAAAATTTCTTTTTAAAAAAGATCTCTGACTTTTTTTTTATTTTTTTTTATTTCCCTTTTTTTTAATGTTTGTGTAGATTTGAGTTTGTTTATGTTTTTATATAATATGTATGTACAAGCGGGCTTTACATATAATTGTGATATGAATATATTCATCATCATCATCATCAGCTCCACATCCCAAGGTGGGACCTGGCTTCCAAAAGAAGTTTTCGCCATTCCGATCTGCAGGGGCGTGCCTTAAACTTTCGGACTAGGCAAACCTCGAAAAAAATTTGGAAATGTCGAATATTTAATATTTTTTTAGCATCGTTGCTCATTTCAGTGGCCATGAAATTATTTTAAAATCACATGCAAAAATATTTTTTTACGTTTGTGGCCTTGTCGAGCATCGTATCTACATACAATCGGTTCAATTTTTAATCTTGTAGTATGGTTTCAATAAAACAGTCCAATAAATATTAGATTTTTTTTTTCACAATATTCATAGGCAAGCCAAGATTTTCGGCTTCTATAAGCAATGCCGCTACTGCCGATCTGTCAGCGGCTCCTTGTCTCCAATTGACCACGCCCAAAGAGTCCAGGTCCCCCTGGACGCAGTCCATCTATCTCAACTTGGGTCTCCCCCTACGCCTCACACCCTCTGGTCTATGGTGAAGGCAGTTGCACACTCATCCTCTCCACATGTCCAAGCCATCTGAGTCTCCCAATCCTTATAAATACTCCAACGTCTATATCATCATAAAGCTGGTATAGCTCATGATTGTATCTGATTCTCCACACACCACCCTCACAGACAGCTCCGTAGATTCGCCACAAGATCTTTCTTTCAAAAATGCTAAGTTGGTCCTCGTCTTTTTTAGTTAGAGTCCAGGTCTCGGAAGCATATGTCAACACTGGTCTGACAATAGTTTTATATAGTGTAAGCTTTGTCTTTCTCGACAACAACCTGGACTTCATGTGTCTCTGTAGGCCAAAGTAGCATCTGTTAGCAGCAACAATTCTTTTGTTCACTTCTTCACTGATATTATTTTTACTGGTAATTAGTGAATTAATAATAGGAAGCTTTGGAGTAGCCCCCATACCTGAAAAACTTACAGAAAGCCGACTCAGATGGTATGGACATGTAATGAGGAGGCAAAACGATCATGTGGTGCTGCTCTGCTCTAGCACTCCCAGAAAACAGAAAAGGAAAAGGACGTCCAATATCCACGTGGTGGGGCAATATGAGTAAGCTCATGGATAAAGCCCGCATCCCAACCCCGACAATACAGGACAGATCATCGTGGCGCCAAAGGATTAAGAGAGCCGACCCTACCTAAAGTGAGATAAGGCAAAGAAAAAGAAGAATTATTGAACCGAGGTACGTGAACTGCTGATTCGAAGGTGTAGCTGTCTACTGCAAGTGGTGGTGGCGGAGAAGTATGACGGGACAGTAGGGCGTGACAACAGGTATTTAGTTTTTTGTTCGTTGACTGTCAGACCCATACTCCTAGCGGCGGTATTGAGGGCTGTAAAGGCCTCCGCAAGAGCAGGCTTATTTCTGGATACGATATTAATATCATCCGCATATGCTTAAAGTTGTACGGATTTGTGAAATATGGTTCCAGTAGTATTGACACATGGAATCACGCACAACTTTCTCCAAGGCTATGTTGAAGAGCTAGCAAGCTAGGGCGTCACCTTGTTGGAGGCCGTTAATTGTTTCAAATTGGTTTGACAGGTCGTTTTGTATTTTTACTCCACACCGGACATGGGACATAGTCAATTCAACCAGGTTGATGAGCTTTTCAGGAATTGAGAGCTCTCTCATATAATTTAGCACTATATAATTTTCGCCTATTGATGCGATATGAATATACTAGTTGCATGTAACACATGAGATTCAACTGTCGATGGTGATAGTATGCATGATCAAAGAATACGTACCAAACTATAAACAACACAAATTAATAAATATTTGAAGATATTTTATTTTCTATATAAAACATGTAGGTATGTTTGTCAGGATAGGATAGTATGGAGGTCAGTCTGTTTTTCCTACACAGAATATGAAAACAGTATGATGGTATGTATGTATATTTGGAGATTTAAATATCAAACTATTAAGTCTTCTTACATATTGTGTATAGGCGACTACCATACAAATTGTATGAAGTGATGTCGTCACTAAATTCAATTTTTATAGAAATCGTTAAAAAAAAATTGAGATGTACTAATACAATGTTTTTATTTTTTATATAAAATTGAATTATCTAGTTGGGGTGTTTCGGCTTTTTTCGATATTTAAAAAAAATGGAAATATAGGCAGTTAAACTCATAAATTTATCATAAAAAAAATATTTTTCTTAATAAAAAATGTTTGAGAAACCCTGGAATTGAAAAAAAAAACAAATTTGAGATTTTGTATTTGTCTATGTTTATACCAATTTTCAGCGTTCTATCTTTTATGGTTTCTGAGATAAATGGAAAAGAAACCAAAATTTCAAAAGTTGATAACCCCTGACTAAAACAAAAATTCACAATTCTGAGTATAAAAGTTTTGTAGGCCTATAACTGTTTATGTATTCTGAAAATTTGAGCTCTGTAAATTGAGCGAATCAAAAGTTATAAGGTGACACACACACACACACAAAACTCACATAAAATGTTCTACTCCGAATTCTGAGTAAATCCATGTATCGGAACATATATGCTGCGAGGCCTCTAGTTGGTGTTATTAGCATGCAAAAGTCCACTACACCATACAAAATTTTCCTTCGTACACGCATCTTGGCTTAATAATGTCTATTCATTAAGAGAATTGAATTCTCATGAACGAATCGACAGTTGGATTAAAGTCATTAAATATTTCATCGGATGGAGTACCTAGTATCTATATGAATATTATAATGAACTTCCTTGTACCTTGCGCGAGATTTTAATTTTATTTTATTTGCATAAACACATAAACTGAGGTACATACAATATTACATGTTATCAAAAATAATCAATATTAGTTTCCTTTCCTAATTTAAGCTAGCAGCAGCTTTTACTTACACAATAAAAATACTTTACACAGAATCTATAAAACAAAACACATAAATTAAAAAATAAATTTAATTACAACTATAAATAAACATACATTTCAAAACCAAAAGCAATACAAAAACAATATAAATTTCAAATCAAGAAATGAAAATCCACCATCAAAACCATAGGTAACAAAATAAATATCTCATAATATAAAAATGAAAATGAACCACACACTTAAAATGAAAGAAATATTAGGGATTGTTTCAAATTGTTTTGAGTCTCTTTTTGAATTATTTGTGATTAGATTATCATCAGTTTAATGCCATATGGCAATTTCTTCCAACTATCCAGTTATTTCTCCTCTGCTGGGGATCGAACCCAGGACGCCCGCACAGAAGCCAAACGGCTTACCAATCATTTTTTTTTTATTTAAAAAAAATTTACCCCATTTAACGGGATATGGCGAGGACAAGAAATAGATATATATTTTGATAAATATTTTGTATGACAAAATAATATCTTCAATGTATTGAAATAATCCATTCGGAGAACAGCTGAGTTTTTGTCTGTATCTTTGTATGTATGTAATAATAGTTATTGGATATTTTACGTTCAGTTAAAGGGTAATAAATATGTTGATACAATGTTGCTAGTGGCATTTTCCATATTGTATTACTTATTGTCCTATTGATTTAATTATTTTATGTATTCATTTTATTGTATTGGCACATTCCTATTGTGATGATCCGGCTACTTTGGATGATGACTAGTCAAGAAGTAAATATACAAGGATGACATGAACAGAACGATAAGTTGAGGTCGTCCAAGAAAATAATGACAAAAGCATGCAAACCTTGTTATTTCAACTAGTTGCATGTTACACATGAGATCCAACTGTCGATGGCAATAGTGTGTTTAATTGAAGAATACGTACCAAACTATAAGATTATGTAAACATCTTGATGGTATGTATTTATATATGTATAGAGACTGAGATGAAGATGAAGAGACTGGCGGACGATAGAGATAAGTGGTAAGATCGAGTGCAGAACAATCCTGGGATTGTAACCCAGAAGAAGAAGAGATTAAGTATCAAACTATTGAGTCCCCGTAGATGTAGGTTTATGTTTTTTTTTTATTTTTATAGAAATTTAATTTATATATATTTTTTGGTTTTTCGGCGTTTCTCGATATTTTTTTTTGAAATGTAGGCAGTTGAACACACAAATTTGTCATATTTTTTTTTGTCAAAGTTTGAGACACCCTGGACTTTCTTATAAAAAAGAGTTTGAAATACACTATATAAGTTCTATCTTTTATAGTGTATGCACACACACAAAAACACGTATACTGTTCTATTCCGAAATCTGAGTTTATCCATATATCTATGTATAGAACATACATACATGCTGTGAAGCCAAGTTGGTGTTTTTGGGTGCTTATCTTAGCTTAGGTAATACCCTGTCTATATGTTAAGAGAAATAAATTCTGTTGAACAAATGGTTACTATGGTTAGTAGGAAATATAGATATGTGAATCACGACTTGTCATGAATGCAAATATTTAATGATGATATTTTTCACTAAGGTTGCAAAATGAGATCGATAACATTGAATTGCATAAACATCCCTAGGGTAACAATTCGTTTTGTAAAATAAGAAATAAGACAGCCATATCGTATCATCAACGACTTGAAGACGCAAAATCACTTACATTCAGCCATTAAAATGGTGCAAAATCACTTATATCGACCCATTAAAAAGATATATCTTCATCCCGCCCTGTCAGCACACCCATTCCTGTCTTCTCTTCCTCCGTTATAACCCTGTGGGTGCATCCTGGAGAAGGGGAGTGATTGATGAAGTCAGACAGATTTCCATTGCCGACTAATCGACGCTGGATTTCACCCAACACAAAAATCTTGGAGTGAAAACATTCGTTCGTTCGTAACGACTCTTATCGAAGATCCAAAGTACCTACTACTAGCATTTAGATCGCTCCACACTACTTTCAATAAATCACATATCACCTTTTTAACACATTTAGGTTTTAAATACGTTTGGCACATTTTAAAGTTTTTTTTTCAGATTCATTTTTTACTTTTTGTTATAATACTTGCACCATTATTATTGTTAATTTTATTTTTTGTTTTTTTGTAAGGTGTCAAATTCTTATTCTTTTTTGTCTATGTTTATCTGAATCTATGTTTTATCTCAATCTATATTTTTATCTGAACCTATATTTTTATGTTTCTTTTTTTATCTGTGTATATTTTTATTTGTTTCTTTATTTTTGTATTTGTTTGTTATTAATTATTGGAAGTATTGTAACAAGTAAATAGCTTATGCCGTGTATTGTGTAAATAAATATAAATAAATAAACTAATTCCTGAGCGAAAGGTCCCGGATTCGATTCCCGGATGACACACACTTTTAAATTATGTCTTCATTCTGGACGATAAATAGGTATCATGTCTCCAGAATGTGGCAACTTGTTATTGGGTGCGGGTTGTGGTAATATTCGGCATAGTATTATGTTGGTTGCCCGAGAAACACAAGACCCAATAACAAGTTGCCACATTCTAGAGACTCCACGTATTTATTCATTATTTGTGACTTTATTATTATCCGATTCCAATACAAAATACTGGTCAAGCGTCGGATTTTACGAAGTCGTTGCAAATAGTAAGACCGATGAATTGAATCGTATTACAAATAGAGACTGAAAACACAACGAAGAACTGAACTCTAATTATAGCTAATACTTCAGATATTTAACTTAGCCATGAAGACCAACACAAACTTACTTACTGCCCGGCTAGTTCAAACTCTGCCACTCCAATATGCGGCGACTATAACTATCGCCTTGTCGTTTCCCATAATTATGTCTCCAGGGGTACATCCTTCCCCCATAAGTGGACATATCAGAAGGTGACTCTCATATGCCGCAGTCACATAGAGTGTCATCTTCAGAGAGGTACCCCCATCTTGCGAGGTTCACTGTACATCGTGTGACACCGACTCTTAATCTGTTGAGGGTAGTCCATATAAGGCAGGTCTTCTCCTATTGGGATACCCTCACGTGGATACATCCACAGCCCCGCTCCAAGGTCCTGTTTTCACAGATTCAGGACAACCGACACATTATTTGTAGGGACTTCACATATACTGCGTATGCTTTATTGCGTCTTCTTTTGTATTTTCCTGTCCTCCTTTTTTGAAATAAAAATTAATATGTCCTTGAAACATGTACATTATTCATCTCCATACGTTCGAGATTATTCATACGAGAAAATGAACTGATCCATCGCGGTAACCGCTCGTCCACTGACCCATGCAATTGATTTGATATATTATTATTTATTTTCAGATTTAGATTCATTTATTCATTGTTTTTTTATATATATTATTTGTAATACACAACATTTTTTCCTGTCACAAAATTTTTTAGTTTTTTTGTGAAGCTGGTTTATGGAGCTGATTAATGATCGAATATATTTTTATTATTGCATATGCGCAAACATTGGATTTTTTCCCCCTGTCGGGAGTCAAAGATATTTTTTAACAGATTTTTAATTATCTCAATAGAGACGAAGTTGGAATATTTATTGTAGGAGAACCGGGAAATCAAGGCACCTACAGGGCTTACGACCTGTCATCGGCTGGCTTACGTGATCACTTTATGCGCTTGCGCAACGTTCACCAATTATGCCTTTTTTAATGAGATCCCTATCAATTCAATTTTGAAACATCTATATATTGTAATACTGAAATTCTTTTCTCTTGAAAATAAGGAATTTTTACTACAGCCATCTATGGGTGAAATTATGAACAACAATATTATTATTTTTTTATTAATTTTGTTGTAACGTCTGATTAAAGATGTTACATTTCATATTTTCTTTGACTTAGAGACTGCATGGCTTAGCTCTGCACTGCATCCTAGAAAGAATTAACTATGTATATAATAAAGATATCTTACTATGAGACCTTTTCTTTTGTGGATATATGATAAAAATGATAAACGGCTTTACTTTGATAACGGTTGTTGTGTATTGAACTAATTAATAAAATATTAATTTTTCCTGACATTTTGTTCTTTCACTTTCTTCATTTGCTTTACAAATTGACATTGGTCTATTTTTTATTTCTTATTTTGTATAATCTTTCCGTTTTTATTGATTTCGTTTAGTTAACAGTTTAACTACAGGTATTGCCCTTGGGATTATATTTTATCATTACTTTAAAATGTATATGGAATTCTTCCGTCATCAAAATACCTAATGTTAAACTTGTTATTACCAATTATATGAAATCTACGTCATAGACCTAATTGAGTCTTTAATATATCAAGGGCAACTGATTTATGTAATTGTAGGTATGTAATGTTTTATGAATTTTACGAAACGAAGGGAATTCATACATTTGGCATTGAATAACCAACGATTTTCATCTTTTATTTCAACCTCTAATTCTGAAAATGAATCCATGTATAGATTCGTATACCAAAATTATTTGGCAGTCTCCATGTTGCGACGAAACTTTCTGCTTTCGTGGCTCAAATGGTTAGATATCTGATTCCTGAGCGAAAGATCCCAAGTTTAATTCCTGGTGAGGACGCAGTTTTTCATTAATACATGACACAATAAATAACATGTCTTGTTATTATTAATATTTGATATCGCAAATTATTCCACCACCTTCGCTCTGCATATAGAGAATGTAAACGACCCAGTAAACGATTGTAAATGTAATATTTGATAAAGTATCTTAGTTGTAATAATGGGTATTTTAAATCAAACAAGTGATTTTGTCTACATATATATTTTTTGGGCCTAATAAGCTGAAACGGTCGTCCTGGATTCAGGAAAAAATATATATGTAGACAAAATCATTTGTTTGGTTTAAAATACCCATTATTATGGAATTCTACATATTCAACACCGTCAGCATTGACAAAATTTAAAAAAAAAAAAATCTTAGTTGTATTCTTCTTCTTCTTCTCAGCCGTATCCCGTCTACTCCTTGACAAAGGCCTCCTCCATTTTTCTTCCGAGCCACTCTATCTTGTGCTCAAGCCGCTCTTTTTTGAGTTGCATTATAAAATTAAAATAAATTAAGTACAAACGTAAATTTGTTTTTCTTTTCTATTTCGATTTGAATTGTGTTGATTTTCTGACAAGACCATCCTCAGAGTGGCTCCGACTTCACACTGTAACAAGCACAAGCTACTTTGTCTTATTTCGATTTTACATAAATGAAGTTAACGGACATCCTTAGTGGCGACATATTTAATATTATTTTAGTATTTTGGTTTTTATTTAAGATGGGTCGGTGGCAGAGCGGTTAGCGCGCTGGGCTAGTAATCCAGTGGTCGTTATTTGCTTATTTTAGGGAACGTAGGAAGATGTATATGTACTTGTTTAACAAGGACATATTCATTTTTTGTATATAAAAAAAATCACAAGTACGTATATAAAAAATGAGCACTTTTCAATGTTGAATTTTTACTGTCAAAAGAAATATTATGCAATAAGTACGATTTATTTTATATGAAAAACAATATTATTCAATTTAATCATAATATAAAATGCATCGAGCTGAAAATAATTGGGAATACCTACACATATTATGCCGAAAGTTTCAATAACTGTAAAGGGTCGGGAATTTACATAGTTAAAAACCCATTGCAAAATTCCAGTACAAACAGACATGTGATCATAATATTCCTATAATCTAAGCAAGTGAAGTTAATTTATTGATTTTAGAAGTATTTTTCAAAATTAGTCCCATTCTATGGAATAGTTGTTGAAGTTGTTATTATATTTATTTTTGAGAATCTATAAATTATATCGTTGACCGAAATTCACTCGTTTTTATAACATAATGCCCACAAAATATCTCGTTAAATAAAATGTCTAGCTGCACGATATTATATGATATACAAACATACGACACGACAAAAATAATTTTGAGAATTGATTCAAGATACAATGACCCTCGTATTTTATAGGTATGTTCATAGGTAATATATAAAAACATGATTGATCAAATATATTTTATTGTATACAAGTCACTGAACATTCATTACAACCTCCTCCCATACAACATATTTCGTGACGTTATACGTATTTACTGATCCGACCAGAATATGGGAAATGGTTTTCTTCGCCTTGTCAGTTGTGAATTTTATCGATTAGGATTTAACCGACTAAGTTTCATCGCCGCTCTGTGTCAATATGTACACAAAATTATAATTTTTTTTAAATTTCACACAAAAATTCACTGAAAAAAAGATTAAATATCTAACAATATCAATCATAAATTAACTAGAATGTAGGGTAATAACATATCACAAAGTTCAGTAATGACGTTCATCACGCATTCTGAATGAAGTGCCTTTTTAGGTGAAAGGAGACTGGTGTGTGGGAATACACGCATCTGTCTTGTTTTCTGTAAAAAAGTGTTGTATGCCCGCACACTCGTCGCTGGGATATACCGTGATGGTATGAACGAATATAATGAACGACAAAAATTAAAATATACAAAAATTTTACCTAGCATTCAAAAGCGATAAGGCCTCATATATTTTTACTTTTTGTTTTGTGTTATTATATGTTATTCATAATCATGAAAATTCAATCTGGTTACAGAAGTAAATTATTTTTTTTTTCTTTGTTGACTTTTTCGATCGACAATACTTGATGGATTTCCATTATAATATATTAAAATTATTTATTTTAAGCGAAAAACTATTAAGCAACACTTATGTAGCTTTTATTCTCTTTGAGTGTTTTGTTAATTCCCGCCAATGTTGAATACCACTTGAGAGTTTATCTCCCTATCTCTAGCAGCTCGAAAACTCTCATCCACAGTCCTAATAGCCGCCCACCCTCGTACATTGCGGAGCCTTGAAATACGCTTCCTGTCGACACCTCGTTTTCCCTATCTGACTAGATAGTTCATATTTGTCTCATATAAGTACATCACCCAATATCACAAGTATGTATAGACGTTTAATTTGTTATCAGTGAATTTATGTTGACAAATTATCCTAAATATTTATCACAGAACACCATTCTCCTGTTACGTCATATTTCTCCGAATTCCCCTTTTTGCTACGCTCCTTTCTTATACAATAATATTTGAGGAAATACTCTCATAAATAACAATAGTTCCTTCTAATCATTGATTAATTCTCAACTTATTTTATTTCTCTTTCATTCTTTCTTTCACATAGCTGGGCCCTGTCTCGTCTTTTGAAAGTTTGCTTTTCAAATAAGTATTAATTGGATTTGCGAAAATTAAATTATAGCCAAGCAGCAGATTATCCTCAAGTGGGTGCTTCAATGTTAGGTATTATTAATAAGCAGTGGATATTTTTACTCTCCCTGCACTGCGACCATTTTTGATTTATTGTGCTCCAATTAAGATGATGATGATAATGAGAATACTTTTACAAACATCAAAAGTAATAATAACAACATTAAAATATAAGGATGGACGTGAATTGCCGCTGAATGAATCACGACGCTTGTAGTTCGCTCCTCATATTTTTTGTGTTTTTGATGTTTTAAGTGGTGCAAAAACTTATATTTTGTGTTAATTTTTGTTTAAATGCTTATGTGAACATATCTTAGTTAAAATATTGTCCCCACGTAACCGGTGAGTTCGTTCCATTTTTATTTATTTTATTTTTTTTTGTAAGTGTGTCAAAACAATTGCTTAGTGGAGGTAGGTAAGCAAACAATTTGCCGGCGCTTCATGCGCTGTGCTAGCGAAATGTTACCTAGTAACGTTGTTGCCAAGTCAACAGATAACAATGTATTAGAATGTACGCCATCAAAACAAACTCGTAAGGCCCAGTCCACACCGATAGATCATGATAATACATTATTGGATAGTTCAGTATCCAAAAAATTCAAACCAAACATAAACCCCTCAGTACACCAAGAGAATTCTTTACTGTATAATGAATCCTCTCTTTCCCCATTTATTGTACATGTACAAAAGAAAGTAGCGGGAGAAAGTCTTCAAATACAGGCTATCTCATTCGGTTCGTTTATCTACAAAAATAAAATTGATAATATAAAAAAAATCAAGCCGTTGGGTAAACGCACAATTGCAATCGAATTCAAAAATTATTTAGCAGCAAATACTTTTCTTAATAACAAAATTTTAGAACAAAACAACTACTTACCATTTATACCTTCCTTTCACGTAACTCGTCTTGGAGTTGTAAAAGATATACCTACATCTCTTTCTGACGAGGAAATATTAAGTAATTTGGAAGTCCCTCCGGGATTCGGAAAAATAATAAAAATTCGAAGGCTTAACTACAGAGACCGTAAAATTGAAATCCCGACATGGAAACCATCTCAAACTGTTGTGGTCACAATCGAAGGGCAAAAACTCCCATCACACCTTTACCTCTTTTACAATCGTCTACCAGTAGAAACTTACATATTCCCTACTATTCAATGTCATCAATGTTTAAGATACGGACACACTAAAACTAACTGCAAATCTGCAGCACCTAGGTGTTTTAAATGCACTTTACATCATCTTGGAAACACATGTAATGTAACTCAAGAAAATACTATTTGTGTTCATTGCTCGGGAAATCACCAGGCTATCGATATAAATTGCCCAGAATTGACAAGACAGAGGAACATTAAGAAAGTAATGGCTGACCAAAGTATATCGTATATCGAAGCAGCTGGAATGTTTCCCTCCGTGAAAATATCATACTCAGAAAAAACGAAAGCTGTCAACAATTCAAACAAAATTGAAACACAAAATAATTTCACACCAAAATGGAGGGTAATCACCCCTTCAAACAAAAATAATCTTAAAAAACATAGTAATACCCCCCCTTACTTGGATAAAAAACAAATCAACTCATTATTAATTGCACCAAATGGAAACCATCCAGTACCTAAAAATGGATGTGCTCTCCCGTTAACAAATGAAACTACCCCAGATACAATAATACCTGAAGACATTAATTATAGTCGTAAAGAAATAATTCTAAATTGCATATACAATATGATCCATGAACTTCTTACCACAGAACACTATATCTCAGTACCGTCCAACGATGCACTTATTAATAACACCTTACAAAATACTGTCAATATACTCAATAACAACCTAAATAAAGAAGATATCGATTCAAACTCTATCACAGAAACAAATTAGACCTTAAACTTGTAACTCGCACAATAATTCCCTGTATAATCTTTCATACAAAATGGCCTTAAATATTGCCCAGTGGAACTGCAGAAGTGCAATACCTAATAAAGACTCTATTTTAAAATTGCTATCCGAGAACCAGGTTCAAATAGCGGCACTATCTGAAACCTGGCTCCGCGATGAAAAAACATTCAAAATTCCCGGCTACCAATGCCTAAAAGATAATAGACATGATGGCAAAGGTGGAGCTGCGTTATTAATAAAAGACACATTTTTCTTTAACCAGATAAATTTAAAACCAATAAATTGTCCATCACAAGTTGTTGCTGCGGAAATAGACGGTACAACTTTTGTCTCAATTTATATTTCTCCTAATTTCCAACCCACCAAAAATATTTTAAGAACCATAATTTCTCGAATAAAACATCCCTTTATAATTATGGGAGATTTTAATGCTCACCATAACATGTGGGGTTCATCATCATGCACAAAATTAGGTAGAATTATAGTTGATCTGCTAAATGAGTTGAATCTTTGCATTATTAACGACGGATCACCGACACGTATCCCTGTGCCAAATCAACGAATCAGCGCAGTAGATTTAACAATATGTAGTCCCGATATTGCTCCATACTTGAATTGGAAAATACTTTCTGACCCATTCAATAGTGATCATCTTCCAATAATTTTGCATTATTCACAACCGTCATACAGATACATATATACCTCTCATATTGAAAACTCAAAATCCAAAAGAAACAACAAATTCGATAAAAATGTTTGTAATTTTGGAAAAGCTAATTGGTCAGGATATAATCATTACACCAACAACCCCAATATAACATTTACTCCCCCCTCAATAGAAAACCTACAAGAATGCTACGATGAATTTATTAAAACGATTGAAATATCAGAAAAATTTATACCTAAAAAGAATCCCAAATTCAAAAAGTATCCCTTACCTCCTCCTTGGTGGGACTCAGCGTGCGAAGAACATTCGTCAATTAGGAAGCAAGCATATAAAGACTACAAGCATAACATGACACTTGAAAATTTCTTGTATCTTAAAAATGTTCAAGCTAAAGTCAAACGGTTCCTCAAAAACAAGAAAAGAAAAGGGTGGAAAGACTTCTGCACATCACTTAGTATCCAAGTTCCAATTTCAGAAGTTTGGAATAATATCAGAAAATTTCGTGGCTCATACAAAACCCCATCTTCTAAATCATGCCCTAAACTATGGTCAGAAGATTTCTTAAATAAAATGGCCCCACCCTATGCTGTTAACATCGATGAAATCTCGTTACAATATTCACATACTAGCAGTAACTGGCTAGATGCCCCATTCCAAATAGACGAATTAAAATCAGTCTTACAAGTGGTAAAAAATACTTCACCTGGAATAGACGGGATCCCATATATTATCTTACATAATAGTAGCGACAAAATTCTTGAATATCTCTTAAAATTAATAAACATAATGTTCGATACAGGGGTTATCCCAGAATCTTGGAAAACTCAACTCATTATCCCAATTTTGAAACCACTAAAGGACCCTAATTCAGGTGTCAACTACAGACCAATAGCATTATCATCAACTCTGCTTAAATTAACAGAACATATTATAAAAAGACGAATTGATTGGTTCGTTGAAAACAAAAATATTTTGCCGTACAATATGTTTGGCTTCAGAAAAAAAAAATCCTCAGTAGAAAGTGTAGCCAATTTAACAACGGATATTCTTTTAGCTTTCTCTAGACAAGAACAGGTCATAGGAGTAAGCTTAGATATCACAAGTGCATATGATAATGTGCTTCTCTCCCTTCTTAAATCTAAACTTCTCCGAATTGGAATCCCCCTAAAATTAGCCATCTTCATAATGAATATTCTCCTGGATAGAAAAATCATTCTCGACATTCGAGGAATTGATACTCAAGAAAGAAAAGTCGACAGAGGTTTGCCACAGGGGTCAGTCCTTAGCCCTATCCTCTTCAATATTTATATTCACGAGATTTTTCATGTACTGTTACCCTCGGCACAGTTACTGATATATGCAGACGATTTTTTTATTTATGTATCAGGGAAAAAAATCCAACAAATGGAGAACATTATGAATAATACTCTCAAAAATATTTCTTCGTGGTTATCTGAAAATGGCCTGAATCCCAGTCCTCCCAAATGTAAAGCCATTATGTTTACAAAAAAACGCTCTATACCACATATAAAAATTCAACTAAATGACATTATCCTCCCTGTCTCTTCGGAATTAAGATTTCTTGGTATCACTTTGGATTCCAGACTATCTTGGAACTCTCAAGTTACACATATCATTAACAAATGTCAGTCTGGACTAAATGCAATGCGAGCTGTAACCCGTACTTGGTGGGGAGGTCACCCTTCTGTTCTACGTTTAATGTATATATCATACGTTCGCAGTCAAATCGACTATGGAGCGTTTTTACTTAGTCCAATTTCCAAGAAAAATTTACAACGCTTAGATAGAATACAATTTGAAGGTCTGAGACTTATATTAGGCGCTATGAAATCGACACCGGTATGTGCACTCCAGGTGGAAGCCGTGGACCCACCACTTGAGCTGAGAAAACAGTATCTGTCAGATAAATTTGTTTTAAAATGCAATATTATTAAATTCCACCCTCTAATTAGAAAAATCGCTATGCTTAAAATATTCACAAATCAATCACCATTTTGGAAACATAAAATCTCCCCTCCTCTTGTAAATAGCCTCACCTTTTTAGACCAATATTCATCGGATTTCATTAAATCTGAGACACTCCCAGTTTACTCATTACCCTATCAAAATTTAATCGAGCCGCCAAACATAATCCACTCATTAGGAATAACTCCAGATGCTTTTGCATCTAAAAGACTTAAACACGTAATTGAATCCAAATGGAATGACTGGAAAATACTTTATACGGATGGATCAAAAATGGACTGCAAAAGCAATACTGGAGCAGCAGTATTTAGTGATTCAGATAAAGTTGAATTACTTTTGACTCTCCATAAAGATTCTACAATATTCTCAGCAGAATGTATAGCTATAATAGAGGCTTTGAACTATGCAAATAAAAAACGATTCTTAAAGACATTAATATTGACCGATTCCTTAAGTACACTCGAAAAACTCTCTAAATCCCCTATTTTGTATAGTGATGACCACTACTGTATAGATATATGGAAAAAAATTAAAGAAATATGCAACCAAAACAGAAAACTTTGTCTGGCATGGATACCAAGTCACTGTGGTATACCAGGAAATGAGAAAGCGGATGAATTGGCTAAGAGAGCAACATATGGAAACACACGGACACATCCCAATATTACACAAAACGATCTCCTACCAATCGCAAAAAACCGTCTGATGAATAAATGGCAGTTATATTGGGACACAAGCTCACTGAAAAAGGGTAGACTTTACAAAACGACCCAACAAACAATTGTCAATAAGCCATGGTTCCATGATAAAGCTTTTGACAAACATTCCATCAGCGTTATGTGTCGTATCCGCATGGGACACTGTTGTACCAGAGAGCATTTAAAAAAAATAGGGATCATTGATAGCAGTCTCTGCGAATGTATGATTGGTGATGAGACACTGGATCATTTGTTTCTTGAATGCCCCATAAACGATAGGTATCCGTCCTTTTTTACCGACCTCACAGAGATTGGGGTTCCAATGCCAACAAATGTGAGGACATTGTTGAGCTACAATTCCAGGCAGGTAAACATTTTGCTCAAAAAATTCATCAAAATTAATGACATTAAAATTTAACTCTGTTCATAAAATTTAAATTGATCGAAGTAAAATAAATATACAAAAATAATTTAGGTTTCTCTATTTTGACAGTTTAATATTTTAACTTAGATGGCTGAGAACACTCTTAACGGGTGAAGAGCCAACAAAAAAAAAAAAAAAAAAAATATAAGGATACACGATATGTGACGCTTTAATTCGTTACGAATTCGAATATTCATTTTAGTCTTTAGTTTCTTTTTTACTTATTTAAAATAATTCAATGCCTCAAAGTATTTCATTTTTCATATTAATATATAATAATTTATCATGAAATAATAAAACTAATAATATAAGAAAGACTCGAAAATGAATTAAAATTCAAATTATAAATAATACATACATGTCTAGAATTCATTTTAAAATAAATTAAAAATAATAAATTATTAAAATAACAATATAACTTTGTTTATTTCCACTTATTTATTTTTATTCCACAACTAGTTTCAAGAACTACCGTTCTCTTCTTCAGGTGGGTTAAAACTCACCTGAAGAAGAGAACGGTAGTTCTTGAAACTAGTTGTGGAATAAAAATAAATAAGTGGAAATAAACAAAGTTATATTGTTATTTTAATAATTTATTAAAATGAATTTCCACAATGTAAACGCCTCTACCTTAGAAATTAAAAATACCTCATATCTTTGAGGTATTTTATTATTATAGTAGGCTATATAGAATATTTTGAAAATAATGTCCCTAATACCCACAAAAGATACGTCTTTAAAATAAATTAGAGTTTGTATTTACATCTTCATTCTATTGCATGAGGTTTTTGAAAATTGGAATTTCTTTAATATTTTTCTTGTAAAATAAGTTTTAATAAAACCTTTTTTTATTTTTTACTGTACGTAACTAAAAAAACTACAAGGTCTATGAGGTAGATTTTTCGAAAGATTGTCGAAAGAGAATATGGAAATCTCCCGGCTGAGTTTTTTATTATTATAATATTTTAATTACTATTCTTGCTATTTAGAAAAAAACCTCTAAATTTTACCATTTTTTCACGAAAAGTGATGTATGTCACAGATTAGGTGACATGCAATCTTTTTTCGTGTTTCATACATAAGAAGATAATTTAGTGTACATTTTTGTGTACCTACAACCTTATACCCAGGATATACAAGAGCTAAAGAATGATATATCTCGACACAACCTACAACCTACAACCTACAACCTGTACCTACAACCTTATACCCAGGATATACAAGAGCTAAAGAATGATATATGGTGACACTCGCTGATGTTCACATACATCAAAGAACGACACGGTATGTCAACATTATTATATCATTGTTTATTATTTCCAAAAACAAATTTATTATGCTATCAAAACATAATAAAATCGATCCAAAAAGTTTATGTCATATTACTTTGGACGTTACTGATATAAAAAGATGATAGGAAAAAGTCATCGATAATAAAATAAAACTCTTGGTACGGTCTGTCTATGATAGAAGTTGTCGGTCGGTCTCCAGGGAGGACCTTGGCACGCTACGGAGACCCCAGCTCATTAGACAGAGATGTATGTACCCCAACCAGAGCTGGAAAAATTCCAAAATCGATTTGGATATAACACACTTGGATAGTCACGTACGCGCCGTCATATTATAGGCATCACAACCATTGGAAAATATCACTATAAAAAAAAACTCTTACGAAAACAAATTCAAATTTGATTTAAATATATTTGTAACAAACTAGCGGACCCTACAGATGTTGTCCTGCCCCTACGTTAGCTTGCCTGCTATTATCTGGTGTATCTAACATAAAAATAACCACACACAATGTGGGACAATGTGGGATAACCAGCGTTACATATGCGGGTGTGCATTACGAAATGTGCATATAGAAAATTAAATTAATTATCTAGTTGTGATGTTTCGGCTTTTTTCGATATTATTAAAAAATTTGGAAATATAGGTAGTTAAACACATAAATTCATCATAAAAAATATTTTTCTTAATAAAAAAAATTGTATATTTATAATAATTTTCAGCGTTCTAGCTTTTATGGTTTTTGAGACATATGGAAAAATAAGTAAAATTCCAAAATAGAAAACCCCTGATTGAATCAAATTATAAAAATTTTAAAAGCCTGAAATGGCTATAATTTTCTATATTTTCTGAAATTTTAGGCTATGTGCATTCAGCGGATCAGAAGTTATAAGGGGGGGGGACGTGGGGGGGGGGACACAGACACACAAAAAACAAACGAAATGTTTTACTTCAAATTCTGAATTCAGCTCACGAAGCTTCTAAGTTGGTGTTTTTGGCATGCAAAAGGCCACTACACCATACAAAAAGTTCATGCACGCGTTTTGGCTTAATACTGTCGGTTCATTAAGAGAATTAAATTCTCTTGAACGAATCGACAGTAGGATAATGTACCTATAGGTAGGTACATACCTTCTTTACATATAATAATATTTAACACCTGTATTCAAAGACTAATTTAGTATAAGGATTGAGGAAGCATACTTCCTCATATTTGCCTCTAAATAAAGATGTTATAGTTGGGAATATAAAAAGTAGTAGATACCTATAAATAATTTATTTTTATGTCATACACTATTCACATAATTTTATAATTATACTGAAAAGAAAATTGATTTTAAAACTGTAAATTCTGGTCTTTGAATCTTTTTTTTTACACAATGTACAAAATAAGTAAAAATAATTAACTAAATAAACGAACAAAAATACTATTCAATTATCAGAAATTAATACCCAAATGATTTAGATTAATGTTAAACAAAGATTATTACTCAAATATTAGTAATTATCATTCTAAGTATTAATTAGAGTATAAGCTTTATCATAAAATGTGGACCGCGAGCCAAAATTAATCAAATGACTCGTTATAAATCTTGGGGATAAAATATTTAATTCCGCTTTAAATTAACCAGATGATAAGTTGGTCTTTGTCTCCGCTCCTTGCTGTATGGTGTGGATTAGCTAATCCCATTTTTCTCCGACGTTCTTCGGACGAAAGTTTTGATGAATAATCTCTTCTCTTCTTCCTTCAGCAGTTGCTGTTAATGAATTCTCCGCCCGACCAACCCCTATTGTTGAAACTAGGTACCATTTTAATTGAAAATGTGTAGCTCAAGTGAGGAGATTCAGTTTCCAATTAAAACTATCCAAATTATACTAGATATCGCTTTTTGTAATCGGAATGACTAAGAAGCAAAGGGTGTATGATTTGAAGGAGGGAACAGTATACATATGTTTATGGAAAAAACCAATGGGTTGTGGTAAACTATCAGCTTTCCAATTCGTTAAAGCACATATTACCCCCTATTCATTAACTATTGTAACTAAAATAGGAACATACTAAAATTGTAGATTTTAGATTTACGGTCTTATTTCAGCGTTATAAAATATCAACTTGAACTAAATGGAATAGGAACGTACCTATATTGGCCGTAACGTTCTTAAAAAGTTACTGAATCAGACTATTTTGAATAATTATGAATATGATGAAAATTTCATAATTTTCACAATTATTCATAATACGTCTGATTCAGTAACTTTTTAAGGACGTTCCGGCCAAAATAGGTACGTTCCTAATCCATTTAGTCCAATTTTATATTTATAAGGCTGAAATAAGACAGTAAATCTAAAATCTACAATTTTAGCACGTTCCTTATTTAGTTCCAATAGTTACTGAATACGGGGTATTATCTACTTTTATGTCAATATGAAGAAGGTTCAATTGGTCGTTTGGACTGCACTCGGGACATTTTTTTTCGTGTGTAAGAAATCTAGAAATGCGTTTTTTGTCAGTATTTTTAATGTACGTATCTTTCTTCTTCGATCTCGCCTTTGTATAATGTATCTCGCTTTGGGGTCAGTTTTCCTAGTTATATTCCGCCAAATAGTCCAGTCAACGAATGATTATAGTGTGTGGTGTGGAAAGGGGCAAAAATTTTAACTTTCATTATTGATTTTCAGGAGTGGCTTTGGGGCCCTTAGGAGGCCAAGCATATCAAATCTACCTGACCTGAGAAATTTGGTTTTTCACTTATAACTCGAAAACTATCTATTTGAAAGCTGACAATTTTTTCTACATTTTTACTACTTAGTAAAAGTAGTTTATATCTTCAACAGTTCTCTAGTTATACACCCCTTTTTGATAATTCGTTGACTGAACTAAAACACTCGCCTGTCATTGTTATTGTCCTACGCATTATTTGTATAAATAGAAAACTTATTACACTAGGTATTTTTAATCAAACAAGAATGATTATGTTTCTACATATATATTTCCCTTATAATAGGACGACCGTTTCGGCTGACTAGTCCCTTATCACCTGGCCGAAACGGTCGTCCTATTATAAGGGAAATATATGTGTAGAAACATAATCATTCTTGTTTGATTAACAATACCTAGTGTAATAGAGTTCTACACATTAAACACCGTCAGTATTGACATATTAAAAAATAAGAAAAATTATTGTTTTTTCGAAACTAACTGTGGCACATTTTGAACATTTCAATTAGTCGTCATCAGTCATCAGTCCTGAGGAAGATGAAGTCAAATATTTTGAATCCGGTCGAATTAAATATTACATTCGTTGTTTAAATAAAGTTTAACGTAATAAATAAAAAAATACATATATTTTCCGGAATGTGCGATCATTTCGAAAACGTGTTTTGATGACGCTTTTACTCTTTGTTTCCAGGTGTTTGGTTTCCAAGCTTTTCGACGTGTGTCCCCGTTCCACGTTACGGGAGATGGAAAGACAGGAAGAGATCAGAGTACCTTGGGGAACTGGAATTGTGGGATACGTCGCTGAAAGTGGAGAACCTGTCAACATACCTGACGCGTACAAGGTAGATCAATTCATATTATCATTTTTGCTATGTTTGAAATGCGCATTCATTTTATACTGCTGTGTTACAGTAACTGCATTCTACTCTTTCAGAATTGTAGTAATGCGAAAGATTACCTCACAGAGCCCTTAAGATTAGCAATATCATAGATTGATTTATTCTCAAAAAATATGTATTTTCAAAAGCTTAACTCTCATGTACTGTCAACGAAGTGTGAGTCATCAAAATAAATGACTAAATTACAGTTGATTTACTCACAAGGAATATTTTATTAATAAATGTGTAATTGGAGATATTATTATAAAATCGTTTTAATATTAGATAGTTTTTCCCTTGCATATATTACTTGACCAAAGATAATTCCAACTGTCCAAATTGACCACATTATATTTGCATGACCTACTCATGACGCCCTTTAAGAAGTATTTTGACAAAAACGAGGAGCTCAATTATAAGTTCAATGTACACATATCAAATATTTCTTGAGTATACTACAAATGAATATACTACTGGTTATTTGGAATAATCTCTCAACTTGAGGAAAGTTTAAACAAATATTATGAGGTTATACAAGATTATAAGGTTAGATTATACAAATATTACAACGCTAAATCTGGCGACTTAAAATTGAAAAAATGATATATTTAAAACTCCTAATGCACTATAAAGTAATTTTTAGTAAGGGCAACTATAGCGTACGTTAAAAAAGGGTTTATACGTGATTATTATTTATCTATCGGAAACCCAAAATTTATTGATTTTCGCACAAACCTGTCTTGATTTTATTCACTCTTTAAGCACATAAATTATTTATTACTTTAAGACGTGTATAAGGAGTACCTATTTTTTAAAAAATGCTGTAAAAAAATATTAAAATGATACCAATATATAATTATTCCACTTATTTATGTTGTTGACTACGACTACTACTCGTAAATGTGCTTTGCACGAAACTAGTCGTAGTCAACAAAATAAATAAGTGGAATAATTATATATTGATTTCATTTTAATAATTTTAAATGGAATTCCACCAAGAATTATCTGTCAATAAATTAAATATATTAAGAAAGAAATATACTATTAATATTTTTAAGGGAATTTATGCTGAAAATATAAAATCGTGTGACGAATTTTCCCCATAGAAATTTTGAAAATATTTGTGTATTTTTTAAAAAAACACACTGTTTAGCATATTTGAGAAATTTGATATCAATAAAATAATATATGTGAGGTTGATGATATCATCACATGAAGTAGACAGCGGAGGAGGGACTGGTATGGTCACGTCCAAAGGATGAACAGCACCAGACTTCCTCATATTGTCATGCACAATCAGCCTCGCGGTAGACTGCCTAAAATATGTAAGGATAACTGGGAGTCCACGGCGCAGGAGGACCAGATCTCTTAAAACAGACCCAAAGGTCTATATAAAAGAAGAAGACGATATCAAATTGCGATCTTTAGGTTATATACCCTTTTAACAATAGATTGTATATAAATGTGTATCTAACAATAGTCCTCATACATCTAGCTTTATACCTATTTCATAGTTTATTTCAGTAGTTCTCTGAATCAAACATGTATGTACGTAGGTATGTGATGTCGTTTATCTTAGTATCTTGTACGGAAAACTGTTATTTCTTTCCTCGGTGCAATATCGTATATTGTATGTCTCCCATGAGGTCTTACACCAGTTTATTGCATAGCTCATGTTAGATATAATATAAACTATATAATGTTTAGAAAATTCTGGAATCAAGGATAAGGATGCATGAAACTCTTATGTAAATTCATTTTGATAAAAATACATTCATAAATATTATGCCCCCGAGAATGTATTCTCATATCTCTTGTCAACGTGTAAACAAAATAGTCTTTCTGTATTTCAGAAGCATAAGTTGACGCTGTTTTGCGTATTTGGCATTTTTTCCAATACTGATAAAAAACCTTTCATATAAAAACTAGAATTCCGTCTGTTAAATCCTTTATTTTTGATTTTCAAACGAAATATTGGTGGTATTTAATTCAGTGTTATTTCGTTAATTTTATTTGTAATATGTATAGTGACATAACCGATAAGTTTCAATAAAGTATGCAAAGGACTCTTTTAACCTCCAAAGAGAGAAAGAAGGTTGTACAATTTTCAAGCCTATTTTTTTTTACTTAAGAGGACTTTCAAACCTAAATACCTTAATTTGACATCAATTTACTCAAATATATTCCTTAAAAAATACCATAAGCGTTTTCAACATTTCTCTTGTGAATTTTAAAATTCAATATATTTCCCTTACTAACACGTAACAATAGTGTATTTGGCGGTTTTAATAGGTATATCATATTTTCAGTCACTAGATTTAGCGTTATAATATGCACTCTTTACTAAATGCTCCATTCACATTACTCCTTGCCATATATTTATCTACTTGTTCGTGAATAAGTATCGACTAGTCCTTACTATTCACTGTCAAGTAGTGTTTTTATTTAATTTGCCAACCAAAAATTGGCATCTCGAACCTACTAATTCAAAATAGATTTTATATACATATTTCCCATCCATAATTCTGATAAACATCTGCCATAAATCTTTCAATTACTTTCCCTTCTATCATAATATTATCTTCTTAATAATTCTACCACCCTTATATACCAAGAATCAACTTTTATTACCTTCTTTGCAGTAGGTATATCAAACAACGATGAAATGTTTACCTTCCTTTATTCTATGAAGAATTTATTTTTTAATATCTCGATAGTACTGAATATTTTACATATTATATAAAAAAATATATTTTATGATCATGTGGCTAGTCCAGGGACTGATTGGCTCTGGATAGGAACGCTCAAGGCACAAAATTAAAATTCTCCCTTTTCGTAGCGTATTATTTTAATTAATTACGAAAAAAATGTTTTTTGAAATATTTTTGATTAGAAATTTTTCGGTTGAAATTTTTTTTTCATCCTAATTATTCCAGTTTCTCATGTGAAAATACATATTCCTACTCGGACTTTTTCGAGAATATAATTTACTTATTACGTTTCAATCTATACAAAATTAAAAAAAAAATAACATATTTGTCAAATACTCGATTTTATTTCTGCGTCCTCATATTCTCTCATCTTTTCCTCATTGCTGTATTTACAAAATCCGTGGCATACGGTTTTACCGATACACATAGATTAACATAATATAGTTACGTATATCCCCGGAGAGACAGTGCGCTCTTCATGAAACGAATGGTCTGCGTCAGTCCGACTTTGTTATTAAAATTATATAGACACTGTGTTGATTCTCGCGACCTTATAGATTAATTACGTGTGGAATACTCTAAATATATTAAATTTATAATTAATTGAATTATAGTCACATATTACTTTGTATAAATATAAAATATTAAAAGATCTCTGTGCCTTATTAAAAATATCACAAAGTCTATCTTTTTTTGTTTCAAAGTCTATCTTTGGTTAAGAAATGAAATTAAAAAACATTCATAGTTTGTTTTTTGCTTATCTGTACTGAAATCAATGCTTCAAATAGAATTTGTATTTCAAACTAATTGAACATTAAAAAATGTATTTATAAAATTAATTTAAAATTATATTTTATTAGTTACGAATTGATTTAATAACCGCTAACAATAATTATCACAAAATCGATAGGACATCTGAACTCTGTTACTGTGGAATCGTAACTATGGAATCTGTTAAATAGTATATTTCTGGGAATTCTATTTTTATATAGATTTGTATGATAATGTATACAGAAGACTAGACGTCTTCACATTATCTCTACTTACTCCCAATACTCTCCGTCTCCTTCTTTTCTATATTATTATTATGCTTCTTTTGTCTATCTGATCTAAACTGACCGATAAATTTACTCGATGTTTGTATCGTTTGAATAATATGATAGTAAAGCGACCAATTTGTTAAAATGTTTATTGGGGAATTCAATTCATGGAAGATCCCATCCAAGACAGCCAATATGAATTGAAACGACGACCTATAAATGTTTATGGCTCAAATGTACCATTCATTTACTTTATATTATTATTTCGTTCCAATTGGACAATTTGTATGTTTTTATAAACAAAATTATTCGAGACGTTGTCTCGGGTGTTGTTTGTTATTTTGTTTTGGATGACGAGCTAGCAAAAGATGCATTGTGAAGATAATTATCCAAAAACCGTTTGATTACCCTACGGAAAACCTCTATAACGATTTTAAAGTATTTGACCCGAGACAAATATATATCCAGCATATACTAACTTATTTTCATAAAAATATAATACATCACCAGAAAACACAACAATCCAGAACCACACGAACAAGAATTACTTTAAATTACATAATCCCTCATATGAAAACAACTTTCGGACAAAGAAATGCATCATTTATCGCTCCACGAATTTATAATACTTTACCTATGTCTCTCAAGGTAATAACTTCACATACATTATTTAAAACAAGAATAAAAAAATATATAGGGAATTACTTAAGGACAGAAATTGCCCAAATATTAAACATCGAACAATAATTCTGAGAAATAATATTAAATAATATAACTACACGCTACACAAGCTGGTTCGAGGATTGTCTTTACATTGCATCTTATTTTAAGACAAATAAACTCTAAAACATTTCTCTTTTTTTATTAGATTTATTTCAAAGAAGAAATCTTGATTTTGTTTTTTATTTGATTTGTGACTCAAGTCAAATAATATTGTTACTGAGTATATACGTTGAGAAGACCACAGAGCAAATTTTAATGTCAAACTGCTACATAACATAAATGACAACAACGGGTGTGCATATTATGGTAGAAATAATATTAGAATAATAACATATCAAAATTTACTGTATCAGTTTATACTTTTGTGTTTAAGATATTGGTAACTATGTAATATTGTAATTTACTGTGTTGTGATGTCTGGTGTCCGCTCTATGTAACTATGTATAACCAAAATGTCAAATATTTGGCTTGGTAAAATTGTAAACTGCTAGCCCTAGAACAGGGTTACCTAGTTGGGCAGCAGTAATCTTCATAATAGTCTTTGTGATAAAGGTGTGAAAAATAAATAAATAAAATAAAAAATAAATAAAACTGCACAGATGTGCGTCATATCATAAAGGCTGTTTTTCTTATGTAAAAGAATACCTCAATAGGTAACGACGATTGGATAATATAAACCGTGACTAGTGGTGCCTTTGGGAGATAACAGCCTTCAAAGTGTTGATAATGCTATTTTTACACGTCAGTTGTGGTATAAAGCGTTGTATTATAAAGCGTGATTTTTTTTATGAAGATGAGGAAAGATGTCATTACTATATAATGAAAGTGAACACATTGAGATGGTTTGGTCACATGGGGAGAATGAATGAGGAGCGCCTGACGAAGAAAATATACAGAGCGGAAAGGAATGGAATGAGAGGTCGGGGACGCCCAAGAAAGGGATGGCATGACCATGTGAACGATATTTTGAAAGACGGAAATGTTAGAAGTGTGAGCAATAGACGAACATGTATGACACGATGCATAAATGTGGACGAGGCGAGGGATGCGTGCCAGGATAGAAAAATGTGGCGTTCGGTTCTTTCTGCCTACCCCGCAAGGAACATGGCGTGATGGTATGTATGTATGTATTTTTTTTATATTTACTACGGAAGACTCTTAGAAATCACGTCTTCCATTTACAGACACTTTGATTGTTGGAAACCTCCCAAAAGACACCATTAAAAGATACATCATTTTATTAAACTTTAAAGGTGTCTGACGAGGGATTTCCATCAGGCAAAGTCTGATAATAAAAATTGTTATTTATTAGTCTTCCGTTGTATTAGTCTTCCGTACAACACCTCATACTATTACTGACGTGTCAAAATAGCACTTTGTTTAAAATGAATATATCCTTGTTAAACATGTACATATACATTCTCTAAATTAAGCATAAATGCTTGTACTATAGGTGAACGAAATCGGTCGAGGTAGGATACAAACTCGCGACCACTGGATTACTAGCCCAGCGCGCTTACCGCTCTGCCATCGACACATCTAACTTTGATGGGTGTTATCTTCGAAAGCCACCACTATACTTTCTATTGTGGTATCCTTTTACAGAAAAAAATCAGCCTGACTGTGAGACTAAGACTATGTTAGACTGACCTATGTATTACGACATAAATCTAACAGTCGCTGGCTCTAGATCTATTTTCTTTATATGTATGCTTAAAGATTTTCACTCTCGACTGTGTTATTGTAAAGAATTCATATTTTATTTTTTTTAGTATTTTTTAGATCGTTTTTTCGACGTTATCATATAGAGAGTGCGAACTATGAATTTCGTCGCGATATGTAGGTACCTATAATGTCGCGATATGTAGGTACCTATAATGTCGCGATATGTAGGTACCTATAATGTCGCGATATGTAGGTACCTATAATGTCGCGATATGTAGGTACCTATAATGTCGCGATATGTAGGTACCTATAATGTCGCGATATGTAGGTACCTATAATGTCGCGATATGTAGGTACCTATAATGTCGCGATATGTAGGTACCTATAATATCGCGATATGTAGGTACCTATAATGTCGCGATATGTAGGTACCTATAATGTCGCGATATGTAGGTACCTATAATGTCGCGATATGTAGGTACCTATAATGTCGCGATATGTAGGTACCTATAATGTCGCGATATGTAGGTACCTATAATGTCGCGATATGTAGGTACCTATAATGTCGCGATATGTAGGTACCTATAATGTCGCGATATGTAGGTACCTATAATGTCGCGATATGTAGGTACCTATAATGTCGCGATATGTAGGTACCTATAATGTCGCGATATGTAGGTACCTATAATGTCGCGATATGTAGGTACCTATAATGTATAGTGTCATGAAATTTTGGTATTAAATACTCTCTGCTTTTAAGAAAAAAGTTAACACGCACGTGTTGTTTTAAGAAGGTTTCAGTGCTATTGCCTTGACTTTTCTCTAACTTATATAACTTCGACTTATGTAACTTGTGTAATTTCTATAACTTATATAACTTCGACTTATGTAACTTGTGTAATTTCTATAACTTGTATTTTTATTGACAAACATTTTTTCAACATGTCAATAGAGACGAGAGATGAGGTAGGGATATTGTAGAAAAACCAGGAACTCTAGGCACCTACAGGGCTTACGACCTGTCATCGGCTGGTTTACGTGATCACTTTATGCGCTTGCGCAACGTTCACCAATTATGCCTTCTTATTGAGTTCCCTTATCGATGTAATTTTGAAAGTTCTATATATTTGAATAGTGTGTAACATTTTACCTGAAAATAATGCATTATTACTATTGCCATCTATGGAGTAACGGAGAAACCTTTTTGTAACGCCATCTATTGAGAAATTGAGAAATTAATTTTTATTTGTAAAAAAGAATATTTGGTTCCTATAACTTGTTTTTTTTTTCTTAACTTATGTAACTATTTTTTTTTTCTTCTTTTTTTATTTAATTTTTGTAACCTAATTTTCTCTTATTTATAGGTATAACTCTTACTGATGTAACTTACGTGTGTGATTGAATATGAGCTCATGTAATTTTGTGTGCATCCATAATTGGACGTCCAGCACTCATAATAATAACCAATATTTTTTTTTTGTTTTTATGAAAATAGTATGCTGGATGTCTGTTGATTTACCCTGTTTAATTAAATAAATACCTTCTGTACAACCCCAAACTATAAACACAATCAACTTAACAGTGAAATCATATACATATTATGTATCCACCAATTACTTTTTCCTTGATATTTTTCTCTGAGATAACCTGCAGCTGTTAAAATTTTAAAAATGCTGTGGCTTTGAGGAGAATCGAGTTTTTTTTTTCATATTTATATTGAGAATCCAAATATAAAATAGAAATTTGCTCCATAAAAATGCATTCCGAGATCGCAAAAATTCATTATTGCGTACAACTTACTTGAATGTTGTCAGGAGAAAACAATTATTATCCAGAAATCTATTTATTGTGATAATAGATTTGAAACTATATAAGTTTGAAACTGCATGCAATATAGTAATTTTATATCAACATTTACTTGGAACTCTCTTCATCCACAACCAGTCTGTTAATACACATTGGAAACATGACTAGCATATTGCATACTTAATTCAAAACATAAATATCACTGTGTTCTCCCGATACCCTTCACTTGAGTTTTCTGATATGGAGATCATTTGAAAGCTTTTGACATGAATTTATAAAAAAAAACAGCTATGAGGAACTGATCAGAAGTTGAATATTCTCCTTCTATCGTGTCAGCAACGCATTTAAATTATCTTCTGCCAGTGCCTAGCAACGTCAAAAGCACAATCGTTGCCCACCATAAGATCTTGGATGGTACAGTTGACTGGACTTGAGGGGTAGCTGCACAGATGTGCGGTGGTCTGCTGCTCTCCACAGTCACGTGCCGTTGGTATTCCCTGTTGCAGGAAGCCCCATGTAGACAGGTTATCTAACGTTCTCCCAACGCCCGTCCTCAGTCTGTTTAGAGACTTCCACGTACGCCACTCCACGAATATTATACTTCATAAACGATACCAGCTTGAAGATGACAGTTTCTGACCAAATTAACCACGCACGTAATACAAACACATCAAGATTAGTCATTCTCCATATGATACTTGTTGAGAATTTGAAGTTGACGTAAATAAAATTTCCATTCAAATCCCTTAACTTAAACATTTTTTTTTTATCATTTCGTTTTTGTCCATACAATGATATTTTTTTTAGCAAATATTTTATGGCCGGCTGTTATCTGACGCTAAGGCCTTTATCCCTTCAAGATGTGGGCGCCGCCGTTGACCTTGAAGGTTCTTCCGCCGCCATCCCTACTGTGTCCTCCAGCCCATACTCACAGCGCAGTCCTGACCTTCACTCTATATATTTATGAGAAGCCCAGAGACAGAGGTTTTACAAGGAGTCAAATAGTCCCACCAAACTCTGGAACTAGTCTGCAAATAATCTTTTATTTGAGATTAAGCAGTTAGGCGTCTTATGGTGACTTTCACCAACGCCCCCTAACTCTTAGGTGCTACCTAAGAATTCTTATGTACTACCTAACGTGAATTTTCGTTTCACCACCTACATAAGAGTTACCTAAGACGCTAAGACCGGTGAAAAACAAACGATACGTTAGGGGCTACCTAAGCTTAGGTGATACCCAGCTATGTGACAGTTTAGGTAACGTTGGTGAAAGTCACCATTAGTACAGTACCTTAGGTACCTATTGGTAAAGGTACAGGTAAAACTTACAGGTACATAGTGTTGTTGGTAAGGTATCAGTGCAGTGTGGTACGGTAAGGTTCGGTCCGGTATAGTGTTGTGCAGTGACGTCTCCTTTTTATATTACTCCTACCCTTGTCATGCTCAGGAGAGAGAATTCGACGAGCATTCCCTTTAACCGCCACCTGGGGACGCGCTCTCTAGGGAACAGGCTCCCCCGATATACCTAACTCTTAACTTACACAAAGAAGTACAAATATGTAGATCGTTAATAGTAAGTAACTTAAATAGTTCAATTTTACTGGGTAATACATTTTTATATGAAAATTGATATCTAATCATTTATTAATTTTATATTAGAAAGCTACAATTTGAATCTCTCCACAGAATCTTACAAAATAACTGTAACAAAAGATTTAATTACCGTATTACTTGGTATCTATTTTTCCATCTTACAGGGATACGAGTACATAGAAGCGATTATGGTGATATTAAAATTAATATAAGCCAATAATGTTTTCTTCTAATGAGATCGTTAAGAAGGATTTGTAATAGAACGATGTATGACCGGGTAAGAAACGAGGATATAAGGAATGAATGTAAAATGAAGAAAGATGTCATTACTAGAATGAAAGTGAACACATTGAGATGGTTTGGTCACATGGGGAGAATGAATGAGGAGCGCCTGACGAAGAAAATATACAGAGCAGAAAGGAATGGAATGAGAGGTCGGGGACGCCCAAGAAAGGGATGGCACGACCATGTGAACGAAATTTTGAAAGACGGAAATGTTAGAAGTGTGAGCAATAGACGAACATGTATGAGACAATGCATGAATGTGGATGAGGCTAGGGATGTGTGCCAGGATAGAAAGATGTGGCGTTCGGTTCTCTCTGCCTACCCCGCAAGGGACATGGCGTGATGGTATGTATGTATGTATGTTTTCTTCTAATTAAAAACGAATTAAATTAAAATATTCAAACAATTATGCTGAGCAGTAGGTAAAAAAATAACAAAAATAAGAGAAAAAAAACGATTGATTAAAAAAAATACAATACCTACATAATGAGAATTAAATGAGGAAAAGGAGGGATTATTGGTGTGAAAGAAAGTTTGTCTGAAGGAGTTACGGAAGTTGAAAAATATCTTTAGTTGTTTACGGTAAATTTTCATGGAAAATGTCTGTATGTTTAAATTTCAGATTATTGTCACGTTGAATTATATATATAGTCGAGGGATATCTGTAATTAGTATGGCAAATAGGTAGATGAAATATTTTTTTCGAACGGGTGCCTGTTTGGTGCGTAGATTGATATAGTTTTTAGTAAATCGGGGGAGTCAATAATTAGGTTGTTGCATATTTTATTCAGTAACAGTTGATCAAATAAGATCCTTCTGTGTTGTAATCATTGATAAATTGAAAGTCTTTCTTTACCAAACCATGCTTTTTGTGATGTCGGTTGTGGAATTAGCTGTCGCCGATAAATCTCACAAGATGCGGATGATATATGGGGTGAAATATTATTATTATGTGATATTCCAACAGGAAGACCTATAACTGAGTCATCCATTATTATCGACATATTATCATCTCCTCTCCACTTACCATAAATACAGATTGAAATTCTATACGCAGAATATTATACATATTATATTTCAATGAAGTGCAATCGGAAATAAATATTACCATAGAAAAAACAAGAAATCAAACACCTGCAGCGCTTACGACTTGTTATTGCCTAGTTTACGTGACATGTATATGTTATTGCGTATCGTTTACGAATTTCTTTTACGAATGGACAACGTACAAATACAATTTTAACAATATAATATACAGATGCAATTAACATTAGTATTGTAACTTAATCGACGCACCTTTGATTTCATGATACATTTTTACTTAACTGAGTTAAAAAAATTCATTGGTATTCAACATTTAATTCATTTATTTATTTCATCTCACAAATAAAATTTTGAAAATTAAAACACAAATGTATTCAACCTCACTAGGAAAAAACCTGTATCGAGGTTAAATATAATCACATTTTTGTAAGCGACATAAATACAGAATTTACTTTAACATTTTACAACAATAAAGATATCATCAACAGAATGTACATATTATATGGGTATATATCGATACAAAACTAAATTTATAGGGCGACCATAATAAATATAGATGAAGAAAAAACATAAAAGAAATTAAAAAATATAAAAAACAAAAATAACAAAAGTTAAAAATAAAAATATCAAATATTTTTATTATTGCATATGCGCAAACATTGGATTTTTTTCCCTGTCGGGAGTCAAAGATATTTAAATATCTTTGACTCCCGACAGGGAAAAAAATCCAATGTTTGCGCATATGCAATAATAAAAATAATCGATTACTTACACATTGGTACAAGTAGGTAAATAAGACAAAAATGACCTTATAATTCTGGCGCAATTCAGGGGTGACTTCTATGCGAAAAATGCATTGTCACCTCAGATATAAGAATTGTAGCTTTCATTATTTACAAAAAAAAACAATTCTCTCAATAGATGGCGTTACAATAAAATAAATAAAAAATAATAAGATTTTTCATAATTTCACCCATAGATGGCTGTAGTAAAAATTCCTTATTTTCAAGCGAAAAGAATTTCAGTATTACAATATATAGAACTTTCAAAATTGAATTGATAGGGATCTCATTAAAAAGGCATAATTGGTGAACGTTGCGCAAGCGCATAAAGTGATCGCGTAAACCAGCCGATGACAGGTCGTAAGCCCTGTAGGTGCCTTGATTTCCCGGTTCTTCTACAATAAATATTCCAACTTCGTCTCTATTGAGATAATTAAAAATCTGATAAAAATATCACTTCAAACAAAGAATGTCAAGGAAGAAAACACACTTTTACAATCCTCTGTCCATACAAAAGCCTTAATATTCCTTTTAAATTGGTGTAAGGAATTACATGTTTTAATATCGACAGGAAGGACATTAAACAGAAGAGGAGCCAGAAAATTATAATTTATTTGACCAAAAGAAGTTTTGGGAGAAATTGCCATGAAGTTAAGTGAAGTGCCAGTTCTAGTTGGTCGGATTTGTTGAGTTCTTTCAGCTGAGTTAATGTTAATGAAGAACTTAATAAGTGTTTGTGTGGTATATAAATGTTTTATATTCATAATATTACATTCCTCAAAGAGAAGGTTGGATGGATAGCGAATTTTTTTTTGTACATTAATTTAAGAATCAATTTTCGAGCAATTACTTAATTGACTAACTGATTGAAAATCCTTTAGCCACTTATTGAAATATTGTGTATGCAAAGTATATGTATGTTGTGTGGGTACATTGATACTATTGATGCAACTGTCGATTTACTCAAGTGAATGTATTTCTCCTAAATAGTTTAGTCACGCTTGGATTGGTCTAGAATCTGCAATCGATTTCCATCTAAAGAAGTCATAACACACCATCTAAGAGGTTTTCCTGAGATGAATTTTCGCGCAAGCGGCATCGTCCAAGATTAATAATAATAATAGCGTCCACATAATGACCGTCGTTAGGAACAGCCTAGTTTCATTCTTTAATGGTCATACTTTTTGGGTTATCTAGTAGCTACGTATACACTCACCTCGGGTTCTTTGCCATTTGTTTAAAACCTTTAATTTGAGTTATGCCGCTATTATAATATATTTCAATTTCACCTTAAGGGGGGGACTGCTGCCAACGTACCTATTTTTCAATTTGATATGCCATCATTATTTCTTATCAAATCGTTTTGAAAAAATAATTTAGATAGTTTGGATATTAATAAACAAAAATTTACCTTAACTTTTTGATAATGTTCTGTATAAATTCTTGTAGAAAAATAATGGCATACCCCGATTTTCAACGTTTATCATATATTTTTAATAAACTATAATGCGTAGAGTAATATTTTTTTTTTAAATTAAAGAAGACAAAAATATCTAGAAAAATATGATGTGACGTTGCATTAATGCTTCAGGTTTAGTTAATAAACCTAAAAAACATTTATTTTCCATTCAGCGCCATTGCGTAATAAAAGTTTTTTTGGTTTATTTACTTAACCTGATGCGTTAATACAACATCATATTATATTTTTCCAGGTATTTTGTTCTTCTTTAATTTATAAAAAAAAATATTGCTCTATACCTTATATTTTTTTAGAAATTTAAGATGAATGTCTAAAATCGGGGTATGCATATTATTTTCCTACAAGAATATATACAGAACGTAATCAAAAAGTTAAGGTATATTTCTCTTTATTAATATTCAAACTAACTATGTTATTTTTTTCAAAATGATTTGTTTAGTAATAATGATGGTATATCAAATTGAAAAAATAGGTACGTTGGCAGCAGTCACCCTCTTAAAGTTAACTATATGCATTATAAAATTATTTGTCTAGGCTCATACTTATTTATGTTTCATTTAATTATGATGAGTAGACCCCTGTTTGTGTTGTATATCATTAATTTATTCTGACATGCTATTTAGTCTCCACTTAAATGTAATAGTGGGTCGCTAGCAGAGTGGTTAGCGCCACTTTTGTGATGATGTATTTAGTACATATATGTAAGTCTATACAGCAAGATGTAGAAGAAAAAGTATACTATGGTATGTAGGTACTTGTTACAGGACACATTCATTATTTAAAACTAGTTGCATGTAACACATGAGATCCAACCGTCGATGGCGATAATTGAAGAATACGTACCAAACTATTAACGCTTAAACACAAATTAATAAATATTTTTAGATATTTTGTTTTCTATAAAAAACATGTAAGTATGTATGTCAGGATAGGATAGTATGGAGGTCAGTCTGATTTTCATACCCAGAATATGAAATCAGCATGATGTTTGTTTGTAGATTAAGTATGTAGGTATCAAACTATTGAGTGAGATATTGTGTAGTGTATACCGCTTTACAAATTGTATGTAAGTACTACTATAATGTTCATATTAATTTACTATAGAAAATTAAATGATTTAATTGGGGAGTTTCGGCTTTTTTCAATATTTTTAAAAACTTAAGAAATATAGGCAGTTAAACACATAAATTTATCATAAAAAAATGTTTTTTTTTATAAAAAATGTTTTAGAAACTCAGAAACTTTTTTGAAATAGTAAATTTGAGATTTTATAACTGTCTATATTTATACCAAGTTTCAGCGTTTTTATACTTGTCATAATTTGGTATTTATGTGGACATTTTGCTATGGTTTACTTTTATGGTTTTTATATTCGTCATAATTTGGTATTTATGTGGACATTTTGCTATGGTTTACTTTTATGGTTTTTATATTCGTCATAATTTGGTATTTATGTGGACATTTTGCTATGGTTTACTTTTATGGTTTTTATATTCGTCATAATTTGGTATTTATGTGGACATTTTGCTATGGTTTACTTTTATGGTTTTTATATTCGTCATAATTTGGTATTTATGTGGACATTTTGCTATGGTTTACTTTTATGGTTTTTATATTCGTATAATTTGGTATTTATGTGGACATTTTGCTATGGTTTACTTTTATGGTTTTTATATTCGTCATAATTTGGTATTTATGTGGACATTTTGCTATGGTTTACTTTTATGGTTTTTATATTCGTCATAATTTGGTATTTATGTGGACATTTTGCTATGGTTTGCTTTTATGGTTTTTATACTCGTCATGATTTGGTATTTATGTGGACATTTTGCTATGGTTTACTTTTATGGTTTTTATATTCGTCATAATTTGGTATTTATGTGGACATTTTGCTATGGTTTGCTTTTATGGTTTTTATACTCGTCATGATTTGGTATTTATGTGGACATTTTGCTATGGTTTACTTTTATGGTTTTTATATTCGTCATAATTTGGTATTTATGTGGACATTTTGCTATGGTTTGCTTTTATGGTTTTTATACTCGTCATGATTTGGTATTTATGTGGACATTTTACTATCGTTTGCTTTTATGTTTTTTGTACTCGTCATAATTTAGTATTCATGTGGACATTTTGCTATGGGTGGTTTTAAGTTTAAGCATGATTTTCGTCGGTGAGTGTCAGGATGCACCGACGTCACTCGCTGACGAAGCAATCAATTATATCAAGAACCTGGACATTCATACATTGACAAGCAAGAAACATAACCCTGCGCAACATTAATTTACCTTAAGAGTAGCAAATTTTATATTTTAACTCTATTTTGTAATTGTGATATATGCGACCAAAAGATATAAATAAACATGATTTTAATGTATTATGTAGAGGTATAATAAATCTCTTGTCGTTTATTCGTACCTCAACAATGTGAAGCCATTCCTTTTCTCATATTTTTGACCTCGAAGTAGGTACCTATATTATTATTATTTCCGTAAAGAAATATTCTTCGGCGCGACAGTCTCTAGTATGAAAAATGAGAACAATCCATAAAATGTTTACTGTAAGGAAGTCTCTAAATAACTTTGGCCTACATTTCAATTCAATTCACACAGCCAACCGTTTAGATGAATGATCTGTGGAAAGAAACTCGGAACAAGGAAATGAAAACAGAGATTTTTTTTGATGATAAAATTTTATCAGAATACTTTCGAAAACCTTTGAAACGCTATAAACAATCTTTGAATTCATTTTTGTTTTCTTTTGTTATGTCGTTGATATAATAATAATTCTTTAAATAAACCAAACATACAACGCCTCATATGTATATAATCATAACAAGCTTCTATTATGCTCTCGTTACGTGGAGTATACTTATATTTGTTTTTATATTTCCAATAATTACGTAGAGTAAATCTATATTTATTTATATTTTCCTCATTCATAACACATATTTGTTTCGGAAAAAAACTGTAAAAATAAAACAAAAAATAAATTGGCTGCCATAAAACAGGAATTATTCCTAGTTAGGCAGACAAAGGTAAGTAATGGAACAACTTATGTATCTTCCACAAAAATGGGTGATAATAATTGTTTATTTACTTTTTAAAAACAGATTACATTGGAACAATATTGAATGTAAACAAAGAAAAAAAAGTAATAAGTAAATAATACATGAATTCAACCATTTTTGTGGTAGGTATATAGGTTGTGTTCCACTTTTACCTTTGTTTGCCTAACTAAGAATAATTCCTGTTTTGAGTATAAGTATTAATTTTGTATGGGACAATATCAACTTGCTGAGACAAAGAATGGTCAAGTGTTATGTGTGGTCATTTCTGCTTATTGGGGTGGAGACGTGGACTCTCAAAGTTAATATTACAAACCGCCTTGAAGCATTTGAAATGTGGATCCACTGCAGAATGCTGAGAATACCATAGACTGACATGGTCAGTACCACCAACACCAATTGAGAATTATTCACCAATGTTAAGCTCCGTAAAGTGTTGTACTTCGGCCATATTCTGAGAGGTGAAAAGTATGCCATCCAGTATTCAGCTCGTCATGAAGGGGAAGATTGAGGATCGTAGAAGGTTCGAAATTTTGACTACAATCAAATTGCTATTTATTTTTGATACCTAGGTACATTTTGTAGGTATATTTGAATCATTGCTGTTATCGGATTTATCTATTTTTTCGCACATGAAACGATTTTATCTATATTTTCCCATTTGTTTTACGGATGTGGCAAACCATAATCGACATTATAATATAAATTACCAATTACAAATCGGACAATAAAATCATGGAAATATTTGACGACCAAGTTAATAAAACGCGTGTTTTATATATTTTATGTTAAACATTTTTATTTTTTTTTAATTTTATTTTGTATCACACCATTTGCACATGCGTCATTAAAAATAGACTAGTTGCTTGTAACACATGAGATCCAACTGTCGATAGCGATAGTATGAATAGTTGAAGAATAAGTACCGAACTATAAACCCATTAATCCAAATTATTGAATATTTTAAGATATTTTTGTTTTCTATACAACACGTGTAGGTATGTATGTCAAGATAGTCAGTCCTTTTTTCCTACCCAGAATTTGAAAATAGCATGGTGGTATGGAGATTAAGTATCAAACTATTAACTCTTCTTAGATATTGTGTATAGGTGACTGCCATACATATTGTATAAAGCGATGTCGTCACTAAATTCAATTATTATAAAAATTGTTAAATAAAATTGAGATGTACTGCAACAATATTAATATTTTTTAGAGAAAATTAAATTATTTAGTTGGGGTGTTTCGGCTTTTTTCGATATTTTTAAAAGATTTGGAAATATAGGCAGTTAAACTCATAAATTTATCATAAAAAAATATTTTTCTTAATAAAAAATGTTTGAAAAACCCTGGAATTTTTTTGAAAAAAACGAATTTAATAATATTTTGTATTTGTCTATATTCATACCAATTTTCAACGTTCTAGCTTTTATGGTTTCTGAGATATATGGAAAAATAAAGTAAAAATTCAAAAGTTGATAACCCCTGACTGAAACAAAAATTCACAATTCTGAGTATAAAAGTTTTGTAGGCCTATAACTGTTTATATATTTTGAAATTTTGGGCTCTGTCAATTGAGCGGATCAAAAGTTATAAGGGGGGGGGGACAGACACACACACAGACACACAAAACTCACATAAAATGTTCTATTCCGAATTCTGAGTAAATCCATGTATGAGAACATATATGCTGCGAAGCCTCTAGGTTGGTGTTTTTAGCATGCAAAAAGTCCACTACGCCATACAAAATGTTCCTTCGTACACGCATCTTGGATTTAAACTGCCTCTTCCTTCAAAAGAATTTCATTCTCTTGAACGAATCGACAGTTGGATAACTGGAAAGTTGGAATTTCAAAATCTCAACAGTAAATAAAATTGAAGCATTTGAGATGTGGCTATACAGAAGGTTGACCTCATGGGTCGATAGAGTCTCCAATCAAAGAGTTTAAAATATGATGGTGAAAGAGAGAGAAAGTTGCTGACCACTGTCGAGAAATGCAAAGCCCGCATATTTTGGCCACATATTCCGTGGTGATATATATGCCTTTTTACAACTTATAGTGGAGGGAAAGATATAGGGAAGACGGAGTATGGGGCGTAAAAGAATATCGTGGCTTAAAGAGCGGCACATGAAGAAGATTTGATTGATTAATTCTTCTTCTTCTTACCCAGCCATTTCTGTCCATCTCTCCATATATCTCTGTCTTGTGCCTTCTGCATCCAACCACCAGCCATTCTTTTTATATTATCAGACCATCGCGTATGGGGCCTCCCTCTACTTATTTTTATCTTCGCGAGGTCTCCATACCACTACCCTTTTTCTCCACCTCTGGTTTTGAAGTTTAGCAACGAGTCCCCCACAAAACTCCTGACCTTCTACGTATCTCCTCATTTCTTATTCGGTCCGATAGTTTAATATATAGCATGGCTATTTCATGTTTTCTTTGTGCTACGCGGAGTTTCCTCACGGTCGACTTGGTGAGTGTATAGCGTTTCTGCTCCGAATGTAGTACACATTGGTCGTTTAAGGCTTTGCGAAATGTTGCTGTCGAAGAACTTCTTTAAGTTACCATACGCTGCCCGCCTAAGACCAATTCTCCTCTGAAGCTTAGCGGTCTGGTTATCTCTAGAGTAAGATGTTGTGGCCGAGATATTTGTATTTATTGACCTCCTCTGTGATCTGTTTGTCAATGTCTGCAGTACCGCCGAAGATCAGATTTGTCATGATTACTTTTTTGTCTCTTCTACGAGCTCTTGTAGCATAGCGTTCGCTTCATTCAGGTCTTCAGATATTAATACGATGTCATCTGCGAATCTCAATAATAATTATTGAAGAACAATACTATATATTTTTTTACGATATGGAGATAATCGAAGTGTGCCTGTCTCGTTCTATTGCATTCAAGATCTCTGTCCGTACTCTATACCCGTATGTCTGACGATTAGTATGTTACACTAAATATTTTGTTCGAATTTTTTATCATTCTTTTTATCAAATTGGAGTAATATTATTGATGAAAATCAGATATAGTTATTTAGTCTCTCTTTTGATAATTTAGTTTCTTTATATAGAATTAATTAAGTTGACCTTGTTTATTAATATTATAACATAGGCCCTTTATATCCCTACGGTAAATCCTCGACTTGACTCAACTCATCATGTCGGGGAATTGGCAAAAGTAAAAGGAGAGGTTTATATATCATTTATATTTAACTTTTTGACACAATTACAAATATTTTATTTATAACGATTATTTTTTTTGTCAAACGACGAAAGAGTTTTTTATACTTTAAAAGAAATAACATTACGAACAATATTCAAAACAAACGTTATCATCTATACATTCTACACCAACATACCTGACCTTATAGTAAAGATATAAATAAAAACATGATTTAATATGAAACATGATTTAATTCACTTAAAAACATGATTTAATATGAAATGTAATATTGCGTATTACAGTGTAACTACTCTTATAAGTTCCTATGTACATATATTTATATTTAAGAGAAGTCTCATTCACAATGTCATATCCAGAACATAATATTTTTTTGTACAAAATTGACATATTTATTATATTTATACACCCTGATATTTTATTATCACGTACTTACTCATAACGAAACTCATAATCAGAACACATGTTTCAGGGTTTTCAACATACATGTCTATATTTTAACTCTCAACTTTTTAAATATCTATCTCGATTTTTTTAATAAGCAATATTTATTGAAATTAAAACAAATATTTCGAAATGTGCCACTTTTAAGTTTATTTTTTATTTATGCCACAATGTGTGGGATCTAGTGACAGGCACGACATATGTGCGAGTATTCATAATCTTATAAAAGTAAACACGACGCACGCGTGCATCCCCACACACCAGTCTCGTCTCACCCGAAAGGGCACCACATTCACAATCGGCGGTGAACCTCATTGGTGAGACGTTATTACTGCCTGTTGTATTTTCGATTAACCGCACGATTACGGGACACCCGAAAACGACAACAATAGAAAATAATGAAAGCACTGTTCTAAGCCGGTGCCTCACAACTAATATTCGTTTGATTTATATTCTACTTTATTAGCCACCATATTTTCGTTTCTTGAATTTATGATTTCGTTTTGTTGAGAAAATCGATCGCCATAAAGCCATTTTTCTATATCGTTCAACTTCTTTTAAGCTCCCATTTGAAAGCCGTGATTTATGTGCACATCATACTGTACTTACATATCTCAATGCTTTGTGGTGAGTCATTTGTATAAAAACACAAACCGTCGTCGTTGGTTGGCATCAATCCAAATTAAAGATATCAAATATAAAATTTGATAGACAAAAAGACGAGGCGAAAATTCTAAGACTGCCATTGGAGACATTTTTGTAAAGGGTATCCATTGATAACAATTAAACCCAATTAATCTAAGAGTATAATTATATTATGTAACTTCCAAAAAATGAATAGTGATGAGCATATTCAAGACCAAGTTAAGTTGTATTTTTAAAGAATCACAAATAAAACCTCGATTCATATAGACCTTGAATACCTGGTTTTATTTAGACCTCGATATTGTAAAGCTTGAGAAGTTCTGGTAATTTGTTTTAAGAAAATATTTGAGATATTGTATTTGTCTATATTTATACCAATTTCCATAGTTTTATGGTTTTTGAAATATATGTAATCCAACTGTCGATTTGTTCAAGAGAACTTTGTTCTCTTAACATATCGATAATGTTTCAAGCCAGGATATGCAGAATTGTATGCAGGGTCTATATTTTTCACAGTTTTTCCAACTTTGAAGTCAAAAAACACCAACTTAGAGGCTTTGCAGCATATATGTTCCAAAAATAAAAAAAAAAATAAAAAAAATATACGGATTTACTCAGAATTTGGAGAAGAAAATTTAGTGTGTCTGTGTCCCCTCTTATAACTTTTGATCCGCTCAATTTACAGAGCGCAAAATAACAAAATATTTAAACAGTACAACTACAAAACCCACAAAACTTTTATATTCAGAATTTTCATTTTTGTGTCAGTCAGAGGTTATCAACTTTTGAATTTTTACTTTATTTTTCCATATATCTCAAAAACTATAAAGCTAGAACGCTAAAAATTTCTATAAATATAGAAAAATATCAAATCTCAAATTTGATTTTTCAAAAGAATTCCAGAGTTTTTCAAACATTTTTTATTAAGAAAAACATTTTTTGTCTGATAAATTTATGTGTTTAACTGTCTATAGATCCAAAGTTTTTAAAAAAGCCGAAACACCCCAGCTAAATAATTTTATTTTCTATAAAAAATATTCCTTTTTATAAAAATTGAATTTAGTGACGACATCGCTTCATACAATTTGTATAGCTGTCGACTATAGGTACTCAATATCTAAGAAGACTTAATAGTTTGATACTTCATCTCCAAACATACATACCATCATGCTGTGATAATATTATGGGTAGGACAAAAGGACTAACCTCCATACTATCTTATCTTGACATACATACCTACATGTGTTGTATAGAAAGCAAAATATCTTAAAATATTCAATAATTTGGAATTATATATTTATTTATTTTATTTTTATTTATTTCTATCCAAAAACATAGAGTAGATATAAGATACAAAATAATTAAAGGTAATATAAGCTTATTCATACATAGTAGACATACAAAGTAAATATAAGTTATTACATTGCAATAAATATAATTTCATTATTTCACCATTGCTTACATAGTTAAAGCTATCATTTTTGTTTGTATCTTTGTTACTAGCCCCCTCACTAGGCATAGCCTGTGCTAAGGTGAGCTAGTTTTATATTGTTGTCTATTGCGTTGTTTATTTATAGATACGTTTACATACGTTTACATATATGTTTATAGTTTGGTACCCTTTCTTCAACTTTACATACTATCGCTATCGACAGTTGGATCTCATGTGTTACATGCAACTAGTAATATAATAAAATTCAAAAGTTGATAACCCCAGGAACTGGAAAAAATTTAAAAATTCTAAGTACTTATAAAAGTTTTGTAGGCCTAACATCTGTTAAGATGTCGATCTGTTAAGAAAAGTAAAATGTTGTCTTACAAATTGACAGTTGAATAATTCTCTTCATTTCACTCAAATATTCGTGGATGGATATCTGTATTTTTATTTATTATCGAATAAATATTTTTTTATCTGGAAATTTTCCTTTACAAACTAATCTTCATCTACACAGATGTCTCCCAAGTCATATCATATTTCTTATAATACTTTCAACTTCCAACCTGATACATTTTCATCCCACGCATCACGAAATATTACATACAAAATTCCATCTTTATTACATCTTTTACATATAACAGTTTGTAGCCAACACTAAAGCGACTTACTGCCAAACTTTATAATGTTTCCAAGTACTTACTTACATGTCACATTTTAGGCTATTTCTTATCCCTTCTTGTAAATGTAGATGTTCTATTCAGAACTTCATTTTGACGATCAATTTAATAATTTGTTCATTTCGTTTCGCAATATTTACTCTCGCTCGAAGGACGTATTTTTAAAAACGAATAGAGCTGTCGAAATTTTGAGCATTATTCCCATATATTTTTTATATTCTTGATTTTTTAATCTTACAAAACCGAATCTAAACCTAACCATATTATTCAACCTAACCTAACCTCACTAATACTCATTTACCCTTAATTCATTTTGATGAAACCTGAGAAATCATGGCGCGTTCTTTACATCTTTGATTAGCATTTGTTATTGTTATTTTGATGTTATTTGTTATTTTGCATAGAAAATAACAAATGACATCAATACCTCAATTTTTTCTCATCGTAATATCCGTAGTTAATTAATACTCTGCTTATTTAGAAAAGGTTTTTACTTTATGGTTGAACTTATCTGGATTTCTGCCAAACCTTTCGACCCGCCAGTACTACGAGAGTCCATTATTCATTCCTGTCTCCTTTCATTGTCTTGATACATTAACTATATTGTATCATGATACAATAAATGAGACATTGTGAGGTTTTGTGGCGTGAAGGGTTATCACTGCAAAGAACACTCCATTGACAGTGCAAATCCTCCACATACTATTTAGATTAATTATTAATCTGTTAATGTTTCTAACAAAGTGTAACTTCTAGACGCTAGCCTAGAATTTACACTTTGGGCCTACGTCAACAAGCGTATCTTTTCATGGCAACAAAATAATATTTTCATTCTATTTAAATACGATGCGTGGTTTATTTTATCAAATTTGCAAATTCTTCATAACCATATAACATGAACATAAATTTATGTATGTTCTTGTTTATTTTAATAATACCTAATACCACGAAGAGCAACTTCAGAGCATTCAAGACTTTTTGTCAAAAATACGGTGAACTAATATCTTCACTTTCAGTGCACAACGGACCTACTGCTCCCTTATAATCTGCTCTCTTTGGCACTCTAAGTGCAGTGTCTGCAAGGTTTAAGAGTTCTCCGGACTCTTCTTACGTTCTTATGTGTTCTTTCAGAGTTTTGCAAGGGGCCGTTTTTAGTCCCCATAAGCAGAACGGGTGGTGGTGGGGGAAAAAAAAAAAATACCTAATATTGTGTTTTTGCTCTGTTTCAACTATGTTTATATTCCAGTTATATTTCTCGAATATTGAACATCTTAAATAATTGTTATTATACCTTCAGCTAGTTCTTATAAAAATCAATCTTTGCTTGCAAAATTAGCATTAAGTTCCTAAATTATCAGAATAATTTATTCTAACACGAGCTTTTCACATAATATGTGGAAGTTCCTATAATAGAAATTAAATCCAAATTTAATTACATACATTATATAATTATATTTTATCACTGATGCAGGAACTGCCGTTATTCCAAAATCGTTTGACCTTATATTAGAAAATCAAAGATTATTTATCGAAATAAAATATGAATAAAAAATCGAAAATCGGTAATATTTTTTTTTTGCCACGTTATTTATCGTAACTTTAGCAACCGGTTTTGGATCTGATCTCTCCTAAATCAGGCTTATTCATATAAAATACTTCTAAAAAAACTTGTAAGATAAAAGTAGAGAAGTTACGGCCAATATACATAGGTAGGTACGTTCCTATTCCATTTAGTGCAAATTGATATATTATAACGGTAAAATAAGACCGTATATCTAAAATCTACAATTTTAGAACGTTCCTATTTTAGTTACAATAGTTACTGAATAGGGGGTATTGTGTTTATTATGTATTTCATTATAAAGGATGGCACGACCATGTGAATGACATCGTGAAAGAGGTAAATGTAAGAAGTTCTGTCAATAGACGAGCATGTGTTAGAAAATACATGAATGTTGACGAGGAGATTTTAAAATGTGTCATTCGACTCTCTCTGCCTGGTCCATAAGGAACATGGCGTGGTAATATTATACGTACCTATTATTATGTAGTTGCTGTGCGGTGAGCCCATTTAATTGATTAATAATATTGTATAGTACATATGTACCAAATTCGTCAGTTTTCACCAAACTGTTACTTCTATAAATATATAGAGTCAATATTAACTGTTATTGCACTAAATCTATATTTATCATCCTCCCACATACCTACTGATCTCGTGTTTGTTCACGTGATCTTCAACATTTCTTCTAATATTAGGATTCAGAAGATATTACGTCATAACAGTCTTTCTTATTAGCTGTAAGACAAGATATTCTTTATTACTCTATAAACATTAAGTGGAACTTTGTCAAGAAACATTTTAAATATGGTATGAAATTCGGTCTCTAATTATTATTTTTACCTTCATAATATCTCTTGCTTATTTACAGTCCAACTGTTCATTAATTCACAATAATGAGGTAGCAAAGCTACTTAATATCGAATCAGCCGTTTCAACCTTGTTTCATTTTACATACTATAAAAAGCAATATTCAAATTGGATCAAAAATTATTAAAGCAAAAATATTTAAGTATAAACTCAATAAACTGACTAAAACATTAAAGAAACAAAAAGTAAAATAAAGAATGGCTATTGGGATAGAAGAGACACTATGCAGAAAAGAGTGTTCACCCGTAGCTTCCGACCCAATTTTTACCTTATTATACTAGTTGCATGTAACACATGAGATCCAACTGTCGATGGCGATAGTAAGTATAATTGAAGAATACGTACCAAACTATTATTACTTAAACACAAATTAATAAATATTTTAAGATATTTTGTTTTCTATAAAAAACATGTCAGGATAGGATAGTATGGAGGTTAGTCTATTTTCCTACCCAGAATATGAAAACAGCATGATGTTTGTTTGTAGATTAAGTAGATATCAAACTATTGAGTGAGATATTGTGTAGTGTTTACTGCCATGCAAATTGTATGAAACGAAGTCGTCACTAAATTCAATTTTTATAAAAATTGTTAAAAAAAGTTTGAGGTGTACTACTACAATGTTAATATTTTCATAGAAAATTAAATTTTATTGTTGCGATTTAGAAAATGTGTTATTTATAAATTTATGTTAAGAAATTGCCAAAACTGGATGATTTAGGTCTTCGCTTTTTAACTCCCGCCTCTACCATATTTTGTGACGAAAAAACATTAATTTTAAATCTTGCCTTACTCGTATACATTACTTATCTATTTCAATGAAATTTCTCACCAGTGAAGCGAATATTTACTGCGAAGCTTAGCATTTATTTCCTTTGAATAAAATTCAAACATCCATTTATGTTATCTAACAAAAAATATGTACTTGCGACGTTACAATTTCGTAAATAATTTATACATCTAAATTACGTCATGCTGTATTTTTTACTTTATGGGTTTTCGAGAGAAAATTTTTGGTCCCCTCTGCGATCAGGGCACGTGGAGAATCATATACAACCATGAACTATAGAACCTATTCAAGATACCAAATATTTTACAAACAATTGGGAGGACAATGATGACACGCCGAAAAGAATCCTCACAGCACGTCCGGAAAGAAGGAGAAATGTGGGAAGGCCAAGACTACGATGGATGGATGGATTCGAGATAGCCGATGTGCAGAATCGGAGAGAAAAGGCTATGTATAGGGTGCAATGGAGACGATTCCTTGAAGAGGCCAAGGTCCAAGATGTATATTTTACTTAATTTTATTATTATTAGAATTATTTACTAGTTTTCGTCCGTACCGTGATTTTGTCCGCTGTTCTCGGAATTGAAAAATGTTTTATTAAAGCGGAATGGACGCGTGAACTATAATCGTTCGATTTTTTACTCAGACGAGCGATACTTAACTTATATGAAGTTCAGATTGATACTGAAGAATGAATGCTTCCGCTACTGAGTGGCGATGATGTTATTGTTGCGGATGGGTTATTGTAGATTGACAATGAAAGTAGGTAGGAAAAGGGCATACATACTATACATAGGTACTGGATAATGGGAAGGCGGAATTCGTTCCACTGACATCCAATCCAGCCTCATTCATACCGTCACTTTACCTCCTCATGAATACATTGGCGAAACCACAAAGAATTTAACATTATGACACGACGCGCGGCGGTCACTATATAATATAAAAACTATAAATTAATGAAATTACTTACTTACTCAGCCTCTTCTTTAGTCCAGTATTGGACAAAGGCCTCCCGCTTGGACTTCCACTGGTATCTATCCTGTGCCATTCTTCGCCATTCTGGACCTGCCACTTTTTTTATGTCATCGGACCATCTGATCTGGGGCCTTCCCACGCTTCTGCTTCCTATTTTTGGCCTCCAGTCCATCACAACTTTTGTCCATCGGTCAACCGAGATACATGACCCGCCCAACTCCACTTTAACTCCGCTCTTCTTTTGGCCACATCCGCTACTCCTGTGTTCTTCCTAATCCATTCATTAATGAAATGGTAAATTTTAAATTAAACATGTCACGAGTGTTTTTTATTTGGTTTTCATTCTTTCTGGAAAGATACACATCTTAGGATTACAACTTTTATTTTTGGTTTTTTAACCTATGAAAAGAAGAAGAAGAATTTTAGGATCCGGAATCCGGATTGGGAATGAATTTATAATAGTGATTTATTAAATTTCAAGTGTCATATTGTTTATTTTTTATTATTATTACCTAAACTAAACAACACCCTGACTTAAAGGAACTTTCCTTCGCGAACTAAAACTTTTGGTGACTAATTATCCAATTATATTGTGTAGAATTTAAGAGTCTTGTATTTTGAAACTTTAACGTGTTTTAATTTTCCCCAAAAAATAAAAACTGACAACTCTCGCCTTATGTTCGTTTCTGAAGAAATCTCGTGAAATAATATTTCAAGTGCCATTTTTCACATCTCCTTCTGCCCTGATAACTTCCACCCAAACCCACCACCGCTTCTTATTATCCCTAATTCCATCCTGCTTCTCGGGTAACTTAAAATTAGCACATTTCTGAGAAGTAATAATTTATCTTTTTTTTTAATAATCGCCCTCTCCCATTACATATAATCAGTTCTAAATTGTAAAATAAAACTTATAAATTGAAACACAGTTATATTCCACACTGAGTATTTTTATTTGCCTAAGCGCTTTCGCCAGTCACAGCTGGCATCCTCAGAGGCACACTATATACTGACTTAAAATTAAACATGAAATGGTCAAATGGGGTAAGTACAGGTATGCAGGGGAGGGGGGAGGGAAAAACCCTATCAGATTCTCAGTGTGGAATATAACTGTGTTTCAATTTATAAGTTTTTTTACAATTTATAATTATGAACTTCCAGTGTGTCAACGAAAAAACCTTCAAGTTATATTATAATCAGTTCTCTCATTACATATACTTAAGTATCTATATTTTGTTTAGAATAGATACATACTTATTCGATTCGTCTTCATGTAAGTTTTTTGATAACTCAAATCGTAATTCTGACCATATTCTATGTAAATTCACTAACTTCTACGTATTTACTTACCGAAGAGACCCCTACAAAGATAGTCAAGGGAATTTCTTGAAAATATTGGACATGCGAACTTGTAGCTACGAAGATCAACTTTCAAGACTTTTTCTCAAAAATAATAGTACAATCTTATTCTCAATCTCGGTGAACGGTTAGCCCTGTATCTTAAAATCATCGATGATTCGTAATCGACAAATAATCTACTGTTTCCTTTCTGTAAACTCTCTTTGGCACGTTAAGGTACTGTTTCTGCAAGGTTTTAGAACTCTCCGGACTCATCCTGATTTGCATTATGTTTTCGTTATCCATTCTAGCGTTCTGCAAAGGGTCCGATAACAGTCCCCATATGCGAAGTGAGTGGTGATGGAAGTAGCGAATATACTTATTTATCTTGAATTCTCTCCTTATGTTCATATTTGTTATTCTACCGTACATTGTTTTGTGTATTTACTAGATCAAGTTGATCTAAAAATATCTACATTTACATAGAAAAATAATACTAAAAATAAGTAGGCATGCAAACATTGACAAATTACCAAACTGCAGAAATACTAGTTAAGTAAATAATTATAGCAGCAATGAGATTATGTGTGTTACCAACTGGAAAAAACATCACATGAAGATATTGGTGTTATCCATTATTCATTTATTTTATGTGACACATGTTCAATTAACCGTGAAAGTTCTCCAATCGACCCTTGTAGCTTGTAGGTACATATGTAAGGTAGTTATTGCCAGTTTATTTTTAACGTATCGAATGTGTACCGGACAATATTTACCTACTACAAATATTTTCTATTTCAGAAATACGTACAAGAAAAGAAAATGCGAAAAAGCTGGATTCAATTAGCGAAGAGTAATTTGTAAATACGATCTATATATTTCATTCAATTCTACTTTTCTACTATCCAAGGTATTGAACGAAGAATAATAATGACATTTTTGAAAGTATTGTTGGTCATAAAACATTCATTTGGCATTGAGTTATATGAAATATACTTATACCACATTCCACTAACATTACATCAATTGGTATTAAATTATTGTGTCATTAGCTTCAGTTCATGAAAATCGCATCAATGGTGATGGGTGGTGGCAGAGAGGTTAGCGCGCTGGGTTAAAAAAGTGGTCGTGAGTTCTAATCCTGCCACGACCGATTTCTTTCACCTATAGCACAAGCACTTATGCTTCATACAGGGAATGCATTAGGGTGTACATGTACTTGTTACGAAGATAAATTCATTCTTTAAAAAAAATGGCAAATGCAAATTGACATCAACATTAGCTAAGCATCACTTCATGGCGAGTGCCAATAGACATCTACATTAGCTAAGCATCACTTCATGGCGAGTGCCAATAGACATCTACATTAGCTAAGCATCACTTCATGGCGAGTGCCAATAGACATCTACATTAGCTAAGCATCACTTCATGGCGAGTGCCAATAGACATCTACATTAGCTAAGCATCACTTCATGGCGAGTGCCAATAGACATCTACATTAGCTAAGCATCACTTCATGGCGAGTGCCAATAGACATCTACATTAGCTAAGCATCACTTCATGGCGAGTGCCAATAGACATCTACATTAGCTAAGCATCACTTCATGGCGAGTGCCAATAGACATCTACATTAGCTAAGCATCACTTCATGGCGAGTGCCAATAGACATCTACATTAACATCAGCTCATAACAACCACTTGTCACCATATATAAAATATTAATATATAAATAAATTAAAGATATATTGGTTAAGTAAAAATATCACATGTTGACATGTTTTTAAGGTAACTTACTTTTGATCCAAACCATAAGACATCAGCCAATATGTCACAAAAAGCTGTGCTAGATAACTAATTGAAATTGTTAACGGAGTTATTTCGTTAGGGAGGAAAACCAAACGAGTGTTACCATAAAACAATCTATAACTACAATTATATATGGTCATGTACCCAGAAAGGTTATGTTATATAAGATACCTAATTTAAACTAGGATGTGGTGTAGGTACTTATAGACTCTTGGCGACTTTTCTCATAAACTTATCTTCGTCCCCTGGTAACACTGCTACAAATTTGGCGGCAAATATGGTTTCCTATTATTTATTTTATAAGAACATATTTTCATGTGATGAAATCTTTAAAAAGATCACTTCCATTTTTATGGAGAGATTTTTTTCTATAAATATCTATAAAGTAAAAAATATTGTTATTGTTGTAGAACGTAGATTTAATAATTAGGTGTTTTCTTATCCAATAGATGAAATCAAAACTTTTTAATGAGCGTTTCTATATCTGTCCAAAAATATGATTTTTTTTATTTTTATTTTTTTCAAATTGAAGCTAACAATGTACAAAGAATAGAGGTATATATGTATAAAAATATTAAATATAACAATTAATCATCTCCATACATCAATTATTAGCTTACAATACTATCATATTATATTACAAAATACAGTCATATATTCAAGACACAAAAATCATATGTGTGTGTGAGGGTGTGTATGTGTCAGGGTGTGTGTGTGTGTGTGTGTGTGTGTGTGTGTGTGTGTGTGTGTGTGTGTGTGTGTGTGTGTGTGTTTGTGTGTGTAAGTGTATATGTGTATGTGCATGCGTGCTGTGCGTAAGTGATAATCTTATGAAATTCCTGTTTTTAGTTTTTGAGCGAGTTTATGTTTTGTGTCACTGAATAGGTCTATGTCAAGGGACTTCTCGTATTTTATGTATGTGTTTATAATTCTGTTTATAGTTGAGTGGTTTTCGCGGCATTAGTTTTGTATAATTTAGGTCGGAAGAGAGTTGTATGTCTGGAGCGTCTCAATGGTACGTTAAAGTCAATACTCGATAAAAGTTCCGGGCAGTCAATATTATTGTTCAATATGTTGTACAGAAATTGTATATCTTGGCATTTACGTCTTGATTCTAGTGACGGTGGAATAGGTGCAACAATTTAATACTTCGATATGCCAATCTCTTCAAATATTTACGCTGTATTTTTTCTATATTATTAATGTGCGCTCGATATTGCGGGTTCCAAATAACACAGACAAACTCCAGTGTACTTCTGACTAGTGAATTAAATAATATTTGTATATATCAAAACAGCTTTCGATATTTTCCTGTGAGGAATGATATTCATTTTTGTTTCGAAACACGGAGCCCCTATTTTTTTTTTTTTTTGCGGGTGGCAGTTCTTGAGGAGAACACACTTAGGCCAATTTGGCCCTTTGTGATACCACATTGGGGTTGTCCTCCCACTCACTCATCCCCCCTGAACCAGCCTGAGCGGCTAATGAATGTCATAATGTCTGCGATGTCGGCCGACGCTATGTCAATTAAATCATCATAGAAGAAACTTCCCAAGGAGCCTCTTCTAATTCTAGAGAGAGCAGGACAGTGACAGAGGAAGTGGACCACTGTCTCCTCCTCCTCCTCGTCCTGGCATGCTCTGCAGTAATCGTATGCCTCCAGCCCCAGCCTTCTGGCATGCTTTCCTATAACCCAGTGTCCCGTTAATACTGATATGACTCTGGCAAGTGAATCTCTTCTGAACGAGAGTATTTCTCTGGTTCTTCTGAGATCATATTTTGGCCATGTTTGTCTGGCAATGGAGCATGTGCTCTCCTCAGACCACCTTTGGTCAGCACAAGCAATAATTTTCTCACTGACCCGGAGTTTACATGTTGCCATGGGGACTCCAGGTCTGTGTTTGATATTGTCTAAAGATAACAGGGTACCTGCTCTGGCAAGTTCGTCTGCCCTACAATTCCCCGCTATATTACTGTGACCCGGCACCCACATGATTTGTAGATTGAACCGCTCCGCTGCCCCATTTAAGATGTTGCGGCAGTTCAGGGCCACTCTTGAAGTAGTACTTACGCCTTTTAAGGCTTTAATAGCCGCTTGGCTGTCTGTGAGAATACGGACAATGCTGTTTGATACTGTATTGCCTTGTATCCATTCTACTGCTTCCTGGATTGCCAAGATCTCTGCTTGAAAAACACTACAGTGGTCCGGCAACCTGAAAGAAATATTAATATTTAATTGCTCCGAAAAGACTCCTCCGCCCACCTTACCTTCCAGTTTTGACCCATCAGTGAAAAACACCTGAGCTTCATCGTGACGGATCAGATTCCCCTTCCACATTTCCCGCGAGGGGATTTGGGTTGAGAACCTGTTCTCGAAGAAAGGCTTGGGAATGACATAGTCGATACCTTCGGATGGCTTTTTGAACTCCTTAAGAACCATGGAGTGTCCAATGTGTGTCTCCCTCCAAGGGTTGACACAATTCATTCTTATGGCAGCTTTCGTTGCCATTTGTTTTCCTAAGAGGTCAAGCGGCATCAGATGCAGGATGGTGTCAAGGGCTTTTGATGGTGTAGTTCTCAGACAGCCAGTGGTTGTCACTTCTGCTAGTCTTTGAACTTTTGCCAGCTCTTTTAGGTGCACTCCTTTTTTCAAGCTGTGCCACCATACCACCACTCCGTACATCATGACTGGCCTTATGACCGCCTTGTACATCCAGTGGGTTATCTTGGGGTGTAGTCCCCATCGTTTACCCACGATCTTTCTGCAGGTGTACAGTGCATTTGTAGCTTTCCGTACTCTTTCCTGCGTGTTGGGCTTCCAGCTCAGTTTTCTATCCAGGATCAGACCTAGGTATTTTGCTTGAGCTGAGATCTCTAATGTCACCCCTTCTAGGGTTGGCAATGTAAATGCCGGGATTACCCGTTTATTTGTAAAGAGGATCAACTCTGTTTTCTTTGGGTTCACTCCCAACCCACTATTCTTACACCACTGAGTTATCCTGTCTAGTGCCCTCTGTAAGAGAGATGAGAGTATGTTGAGGATCTTACCGGACACCGCTATGGCGAGATCATCTGCATAAGCGATTACTCCGACCCCGGTGTCGTCTAACTCCATCAACAGTTTATTTAGGGCTAGATTCCATAAAAGAGGTGATAGAACGCCTCCTTGGGGTGTTCCCTTCACCGGGTATCTTTTTATCTTTGAGCCCCCAAGTTCTGAGTTTATTACTCTATTTCTCAACATATTGTCGATAAATTCTATGAGCGAAGTCTCTATCCCCAATTTCCTCAGAGACTGAGTCATTGTTTCATATTTAATGTTATTAAAGGCTCCTTCTATGTCTAGGAAGGAGACCAGTGTGTACTCTTTATACTTCATCGATTTCTCGATTCTGTGTATCAGGGTATGTAATGCTGTTTCTACAGATTTCCCTTTGCTGTACGCATGTTGAGACTCCGACCACTTTGAAGGTTCTATTTTACCCCTTATTCTGGTTTCTATGAGTCTTTCTAGCGTTTTAAGGACAAACGAGGATAGACTAATTGGTCTGAAATCCTTGGATGTATTATTAGATGTTCTTCCACCTTTGGGTATGAACACCACTTTTACTTCTCTCCATAATTTGGGGGTATAACAGAGTTCTATACATGCTTCGAAGATTATCCCCAACCAGGGTATGACAGTCTCCGAGGCCGCTTGCAGTTCCGCTGGAATGATACCATCCGGACCTGGCGACTTGTATGGTTCAAACTCGTAAATTGCCCAAGCAATCATTTCTGTATTAAATAATTTCTGGGAGTTTTTCTGTTTCCTGGTTTGGTTTGTTGTCTCAGGCATGCTCTCTCTTTGCAGGTGGGTCTGCGCCCCCCCTATCGGGCGGACGGTTTCCCTAGGCATGTCGAGTTTACATCCAGGAAAGTGTGTTTCTGTTAATAGCTCTAATGTTTCAGAGCTGCTTGAGGTCCAGCTGCCATCGTTTTTCTTTATATATTCAGGCATCTCTGGATCCGTAGCTAGGATTTTGCGAATCCTGTTTCCCTCGGGGATTGTTTCAATTTTTGTGCAGAAATCTTCCCATGAGGTTCTTTTTGCCGTTTTTACTTTACTCTTAAAAACTCTTTGACTAGCCTTATAAGTTTCCCATTCATTGGTTTTCTTGGCTAGGTTAAATAGTTTGCGACATTCCCTTCTTAGGGCAATTATCTCTTCTGTCCACCATGGTGGTCTTTTTCTCCCTTTAGCTATACGCACCGGGCACGATTCCCTGGTGGCTTGGTTACAAGCATTAGTAAGGGTCTTTACCATGTTATCCAATTCCTCTGTTGTTGAGGGTTTGGTTGGTATTTCAGAAAGAAATTCACTGAGGACAGTGTTGTACTTACCCCATTGTGTGTTCCTTCTATTGCTGTACATGACTTTATCTGGTTTCTGAAAGTTTAAGTTAAATTCAATGTACTGGTGATCAGAGAAGGAGTGGTCAGCTGAGACTTTCCATTCTTTTACATATTGGGCAGCATATTCATTGGCAATTGTTATGTCTAGAACTTCGCGCCTTATTGCGGTAATAAATGTTGGAGTATTACCTATATTACAAATTTCGAGGTTATTTGATAAAATATATTCAAAAAGTAACTCACCTCTCTCGTTTGTGTCCGTGCTGCCCCAGATTGTGTGGTGTGCGTTGGCATCTGCACCTGTCACCACAGGTATCCTGTCATCTTCTGCTCTATGTATGGCTTGTTGAAGGATACCTGGAGGGGGCGGTTCTTCGTGATCATGTGCTAGGTAGGCAGAAATCAGCCAAATGGTATGGGACTGAAGTTCTACTGCCAGCACCGTGATATCTTCGTTGCAGAACTCTGACACCTTAAAGGCATTGAGCTCCTTCTTTATCAGAATACAGGACCTTGGCTTACCATTATTGTTTGTATAGAAGATCCTGTAGTCTTTAGATTTTAACCCAGCCACTAGATTTTTGACAACCCATGGTTCTTGGGCTAAGACAACATCTTCTCCTTTTTCTAAGAGGCGGAGGAGTAATGCGGCAGACGCCGCCTTCGAGTGGTGCAGATTAATCTGAACCACTTTCATGCAGCAGTCTCCCCTCCTCCCCCTCATCGCTGGATATATCTGGACTCTCAACATCTATTGCACCCACTTTTCTAAGTGCGCCAGATGTCGAGGCTTGGACTTGGATGAGATCGAAGTCCCTCTCGAGGTAGGTATCACCCTTTGAAGGTTCTCCCCCATCCACGTCCATATCGTCTATCACCTCGGTAATTGGAAGGAGCGTTGGACTAGATGGTTCTAAGGGATTTTGTTTCTCGTCCATCACCTCTGTAATTGGTAGTGATGATGGACAGGATGGTTCGGGAGGATTCTTAATTATACTGCTTGCCTTCGAGTCTTTCTTATAGACTCGCAGTGTTATGACATCAAAGCCATAGCCTATTTCACCGCGAGTCTTTTCTAGAGGTGCAAGCGACTCCTCGTTCAGGATAATCAGAGCATTTCTCGTGTTACCCTGAACTTCTCCTACCTTAGCAACTTTCCAGTCTTGGGTAGGCAAATGTGGATTACTCCTTTGTATGAGCTCCAGTATTTTCTTTGGATCAGCAGGTATTTCTGGGATCCAGGCTCGGGATCTTGGCCTGTTCGGGATTAAATCCTTCGGGACAGCCTCAATCCTCGCTCCTGGCCATACCTCGCCTATCTTTGAGACCGCCAATTTGTAAAGGTCTGCGGAGCGTTGGTCTCTACCGGCGATCAGTTTTATGCCCCCTTGGTACCATCCTGCATCTTTGCATAGTGGGACTGGACCAGGGTTGTCATCGATAACCTCTATATACACTCTATATAGTGCTTCTGTTACTTTTTTCCAGTTACTCGGAGAAATGGAGCCATCTGGAACGCTTCTATCGATGACTGCCCATGTAATAAAGTCTTTTGCAGCCTCACTGTATGGACGTGACCTATTACTTGGGGGGAGCTCCTGCTTTGGCTTTTTAGCCATTGATTGGGGCCCCTCCCCTGATCTCTGTCTTTTTGTCTCACCAAGAGGTTTGTTGGAAGCGGAGGACGGTGGACTGGGTCCAGTCTCCTCTCTATTCTTCAGGAACTCTTTGGCCCATTTCAAAGAGTCTGCTTCCTCCTTGGTCAGATCTTTTTCAAGAATTCTCCCTAATCTGCCCACCAGTCTTTGTGCTTTTCTCCTCTCCCTATATCTCAAGAGTGAGGGGTTTACACGTTTACTGGTGGTCCTCTTTGCATCTGATCTAGGCTTCACGGCTTTGGATGCTTCTATCGTGGTTTGCGACCCCCCTTTGCAGACGGGTCTTGGTCCCCCCATTCGGGCGGGAGTAGCTGTATTACCTCCGGCTACGGTTGATAATGACTCCCCTGTGTAGGCGAGTCTAGGCCCCCCCTTTCGGGAGGACGAAGGTGGTGGTGGGTTTTTTGGTTTATTTGAGTTCATTCTGGTTCGTACGGTCCTTCGGTCGACAAGGCGACCTCCAGACCAAGGAAAGTAAGGGGAAATAAACGGTCGACCATAACGGAGCCCCACGTCATGGCAAGTCCTGCTTACACTCCGGATTCGGACCGGTTTCCGGAGGGCACAACGCTTGCGACACCATATAACCCCGGTGCCATTCAGCCCTAGGCACGTTGTAGCATAAGACCTGGCTTGGGTGGTTTTCTGTCGGGGTTTTCCTTCCCTTAGCTGGGGAGGGGGAGTGGGGGATTTGGAGGGATTCCAGTTATGAGGCGCCAGAGAATCGCCGTTCATCCTCTCCTATTTGCTATGGCTGATGGCATTGCCAGTGGCCACATTGCCCGGGACTCGCGGGATCTTAAGACCACTCGAGGACGCTAGGAGTAGGACTATTGGTAGTGTTACTGATGGTTGTAACTGTGGCATTACACGGTATTTGTATGATACATATTTCCAGCAAAAATATGCATCACCGTGGCCCCTACCAAAATTAGAGTCCCACGGAGCCCCTATAGTTAACATGTGCTTTGATTATAATGTATCAAACATGCTTCACCTTTTGTTTCGCTGTATGAAAACATAACAATTTATTTTAATAGACTGTTTCAACATTTAATCAACATCAATGTGAACTCAATTTTGAATGTTTATTTAAATTTATTGTGTTAATAAACAACGATTAATTACAAAATTTATTGTGCTATTCTGTCCAGAGTAAATTAGACGTTTCAATTTAATTTGGGTACACAAATCATGTTGAATTTATGAAAATATTTGTTCAGTCTTGTATACTTACTAAATTACTATTTATATTTTAATGTTTAATTATCATTCTAATTTAATATTTCGTTTTGAAAATATGTTAATTTTAAAAAAGAATGGATAAACATTACAGAAAACGGAAAAACATTTTCACTTAAAAAGTACCTACGCAACCACTGAGTAAGAAATATACAAAGCTGACATTAGCTACGTCTTTAGACCGAATGGCAAGTCTGGTCAACCGGTGGAATCAAAACCATCCATGTTAACCATCATTGATATAATTATGTTATGGAATTCTATATCTTAAGATATAATAGAACTCCATAATATGATAATTATATCCATGATATGGGTGAACATGGTTGGTTTTGATTCCGCCGGTTGACCAAACTTCCCCCCAGGGGATTGGTATTCAAAATGAGCTGGCACGGGGGTATCCCAAACACATTCAATGTTTAAATATTAATCTGATATTAATGACACAACATCTGTATAGCAGTAAAAGTATTTCATTTTCGAAATTTAAAACTCTTTGTTAACAATGTGTACTTTTTGATATTAGTACTGAGACCTGTTTCAATTTTCATTCCGAACCATTCCGGAAATATTTAAATACAGTTAGAGGAGTATAAAAAAACAGGAGATGAGGAGTCAGCTTAATGTGTGTCTTAATGTGGAAAAGCACAAGAGATTGATTGAGACCGTTGAGCAAATGGACTTCACCCAGTCTAGCCGAAAAGCTGGACTCTTCTGCGCAATCTGGGAGTAGCACCACCCACCAAGAGGGAAAGAACTGTCAATTTTAAACAAGTAGTAAACGCCATGTTTAAAACAAGTAACACTATGGCTAGTGCTGAACAAAAACGCTGTGTGTGTGAACATAAGATATGAGCTACACAAGTACCTACTCCCCACATTCTTCAATGGCAGACGAAGTAAAAATATAGACGAACTAATAACTGCAATTAAACACATGAAAAAAGGCATAGCGGCAGGAGATGATAATATTTTCCCCGAACATCCGATTAACTTGGGTGAATACACTTATTAATCATCTAAGTTGCAGAAAATTCATATGGAAATGATACTTAAGTTTGGTAAATATGTATTGTAATTTAATTATATTTGAACCGCGCATATTTTATACCTCATCTATAATAATGAAAATGATGAAAATTACATAATTTTCATAATTATTCATAATACGTCTTATTCAGTAACTTTTTAAGAACGTTCCGGCCAATATAGGTACGTTCCTATTCCATTTAGTCCAAGTTGATATTTTATAACGCTGAAATAAGACCGTAAATCTAAAATCAACAATTTTAGAACGTTCCTATTTTAGTTACAATAGTTACTGAATTGGGGGTAGTATATATGGTTTATGGTCTTAATTACGGATTACCTCCTAATTTTCGTAATATTATCCTACAAGAAAAATAACGGAGATTTTTTAAAAGATAAAATCGAGTTATATTTGGTTAGGGTAGATAAGTATATTGTAATTATTTCAACTCGCGCGCGTGAGCATGTTGCATTATATTCTAAAATTAATATTTTTATATAAATTAAATTATCGGACATGTTTTTTATCGGCGTACCTTAACCATAGATTTTCATATAATATACTAGAGAGCAAATTTTGTATGAAACGAAGTGAATTTTTTTTCGGCAGGACTTTTGACAACAAGGTGGGCAGAAAACATGGTAGTTTTATTGAGAATAACGACTAATGTGAATTGTTTTCGGATTTATTTGTCGAAAAAACGCTTTGTTTGTTGAGAACATTTATCTAGGAAGTGTTGAAATGCATGGAAAACTGCAGTATGTTGCCAACCAAAAAATAAAACGCGCGATATCAAACCATGACTCACTCATTGCACGGACTACTCCGTATAGTATATTATATGGAAATCTTTGACCTTAACCACAATTATTTGAATAAGTATTCGAATTTAACCTCAGTAGGTTAAGAACAAAAGGTATCTACTTACATCGGAAACATTTTTTTTTCTTTCTATGACTTTGTTCGCGTCAGTGTTGCCAATGTTATTTAATTGTCAACCAATTATTATTATTCTCTTTTGTTTGGCGGGAACGTGTAAATTCGGAACGCGGAAAATTGGAAATACGTGCGTAACCTTTCAAAAATGGAACAGTGTAGTACCTACATACAAACTTACTTTTGTACCTATGTTCACAATGCATACCGAAATTTATAATAATATTGGATTATTCATTGCTTCTTTACAATGGTTCACTTACTCCAAATTAGATTATTTACATAAAGTGAGTGTTTTTTCTTTTTTTTTTTTACTTTTAACTTATTTTGTATTCTGCGAACTCTCATCTTTTGTTCGTGTATTCCTAAAATAGAACATTTTACAGGGCTGGTAGGTATTTGTCCCTTGTGTTAAAAATAAACCCGCTATTACTTACCGTTTACTATTTACGACGCCATAATTTTCTAACATTTTTATGTTGTGAGAATCTTACACTGGATACACGACACGGCTCCAGCATACGTGATAAACACAGAACAGAAAATCATAAACCATGGTTTAAAATATATATTCGTATATTGTTTTATTATACCAATAACATATAGGCAGGTATATCAAAAACTTGTTTTAATATTATTTTTGTACTTTGAGTTTACTTAATAATAATCATTTTGATTAAACAAATTTTTATTAATATTCGTGAACATTCAAATATTTTTTTTTAATTAATGAATGATATGTCCTTGAAACAAGTACATATACAGTTTCAGTGCCGGCAACCCTACGTTTCTTATACAAAAAATACATAAACGACAGTAAATTTTTCGCTCCCCGTCTCATTAGGAAAACCTGTTCAGAGACGGGTCACTTATAATATTCCTGTTTAAATATATTATATACTTTCCAGTGCTAGCCAAGATTATTTTTTGTGTGTTTTTTTATTAAATAAGAAAATTAATTAATAAAAAATACACAACAAAAAACAAAAAAAAAATATGTATAAATCAACAGAACAAAATGCAAAAAAAAACAAATATAACAAAAAATGAAACATCAATTTTGTAACATAATTTTCTTAACATTTAATTTACATCCTCATACATTCCCTAAAAAAGCATAAATGCTAGTACCTAATATAGGTGAACGAAATCGATCGTGGCAGGATTCGAACTCGCGACCACTGGATTACTTACTAAACCCAGCGCGTTAACCGCTCTGCTACCACCCGTCTATTATTTACGATTTTTATTTAATTTGACAAATAACGTATGTGCAATGTAACGTAACGTGTTCAACAATGTTGGTTGTTCAAAACAATTCACTTTGTTTGGACCTCGAATGAGTTATTTGATTTGACCGGTTTCAAAGCGAATGAGTTATTTGGTTTGACCGGTTTCAAGGCGAATGAGTTATTTGGTTTGACCGGTTTCAAAGCGATCGCTTCGTCTTATGGACAGTATCTGAGACGGAGGACGGATAATTTCGTCAAAAGTCCGTTACTCTGGTTGACGGTAGTATCAAATAATTCATTCGTGGTCAAAACACAAGAGATACTTCAACTAATGTATATTTTACTATTTTACATATTGCATGAATTTTCTCTATTTAATTATTTTTATATTCGGGTCTAGTTCAAAACAAAGTATATTAGAAAAACCGTCCCGTTTAGACCTATCCCAAGAGAAATATATTTAAGGGCGGATCATTGTACTTTACATCGTGCCACCTCCACAGAGGGGATCATCTTCATTTAAATCTTATCGTCTTTATCATCTCCTGGGAGTATTTTCTTTTTACACCGCGCCCTAAACTCTCTTCAAACAACATAACAAATCGAATTTATTGAACTCTATGCCTTTGGTCAATATACAGGAAAATGGAATAGAAACATTTCAATGTTATATTTTATTTTTGCAAATCGAATATTTTCTGATCACATATTATTATTATTTTAGTTATACCTAACAAAAGCATGGTTAAGTAGGTACAAAAATTACAAATAATTCAGTTTTTTTACTGTCTTAATTTAATAAAGTTAAAACTTGTGTATTATATACGCAAGTATTGGATTTTTCTCATGCGGAAGTCAATTTTTTATTGTATTTTATCCCCCCTACGTTCATCGTTACATGGTTAGCAATATTATGGTCACAATAATTGATATAATACATTGAAATAACATGACATCATGGTGTCACAGAGTACAGATATAGCATATTACAGAGTAAATAAAAAAATAAAAAAATATAGAGAAACAAAAAATATGTATACAAAATAAGCAATTCGGAAAAAAAAGAAAAGAAAAATTGATGTAAAGGGTCCCACTAGCACCATGTCCAATAAACAGTTATTTAAGATAAAAGTAAGGTACATAGCATTGAAAAAGCAGAAAGAATACAAGAACAAAGTCAAGGACGACAAACCAAACTAAAACACATATATAATAGTTATTAAATTAGTATGTTAGTGTTCATAAATATCACAGATTAGTTGGATTGATGTTAAGATAATATAATGATAATATATGTACTAAATGGTACTTTTTGACGTTGCGCAAGTGCTTAAAGTGATCACGTTATCCAGCCGATGACATGTCATAAACCCTGTATATTCCATAATAGTACAGCTTGCTTTTTTTTGTATTTCTTCAATGAATTTCGCTGTGCATATAAAGTATGTGCTTACATAATATCGGTATATTTTATAAATTTCCCCTCAAATATGTCAATCATCGTGATTGTACCTACATATTATAAATTTTGTACAACTAGCTACACTTTCCTGTCAAATAGTGTATTTATTATATTAGACAGGTGACAGGAATATCCTGTTCCATACATCTATTTTACTTCCTTTAATTATTACATACCTCTACACAATGCACTGTATGTGAATATTGAACTCCACGTGCATACAACAGTACCTACATATTAGATTCATTGTGTTCGTGTTTAAAATCACAATTACAAAATTGTGGATTTTTTTATTTTATTTAAATAAATAAAAATAATAAATTACTAGTTGCATGTAACACATGAGATCCAACTGTCGATAGCGATAGTATGTATAGATGAAGAATAAGTACCAAACTATAAACCCATAAATCCAAATTATTGAATATTTTAAGATATTTTGTTTTCTATACAACACATGTAGGTAGGTATGTATGTCAAAATAGGATAGTATGGAGGTCAGTCCTTTTTTCCTACACAGAATATGAAAACAGCATGGTGGTATGGAGATTAAGTATCAAAATATTAAGTCTTCTTAAATATTGTGCATAGGCGACTGCCATACAAATTGTATGAAGCGATGTCGTCACTAAATTCAATTTTTATAAAAATTGTTAAAAAAATTAAAGATGTTCTAATACAATATTAATATTTTTTTATAGAAAATTAAATTATCTAGTTGGGGTGTTTCGGCTTTTTTCGATATTTTTACAAACTTTGGAAATATAGGCAGTTAAACACATAAATTTGTCATAAAAAAATATTTTTCTTAATAAAAAATGTTTGAGAAACTCTGGAATTTTTTTGAAAAAACGAATTTGAGATTTTGAATTTGTCTATGTTCATACCATTTTTTAGCGTTCTAGCTTGTATGGTTTCTGAGATATATGGAAAAATAAAGTAAAAATTCAAAAGTTGATAACCCCTGACTGAAACAAAAATTGAAAATTCTGAGTATAAAAGTTTTGTAGGCCTATAACTATCTATATATTCTGAAATTTTGGGCTCTGTTAATTGAGCGGATCAAAAGTTATAAGGGACACACACACATACACAGACACACGAAATGTTCTACTCCGAATTCTGAGTAAATCCGTATATGGAACATACATATATGCTGCCAAGCCTAGTAAGTTGGTGTTTTTTGACTTCAAAGTTGGAAAAGCCGTGAAAAAACAAGACCCTGCATACAATTCTCGCGTATCTAGGATTTTAACTGCCTCTGCCTTCAAGAGAATTTCATTCTCTTGAACGAATCGATAGTTGGATTAAATTAGAAGCGAGTGCCCTTATGAAACTATGAGTTGGTTTAAGCTTTTTGCGTTGTATTTACTCTTCATTACTTTGCTATATTAAATAGTAAGGTTTTTAATTTTTAAGCCGACATTAACAAATTTAATATGCATTAACAAAAGGAAACACGATTCTTGCATGTATTCCCACACATCAGCCTTGTCACACCTAAAATGGCAACATTCAGAGTCGGTGGTGAACCTCATTTTTGAACAATATCATTTTGTCTCTTGTATTTTTAATAACACAGCTCTTGAAATAAGTGGACACACTATTCTACGCTTCTCAACAAAACCTTTATGTATTAAATTTTTAACGGGTTCACGTAGAATAATGTAAAAAACTAGAATTTTTATTAAAAATCTAAATAAGGAATTTTCAATGGATTCCTGGATACATAACCAACAACGCGGGGTGACCAGCGTCAGGTGTGCGGGTGTGCATCACCTTTTAGAGGTAGCACGACACATGCGTGTGTTTTCGACAACCCGACTCTTAAGGGACACCCGAAAACGTCAATAATAGAATCCTGACTATATCCTTTCAATTAAATTCGCATGTCTGTCTGTACCGGAACTTCGCAATCGATTTTTAACTAACTTCCCTGCAAGTCAGAGCTCTGAAACATCCAGTATTTGTGTATTACCGATGACAATGCATGTTAAAATCTACCAATGCTATCAAAATTCTCTCACGTTCAGGAAAAGTGAGTTAATTTTTTTATTTTTGATTTATACATGGAGGTATGTAATGGAAATCTTCTATCGCCATATGTAAAGAAAAATATATAAGAAATAAAACGTATATTCTCTTGAGCCCAAACTTTACAAGTCAATATCTACTGTTATAAATTATAATACCTATAGTGGAGAGTTTAGTGTTGGCGTCATCTCACTTATTTCTTTCTGTGATATATCCAGACATAATTAAATTTATATCTAACAATCAAATGTAGGTATAAACGTCTTAGTTTTCTAATTGATTTTTGCAAAATGGCGTGTTATACATAACAGTCGAGATTATTATTTTTTATTTTATTTCAATTGGCATAATATCTACAGACCATATACAAACTTTTATTACAAACTAGCTGAGAAGCATCGCTTCGCTCAGCTTCTAAGCTAGGGCTTTCAGCCTACTTTTTACCGCTGCGCGGTAAATGGCCGCCTTCGGCGGTTCATGCAACAAAATGAAACGAAGCTTTTATGGTAGGTACTTAAAAATATATTCGGTACAGTGTTAACCAACACCTGGTGGACGTCACAATGTCTAGTGGACTTCACAAGGTGCGGGCTTCCAGTCCATTGCCAGTGTTGTTTTTGCGGCTACTCCGCATGGACACATGGCCCCAGCCACACGCCCCATGAACATGCCCATGACGATGCCAATAGTCCATGAAGACTTGGCCACGTCAACCTGAGCACCCGCGAGGAAGAACGAACGCTTGCCCTTAACTGTGAGTGCCGTGAAAAGATAAATTACTCTGGATGCTGCAATTTATCGACCTGCATCTTCGCTTTGTGTCTCATGGGCATATTATGATGAGTAACAGCACTCTATTCTCCATCATCAAAATGTAGTTATTTACCTCATTTTGATTATTTTTAAATAGGTACATAAGTATTTTTTTTATTTATGTTAGTCCAATTAATCCAAACTTTGGGTTGCCAATATAGAACGAATGTGTTTTTAAAGTTGTAACGTGCACAGCATACATTATTTTATAATAAATAATCAATAGTTGTTGATAATAATATTTTGATGACCTTTTTATTATTTCTATTCGATATTATTCTCATCGGAAGAAAACTTATATTTTTTAACGCATTGCGGCGCTTTTGTGATGTCATTCAAATAATACTCCATAGTTAAATAATAATTAAATTTCAAGACCTGACACGAAAGTAGAAGGTATATAAATATTTTGTAATCTTATATATTTTTAAATTGTAATCAATAATCAATAGTTGTTGATAATAATATTATTTCATTTTGATGATCTTTTTATTATTTCGATATTATTCTCATCGGAAGAAAACTTATATTTTTAAACGCATTGCGGCGCTTTTGTGATGTCATTCAAATAATACTCCATAATTGAATAATAATTAAATTTCAAGACCTGCACGAAAGTAGAAGGTATTTAAATATTTTGTAATCTTATATATTTTTAAACTGTATCCCTGTTTTACAAAATTTCGTAGAAATAAAGTTATTTTTTGTAAAAATGATTTTATATTGTGTTTCCATAACTTTGAAAATTTACCGATAGATGTCGAAAACCAACCATTTATACTCTTTGTATATTTTTTCGTATTTATTAAAAAAAAATCAGGCGTTACCACAAAAAAAGAATATTTTTCCCGAAATATGTATAATATTGACTATGTTTAAACAAAAAATCAATATAATTGGCGTTGTAGGCCACTTGTAAAGAATCACCATTTTGACAGCTAAATCGGTAAAACAATGCAAGTAAAGCAAATCTGACCCACAATGCAAAAGGAAACACTTGTTCCGTGTAAATTGTTCCCTCTCCCTATGTAGGATTTTATTATTTCGTGCCTTTTGAGCTCTGGCTATGACGGGAACAAACAAAACTTTACGTTGGCATCAGTTGGCATTATAATAACCGTAAGGATATATTCTCATAAATCAATTTTGGCGACTCGGCGAGTAATGCAAAAAAGCATTCTATAAGTCTTATTATATAACCTTAAAACATACCTTCTTTTGAAAATAACATAAAAAACATATCAGCTCGCGAGGCTTTGTGTTTTTATACTGTTTCAAATGTAATATTATAAAAATGTAATATTATAAGATTTTTGCTCTACTGTAAAATTGACGATTTTGCGGATTTTGACATAGTAAGATTTCAAACGAAAGACAGACAGACAGACTGACATGAATTTAGCCGTGCACAAACATGTGCAAATCCAGAACGACAATCTTACCAGGTCTACTTTATTTATATGCAGATACAGATATGGTAAAAACATTAGTCCATTTACAGATAGCACATACAAATTAAATAATGCAATATATTGTGGTACAAAAGCAAAGAGAAAAAAAACACGAGTCAGAACATAACAAAAAAAATATTACTAGAAAAAATAAGAAGAAGTAAACAAAAACAGAAAGTATGCACACACAGGGTAGAAAAGAAAGTGTGCGGTTTCGAAAAAACAACAGAAAAAAGTAGTAAGTAAATTAATTTTTAATCTGGTCACAAAAGATTTTTAAGACTTCGATGTTGAAATGAAAGATTGTTTATCGCGATTCATTAAACTTTAAATCCGATTTCGAAGAAAATCTTTGTTTATTTTTAATTACTGCAAGATCAGATCCTCAATTAATAACTTTTGCGTGTAAAATGTCAACAGATACTTAAGCCTTAAACAGATTAATACTGAGAATCGCTCTCTTTAATATTTTTTTTATTATATTCAGTACGTATTTATATACTATTACATTTTTTAAATTTATTTTTATTTTTTAAGCTGTGAGGCTCCGGCTTAGAATAGTGCATCCACTATTTTAATCGAAAATACAACAGGCAACAATAACATCTCACATATGTAGTTCAGCCATGAGGTCAATAACCCATTCTGAATGCTACGTTTTTTGATGAGAAGAGACTGGTGTGTGGGTATACACGCATGTATCGAGCTACCTTTTATATTATAATACACACCCGCACACTTGTCGCTGGTTACGTAAATCTTCTGCCGTTAAAAATTGATATATAGATTGATACATACATACATACATACCATCACGCCATGTCCTTCACGGGGTAGGCAAAGAGAACCGAACGCCACTTACTTCTATCTTAACATATTATATTCATCGCCTCGTCAAGATTCATACATCGTCTTATACATGTTCGTCTGTTGTTCACGCTTCTAACATTTCCGTCTTTCAAAATATCATTCACATGGACGTGCCATCCCTTCCTTGGGCGACCCCGACCTCTCATTCCATTCCTGTCCGCAATGTATATTTTCTTCGTCAGGCGTTCCTCATTCATTCTCCCCATGTGGCCAAACCATCTCAATGTGTTCACTTTCATTCTATACTGCAGATAAATTGAGCTATTTTCTGGTCCATCATTTAACGAACATCATATCGGCAGACAGTGAAAAGTTTTTGTCAGTAGCCCCCAAATGTTATCTCAGAAAATGACTTGAATTATACAGAACAGAACAATGGTTTCAATAATATTAAATTGTAAAACATTGAGATTGAATCCAAACAGTTAAGCTGTTATCAAAGCGGACCATTTGAATAAATTCAACAAATGAGTCCCTTAATACTAGTTTCAGACAGAAGGACAAAGTCGGTACTCGTATTATTGTTTTGTACATAAAATTGAAACTGTTTGTCTGTTCTGCCAAAGATCAAATGATTCCAAACAGCTTCAAACTAAATAAAGGCTTACGATTCGGTGCTAAATGTTCGTTCCTCGCATTGTGTAGTCTAACACAATGCAAAGTTACCCAACCTTACAAAATGTTATATATTTTATTAAAATGGACGCAAATTAAGTCGTATCAATATTGCAGTCAAAATAAGAGCTTTAAGACCGAAAGCTTTGTGAATAGAGTTGGAATTTTTTTTAACATGTCCACGTAGGGGACACCAGCTATTAGGATTTGGGTTCATTTTACTCTTCCTAAGAAGCGCACTGCGTAGCGTTGGGAGGGGTTTGAAACCTAGAAAAGAGTTTATTAATTCGGATTTTAAAAAGACCCGGGTTGTACGAAGGTGGAAACACAGAATTTGGAAGATCGCTCCACAGTCGGGCTGCTGTATTAATAAAGGAGTTTGAGAAGCGACTTGTTCGTATATGTTGAAGGTCCACTGTGTATAAATAAATTAATTAAATAAAAGCGAAACAAACTAGTTTTTTACTCCTCACTAACCCAAAGGGATATAATTTAGTGGGTAGTTATGATTTCGCAATTTTAAGGGTATTTTTTTATTGCAGATTATCAACTAGTATCATGATGGGATTGTACTCTGAAAGTGTGCTATGTATGGCGTGTTTATTTTACTTTATCGATTATAGACTAAAGTACTCGTTCGATTCTTTTCAAATTTTGTTAATATGTATATCTAATACTCGCTTGGACACCATAAGATTTTGAAGGATATCTGAATTGTGCTTCTCAATTATTTTATCTGTCAAATATTTCAAAGTGACTCCAAGCTCGGGAAACTTATAATTTGATTTTTTTTATTTTCAAATTGGTAAAAAGGCACATCTCTTTCGTAAAATGGCATTGAAGAGTTATCAAGTTTTCATAATAAAATATTTAAAGAAAAATAATTTAACAAACTCATTTCATGAAAATGCTGAATATTTTCTATACAAAATTTGAATACTTAATAGAATGACTTGTTAGTGAGGAGTTTAGCGTTGGCCACAACCCACTTTTTTTTTTTTTTCTTTTTTTTTTATTAATTTAGGTTATTCAAGTCAACCCAAAAGAAACACATAAAAATGTTATTGTTTCAAAAAGAAAAACGGAAGCAAATCATTACTTTTTCAAACTGAACTTAAACGAAAAATATAACGGTCCGAAGCTTTGGAAATAGCTTTCTAAAGTAGGTAGTCGCATAAAACTAGCCTGGCAGGCTTTTAAAGTGAGTTTTTTACGACCATTTAATTGCGTACTCATTAGTTGCAATTTAGAAAAAAAGTAAGTTTTTCATAAAAACACAATGAAGAATAATTATTGAATGGAATGGGACTACGCATTATTTGTTCCATTTAGAAACATTTCGTGGAATTGTTCGTGGTCAGTACCAACCTACCAGCGTATCAATCATCCCACACTTCCATACAACTAGTAGAAACTGGTCAGTGGCTATTTTCGTCCATTACATGCTCTTTTGTGGAACCATTCATAACGGTTACGGCGTTAGGAAGTGGGCAGACGTCGATGGAACAACTCTCGCACAATACAAGAACAAGATTTTCATTTCCTTCACCTACGCGCACAAAAAAAAACCCTTTCAATAGATTTTGTTAAAACACGAATGTTTTATTTGATACTACCAGCTTCAAAGCGACCGTCCAAAAGAAATATCGATTCAGATTTTTTGTATATACCTATAGGTACATAATTTCTTTTACATGATAAAAATATCCCTTATACACTTTACCTACATTGGTTCTTGATACAAGATTTATACCTACTTGTAACAATATTTGTATACCCACCTAGGCTGTGCAAACTGAATGTAGTGAATATATCTACTATTACTTATTTACCGAAATAAAATAACTGAAACTGTTTTTATGAATTTAATATTAATGCGACTGGTTTAGGTAGTGTTTGGAATTATTGTATGTAGTTGACGTGCGGATTCAGATGGCTTAGTAATGAACTTTTTATTACTCCTCACTAACCCAAGGGGATATAGTGGGGAGTTATGATTTCGCAATTTTTAAGGGTGTTTTTTTTATTGCAGATTATCAACTAGTATCATGCTGAGATTGTATTTTGAAAGTTTCATGTGCTGTTTGCTATGTGCTGTGTGCTATGTACGGCTTGTTCATTTTACTTTATCGATTATAGACTAAAGTAGGTACTACTCATTCGATTCTATTCAAATTTTGCAAATATGTATATCTAATACTCGCTTAGACCACATTAGATTTTGAAGGATATCTGAATAGTGCTTCTCATTTTTTTTAACTGTCAAATATTTCAAAGTGACCCCAAGCTCAGGAAATTTTAAATTTTAAATTTTTATTTACTTGATAAAAAGGCACATCACTTTTATAAAATGGCATTAAAGAGTTATCAAGTTTTCATAATAAAATATTTTAATAAAAAACAATTTATCAAACTCATTTCATGAAAATGCTGAATATTTTCCATACAAAATTTGAATCATTTATAGAATGACTTGTTAGTGAGGAGTTTAGCGTTGGCCTCAACCCACTCGTTTTTTTTTATTGCTTCTCTTCTTCATTGTAACATTTTTTTTCTCCCTCCAGCGATTTTTAAATATTTAACCTAATTAGATGGGTCGATGGCAGAGCGGTTAGCGCGCTGGTTTAGTAATCCAGCGGTCGCGAGTTCGAATCCTGCCTCGACCGATTTCGTTCACCTATATAGCACAAGCGTTTATGCTTAATTTAGGGAATGTAGGAAGATGTAAATTTACTTGTTTAACAAGGACACATTCATTTTTTTTTTTAATAAAAAAAATATATCTACTTTGTTGAAATGTAATTTATAAATTAATATACCTTTTTCAATACTATTATAAGCAGTTGATTCTATATAGGTATCAATAAAATAAAAAAATAAAATTAAAAAAATTTCTTCAGATTGATTTGATGTTACATAGTAGGTAGCTTTAGTTACATACATACCATTACGGCATATACATACATTGGCCCTGAGTCAAATTGAAAACGCTGTTCGTTATCGCCAAGCGCTATTTTTTTTTGTATGTGATTTGACGTTTGTTGTAGAAATTTTTTCTACAATAACAAACAACAAACGTCAAATCCCATACAAAAAAAATTAGCGCTTGGCGATAACGAACAGCGTTTTCAATTTGACTTGGGGGCAATGTGGGGTAACCAGCTACAGTTGTGCGGGTGCGCATTACCTTAAAAGGGTAAGCACGAATACACATGCGTGTATTTACACACACCAGTCTCGTCTCATCCGAAAAGGCGCCACATTCAGAATGGGTGATGAACCCCATAGCTTCACTATGTGTGATGTTATTGTTGCCTGTTGTAAAAAAAAAACCTCATTTTGCGCTCGCTTGTTTTTCGATAACTGTATGTATAAAAACAAAATGCTAGAATGACTTGCCTCCACCTCTAAAAGCAGTGGAAAAAAACTATTTTTTAAGGAGAATTGTCAATGCTTCTGGCCTCGCAATCATAGTGTGAAGTATGTAAGAATTTGTGTATTTATGTATATGTGTGGGTGTGTATGAATAAATGTGTGTATATGAGTTCATTTTTGCTATGTTTCGTTTTTTGCTTTGAAGCATTTTTTGTACTTACATTGTAATATATAAGCATGCTGAAAATCAGCTGCTGGGGGTTTGTCTTCCTGCAACATAGCTTCTTTTTTTCATCTCAATAAATGTTTTATTATTATTATTATTATTATAAGGCCCCTGAGTCAAATTGAAAACGCTGTTCGTTATCGCCAAGAGCTATTTTTTTGTAGGTATGGAATTTGACGTTTGTTATTCGTTATTAAAGAAAAAAAAATTGCATATCGCTTGGCGATAACGAACAGCGTTTTTAATTTGACTCAGAGCTAAGAGCTCAAACCTCGTCTGTACTTGAAAAGAATAGCCTGTTAGTTCGCCAGAGATTTTTTTTAATGCTGCATCTGTCGATGTCTCCGAGATGTTTGCACTGATTAATGATTAGAAACGAATAAATAAATAACAAACAGGCAAATGTTTACTAAAAAATAATTATATCGGCCTACACAAGGTTTATCGCAATACCAGATTGTTGGTCTATTTTCGTCTTGTGCCCAATCCAAGACATTGTTTCTTCCCTCTATATTTGATTCTTTAGCGCTATAACATGTATAAAACTATAGTAGACAAACATAGACAGTTCTGGACTAAAGCGGATATATTGGCAAAGCGATTAGGTTAGGTTCCTGGTGAGCTATTAACATCGCACTAAATGCAAATAATGCTCTATTCATCGAAACAATATTACTAATTTGATTGACACTCATAGTACCCAATAGTAAACAGAGTTTATTTATTGATTTATATTTATTTATTAAGGGAAAAAACAATCATACATATACTTTTTTATTTTATTCATAAAGTTATAAACACTGAAAAACATATTATAAAGTATAATTTTGCTATACGTGTTGTATAATAAGCACTTACTATAGTAATATTTTCACTAGTTTACAATTTACTCGTAGACCAGGGGGGCAAGTCTGGTCAACCGTCGAAATCAAAACCTCCATGTTTACCCATATCATGGATATAATTGTCATATGGAGTTCTATAATATGTTAGGATATAATAAAACTCCATATGATAAGTATATCCATGATATGGGTAATTATTAGGGTTTTGATTTCGCCGGTTAGACCAGAATCGCCCCCCTGATAAATTCTTTGAGAAAAAATGAAAAAAAAAATATGCATTATAATAGCAACCCGTACTAGACCAAATGATGATTTGTTCAAGAGAATTTATTTCGACAATATTAAATTTCATCGTGTGTGAGAGCATTGTATGCAGTGTTGACTTTTTACGTGGTTTTTCCAGCTTTGATGTCTAAAAACACCCTCTTAGAAGCTTCGCAGCATATAGATAATCTAAGAAGTCGGATTAGAGAACATAGTGATTATGCGCTCCCCCCACACCTTATAACTTTTGATCCGATTGATGCACGGAACCCAAAATTTCAGAAAATATAGAAAATGTTAGGCCTCTAAAATTTTTATACTCAGAATATTTATTTACCTATTTATTTATTTTCTCTCAGAAAGCTACAGCTATACTTTATTTATTTTACATTAGGTACATTTCTTGTATAAAATTTGAGCTAAAAGTACTTTCTTTAATTTAAATTAAAAGTTGAAAATTTCATAATAAAATACAAGATTAAAGAAAATTTAAAACGATAGATAAAAAACAAAGAAATGCACAGATACAGTAAACGAGTATGTTTCAGGATGAGGAGGAGGAGGAGGAGGGATCTTTAGTGAATGAGGAGGTGATTGTTGGATTGTGTATTAGAGTTTAAGAACATCTTTATCTGTTTTTGGTAATGTTGTAGTGTCATGAAAAATATCTGTATGTTTGAAATGCGTATTATTATCCCGCTAATTCTAAACATGGGTGAAAAGTATCTGTAATTAGTGTGGCATACTGGTATGTGGAATAAATTTTGCGAGCGGGTATGTTTATTCGGTACATGGAGTGATACAGTTTTGAGTATATCAGGGGAATCGTTTAAGTTATTGCAAATTTTTGTATAGTAATATTTGGTCAAAGTAAAGTCTTCTGTCCTGCAATCTATTCATGTTGAATTTATCTGGTTGGTTGGAAGAAATTGCCTAATGGCAATATTCTTTTTTTTATTATTATTTTTCTTTCTAATTTTTATTTAATCAGCTCTCCTTTACAATGCTAAAATATACCTTCAGCGATTTCATTCCAATTCCGATAAAGACAATTGCCTGTTCAGCGGCCTTACTCTCCACTGCAAATCCGATCCCAATACGATCCGATTCACTAAGAACTAAGAACCTACCTTTGTAACGGAAAATGAATGCGATAGATAGGTATGTTTTCATAGTAATCGTCGATAATTTGAATGTACGCAGGCGGCAGATAGGTAAGTTCTAAATCAAAATTTGAAATCGGGATTGGATTCGAGTTTCAAGAGTAAGGCTACAGACCTTAAATATTAAACAATAGATAGCAAATTACAAATTGTTACTAAAATACCGCGTTGTCTCTTTAAATAGAAATTACTTTGTCAATTTATTTTTGTGTCGTTTATTTCCAGTTTTCCTCATCCTTCTAATCCAACTCTGACCCAATTCTCACTTGAATTATTGTCGCAGACATAACCTTTCTCGTCATTTTTGTTTTTTCTCTTCTTAATTCATTTCATTTATCCATATTTTTAGAAAACTCGTATACAATATCTCTTTATTATTTTTGAAGTTTTCTTGCATTTGGAAACATTTTTTTGCTATTAGACACCGGCTTAGAATAGTGCTTCCACTTTTTTTTTTCATCGTTTATTATCGTCGTTTTCGGGTGTCCCGTAAGAGTCGGGTAATCGAAAATACAACAGGCAACAATAACATCTCACATAGTTCAGCAATGAGGTTCACCATCACACATTCTGAATGTAGTGCCTTTATAGAACGCATGCTATGAGTTTCGTCGTGATGTTTTGAATCTACTATGACATTTTTTTTCATTTGTACAACCCAAACTATAATCTCAATCGACTTTATATTATTAGAACTAATGCATTTTTCATAGACAACGTTTAATTTTTTCTATATGATTTCTTCAGTCAAAAATTATTTAATTTTTTCGCGTTCCGTATTTTTTTGTTTAAAGAATGTTCTTCTCAGCTTAATCTCGTCCACTCCTGGACCATGGTCTTCTCCATCTTTTCCCAAGCCACTCCATCTTGTGCTCAAACCATCCAATTGACACCAGCATGACGGCTGATGTCATCCCTCCATCTCATTGGCGGTCTCCAAGCTAACATTATTACTGGCCATCTGTCTTCGATATCCCCATTTCAGGGTAGGACGGTGAAGGACATCAACAATTCTTGGCTCTGCCCGATGACGTCATTTCGCACCTTGTCTTTCAGACTTGGCTCATCGTGTGACCCTTAGTTTTTCGGACTTTTCTAGGTTATTGTCAATCTCCAAGCCATAAGTTGCTACTGGCAGTACACAAGTCTCATATATCTTCCGTTTCAGGTTGATGGGAATTTGATGATTTTTAATAATGTGCGTTAATTTCCCAAAAGCTACCCAACTTAATCCAATTCGTCTTTTTATCTCAGCCGTTTGGTTTTCTCGACCTATTTTCATTATTTTTTCATTATTATTCAATGGAAATGGGGTTTATAAAAGTGCATTCTGGGATTATCATTTTTTAGTGAAAAAAAAAATACGTACACTTACTCTTGTAATAAAGAGTTTAGTGTTTTATGTAGTTAGGTTATTTATTATTTTCAGGTTTAATTATAATTTTAAACTATTTTTCCTTACCACACCCCTTTTTACTATGGGGACTTATAAGGAGTATTAACTCTAAACCTTGCAAACACTGCATTCAAACTGCCAAAGAGGGCTCACCGTTTACTGAAAGTGAAGAAACGAGTGAACCGTTTTTTTGGCAAAAAGTCTCGCATGACCTGGAGTTGTCCTTCGTCACTAAAAGGTCCGCATGAGGACGGATCTGGTAAGTGAAAAAGAAAGAGATAAATTTTGAAACTGCTGTGTCCAGTAGGGAATTGCGTGATCCAATAATCAGGAATAATCCACAATGAAGAAATTCAAGTCCTCACATCGGGAAGAAATAATAATGTCAGTCTGTCCATGTAATAAGACGACCAGAGCGACATTACCAAGCGTCTGTAATTTTTGCTATTTCCAAATAAAATAATAAATTTCTTTAAATTACAATTACATTTAACGATTTCTCTTTATTACTTTCTATTTTCCTCTCGATTATTTTCCAGCGACTGATAATGGAAATGAAATAAAAAATATTTTTTCGAGTGAACAGAATCTCTTAACATCTCAAGTTTTCCTCTCTAAATATTCATCAGAATAAGCGGACAAAGCAATTTCCTAAACCCGTAGAGATCACTAAATTACCTACTTCCAGACATGCCAATAAATTCAATGGGTATCGGGAATAAATCCGGAAATTAGACAATATGTCCTAGATACTACATTTAACCTATAAACATATCACATCCTCTTACCAACATGTCAGACAATAACTAACATAAGAAATACCTACATATGCCCTGTCTTTTTTCTGATTTATTTATTTATTTTATTTAAATAATACAATACATAAAAATCAGGGGCGGGCCTAGAACCTTCGGACATGGCAAGCCCTGAAAGAAAATTGGGAAATGTCGATAATTTAATGTTTTTTTTATCATCTTTGTCAAATATTTCAAATCACATGCCAAAATAATATTTACGTTTATTGGCCCTGTCAAGCATCGTATCTACAATCGGTTCAATTTTTAATCTTGTAGTATGGTTTCAATAAAACAGACAAAAAAAAATATTAGATCTTGAATATTTTAACATAATATTCATAGGCAAGCCAAGATTTTCGGTTTCTATAAGCAATTCCGCTACTGATAAAAATACAATTATAAGATACACAGTAAACAAATATTTCCTTTTACCAGAGTTCAAGAACTTGTATGTAAAGGAGCTCCTTGTCAATGATTTCTTTTTGATTATTCTAAATTGTTTGTGTTAACAAAGTGGTGATAGATATGAGATTTTATTAAACTCTATTAATGATTGTTGGGGGAGTTTCCCCCACCAATGAAAGGCTTGATTTCTAATAGTCTCCCGTAGTAAGCAAGTCGACGAGTATGTATATCTGGGAAGCATGTTTCAACGGAATGGACGACCTGATAAGGATATTGAAAGAAGAGTTATGGCAGGAAACAGAGTGAATGGAGCACTGAGACCAGTTATAAATGATCGCAACATATCAAAGGCTGCCAAAGTTGCCATTCATAATAACGCTATCTTAGTGCCAACATTGACGTATGCATGTGAAACCTGGACATGGCAGAAGTCGCACGAAAGCAGAATAAATGCTGTTGAAATGAGATCGCTAAGAAGAATCTGCAATAGAACGATGTATGACAGGGTAATAAATGAGAACATAAGGAAAGAATGTAAGATGAAGAAAGATATCATTAATAGAATGAAAGTGAACACACTGAGATGGTTTGGCCACATGGGTAGAATGAATGAGGAACGCCTGACGAAGAAAATATACAATGCGGATAGGAATGGATTGAGAGGCCGGGGCCGCCCAAGAAAGGGATGGCACTACCATGTGAACGATATTCTGAAAGACGGAAATGTTAGAAGCATGTACAATAGACGAACATGTATGAGACGATGCATGAATGTTGACGAGGCGATGAATGTGTGCCAGGATAGAAAGATATGGCGTTCGGTTCTCTCTGCCTACCCCGTAAGGGACATGGCGTGATGGTATGTATGTATGTATGTATGTACTCCCGTAGTAAATGTAAAAAAATCACGTTTTATACTGTTACGCTTCATACTATGACTGATGTGTTAAAATGGAAATTTTCAACACATTAAAGGATGTTATCTCCGAAAGCCTCAGGGTACTCAGGGTTCATATTATTCATATAATGGTTGTTAAAAATAACAATATTTATACTATGACGTAAATTTGGCTGCCGCTCTCTAACATATAAGTTAAGCATTCATTTAACATTTACATAGCTTAGAAATTGACTAGATGAATATATTGCTGTTAGTTAATTTGTAATGTGCATTGTTCTCAACTGTAACTTTATTTATAAAAAGGCTTCATCTTGCGAAAATCTTGTTATTATTGCATGGTTTTGGTCTTTCAGTCTTGGCCAAGACTAAATTCCATTATATCCGGTCATGTTGTCCAACTGTCGATTTGTTCAAGAGAATTTATTTCTCTTAACAGATCGACAATGTTTCAATCCAATATGTACGAGATTTGTATGGCCAGGTTATTATTCATGTTTTTTGTTTCAAATTTACAGTAAACAACTTAGAGGCTTCGCAGCATATATGTTCCATACATGGATTTACTCAGAATTCGGAGTAAACATTTAGTGTGTGTGTGTGTGTGTGTGTGTGTGTGTGTGTGTGTGTGGGTGTGTGTGTCCCCTTATAACTTTTGATCCGCTTTATTCCCAGATTTAATTTCAGAAGGTATAGAAAATTTAAGCCTACAAAACTTTCATTCTGTTTTTCATATTCTGCGGAAGAAAAAAAGACTGAACTCCATACTATCCTATCCTGACAAACATATCTACATGTTTTATATAGAAAACAAAATATCTTAAATTATTTATTAATTTGTGTTTACGTGTTTATAGTTTGGTACGTATTCTTCAACTATACATACTATCGCTATCGACAGTTGGATCTCATGTGTTACATGCAACTACTATCTAAACAATTGTTCTAGAAATAAAGTATAAGTAACAACTAGTTTCAGGTTATGTTTCTATTTACTATGGAGTTTAGCCAAAGCCAATGTGGAAAAATTGTTCAAAAAAAAATTAATAAAAAGTTCAAACCTAAATCATTCCCAAATAATTTTAAAAAATATATAATTTTATCATATCAAAAACTATGTACAACAAGTTGTAAGAATATAATATAATGTTAGAATATAAATATAAATGTTGATAGGTAGCAATACCGCCATGACAGACACTAAGATTAATCACCAAGAAAGTACACCCCCCATACCCTTCTGTCTTTCATATTCAGACCTTGAGGGTTCATCGCAGTTGTTCTCAACCTTCACGCTATCGAATCACTCTCAATACTGTGGTAGGGTGGAGTTTTATATTTTTCAATGAAGTATATAAAAAATATTTTTTAAACGCTACGCTTTGATTAAAATGCACTCGAGATTTTCATGACTTGTCTATACAATACCGAATCCAGTTAAATACTTGATAATATTTTCCCAAATTTATTCATTTCACTTCTGTTTTTTAACTAAGCCGGTTGCAGACCAAAAGATAATCTAAGGTAGTTAGTTAGCTTAGCTCGCATAGCTAAGGTCGTTTAAAGTATTTATACCATTTATTTTTATATCAATTAAATAAAACGAATAAGATTATGAGATGTGTAGAAAATATGGCCATATTATTACCACTGAATATCGACTAATTTACTGAACAAGATTATCTTAAAAATATGTATTATAAGAAAATTTCGTGTGTATATAACATGTCACTTCAAAAAAATAATTTTAAAATATTGTCAAATAGTTCGGATCAGTCAGACGTCATAGATTCAATTTCAGGTTGGGTTATAGATATTATCTGTGGAATCGTAGGCTTGATTTCGACATCAAAAATGCGATGGTTATTTCCAGATTCAGAACTGTCGGTTTTCGGAGTGTACGCCCCTAAACTTTTATACATTTTTGTGAAATTTGTTGTGAGCTTTCTATGAATCCACCACCATATTTAGATTACGTTTTCTTAGACTTATTTATACTTTACCCTCACAGAGCTTTCTCTGCAGATATATTCCTACATAGATATACCTACATAATATATTATATATCTGCACCTATGAATTCCCATTACGGGAGAGAGATCTTTTCTTATTTTTTTAAGAAAACTTTCCAAATATCGTTATTCTGAAATGTGTGACAAATTACGTTTTTTGATAACTTTAATTTTATTTTATGCCGCCGCAGATAAACTTTATACTTAAGGGGGGGACTGCTGCCAACGTACCTATTTTTCAATTTGATATACCATAATTATTTCTTATCAAATCGTTTTGAAAAAAATAATTTAGATAGTTTGGTTATTAATAAAGAAAAATATATCTTTACTTTTTGATGATGTTCTGTATAAATTCTTGTAGAAAAATAATGGCATACCCCGATTTTCAACGTTTATCTTATATTTTTAATAAAATATAAGGCGTAGTTCAACATATTTTTTTAAAATTAAAGATGACAGGAGGGAGATCGCGATTCCACTTCCACGCCGGTGACGCTATAGGACCCATTGGTCCTGTTCACCCCCGGACGCGGCCGCATCGTCGGACAACACAAACTATCCACCATCCATCGGGTTCAACCACTGCCCCCGAGAATCCAACCTTACACGTCAGGGCCTCCGATTGGTCTCAAAAATCGGCCGCTATGTACACTCCGTTTCAAGTCGGAGGGGATTAAAGATGACAAAAATATCTAGAAAAATATGATGTGACGTTGCATTATTGCTTCAGGTTTAGTAATTAAACCTAAAAAACATTTATTTTCCATTCAGTGCCATTGCGAAATAAAAGTTTTTTTGGTTTATTAACTTAACCTGATGCATTAATGGAACGTTACATCGTATTTTTCCAGATATTTTGATCCTCTTTAATTTATAAAAAAATATAATGCTCTATACCTTATAGTTTTTTTAGAATATTAAGATAAATGTCAAAAATCGGGGAATGGTTATTATTTTCCTACAAGAATATATACAGAACATAATTAAAAAGTTAAGGTACATTTTTCTTTATTAATATCCAAACTAACTAGGATATTTTTTTCAAAATGATTCGTTTTATAGTAATTATGCAAATTCAAATTGAAAAAATAGGTACGTTGGCAGCAGTCACCCTCTTAACTTACATTACGAAATTTCCACCCACAAAGCGCATAGATAGGTTACCTGATGTTGATTCTTATATTGAATTAGTGTAATATACATACATATGTATATGTATGTACCGAACTTTGAAATATTCATTTTTATAATGGAATAATTTATTTAGAACCGTATATACGAGACTTCACCTTAGGTAATATTAAACTTTATATTCTATTAAATCTAACAATATATATTTATATTATTATTATAAAAATATAACATGTAAGAATGTACCTACCTACAGAAATACGTTTACATTTTTAATATTTACGTTCGAAAGGTTACATTGCAAATACTTCTTAGTTTTAGTAAATTTATTTATAATTTACTACTTACACACATTATACTTACCTACACGTATTTTAAATCACGAAAAACTTATTTATCCAAATGTCGATTAGTTAAAGAGAATAGATCATCATAGTTTCAAATCAAGGTCCGCGCGATTTTGCATGGCGGTAATTATTCAATTATTTTTTCGACTTTGTCAAAATAGTCAAAAAAACACCAACTCAGAGAGGTTTCGCACCATATAATATTATGTTGCGTTGACTTTGATTCAATTATATGAATCTGATTTAATTGCTTTATATTTGATATTTTTTATTTGTCAGTGTAAGTGATTACCTCATCAAGCACAAGATTGCAATCTTGTGCTTGATGAGGCATTGCAAAAAAATATTGTAAAAATTACTATACTTGTGAATTATATTTTTATGTGTATTGGAACATAATATGCTAAATAAATAATATGTAAATATATGTATGAACTCAGAATTCGGAGTAGAACATTAATTATACTCAGAATTTTGAATTTTCGTTCTTGTCAGGGGTTATCAACTTTTGTTTTATTTTTCCAAATACATCTCAAAAATCATCAAAGCGGGAACGCTGTAAATATGTATAAATATATATTCTTCTTCGTCAGCCCTCTTTCGTCCAGTAATGGACATAGGCCTTCCCCTGAGACATCCACAGCTCCCTATCCTGGGCAGACCGCATCCATCCGCCTCCAGCTACTCTTCTGATATCGTCAGACCACCTGGTTAGAGGCCTTCCAACACTTAAATATGTTATATATTATATCTTTATACGTCGCAGCTATACTTTTGTGGCACATTTTAAGTAATAAATTAAAATTACAAATTACTTTGTTTACACCACTAGTGAGTATTTAGATATAGTTAACTAGTTGCGGAGCTGACCCGCTCCCTCATCAGAACAAACTAATACTAAAACTTAAAACTATGTAACGAACGTGTGTAGTGTTATTGCAGTTAGGGGGAGGAGTTATAAGTGCGTGTGGGTGGTAGTGGAAAGATATTGAACAGGGGCGTCCGGTTTAAATTTATTTGATTATTAATTATTGCTTCTTTTTTATTTATCGATTTTTATTCAATATAAGAATAATTAATAATCAAATAAATTTAAACCGGACGCCCCTGTTCAATATCTTTCCACTACCACCCACACGCACTTATAACTCCTCCCCCTAACTTCAATAACACTACACACGTTCGTTACATAGTTTTAAGTTTTAGTATTAGTTTGTTCTGATGAGGGAGCGGGTCAGCTCCGCAACTAGTTAACTATATCTAAATACTCACTAGTGGTGTAAACAAAGTAATTTGTAATTTTAATTTATTACTTAAATATGTATATACAAATACAATATCTCAAACTTAACTGAATAATTCCATATTTTAAAAATATCGAAAAACACCGAAACAACCCAAAAAATAGTTTAATTTTCTATAAAAAAAACACATACCTACATTATAATAGTACACCTCAATTTTGTTAACAATTATTTTCAAAATTGAATTTTGTGACGACATCGTTTCATACAATTTGTATGGCTATATACAAATACAATACAATATTAAGTACAATATCTACGGGGACTCTCAATAATTTGATACTTAATCTGTATACTTACAAACATACATGCATATATACATACCACCAAGCTGTTTACATATTCTGGGTAGGAGAAAAGAACTGAACTACACAATATCCTATCTTGACATTCAATAATTTGGATTTATTTATTTTATTTAATTGAGCACAGACACAGGTATGAATGCCCAAATATTTCTGCGCATAATAGTATTATAATAAGTATTGTATTAATGGGAAGTACATATTATAATAAGAATTGTTTGTAGGTATATAAATTTCCTACCTACACTACACTATGTAGTTTACGAAGGTGCAGTGTCTATTTTACATGTATATAATTATTATGTTGCGTGTGGAAGTTACATAGGTGGTAAGTTTAGAGTTGTAGATTCAAGGATTAAACATGAAAATTAAATAATAATTAAACACGAGAAAATGAACAGAGAAGTTATACATAAATTTAAACAAAAGAATTAAAAGAATTAATTATTAATTTAGTTTGGTAAATACGTATTCTTCAACTATACATACTATCGCCATCGACAGTTGGATCTCATGTGTTACATGCAACTCGTTTATAGTTTCTTATCCAATATAATTAAGAAGAAATGTTAATATTAATAATACTTATTCATTTATGTCTTTTTATGCCTCTTGCCCAAGAGCATACATATTCTGGAGTGTATTATTTGAGACGACATTGTTGGTATCCGTCCTGAGGAAGAAGCTTTCGCTTCAAAACCGGTCGAAGATCCGGCATCGAATACTACCTCTGTATGTTTCGTGTAGAAAAATGTCACAAAACTAATTTTCGAGAAAATAAAGAAGAATATAACAACAATTTCAGAGTCTCTTCATAAATATTCGTAATACTTCCAAGAAAATTTAAGAGTTCTCTTCCAAACAGCACTAGGGTTGGAATTCCTTGTAAATAATCGTTCTTTTCCAAGTGCATTTATCCTCAGTCCAAAAGATGAGAATAATTTATTGCTCGGAGGATCTCAGAAAGTATTAGAACAGAACAAGAACAAAGAAGAAAAAAGTGATTTATGTTTGGCATATTCTGAAATCGATTGAATTATTTATTGCCAGACATAATTTATTATTGTTTTGAAAATTCACTTTCACAAAGTTATTTTATATTATTTATGAAACTATACGTACCATCACGTCATGTCCCTGACGAGGTAGGCAGAAAGAACAAAGCACCATACCCTTCTATCCTTGCCACATTCGTGACTTTCTTTACATTCATGCATCGTCTCGTACATGCTCTTTGATCGAAATATCATTAACATGGTCATGTTATCCCTTTCTATGGCGACCCCTGCTATTCACTCCATCTCGTACACCTTCGTATATTCTTTTGGTCAGCCGTTCCTCGTTGAGATTCTTTCATTGTGTCCAAACCACATCAGGTCATTTCTTACAAAAATCATTCTTCTTCTTCTTCTTCTGCCCTCTTATTTTCTCTCTCTGTCCTCCACTGCTGGATATAGGCCTCTTCCATACTCTTCCATTTCTTTCTGTCGGTTGCTGCTGCAGACAATTTTTACCCCCCACATCTCGTTGGACCATTTTTTTGAGGTCTTCCGACGCCTCTCTTATTTTCCCAAGGTCTCCATCTTAATATTTTAGGGATCCATCTTGTGGGGTCTTGTCTTGAAATATGGCCCGCCCATTGCCACTTCAATCTTGCTACGCGATCCATTATACATATGTACATAAGTAAAACTCAAATTCATTATATGTAAGTAAAACTATTTATGGGTAATAGGTAGTTACAATTTATATTATTATAATGGGTACCTACTTTAAGTTTATTACAAATGACAGTGTCATATATCAGTGTCATTTATGGGGAAACTATGGATGAAACTGCGTCCGAGAGATAGCAATGTTTTCGATTAATATTTTTTAATGGCAGGTTTTTTGATATAATCTTTCTTATTGAATATAGATACAAAAAAGGTAATTCTGGCACCTGGGAGTGGTTGCGTTTACCAGTGCGAATCCTCTTTACAAGTGAAAATTGCAGATTTTAACCTTATTTCGATATAATTTTTACTTGTATGTTATTTGTATATATAAACCCGTCCGTTTGTGAAATATCTCTTGGTTGTGCGCAAACAAATCACAAAGTTTCATTGTAATCAGTTGGACGGTATATGATCACAAAAAGGAATTACAAAGATATAATTGACACTAAAATCTACAATTTTCAGCTATAGAAAGTTGATTGTAAACTAAATTACTCCCCAGGTACCACCTGGGAATGAATTGTTTTTTGATGTTGTTATCTCTTAGACTATTATATTTTTAATCTGATGAACGATTATTTTTCCTCGACTAAATATATAAATCAGTCAGATGTCAGATGTGTTAATCGTTTTTGTTTTTTGAAATCGATTCCAAATTGTCTCACATGCGTGAGGTCGACGCGACGCGACGGTTCGAATCCGGGCGGGTCACGCACCTCTGGATTTGGATTTTCAAAAAATCTAAATGCGGATTTATATCACTAGCTATGTGTAGCCATGATCCAATTTGTCTGGTTCCCCTTTGTAAGGGTTACGATGGTCAGATGGCAGTCGCTTCAATGTAATAACCAGACTCGCCAATCCCAGGATTATGGTCAAAGAGTACCCCGATAGAACCGCACCAAAGCGCTAAAGGGGAAGGATTCCAAATTGTCTTAGCTTCTTATAACTTTATTTTGTGAAAAAGATTATTAACACATTGTTGAATTGTTTGTTCACAGGATGAGAGATTCAACCACGACATTGATGTACAAACAGGATACAGAACAAGAACACTTTTGTGTATGCCCATCAAGGATTTCAACGCTGACGTAATCGGAGTAGCACAGGTTGGTCTTTTCGCAAAACTTCTTAATTAATGTACCTACCTATCTTCTTCTTCTTTATGTTACATAGCATTCCGATTAGTTCTGCCAGTATATTTTTTTTTCAAGATTTACAGTACTATCATTTTACATTATAAATTGACTATGGGTATATACATGAATTAAGTTTTAAACCTTTTAAAGGTCCTTCTAAATAAGTTATAAATTCAACAATTGCTAGAAATAAATGGTTTTATATACCTAATATGGAATAAGAAAATAATAACATAGAAAATTCTTCTTCTGGTGCCCTGTCAGGAACCCTCGACGTTGGCTATCACTCTGGTGAATTCCTCTCTGTCCTTTTTTGCCCGGAATATCTGCTCCGCAGTTCTGAAGCCCGTTCATTCCCTAATATTACACTTCCAGGACATCTCCTTCTAGCACCTCGGTGACCGTCTATCTTGCCCTCCAGTATTAATTAATTAATTATTAATTATTAATTATTCAACAATTGCTAGAAATAAATGGTTTTATATACCTAATATGGAATAAGAAAATAATAACATAGAAAATTCTTCTTCTGGTGCCCTGTCAGGAACCCTCGACGTTGGCTATCACTCTGGTGAATTCCTCTCTGTCCTTTGCTGCCCGGAATATCTGCTCCGCAGTTCTGAAGCCCGTTCATTCCCTAATATTACACTTCCAGGACATCTCCTTCTAGCACCTCGGTGACCGTCTATCTTGCCCTCCAGTATTAACTGGAACAAGTGGTATTTTTCTCCCCTCATTATGTGGCCCAGATATGCGATTTTGCGGACCTTTAGTGTAGACAGGAGTTGCCTGGTTGTTTTGGCTCGACTTAAGACTTCTGAATTTGTAACCAGATCTGTCAGAGGGATTTTGAGCATTCTGCGATGCAACCAAATCTCAAAAACTTTCAACCCATTCATGGTGTTAAATCCGAGCAGGTATCTTCATTACCAACAGACCAGTCAATTGTATTAACTATTTAATTTAATTATTTTAATATTAGAGGTTGAGGAACATTATAGGTGGCGTAGAAAGGATGATGGCCTTATGGTACTCATGTCCAATCAAGATGGGTCATATATCGTACGATAGGTCTTTTCAAGTGCACAAAATAATACTATGACCACAAGCTCGTACAAGTTTTCCGTTTTGAGATATACTCTTTAAGCCGGTTGCAGACCAAAAACTAAGCTAAGTTAGTTTAATATCATTAATTTAATGATTCGGCGGATATTTTTTGGTAGTTAATATTAACCATATTTGAATTATATAACTAACTATAAACCACTTATTTTTGTGAGTTTATTCGCGACATGTTTCGGAAGCGCTGTCCTTCCATCGACCGGCGTGTCGAGACTGACTGAAACATGTCGCGAAGTGACTCAAAAAAATAAGTGGTTTATAGCAAGTTTTATATTATAAATCAAATATGGTTAAATTAGTTCAGCTTACCTCGCATAGCTGAGGTCATTGTTCATACTACTCACATAGTTTGCAGTCTGCACACTTGTATGAAAAACTACCTCAGCTATGCGAGCTAAGCCAAACTAACTTAGCTTAGCTTTTGGTCTGTAATCGGCTTTAGAAGATACTGTATTTTACAAAAGAAACTCGTTAAAAAAATAACTTTCAAACGGCATTACTCGGATAACGCCACGTATTTTCTCATTCTACACAAAAAGGTATTTCATTTGGATTTGTGTCGGTACCAGGTTCATCCATTTGTGCCAGGTCCAATACATATGGAAATATAATAAAATAATTGCAAATCATGTTCTGAATTGCTTCTAGCTTGAACATTGTTTTGATTCATCTATAGTCATCTCAATAATTTACATATTATTTTTGACAATTTGTTATATTTCAAATTCATCATGGACATTTTTTCCTGATGGTATTTTTATTTTAGGTTATCAACAAGCAGAACGACTCACCGTTCACCAGCAACGACGAATTGGTGTTCGCAGCGTACCTTCAGTTTTGCGGGATCGGTCTACGTAACGCCCAGCTGTACGAGAGGTCCCAACTGGAAGTGAAGAGGAACCAAGTGCTGCTGGACCTGGCCAGGATGATATTCGAGGAGCAAAGCACCATTGAGCACATGGTGTTGAGGATATTGACACACACGCAGAGCCTCATACAATGCCAAAGGGTGCAGGTCAGTGGATATTAGATATCGTGTTACGGCAAAGATTTTTTAGTTGAACGTATTCCAACAGAATGGACGGCCTGATAAAGACGTTAAAAAAATATATATGGCAGGAAACAGAACAAAAGAAGCCAGCAAAATTGTCATTCATTACGTAATCGTAGTGCCAACCTTGACGTATGCAAGTGAGACTTTTCACTTGGACTTTAATGAAGTCGTATGAAAGCAGAATAATTGCAGTTGAAATAATATCGATAAGAAGAATGATTAGAAATGAGAACACAGGGAAAGAATGTATACCTAATATGAAGGAAGATGTCATTAATAGAATGAAAGTTAACACATTGAGATGGTTTGGCCACTTGGGAAGAATGAATGAAGAACGCCTGACAAGAGGTTAGTGACGATGAATGACAACAGACTATGAGACGATGGATGCGTGTCTACATAAAAAAATATGGCGTGCGGTTCTCTCTGCTTACCCCGCGAGGGACATGGCATGGCACGTAGTAAGCCAGAAAGGACTTTGTTTTGATTTGATTTTTTTTTATTTTCAGGTACTTTTGGTTCACGAAGCGTCCAAAGGAAGTTTTTCGAGAGTTTTTGACTTTGAAGCCAATGATCTGAACAGAGATGAATCCGATGCCAGAACTAGGTTTGATTTACTCTACTTTATCTACATACTTTCATTTCTCTATAATTCCAATTTTCTTCAATTTATATTATTATTTCTAATTTTCCGACTGTCGATTCTTGATGGAATTCCTTCTTCTTCTTCTTCTTCTTTTGAATAGACCTTCAGGTCTGTTTTTTAAGAGGCCTGCTCTTCCTGCGAAGTGGACCAGCTATCCCTCCATCTTTTTGGCGGTCTACCGCGAGGGCGGGTTCCGTGAGGCTGATTGTGAAGCACGATATGAGGAAGTCTGGTGCTGTCCATCCTTTGGACATGACCATACCAGTCCCTCCTCCGCTGCCTGCTCCATCTGATGATATCGTCAACCATTATTAATTGATGGAATTCCATTATCAATTATTTCAAATTACTTGAAATAGTTAAAAAAAACTCAATTTTAACATTTTTCCACTTATAACTATACTTGACACTGATGCGTAGGTATAGCTAGAAGAGCACCTACAGAATGAAATAACCATTTTTTTACTTAAGTATATAACTTATTTAATATAATTATTTTTTTATCATAATCTTTTTATTTACTTATTTATTCATTTGTTTTTGATTTTTTGATAATATATTTATTTATTATTTATTTATATATTAATTAATTTTTTTTATATTTTTTTTTATTTATTTATTCAAGAAAAATGTACGCAAACATTAAATAAAGCATATAAAAATCCGTACACCCAATAATATTGATTCTCATATAAACTAACTTAAAAATACAATGTAACAAATCAGTGCAATGAAATGAGATTGGAAGGAACATAAAGAGTGATATAATATTGATTCTCATATAAACTAACTTAAAAATACAAAATACAATGTAACAAATCAGTGCAATGAAATGAGATTGGAAGGAACATAAAGAGTGATATAATATTGATTCTCATATAAACTAACTTAAGAATACAAAATACAATGTAACAAATCAGTGCAATGAAATGAGATTGGAAGGAACATAAAGAGTGATATAATATTGATTCTCATATAAACTAACTTAAAAATACAATGTAACAAATCAGTGCAATGAAATGAGATTGGAAGGAACATAAAGAGTGATATAATATTGATTCTCATATAAACTAACTTAAAAATACAATGTAACAAATCAGTGCAATGAAATGAGATTGGAAGGAACATAAAGAGTGATATAATATTGATTCTCATATAAACTAACTTAAAAATACAAAATACAATGTAACAAATCAGTGCAATGAAATGAGATTGGAAGGAACATAAAGAGTGATATAATAAAGTAATGATATAACAATATATATATATATATATATATATATATATATATATATATATATATATATATATATATATATATATATATATATATATATATATATATATATATATATATATATATATATATATATATATATATATATATATATATATATATATATATATATATATATATATATATATATATATATATATATATATATATATATATATATATATATATATATATATATATATATATATATATATATATATATATATATATATATATATATATATATATATATATATATATATATATATATATATATATATATATATATATATATATATATATATATATATATATATATATATATATATATATATATATATATATATATATATATATATATATATATATATATATATATATATATATATATATATATATATATATATATATATATATATATATATATATATATATATATATATATTTATATATATTGTTATATCATTACTCGTGGTCCTTTTGAGTCAGAAAGGTTGTTTTTCTTTTCATTTGTTGATATATTATGTCTATGTATTTGTATGTAAACTTCTTTTCGTCTCAATAAATGTTTTTTTATTTATTTATTTATCTAAAGTTATTATTTATTAGATATGTTTATGTTTCAGTCCATTTGAAAGCAGATTTCCTATAAATATTGGCATCACGGGATACGTGGCCACCACAGGAGAGGTTAGTGCACCTTTTTTATATTAACTATCTGAATAATAATGAATTTACAAGAATTGTCAAATAAATATTATTCCCGTTCCCGACTATTCTAGAAAACTCGTGACAGTGGAGGATTTTCCTATAAGCGCATGAGGCGCGCGCTCGGGGCCTCGGGATCTTGAGAGTCCTCAGAAATAACTTGTAAAAGCCAACTTTGTATAAAATGTACTCATTATTATAATCCATTGTGTCCCCCATGTTGCGGGATGTTTTCTTATTTTTTAAGAAATCTTAAAATAACATGTGAAAAAAAAACGCTACTACAGACAATTTTGAAATTTAATTTATTAAAAATAAAATGACGAAGCGCGGCACTCTTTTTTTATATTATCATTTGAAAAAAAAGCACTAAAATGCGCATTGGGGTCTCGCAAACACTTAAGCACGAACATATAAGTAAATGTATATAAATAGATAATTTTATTTTATCTTTGTTAAATGAGGAGCAAGATACGATTTGAAAAATATAACATTAATCTTATTATTCACAAACATATTTATCTTTTATTTTATTCACACAATACAATATATGTATTTTTACAGAATGTGAGATAATAATTACTTATTCTAACAGGGCCTCCCTAGTGCTTAATTTGTCACTGCTTAATGAGCTACTCTTTGTGCTATTTATACTGTTGTTAATACCAACTAGCCTTCAAGTGGCGTAACGTGAAATGTTTTTATAGTAATACTAGCGGACCCGACAGACATTGTCCTGCCCAAACTATTTGTGAAACAATAAAATTTACGTAACATAGGTATATTTAAATCATATGGATGTTATTATTCGCTGAGCAAACTTACATTTTCTTGTTTGATGAGCCGCTAAACACATAGGTTAAAATGATTGTCATAATTGCAATACAGCATATACATATACCTACATAATATGATCTGGACACGGAAACGAATGAATTAAAATATGAATATTAACGAAACAGTGAACAGAATTTAAAATTCCATGCACATGAATATAATTGAAATATGAATAATACCGAAACAGAGCGAAAAGAATTTTAAAATTGAAATTGATTGAAATATACAAAAATAATTTAGGTTTCTCTCTATTTCGACAATTTAATATGTTAACTTGTATTGCTGAGAACACTCTTAACGGGTGAAGAGCCAAAAAAAAAAACTACGACGCAAGTAACAGGTTTCTTAGTATTGTCAGATGGAAAAACTGAACATTGCCAATCCGACATTAGCGCCATCAATTGTAATTTATAGCTATAAATATCATATTTTTCATTTTACTTTTATTATATTAATGTTTAAAATTCCATTTTGTGAATCTAAACCATTCAGAGACTCACAAAAAAATTCATCAAAATCGGTTCAGCCGTTTAGGAGGAGTTTAGTGACATACACACGTACAGAAGAATTATACATATAAAGATATTTGGTTATTTTCAGACAGTGAACATTCCAAATGCATACGATGATGAGAGATTTGATCCATCTGTGGATGATGGAAGTAACTTTAAACATACAACAATACTCTGTATGGCTATCAAAAATTCATCCGGACAGATAATTGGAGTTATACAAGTAAGTAACCTTAGTTTGCATCAGTATTTTAGTCAGGAAAGAGTTCTTTATTGACATACTACATACAACCTCAACAACATCACCATGATACTAGTTAATAATCTGCAAAAAAAATCTTGAAATTTTCAAATTCATATTTCTTAACTACATCCCTTCGGGGTAGTGAGTAAAACTTTATTAGATAATTGGATCTCACTGCATGTCATGCTTTGTGCTCAGTTGGTTCGATACCTGACTCCTGAGCGAAAGGTCCCGGTTTTGATTCGACTTGGAGACACAGTTCTTAGTTGTGTTTCCAGTCTTGATCTGTGAAACAATAAATATCATTAGTCTCCAGAATGTGGCAACTTTTTACTGGTGAATGTCATATTAATATTTGACATAGAACCTGTTAGTTGCCGGAGGAGCAACACAAAATAAAATAATTAGGGGAGCTTGTTTGAGGCAATGTATGAATGTAAAGGAAACCATTAATGTTTTCAAGGATAGAGGTGTATGGCACTTGGTTCTCTTTATCTACTTCGTTAAGGTTTATTTCTTATGCCTCACTGTATGGTTAAATAAAATTAATTATTTTTAATACAATTTTCGCATATATCATATGTGCGACAGCATATATCATATGTGCGACACATTAGTTAACTTATGTGATTGTTCTTCTCAAACTTGTTACTTATCTGTTTTTTTTTTTTATTTTTTCAGTTAGTAAACAAATTTGATGGTCTACTTTTTACGAAGAACGACGAGAATTTCGTGGAAGCCTTTGCCATATTCTGCGGTATGGGAATCCACAACACCCACATGTATGAAAAAGCCATCACAGCAATGGCTAAACAAAGTGTCACATTAGATGTAAGTTATAATCCTTATTATGTGACAAATTATGTTAAAATAGCTTAATTACTTCTTTAATAAACAAATCAATATATTATGGATTTAAAATTCAATCGTAAAACAATACCCTGATTTACACCACTTATTTACAATATATCTCTATACGTTACGGGAACAATGTTCCTTACATAGACTTATACTACTGATAAAATAGGTATTGTTTTACTATGTATATAATTATTTACTTCATTATGATAATACTATAATGTGTAGTAACTAAAAATCATTTTAATATGTTACACAGTTTGCTTATAATATATTTTTTGATTTCTTTCAGACTGATATTTTATGATTTTTTATTGTTTTAGGTTCTTAGTTATCACGCTTCGGCGTCCATAGACGATGCTCAAAGATTAAGGGTAATTTTTATGATTATTTTTATTAATCTTAAAATTTCTTCTTCTTCTTATGCCACTCCTAACGGAGGTTGGCGACCATCACACCAAACTCACCCCGATCTTGCGCCAGCCTAATTAGTGACGCCGCATCTAGAATCCCGAACTACTGCTTGAGATTTTTAAGCCACGATATTCTTTTACGCTCCATACTCCGTCTTCCTTCTATCTTTCCCACCACTTTAAATTGTAGAAGGGCATATCTATCATCACTGAATACGTCGCCAAAATATGTGGCTTGAGGTCTCTTGACAATGGTCAAAATCTATCTTTTTTTCTCCATCATATATAGAATTCTTTCGTTGGAGACTCTATCGACCCATGAGATGCTCATCAACGTTCTGATTTAATTTAAATAGTTTATTTGATATTTATTAATATTTTATTTTCTAGTCATATAATTCAAGAAAAATCAAGTACCTAATTTTAAAGTCAATTATATGTTTTGAGGTTATGAAGTGTGCGATAATAAACCACCTCAACAGATTTCATACCATTGTTTCCTTTCCACAAAACCACAAAAAAATATTTTCCTACATACCTATTGAAACAAAAGAATGTCACCATCTTATCTTAGATAATATCAAAATAACTAGACAAGAAATGTGGTTATGTTTAGTGTAAGTTTTCAGTTTTCTATGTTTGATGTACCTACTTGGTAATGATTACTCATGTATAATGTTTTATGTTGTATTTTGTAAAACATTGTTATTTCTATCGCATGCTGTTGAATTATTCATGATTCAATAAAAACAACAAAAAAATAACAAACCATTGGTCACTAATATATTATATCTACATTTAATTTGTAAAAGAAAGCGCATCAGCTGGATATTAGTATTCTTTGTATAAGTGTATCCACGACCACTGGATCGGCATCGTACGGATTGCACGCATTATTGCTGTCATTGTAGCTAGGAGACAAAAATCTGATCTGTTCAATGCGCCTGTATGGACGCTAGCCTATAATGTTACATATATCTGTTAATATATTTTACCTCTGTTGAATTATTGTTTGTTATTTAATGAAAATAAAGTACAGCTTGTGACAGTCAGTTTATTTCATTTGCAGGCACTGAGGGTTCCGTCATCGGCGCACTTTCAACTTCACGATCTGGCATTTGACGATATTGATCTGAGCGACGACGACACCTTGACCGCCTGCTTAAGGATGTTTCTAGACCTGGACTTTGTTGAGAGATTCCACATAGAATACTCGGTGCTGTGCAGGTGGCTCCTCAGTGTAAAAAAGAACTACAGAAATGTCACCTACCATAACTGGAGACACGCATTTAATGTTGCGCAGATGATGTTTTCAATATTAACAGTAAGTTCAATTTTATCTCTATCCCAGTGTCGTTTTCCTCGTGACTGAGGGTCGTGATCCCCAAGAGATGTGTCCCGCATAAAAATCCTCCAGGTATCTCTGTGTCCAGCAAGGTGTATCGCAACTCTCCCAAACATTACTGACCTAAGGACATCCTTTATAGTTGGGGTGGGCAAACAACAGGCCAGATTCAGAAATACAAAGTGAAGGGTGGCTGCACAAGTAAATACTAATTTCCCCCATAACACTACATTAAAAATCTCATCTATGAAATTTTACAAATGTGGAGAAATATTTAAATCCATTTTTATTATTTTATTTTTTACCTACTTAATTCGTTTTCTAGATGTGTTTCTCGAAAAAATATTAAGGGGCCGGGAGACTGCTGCCAAAGTACCTATTTTTTCAATTTGATATTGCATCATTACTACAAAACGAATCATTTTGAAAAGAAAATAACTTAGTTTGGATATTTATAAAGAAAAATATACCTTAACATTTTAATTATGTACTATATATTATATTCTTGTAGAAAAACAATAAGCATATCCCGATTTTTGACATTTATTTTATATTTCTAAAAAATTATAAGGTATAGAGCAATATATAATAATAATAATAATAAACACTTCCTTACACCCTGCGCAAGTGGCTAGAATATTGCCATATGGCAATTTCTTTAAAATAACCAGTGTTTCCAGCCCAGAGAAGCAATATTAGGGTGAGAAATTAATTTAAATAAATTTCTCCTCTGCTGGGGATCGAACCCAGGACACCCGCACATAAACTTAACGGCTTACCAACTGTGCCATGGCAGTCGGCATTTTTTTAAATTAACGAAAAACAAAATATCTGTTGTGACGTTGCATTAATGCATCAGGTAATGCATAAACTAAAAAAACTTGTATTTCGCAATGGTGCTGAATGGAAAATAAATGTTTTTTAGGTTTCTTTACTAAGCCTGAAGCAATGTCATGACATATTTTTCCAAATATTTTTGTCATCTTTAATTTAAAAAAAAATAACATATTGCTCTAATATATTGTTTATTAAAAATATAAAATAAATGTCAAAAATCAGGGTATGCCATTATTTTTCTACAAGAATTTATAAAGAAGATTATCATATAGTTAAGGTATATTTTTTATTAATTCCCAAACTATCTAAATTATTTTTATCAAAATGATTTGATTAAAAATAATGATGGTGTATCAATTTGAAGAATAGGTACATTGGCCGCAGTCGTCCCCTTAAAGTAATAGTATAGTTAAAATACTTTGATTTCATAAAATTGTTCAAAACTTTTGGTTGTTTTATTGAAATCTAATGCCGTCATATGACTCAATTTTGAACAATTTTATGAAATGAAAGTATTTTCTGATTTTTGACAGATATAGCTTATAGGCCGCACTGTGGGCCGCAGTTTGCCCAGGAGGGCAAGTCTGGTCCAATCGACGAAATCAAAACCCTTGTGATTACCCATATCATGGATTTAATTATCATATGGATACTCTATTTATAAACCAGTCCCCCCTGGACTGGTTTATAAATAGAGTATCCTTTGAATACAAAATGTAAATAGTCAAATATTAATGTGAAGCTCTTGAAATATAGACACATTCTTCTTTCTCTCCACCTACGATACTAGAAGCATTCTCTTTTCCAACACTACATTTCAAACTCGTCTATTTAAAAATGGAAGGGATTTGCTAGTCTCACTTTATTTCATAATTTCTACATATTTTATAAACAAACCAAATATTTACTTTTGTTTAATTAGTGTATTAACGAATTAACAATTTTTAGTGTTAATCTGCCAATTTCACTGAGGTTTCTTAATGCCAAAATCATATTTATCATCACACTTTTTTCTCTCACTCACAAATCTGTTCAATTTTTTATTTATCATGACTTAGTTAAACAAATTCAATTTGATATTGCACTACTCAAAATAAAAATCTACTGTATTATCGATTATCTTATCACATTAGTAAAATTGCATATCATTCTACTATTGAATAGAATGTTACAAGGATATTATATTATTTGTTTAAACTTTGTACACCTATAAATTAATTAATTAATAAACGATACTTTTCAGGCGACCCAATGGTGGAAGATATTTGGAGAAATAGAATGTTTAGCTTTAATGATTGGCTGCTTGTGTCATGACCTCGATCATCGTGGGACCAATAACTCCTTCCAAATAAAGTTAGTTCCTATCTGTTTTTTTTATGCAACAAGGCCTCCCCCTAATACAATGATTTTTATGCAACAAGGCCTCCCCCTAATACAATGATTTTTATGCAACAAGGCCTCCCCCTAATACAATGATTTATTTGCAACAAAGTCCTCCCCCCAATACAATGTTTTTTTTTTGTAACAAAGGCCTCCCCCTAATACAATGTTTTTTTTGTAACAAAGTCCTCCCCCTAATACAATGATTTTTTTGTAACAAAGTCCTCCCCCTAATACAATGATTTTTTGCAACAAATTCCTCCCCCTAGTACAATGATTTTTGCAACAAAGTCCTCCCCCTAATACAATGATTTTTGCAACAAAGTCCTCCCCCTAATACAATGATTTTTGCAACAAAGTCCTCCCTCTAATACATTCACTTCCATCATTTTCATTATTAATTTTACTTGATTTCAATATATGATTTTATAATTCAATTTGACTTTCATGATTTAACTGACTGTATGCTTAAGATCTACTTGAAGTTTTATTTCACAACAAATATAAATATTTGAAGTTAAGTATTTAGTTAGTATAATATATTTATTTTGTATTTCAGAGCATCCTCTCCTCTAGCTCAATTGTACTCTACATCAACAATGGAACATCATCATTTTGATCAATGTCTTATGATTCTCAACTCTCCTGGAAATCAGATTCTGTTACATCTCTCACCAGAGGATTATGAAAGAGTTATCAAAGTGTTAGAAGATGCCATTCTCAGTACAGACCTGGCGGTATACTTTCGGTTTGTTTCAAATTTTCATAAATATTCAATATTTTCATAAAATTTATTCAAATTTGGCAGATGAAACCATAGAGAAAGAAATGCGTCATTGTCTATGGACAACTATTTAGCTCAAAATCAATTAACACTACATTAATTGTGTACAATATGAAGCTGCTTGAAGTTTTAGTTAGGGTTATACAAAAGACAAAAACATAAGGTGGGCAAGTCTGTTCGACCGGCGGAATCAAAACCATCCATGTTTACACATATCATCGGCCTTCGTGGCTCAGTTAGTTTGGTATCTGACTGCTGATCCAAAGGTCCCGGGTTCGATTCCCGGTGGAGAAACAGTTTTTAATTGTGTGCCAGTCTGGATCTGTGAGACGATTAATATCGTAAGTATCCAGAATGTGGCAACTTGTTATTGGGTGCGTGTTAAATTAATATTTGACATAGTACCTGTTAGTTGCCCGAGAAGTAATGTACAATAAAATAAATAAAATATCATGGATATAATTATCTTATGGAGTTCTCTATCATCTTAAGATATTATAAAACTCCATAAGATAATTATATCCATGATATGGGTAAACATGCATGGTTTCAAATCCGCCTGTTGACCAGACTTGCCCCCCCAGGATATGCCATACTGCATAATATGACATTTGCCATAGGTACAAAACTATCAAGATAAAACTCTTAATATATATATATTCTCCACATTCTATCTTTTGAGACTTTTAAATTGAAGAGTCTTGAAAATTAGTATCTAGATTTTCCACACAGCAAAAATAAATTTAAGTAAACACTTTGAAAAAATGAGATAACCTACATGCCATTAGCAAAGTAGAAAACACTCAATATGACAATTTTTTTCTAAAGTTTTGTAGTTATTGAGTGTTATAATGTACCGATGTTAGAAAAACATAGATGAATTTGATATTATTACTCATTATGTCCTATTCTGATTCGTCTAAATTTATCCGTCTGAATTTTAGTATATGAGAAATATCAAAAAGTTAACTACATTTATACGGGACTCATTACGTCACACCGTGAGGATAAATCCTTTTATCCAATGTCGCCCGTTGATTTAGACATTTTCATACTCTGAAACGAATCAAAATAGGACATATTGTATCTACATTTTATTATTTATTTTCTGGTGTTGAGGACTCTTTTAATAAATTCATTTTTCTCGCATACAATTATTTTCTTTCAATAGATTTGTATTATTTTTTTTTTTCAGGAAAAGAGGGGCTTTTCTAAACTTAGTAGCTTCTGAAGAGAACAATCGTGACCCTGAGATGTGGTCTTCGGAAGAGAATCGATCTCTCCTCCGAGCCATGACAATGACAGTGTGTGACCTCGCTGCCATCAGTAAACCTTGGTTAGTGGAAGAGAGAGTCGCCAGTTTAGTGACGCGAGAGTTCTTTCAGCAGGGAGACATTGAAAGACAGGAACTTAAAATTACACCTATCGTGAGTATAATACTATTTAATGGTTCTTTAATACATAGTTTTATTTGTCATCCATTTTGTTTACGTTAAGATTATTCTACTGTTATTTGATTATTTATTTACCCCGGTTGTATCACAATACATTCATTATTGCTTTTGTTGAATAATTACTTTGTTTATCTATTTGATGTTCCTTTTTATCTATGCTTGTTCCTTTTATAACTTACTTCATTGATTAAACCCGAGTCACACAAATTCTGTTTTTTTTTCTACCATATTATCATAATATTTTAGGTATATAGTTAGGCAGGTACCTTTATAATTCCAATACCAGTACCTATTTTACTTTTACCCCTATTTATGTTAAATCCATCTTGTTAACATTATATTAAAGAAGCATTTGACATGTTTGGATATAATATTATTGAATCTGTGAACCTATTAAATGAAAATATAAAGTTTTATTAATGATATAATAAATATATATTTCAGGACATCATGAATCGTGAGAAAGAAGATCAACTACCCATGATGCAAGTTGGATTCATAGATTCTATATGCTTGCCTATTTATGAGGTAATATTAACATCCTTTACATTATAATATTATATTACGTAAAGCACCAAACCATTGATTTCCATATTGGATACGAATGAGTATTCATTATTTATTCTAACAAAAATAATTAAATACCAGGGGGCCTACGCAATATGCCAATTTATCGATAGAGAGAATAAGCAAAGATAACTAAATGTATGGAAATGACAGTTGTCACGTGACAGGGCTACGCAACATGCCATTGATAAACGATACGTTATACGTTATCTTATATTCGCTGCGATTCTTTTCGACGCCTAGCAACGGCCATACAAACTGGTTATCGTCGGTAGGCAACGTGCCATATTTCTGACGTTTGTAATGGAAAAATAACGTTTTTTTGGATAATAATGAAACGTCATTAGCGACTAAAATTTGGTCTGGAACGTGGTATTTTGATAGATATTTCTTTTTATATTTCATTTATTATCATTATTTTGTCGTTGAACCTGGTAAATATATACTTGAAATACATTTTAGTTTTAATACATTATGTGAACATGTATTAAAATATACCTATGCAAATATATTTTTTTACATATTAAAAAAGAAGCATTATAAGCGTGAAAAAATTACCGTGCAAATTGATATTTTGTTTGATGATTTTTATATTTAATATAATATTTCGGTTTTATATCGTAGAAATAGTAAACATATACTTAAAATACAAAAAAAAAGTCAATACATATTGCGTAGGATAACAAATCAAGATACATATAATTAAATAATAAACGAACGCGCGCCAAAGAGAATATAACCTACGGACAACGTGCGCCACAAAGGCGATGACAGTCAGATTGAGAAAATGAACAGACTGCCAACCTAACCATTATAATGTTTAATTATAGTCGATGGTTTTAGCTTTTGGACGCCAACGACGCTGTAGCGTAGCTTATTCTTGTTATGTGTCACTTGCCTACGAAATTTATTTCGCTGATCCAATTTAAGAACACTTTTTTCTTGAACGAATATAAGATAACATGGCATATTGCGTAGGCCCCCAGGTCTCTATTGAGATGTTGTCAAAAAAAATATCATTTGACTCCCGACAGAGAAAAAAATCCAATGTTTGCATATATGAATTTAAAAAATATTCAATTTAAATACCTTGGTATTCCAACACTTTTTGAAATATTAAGAATACCACAAAAATTCAATGAATTATATAATTCTTCTTGTTCCTAGTGCTCTGTGTAATTAAATTTCTTTTATTTACCCGAGAGCTCCTGAAGAAGAGTCGGGAGGTTCCCGTCAACCAAAGTATCTAATAATGAAAGAAGAAATATCTAATAGTATTTCGTGAACAATAAAAAAAATCATGCTTTATACAATGTCAAAACTGACATGTCAAAATAGCAATTTTCTAAACCTTTACATCCTGTTACCTTTCAAAGCCATCACTACTCAGGGTTCATAGTAGCCAATCATTATACTATGACATAAGTCTGATCACGGGCTCTTCCTCTGTATGAATTTCTGGTTTACTGGTCTGATTAATTGAAACATTTACAAGTAATTATTATATATATTTTCTTTGCAGGCATTTGCAGTTTTGTCTTCAAGCCTTGAACCAATGGTTGAGCGAGTGAGGGACAACAGGGAGCACTGGATCCAACTGGCGGAGGGGTCGTCCAAACAGGACACGGAATCTGAAATGGAGAAGGAAACCGAGAGGCTGATGGGCAGCAGCGATGCTTGTCCAGTGACTGACCTTCCCTGCGACGGACTGTCCAGTCTCTCCAGTCTAGGTTCCACTTCCTCGTCACCTGACACCCAACAGAACGATAATGTAAAGTACAACAATATAGAAGCGGATAAAGTGACATTGTGTTCGACGTCAGACAGAATCAGAATAGTCGAAGAGAATCCAATTGTGGGCATAGTCGGTAGTGACAGAAGCCCTCCCGTAACCATCGGCAATAAACGAGAACATTAATAATTGAAATCAGACAATTAGTTCAATTTACTGTTGACGCCGCACAAAACAGTGCAACGGAATCAATATTTAATTTGCGTATTTTTGCTAAGGGGATCGAGTCGTAGTTTCCTTTAAATTTTTCCCAACAAACGAGTACCTACCTCTCCACAATTAAATTGATAAAATTATTTAAATTAATTATCGCTTGACGCTTTTGCTATGACATTATTATTTGTGAACTTATTTTAATTTTCTAATTTAAAAAGTGTTTGTGATTTATTTATTTTCCTATTGAATAGTGACAAATTAATTATTTTAATTAATATTTTATGTTCTTACTCAGTTCCTTGCACAAATATTTATATTGTTTAATTAAGTATTTAGGTTAATTTTTAATATTTTTAAAAATCGACTACTGATATTATTTTTGATGTTTTTAATGTCTGCAATATTTTACCAGAGTATTTTTAACTACAAATGTTATGCTGTTTTGAACAACTACTTATTTCTTGCTATATGGAATCAAATATATCTGTTTTTAACAAAGTATGTAAAATAAATTATGATTTTACAATAAAATAAGTAGGTAGCTACTTAACAAAAATGTAGGTTATTACATATTTGCAAGGATTGTTAAATACACAAAAGTAACGCTTATTACATTTGCACTAAAGTTTGCATGACATACAAAACATTCATGTTCCAAATAGGATGTTTTAAATATTATTAAAAAAGTTAAACAAATTGACATGAATCAATTGGACAAAATTTAAATTTTTAAAACAGAACCAATGTATTTCATTTATTAGTTTTGTAAATAAAATATTTTGGCATAAAATAAATTTGTCATAACTTTTGATGAACTCCGCAGGTCAAAAAGAGAGTTGTATTAAAACAAGATTATGTAAACATTGTGCCGAAGCTGACAATAAAAGGAAATGCAATTAAAACAACAACTTATAACATTATAATGGAATAAACTCAATCAATTGATTCAATTTATATTTAACAAAAAAATATATATTTATAATTCTTTACGAAATCCTAAGATTAAAAACTACCATATGACATTTAATTTCTATTTCAAAAATTACAAAATGTAATTATAATGTTATTGGATTCAGATTTTGATATATTTTTCAAATAGTAGTAGTTATTTTTGATATACTAAATTTGTAAAATCCCAACATAAATATTTTAAATAATAAATAAATGAATCTACAATAATAATTTTGAATAATGTACATATATACTAGAACGGGTCAAGGACGAATCAGGCTTTCCGTCACATTAATATTTATATATTTTCCACCATCCTAATGATGTAATTGTCCTCGATAAGTGTAAGATAAGGAAGTTATTGAAATTTGTAATATTTGTTTTTAAGGAGGAATTATTATTATATGTAATTAATTAATTTCTCTGTTATGTTAGTAGAACTGAAGTAAATTATTAAAACCAAAGTCATTAATAATAATAATGAAATAATGTCTACATAACATTGTATTGTGTAAAATAATTAGCCCATATTTTAGATAATTTATTATTTTTTACTGAAAATCATTCATACATACATATCTGACTATGGGTTTATCTGAAACTGAAACAATTAATATTCCTACTGTGTCAAATATGATTTGAAAATAGAACATTGATGATTCCCAGCGTATTTCAGAAAATCCATGTCTATCTTATCTATGCATAAAAGGCCATACCAATAATTGTACTGTCCATTCCATTTAATAACTCCTTTTGTATTTTTATATTGGCAAGCTTGCATACTTTATATCTGGTGAATTTATTTCTACAAATATGCAACACTTTCAATATTTCGCTAATCTTTTAATTTCGGAGACTTTCTTTTTATAAATAAATATAAAACGCATTAATATTTTTTTATTATACCTAATTTGTGACGAATACCTACTACTGAATTACTCAGTATAATCTGTATGTTGTCACATCTGGCAACGCTAAGAAATCTTAGCAATGCAATGATAAAAAATGAATTATTTAGTGAAACGGACTATATAATAAATTTATTTATCAAATAACTGGAAAATGGCATTTTTCAAATGCAAATTACTAGTTTTCGCATTTATAATTAAGAAATAAAAATAATTAGTTATTTCAAAGTGATAAATGAGGTTCATCACCCATTCTGAATGTTGCCTTATTAGGTGAGATGAGACTGGTGTGCGAGAATACGCGAATGTGTCATGCGCACCCTCACACCTGTCCCTGGATATGCCGTGATGGTGTGAATGAATTAATCAATGGTTTGGACTAAAAACCATCATTTTTTAAATATTTAAATACATTCAAATCTAAATTAGTAATACACTGTAATATTTTGCACTTTTCTCCAAAAATATCTCACTTTTGATACTGACCTACTCGAATATGTATCTGATTTACCCGGTAGCTAATATGAAATAAAAATCTTGCTTTATATCTGTATTGAAATATAATAATCAATGATAATTTTAATGTAAAATATTAGATATGATTGAATAAAATGATTTTCAGTAAGATATGAACCATGTTATTTAATATCACTTGTCATTAGTTTTTTGTAAATAAAAAATGCACATAATGTACATAGTTATGATGTTTAAGAAAATAGTCATTATTAGTTTAAGCAGTGCCATTGTGAGAGGTTTGGAACCACAACAGAATTATTATATCCCTTTAAAAAGTAATTTAAAGATCTTAGTGCCATACATTACAAAATATTAACAAAGAAAGCTGTTTTTTCTTTTATTTAATTGTGTTGATTTTACATGGAGTATCTAAAACAAGGTCCATATTATGACATTTTACAAAATGGCTAGTTTATATGCAAACATCAACAATAGCAGTACTTTTTGTATGTTAATGAATGAGTTTCTCATATATCTATAGCAGTGTTTCCCAACCGGTGGCCCGAGGACCAAAAGTGATCCGTGAAAACCTCGGGGGTGGTCGGTGAGAACTGGTTGAAATGTATTTTACTATTATTACTATACAACGTAGCCTATATTCTGAATACAGATTATCATATTATTATTACTATACAACGTAGCCTATATTCTGAATACAGATTATCATATATATGTTTGTAATATTGTTAATTATAATAGTTTCTTTTTGAAAAATTCATGTGTTTATTCGTTTTTGAAATTGTTTACAACTGATAACATATATGTAATGGGTAATCCTTGGTAATTCACTTTCAAGCTGAGTGATCCGCAGATATCTGCGGGTTGCGATTTACTGATTATAATCTGCACAAATATTTATTTGCACTCTCCCGGATCGCTATAAAAAATTACCCTTTTTCAGTTAGTTCTTGAATTGTAAATCCTAATATTAATTAATTAGGAAATAACCAACAGCTTCAATAATATTAAAAAATATATACATATATAGAGTAAGGGTAAGGGAATTGGTACTATGGTACCAATATTGTTTTATTCACTTGCGATACTAGTAACACTAGACAGATGAAGAAACTGCATCATAGTGGCACTGAATATATACAGATTAGCTGTTAGATAATTAATTATTCATCAAGCATTTGTTCATCTTTCATTACTGCGCTCTCTTTTAAAATGGCAAATTATTATTTCCATATAAACTGTATTGTATTATAATTAATTTGTAACCACATCTCATCCTAAGCCATTTTTTTATTATTATCATTGAGTAACTTTTGTAAATTACATTATTTATAGTTGTTGAAAAATGAATGTGATACACTAATGTCCCAATTTCCGTGTACAATCAAATGTCAATTCTATGGTTCAATGATGTTCTCCAACATGTTTGACAACAAGGTGGGCAGAAAACATGTGTTTTTTATAGAGAATAACGACTAATGTGAATTGTTTTTAGATTTATTTGTCGAAAATAACACTTCATTCATTAAGATTTAGAGAACAGTTATCTAAGAAGTGTTGAAATGTATGGAAAACTGCAATATGTTGCCAACCAAGAAATCAAATGCGCGATATATCATGACTCACTCATTGCACGGAGTACTCCATCTAGTATATTGTATGGAAATCTTTGTAGTATGTTCACTATAATAACTTACTTTTCAAATGGCTAGGCTCCTCTACGCCCAAAAAAGGCTGCGTCCATGAAGCTCGCTAGAGCCTTAAATTCAAACCCCGCAGCCAGTCTACCGCCCCTTGCCCCATTTCCATAAAATATGGTTACAACACCCCATACCTGTTCTTATTTTGTTGAGCTGCACCCAGGCTCTGCGAGGGAGGTGGAAACCAGGGACATGGATGGTGGGGTCCCGGACCGGATTGTTGTTGCTCACTTCTGAGTCCGTCCATAAAGCCCTCCATTCATCCTCACTCCCCAAATTGGTCTTCGGGACTTGAGTCTCACTCTTGGTGGATGTGTGACATAAGTGTATTCTGGGAGCGCTGGATTGTTTTTCATCCTTTTGATTTCCGTTACAGTAGCCTGATTTCTCCTAATGAGGGGTAGGGCAATGTTCAAAAGTATGTGAATCCACGATACCTGAGTAGATTTTACCGTACCCGTTATGGTTCTCATTGATTGGTTCAGCTCGGCGTCTAGACTTCCACAGTGCGAGCTCCTCCCCCACACCGGGAACAATATTCCGCCGTGCTGTAGACCAGAGCCATTACTGATGTCCTCAATGTTTCAGCACTGCTACCCCATGTTGTACCATCCAGTTTGGAAATGATGTTATTTCTAGGCTTGTATGATTACTGCCTAATCTTCAGCATAGGTGAATTTAGTTAACGAGGTATTGTGCCGTGTACACATTGAATAAGACTGGGGACAAGACCGATCCCTGAGGAAGCGCATTCTGCAGAAACCTGGGGCTGCTGACTTCGCTGTTGAGATGAACCTTAATCTTTCTGTTGAAAAGCATGTTGTTTAGCAGTTTGACTATTGTATGAGAACCTAGAATATTGGCAACCTTATATAACAGGCCTCTCTTCCACACGGTATCATAGGCCAGAACCTGTTCGCATGTGCTTCTGCCTTGTCGGAATCCAGCCTGTTCCTGAGGTAGGGCCAACTCAAAGATGGGTGTGAGTCTTGTTGACAAGATTCTCTCAAACAACTTATATAAGACTGACAGCAAGGAGATTGGGCGGTAGCTCTTGGGGTCTTATTTGTTTATTTATTTATTAAGGAATACAAGCATTTACAGAATAGGAATTTGTGTGTAACTAATAACAATATAATTATATTAAAAAAATAACATATATTTGCGACGTGGCTATTCCAAATTCTATTAATATTATAAAAACTTTTGATGAAAAAATTAGAAAATACACCGCTTTAGGTAACGAGATTAAAAGACTTTGGCATTCTCGTAAAATAATAATATTACCGTTCATTATTTCAGCCACTGGCATTATTCCAAAATCGTTAATCCGTAATTTAGAAATTATAGATTTATCAAAAAACTTAATAATAAAAATGCAAAAAACGGTAATAATGAATACATGTAGAATCGTTAAAGATTTTTTAAACGTTAATATTCGGGAATCAGTAGGGTTGTTAGGTAGTATAGAAACCTCATCAGAGCCTAATCCTTTGATATGTTAAGTATCTGGATGGGTGAACTATTCCCAATTGAAAGCTTGATGATGCGTTTTTTGCATTTTATTTTGCTCTTTTAAATAATTTACAATTTGATCTGCTAATTCTTTTGAGGAAGTGTATAATGGTAATAATAATAATTGAGTGTTATTATTTGTAGTGCTTAATTGTTATTAATATCATTAGTAAATCGGCCAGCGCCGTAAAAAAAAAAATAAATAAATAAAATATTTATAAAAATAAGTAAAAAACACGGTTTTAATCCACAAATGAGAAATTCTCATTTGTGGATTAAAACCGTGTTTTTTATTTATTTTTATAAATATTTTATTTGTAACTATGAACTTCCACTGTGTTAACGAAAAAACTTTGAAATTATAACAATATATGTCATCGTTTATCTGCAACCTTACAGTATTCATATACAAGTGAAAATTTTCGAAGTAATATAATAAAAATAAAAGGCCATAAAAGATAAAATAAGTAAAAGAGTAATAAAAAAATCTCCAATTTCCATGTATAATTTTCCCTTATGTGGGTCTCTTGGATGGTCAATATGTCCACCTCCTTCATGTCAATATGTCCACCTCCTTCATGTCAATATGTCCACCTCCTTCATGTCAATATGTCCACCTCCTTCATGTCAATATGTCCACCTCCTTCATGTCAATATGTCCACCTCCTTCATGTCAATATGTCCACCTCCTTCATGTCAATATGTCCACCTCCTTCATGTCAATATGTCCACCTCCTTCATGTCAATATGTCCACCTCCTTCATGTCAATATGTCCACCTCCTTCATGTCAATATGTCCACCTCCTTCATGTCAATATGTCCACCTCCTTCATGTCAATATGTCCACCTCCTTCATGTCAATATGTCCACCTCCTTCATGTCAATATGTCCACCTCCTTCATGTCAATATGTCCACCTCCTTCATGTCAATATGTCCACCTCCTTCATGTCAATATGTCCACCTCCTTCATGATCTTCGAGAGAATCTCTGCCTTTGCTCCTGTGAGGCCTTCCACATTTATCTGTCCTATTTTTATTTATTTATTTATTTAACATAACTTCTCGGGCAACTAACAGGTACTATGCCAAATATTAATTTAACACGCACCCAATAACAAGTTGCCACATTCTGGAGACTTACGATATTAATCGTCTCACAGATCCAGACTGAAAACACAATTAAAAATTATGTCTTCACCGGGAATCGAACCCGGGACCTTTGGATCGACAGTCAGATCATTTTTGTAGTTCTGGCCACGTTTCGCCCCTCTGACTTGGGATGTGTATCCTGAGTCATGTTTGTAAATTTACAGAGTAGCGAAATAGGCAAGTCAACTAAGCAAGGTTACCAACACAAAAAAGTTAGTGAATGCACATTGATGACACGTCATTTTTTAAACTGGCAAATCAAAAATCTAACCATGGAATACTTTGACAATATTATTTGATTGTCCATGTAAATATTGGACATATAATTATTTAATATTAAAAATATTTTTCATATAATATATTTATGTATTGTACATCAAGTCATGAGTTAAGTTTGTAGGTAGATTTAATCAAAGTTGTTTTATTATTTTTATAGTGTTTCAAACTCCAGGTGCCATACAACTTACATCTATATTTAAAATTTATATTCAGAATAAAAAATTTAACACTTGTTGACCAAATTATGTATTAACATTTCTACTCAAGTTCTTATGTAAGTAGATAATGTTATATAAAAATATAAATACACAAAGTAGTGTCTATTGTATACACAATGCAATAAAATGTTTTTTTCATACCTACTCTTAGTAGAATTGCAGCGAACATTAACTGCCTCATAATTCAAAATCAATCTTTTATTTTTCCATCTTTTGTGTTTCAATCGCTAACAGAATCATAGCCATCAGAATCATACAAAAACTTTTGTCTATTAAAGTATATTATTTGATAAAAATGCATAATATAAGTTACAAATCATATATTTCTTTTTAATGAAGTCATATTATATGCATACTTTGTTCTCCCCACTGCGAGTATTTTATTTTTTCTTAAAAATATTCCATTGCGCTTGCGTATAAATAAATATCAAGATGGCAGTATTTTCTGTTTGTTATTAATAACAATGAAACAGAAAAATTTCAATGAAAATCACAATTTTAAATAACCTAATTGAAAAATATGTAAAAAAAGATTTTTTTTTACATCTTTCATACCAAATTATTATGACCATAAACTTATTGGTTTTTATTCTTGTGCCTAATAAATTCATTGTCTATGCCAAACAAATATATATTTTTTAAATATTAGACTAACGGGTTTCCAAATTAAAGAATCAATTTATGTATGTACTTGTATACCCTCAGAAAAATATTTCTATGAAACATTTAATTATTTAAAGGTTTTTACAATAGCACATGAGAGCCATAAAGATACATAACTGAGAGTAATATTATCTAGAGATATAAAGCATTAATTTACTATTGTAATAATTATACGTATGTTTGACATACGATGGCAGTTATCATAAAACTAAATCAATTTTCACACTGGCAAATAACAAATTAATACTACAATACATATGTTTTTAATACAATTAATATTAAACATAAATATAATAAGTAGGTACAAATTTTATTTAATGAATTTTTCGAGTAAAAATTCATTCAAACTCAAATTAGCCATATGTGATCAGTCAATTGAATTCTGAGCTGGTATTCAAGGTTTGATTTCTTCTTCTTTTTCTTAGTAACTTAAGAGTATTTCAGCAATAACGTATGCGATAAAATCATATGACTTTTTCATATTCAATAAGTTTGTATTTATTCTGTTATACAGACTCCAGATATGGGCTGTTAAACAGTCGGAAAAATCTGTCACTTATGGATTATTTTTCACTTAAAAACTCACATTTCAGGTTAAATTGAACAAGTATATTTTTTGTTTTGTATAGCTTCTCGGGCAACTGACAGGTTACTATGTCAAATATTAATTTTACATGCACCCAATAACAAGTCGCCACATAAGATATTTACCGTCTCATAGATCCAGACTCAAAACAATTACTGTGTCTCCACCGGGAATCAAACCTTGAACCTTTCGCTCAGAAGTTAGATATCTAGCCAACTGAGCCAGGAAGGCTGACGAAATATGTATGTATTGTATATTAAATTTGTTGCAAATAATGTTTATTCAAATGATACAAGTGCTAATAAAGGGTATTGTTCTGTATATTTTTACAAAGAGTAGAACTTGTAGTATAATTTTCACTAAAACTTTACTTAATATTTATATTTTATACTTATAACGGGTATTTATCTAAAACCACAGAATTGTCGATTTAAAAATCACCTAGAGATGTTTGAGTGAATTGTTTTAGTGTTGAAATCTGGAAAATTTATATGAAATTTGGAAATGTTTACTGTACATAAATTTTACACAAAAGATTATTTTTATCGAGTATAGATGAAGAAAAAAACACAAAAAATAATATATTGAATAAATGGTATTCTTTATTCTATTTGGTATTTTATTTTTTACCTATTTTCCTTTGAAAATACTGTTTAGTTCAGCTGCAAGCCAGATATATTAACATAACACACCTTTACTCTTACAAACTACATTGGTCAAAGTATCCAGAACCAGTAAAATTAATAAAAGTATTCTTGATGGTCTTCAATATCTGGACCAGTCAATAGACAACATACCTTAAGAGTGGAATTAATACATAATACATATATTATAATAAATAATTAATGTAAGGATAGGAACATGAGATAATCAAACAATAATATTAATGCAATATTTTTTTATTGCTTTCATAGCATTTCTTTATTACAAAGTAATTTTTGACAATTGTTTACTTTGATTATAGTGAAATACATGGAAAGTGTACACAGCTCTTGGCAACGTCTGAATAAATTGTGTAACACAACAATATAATGATATTGTCATCTGAAGGTGCAGTTTTATTTATGCTACCATCATATTTCATAAAATTGTTGTCTAGTAAATGATTTTTCTAATAACTCTAGTGATTTTTATTGGATATTACATAGAGTTGGCAATAATAGGAGTTACTAAAATTGTGGATTTCTTATCATTAAAAATATAAAATAAAACCCGATCATTTCCAGTAGGTATCACAGTATGTGGCTACTGCATAAACAAAACTGCCCATCTTTATCTATAAAATGCACGCAATAAACGCATGCAACATATTTTACTTACTGTCATCTCATAAAAACACTAAGTTTTACACTTTCCATTATTTGTACAACATTGATTCAACAATCAACATACATATTATGATGTACTTTGTATAGCACAAATATGATGATGGAGACCCAAGTTTAAATAATATAATCAAATACAAGAATACAATGAAAAGAGATGGTTCAATACTTCCTTAGAGATCAATCGTTAAATACTTCACAATACAGATCTATTCATTAAAACCTTACTGCTATATTCTTCATCTGTCTCAACCACAGAACATAAAATTGACTATAAGTTAAATGTACCTCATACATAATAATATGTAAATATATGTTCCCACTTGTAGCGATAACAATCTTTTGCATGACAATATTTCTAAAGAACTTTTATCTTTTTCTATTAAAATTATATGATTTTGCATATATTACCCTGAACACATCAAAATACAAAGATGCAGAAGATAATTAACAGTCTTTTGCAACACAAACTCTTATTTCGGTTCTCATAAAGGGAAGTTATAATTATATGATTAATGAATTAAATTTGCTTCAAAAAAATTACCCTATGCCTCGGACATGGTTCAAATCATCTCGAGATGGTAGGAACATAAAATTTTCAAATTATATGATTCATCTAGATTATAACGTAAATTAATACCCAGTATCTGAACTCAAACTAGAATGTGAATTACACCAATGATGAATGCTACGCAACCAGCAGAGATGACACATCCTTGTTTTATGCACACAACCAACAATTTTGTCTTTATTATGATATATTTTTTATTAAGATAAGTTTTCCCACTTTTGTTAACTACAAATTATAAGTAAACAGTTGATTACTCCAACTACTAAAAATATTAGAATCCATAAATCTAATTGAGATTCAATTTGGGTTAAACCCATAATAATAAATAATGTCACTTCTATAGTCAATTTCACATTCTGCTATCATATGACATGACACCACACCACTGTCTTCAAAGAAAACGTCTTTTATTCAAATCTTAAATAGAAAATAATACGTAATATCAAATGGTTTTCCTTCACATTAAAAATTAATGGTTTAACCATAAATTAAGTACATTGTTTCCAGTGAATTCTCCAATTTCACATGACTCTCACCGTACATCGGACTCTCTTTTTACACAGGGAAAAAAACCATGATAATATATAGAAGATTGATTAATGTATAAAACAATTTTTGTTTAAGTCCTGTAAAATATTTCATGAAATTTACTCACCGTGTAAAATGAGAATCCGTTTTATACAAATGTTATTTATTTTGCAGTAGTAGTTTAATATAAATCAAAAAGAATCATTTTTAACACAACATTGAGTTGACACAACCAAAAATTTGAAAGACCTACGTAATAACACATTAAAAATAATAGATTGTGATGCAATGTAACAAAATGGTATCGATATCATTAAATATGTATGAACAATATTATTACACTGATATACATATATAATTATACTCAGTTCCATATGTCATACCATTATATTATATACATCTTTATTAGTTGAAAGCTTTACTTTCACTTCATTGATAATAAAATAAAAATATAAAATGTAATACATACATACATATAAGTTTTCATATTATACACAAATCTTGGAAATCAGAAAACACATTATAGTAAAACGTCAAATTGATGTTTTCTTGCAAAAACCCAAAAACAAACACACAAATTTTTTCAAATGGATTTGTGTGAAATTTTCTCCTAGTTAATGCTGATAAAAATGTCATTTTTTCACAAATGAATAAATATGATTATGAATAAAAAGTGACAATTTTTTTTATACAAATTCAGTTTTCGTCTATGGAAATAAAAATCTGTTTTGTCTATGAATTACAAATATATTTTATGCATTTATTTTCATGCGTTTTTTAGTACCCATAGTATTAACATATCACACTGTTTCAGTTTATAAACAAAGAATAAAATAAATTACTTTTACACAAAATTTTACTTTTATTGTTTATAAGATTCCCTTATTATTTTGTGTCCTAATAAACAATATAAAATAATGAGGTGATTATTCAACCTCATTTACTCAAATTAACACATTCTTCAAATTTATTTTTTTTTGTTTGAGCTTTGTGAGAAAACGTAAATTTAAAGTTTTACCGTATTATGTAGTTTCCAAATTGTAAAAAATAATTGATTTTTGTGCTGACACAATGATACAATTTTATTAAAAACAGCAAGTCTCGATTTAATAAAATAATGGACCAAAGACTCACTTTGATAATATCTTAAAGATTTGTAGTGATTAAAAATGAACAATAAAGAAGTAACATTAATTTTGTACCCTTTAACAGCCACAGTAGACCACTATCTTTACAAATGATGCTACTTATCTATATTAATTTATTAACGAGCTAAATTAAAACAAATCACATAAATATTACACAATCGACACCATCTATGAATGGTATTTTTGTCGCAAAGCCAACTAAGACTGCCCAGCCCCCCCCTCTTTATGAGGGAAGAACGAGTATTGATCCGATACAATATTCGAGAGTAGTGTGTACGGTACACCACATTGTACGCTAGTCATTTCACGTCGTATTAGATGAAACTTGGCACGATAAATTCAACATTCACTGCACACCAAAAATATCATCATTAACCAGAATTGAGTTTACTTAATTTTGATTTTACCAATTTCAAGAACACCAGTTTACAAAAACAACGCACAAGGTAAATATACATACGCATTCCAAAATTTCAATTAAAGATGACTCAATTAGTTGTTTGAGATTATGCAAACTTTTTTCTTAACAAAAAAAATATTTACATCCAATGAATGAATAAATAAATGCACGGTTCTATTTTAACAAGACTACTCAGAAAAATAATATTATTGATATACTGTGTTTCACATAAAAGTGTACTAATGGTTATGTTGGTAAGACTGTCAGTCAGTCAAATAAACTGAATAATGTTGCCATAATATAGCCAAATTAAATGCCCCTAATCTCACTGTTAAAATTAAATAACAAAAGAAAACAATCTTGGTTTTATACAGTAGAATGAAACATGTCTTCTATAATTATTTTACAAAATACACTTATTATTTTTTAACGATTTGAGCAGATTTATAAGAAATAAATTTTACATAAATTAAAAAATAAAAAAAATCCCTTAATGTGGGGAATATCCTGTTTTAAGCATAACAACACCAAATGAAACCATACCAACATAATCATAAACCACTTTTAAGTGAAAAGCAATATAGTTTATTATCTGCGTGCATATAAAATTATAAATACAATTGTTATTAAAATTTCTACTATTTACTTTTGTACAACTCACTTTATAAATTACAATACATACATCATTTAACTGTAATTAAACTTAATTAGTTAGGTATACGATTTTTTTTAAACATTGGATTTTTATCCCAGAGGGGATCAATATATAGATCATCTGATTAGAGATGTTAAACATGTAAACTAGCTAATAACAGATTGTAAGACCTGTAGGTGCCTGATTTTATGAAAATTATATTCCTGCTTACTCTATAGCGAGTAATAAAACATGTTGTATATGTTTTATGTGTCTGTTTCAAAAAATACATTTAATATGTATTATTATGAATAAAATATAATAACGATGTACGATAATAAATTAAAAATCCTAATACAACCACCACTTGTGATGTGTGATTCTTAAAACAGAATCATAAACGGGGAGTACGAGAAAACACAAAAAAGAAAACTTAAACTAATTATCTTTGGTTAATATTGTTATTAAATCAATAAATTATACACAAGTCAGAAATGAAAGAGAAAGTCTTACATTTCTACATTATAAGGAGATTACTACCTACAACAACCGTTACAATACTTTTGTCCAAAATACTGGGAACAATATTTTATGAAACTACAATATTTTTTCAACTAAAAAATTACCTAAACTTAAAACCTGAAATTTTATTGAAATAAATATTTATATACATATATCAAATGGATTTAATTATTAAAATTATGCAGTAGTCATTTCTCATTTGATAAAATTAATTTTATAATCATGCAGTTTTGATATTTTTATGTGAAAGATATAGGCAAGCATCTTGGGCAGAACATTTTTTGTTTTGGTTGGTAGATGTGCAAACCATCCCCCACTACATCAAAAATTGTCAAGATATTTGTCGATATCTATACAATCGTCCACAGCATAGTACATCATTTGAATCTGCACAGCCTCTGCCATCTATTGGCACCAGTGTTAACTAAATAATAAACAATATTCAATTATTCTAATTGTATTTTGCTACATATTAGTGGAGTTTGCAATGAAGTAAGTAATTGGAAGATCGGAATTATTATTATTAGGGCGACAAGAAAACAATAATCCAAAGAAAAAAACTTGTTTAAATCATGAAATATTAAAGATTCATTAACATTGATGGATTTGACAGTAACTTTGTGGTAGTCCATGATAGCAATAATAATGGTGCAAATACTTTGCTAAATACCACTTGGTGAGTTAAAATTAAACACTACTAGCTTCGGGAGAGCACTCCTCCCATCGACATTAATGTCGATGGGAGGAGTGCTCTCCCCTGAAACTAGTAGTGCTTTTTTTTAACTCACCAAGTGGTATTTAGCAAAGTATTTGCACCATTATTATTGTTATTCATTAACATGTTTATTTGTTATATTGATTTGAAATATTTCACTTCCTCGAAATTTGGGAATACACAAAATAGAGAATATTTAATAACCTAAATGCATTGAAAAGGAAATTAATCAATATATACAATCTAAGCTGTTTTATAAAGATACAGGCACATAATATTATTGGATAAATAATTATATTACACTATTGTGTATCAAAAAACAAAGATTTCTACATTTTTTTTTTATAAAATGTAATAATTACAAAACTTACCCTCAGATAAGTTTAGTGTTTACAACAAAAAAGAATTTGCAAGAAATTATCTTGTACATTATTATGGAAAATCAATTTGTACTTAATCAATCAACATCTATACAATCAATTACTTAATACAAAGGATGGAAAATACAGAGGTAGCTAATTATGTCATTTTAATATTGCTTTCAGAATTGTGTCATTTATTTAGGATTAGTCAAGACCTTGTTCAGATAAATTATTATGCATGCGGCAATTCTTATTTATCCAGGTTTCGAAATTATTTTAATTCATTTTGAAGCAGAGGCATAGGTCCAATGCAGAGTCCTACCTAAATATAAATACTAACCATGTTTTCATTGCACAGTCGATCACTTAAGTTAGAAGATTACATTGCTTCCTAACTGGAGGATGCTACGAATTTTTTGAATGAGAATTGCATTGCAGAGACATATCTAAATACTTAGCGCATGCGCATCGGCATAAACTAACATTTGCGAATTGTCAAAAAGTAAGGTTGATAGCGAGGAACCTTACGAGTGGTTTAATACTAAAATATGAGGTTTTTTTCTGTGGATGATGATTTTATCAGCTTCGTTGAATATGTATTTGGTAATTTTGTCAAATCAAATACCAGAGTAATCAGCGATCCATACGAGATGCCGAAAATTCGCTGGAATTTCAGAAACATCGAGCTGCCAGTGTGAGCTTGGTTTACATATGTTTGTGTTGTTATGACAAAAAAACTTTTTTAACACCAGTCTAAGCCCATAGAAAGCTATCTATCTCTTTTCATCATACACAATAATGTTAAATTCTACGCCATCGACCTGAAGTTTGGCGTAGTATTTAGTTAGTGATGTCTCTGCAACGCAATTGCTTAATTAAGAAACCTAAATACTCCAGTGAAGTTGGGCGTTAGTATTTAGGTACCTAGGACTGTGCATTCGGGTCATAGATTCATTCGCTTAATGAAATTCTACAAAGCATTTTGCACTCTAAGTCTGCCACAAAAGAATGTATTATATATTATGTCGGTTGGTTTGACTCATTACAATATATAGCGAACTTAAGAATTTCTTTATTTTTAATTAACAACAATTCATGTTTGTTGGTTTATCATTTACTTAGTAGATAATAAATTTTGTAAAAACATGTTTTTATACAACATGTAGTTGGCTACAATGAAATATTACAAGCTTCAATGCATTAAAAAAATGTAGACATTAACAGGAAAATGTTGATAGAATTATGCAGTAATACATTTTTATCTGGACAAAGTCTCGACTCCAGGGTTAGATCCAATATATATGTTCAAAAAGGCTTTAACAATTTATTTACTCTGTAAAATGCTCATAAGTAAAAAATATACATAAATCAAAAATAAACATATTATTTGCTATATATTGGTATATTTTCATCTTACTTTGATTCATTTTTAAATGATAAATACTTTATTAATAATTATAGACGAAAACTAATTTACTGTTTTATGAGAATGTAGATGGTGGATCGGGCCCTGTTTAACTCGGAACACAATAATAAGTGTACAATAAAAATCATATGCTACAGTAAATTGAAACTATAAAATATTTTGGCACTAAAATTATTGAATTAACAATATATATGACGAAGAGAGAGGAAGAATATACTTATTGTATTAAATGAAAAAGTGGACATTAATCAGTACATATTTTTTGATAAAATAATTGATTATGTTATCGTCATCAGTTAGTTTGATTTACCAGTATGTGATTGTATACATTGGAACTGTATAGTTTAACCTGTGAGGGAAATTAAATTGTGTGTATCAAATATTATCAAATTTAATTCATTACATGTTTTTGGAAATAAGTAAAACAGACTTTTTCCTATCAAAAGAGACCAATACGTATAAGTACATTTTTTTTATAAACAGATTCGCTGCGCTTTACATGTTTGTGTGTAATAATGGGTGATCGTGAGTTGATCAGACATGCAAAGTGAAATGTTGTAATGTTGATATGTGAATTCAGTTTATAAGATTTCATTATTGACATTTGCCATAGGAAATTAATATTAACCCATATTGATGGGGATTTTTGAATTTTAGAGACACTGTTCTAATCTCAATATAGACAAATACAAAATCTCAAATTATTATTTTAAAAAAGTTTATATCGAAATATCGTAAAACGTTGAAACAGCCCAAATAGGTAATTTAATTTTCTATAAACATGATACATTATATCAGTAGGTACCTTTACTTCAAATTTTTATAAAATTGAATTTAGTAACGACATACTTTCATACAATTTATTAAGTCAATACTTAGCACACAGAAATGTATGGAATTTGTCATGTAGGTATTGAAAAAATTCTTAGTACGTTTTATGGATTCGGGCCGTAATCTCCAAACAGCATCATACTGTTTTCATATTCTGGGTAGGAAAAAAGAACTGACATCTATACTATCCTATCCTGACATGCATACCTTCATGTTTTGTATAGAAAACAAAATATCTTATAATATTAAATAATGTGTAGCCATGATGCAATTTGTCTGGTTCCCCTTTCTAAGGGTTACGAAGGTCAGATGGCAGTCGCTTCAATGTAATAACCAGACTCGCCAATTACAGGATCATGATCAAAGTGTACCTCGATAGAAACGGGACAAAAGCACTAAGGGGAAAGAAGACTGTTCTAATCTCAATGATTGCTTCAACTGGTTGTTGAGTTTAGAACGCTGTAAAACTCATTATTTCTGCGGAGATGCGGTCTCTTGTGTAAAATAAATGAAGTAGAACCCATACAATTTGATTTAAAAAATATTTTCACAATACAATAAGGTCGAAGTAATTAGTACTGGTAAGTTTACTGAATGTGATTGTCAATGTGTACATAAAATTTAATTTTACTAACATTATTTAACTTTAACTTCATTGTCGGCCTTCGTGGCTCAGTTGGTTAGGTATTCAACTGCCGATCCAAGGGTCCCGGGTTCGATTCCCGGTGTAGACACAGTTTTTAATTGTGTTTTTAGTCTGGACCTGTGAGACGATAAATATCGTAAGTCTCCAGAATGTGGCAACTTGTTACTGGGTTTATGTTAAATAATTATTTGATATAGCACCTGTTAGTTGCCCGAGAAGCTACATAGAATAAAATAACTTCATTTTGGACTAAAATGTCTCTATGGTCATTTCTTCTTCCACAGAGCAGTTGAAATTTTTATCTATGGAATTACAATTATTGTGACTCCTTACGTGTTTTTGTGTTGGTAAGCTAACATATTTGACAATCTGGTGAATTTAGTTCTATGGAGTTGCTAACATTTTTAACATTTCACTACTCTGTAAATTAACAGAGACTTTGCTTTTATAAATAATTTTAAACTCATTTTATAATTTTTTGAGGGTATGTCAAAAACAACTTATTTAGAAATAATTTATCCAACTTAGCGTTATCTATATGTTGTCACATCTGGCAATGTTTATTTTCTTACATCTGACATAATTAAAAAATCTAATAATGAACGCACAATATAACTAGACAATCCAAGCATTACAAGAACACTGATACAATAAATATAAGCAACATTATAAGAAATATATATTCTATTGTTTACACTGATTTGAGGCACACTTTTTCTTTTATGATTTACATATAATATTCATGTAGGTACTTTGAACATTTTGAATTTAAACTTTTTTTAACAATCAGTAAGTACTAATATTACCTCGTTATTGAAACGAGTAAAGTTATAACATAAGTAAAATAAAATATAATAAGGCCTGATATTTGTACAGTAAAGTGCATATAACATAATACGTTTTGTTAAAACATATAACATTATATATCCATATTCATTATTATGTTATTTAATATTGGTCTGCATAATTAATACATACCCCACATCACAAACATTTTTCCATTAAATACTAAATATTATTTGTCAGAAAAAGAGTATAACATCGCTTTCCCACTGATTCAAGTAAAATATAATACACTTGGATATTCCATATATGAGATATTCGGTGAATTCTTTTCTGCGCCCTTTATAATGATGGCTCCCATATTATTTTATAACATATTATTGGGTTCAATTCAAATTTATTCATTTTGATTATGTATTTTTAGCTATTCTGAAGTTTGAATGAAATAGATAAAGATTAATAGAAAAATAAACATACATACATACCATCACGCCATGTCCCTTACGGTGTAGGCAGAGAGAACCGAACGCCATATCTTTCTATCCTGGCACACATTCTTCGCCTCGTCAACATTCATGCATCGTCTCATACATGTTCGTCTATTGTACACGCTTCTAACATTTCATTAAGAAAACATAATTTGTTGACGTCTATGAATTCTATGACATTATTGCCAGACAGACCTGTTATTAGTTTCACTACCCCATGAGAAGGAATTGAACCCATTGTAAAAATAAACTTTTGTAATTTATCAAACATTCAAATAATACTTAATCTTTACAATCAGAAAACATGTTGTTTCTCAAGAAGCTGTCAATAAATACTGTATTAAAAATAATACTTTTTAGCGACAAATTATGAAACTGAATTCCATTTGAATACAAATAAAATAAACAAATCACCAGTTATATAATGTCCATATGAACCCGATATTCATTTGTTTTATTTAAAGGTTATGTGCTACACGTTTCTATGGTCAATCCTTATTTAACCTTCTTACTTATAAACGTAAACTATCTATAGTACCTGGTAATAGAGCGTGATTAAGGTAAAAGTTTATTTATAAACCGTGACTACCTTTATTACACCTTTATTTCATAGACATCAAGTTAGGACAGGTCGAGAGGTTGTTTAACCGCTTAAGGACTACGCCCGAGTATACTCGGGCTGCTATTATTTGCAAAAATTCTCACACCCGAGATAACTCGGGCAAACTTTATCAGCAGAAAAGACCACTCCCGAATATACTCAGGCGTAAATAAATACGATTTATGGTATGTGGAAGCGAGACAAAAGACAGCTGCGATGATTCAAACGATGTACCACCCCCCTATCTCCCAATACGTGATTCAATTTCGATTGATTACATCTATAATATTTCGTCGATGTTTTTATAGACTTTTTTCCTTGATGATTCAGACTTTTTTGTATTATTAATTAATTATGATAAGTAAAAATTAATATTTTTTTCTGAATTTCTTTTATTTCTTGACCCACACTATGCACCATAATATCAAATTTCCGACCCATTTTGAGCCTGAAATGGCTTTTGTGATAGATATTTACGCTCATTAAATAAAATTTATTCATAAAAAAAAATGTGTTTTTTTTCATTTTTTTTTATTTTTTAATGATTACTGAAGGGGTTAAAGCTTGATTAACGCGTCATACCAAGTATTTCAAAATGGCGAATCTTTGACATATGTTCCGACGCATATTTGAGATTGACAGAAAAATTTAATACTTATAACGATTTTCCTTGTTATTCTTCATCGCAAACGTGTTTAATTTGACTCAATACGGCACAACGCGGTGTTTGTTTTCATTTTTGGATGTCAATTATCCAAAGATTACATGCATTTTTCTATTTTTTGACATCTGTGAAGCCAATGCGGCCATATGAAAATAAATGAGGGTGTTTGTAAACAATTAGGTGAACTAGTTAGTCATATCTTAGTATACGTTTATAAGTAAGATTTTTTAATACCGATCTTAACTATTTTAGTCATGCTTATCTGGTTGCGCGTTTAGAAAGCTATTAACGAAATCTAATAAGTAAGACCATAAATGTTTAAAACAGAAAAATGTAATATCGTTATTGTTAAAATTAAAACTAATAATATGTTAACTAACATGAAAATTTACAATTATAAATACATTTCTGGATCAGTTTTAGGAACTTATAACAGGGAGATAAATCGTGAATAAAAATATTAGTGTCACTAAATTAAAATCCGTGTGAAACACATTTAATCCATCCATGTACAAGTCAAGTCTTGTAATAACCGAGACCCATAAAGAAATTTCTTAAACCAATCGATTTTTATACAAAATCTGACTATCATCAAAATTAATGGCTGTGACAAGTCGTTTGACTGCTGTGCCTGGCGTCCTGGGTTCAATTCCCAGAAAGGGAGAAATTATTCTTCATGTTATTGGTTCTCTGGACTGAAAACACTGGGATACTTGGAAGAAATTACTATTTGGAAATTAACTCACAACATGCACAGGGTGCAAAGTGTTTTTTTTTTTAATTCTAGAAATTTATAAATAAATATTAGAGCTATGAAAGCAAAGTAAATGTCTAAATGAGATATTTAAGAATATGTAACAAAACAATGTACCTATGGTAAATCGAAAGACAATTTAATATACTTTGTCAGCCTTTGTGACTCAATTGGTTAGATATCTAACTTCTGAGCAACAGTTCCTAGACAGTAACAGTACCCAGTGGAAACACTGTTTTTAGTTGTGTTTTCAGTCTGAATCTGTGAGACAACTTGTTATTGGATGCATGTTAAATTACAATAATACAATACAGTAAAACCCCATATTTAAATACGTTCCCACATATTTGGATATAATGGAATTGGACTGTACAATATAGATAAATTAAAAAATTCACAATGTGATAGTATGAAGTACCTTTTTAAAAATAACAATAAAAAGATTACAAGGTGCCTATGAAGACATTCTTCAGTCATAAAACATTAAAATAAGAAAACATTTATAAAATAAAGTTTCATCTGTGATTTGCGATTCATTTTGTGACCAACCATCACCAACGAGTGGCAACTTGTTACATATATATATACAAAATGTATATCATGTTAAAAGTGCAATTTTTATATTGAGATGGTTTGGCCACATGAAAAGAATGAACAAAGAAAATATATGGAGAAATGTGGGGGCAGTTACTCAAAGATTAATTAAATAAAAATTGAAAATAAAGTGTTAATTTTGTGAGTCGCCATGTGCAGTGATGTTTTAATAATATTTAAAATATGACGTGCATACGTGTGTGGGTGTGTGTGTGTGTCTATCCCATGATGGTTGTCTGCGGTACGCCCTTGGGGGTGTAGGCAGTGGCATTAGGGTCGAGATTACTGAGGTTGTTGGAGGAGACAGAGAGGGGCAGTGAGAGGGACAGTGAGGGGGAGGGGGACAGTCTGGACTGATGGAAGGGGTCGGCCACCCTTAGCTTGGAGACTCCCACTGCGGGGGAAGAAGGGGACTGGGAGAATGGATCGGAGGGCATGATGGCCAGCATCTGGGCAATCTTGCCCTTAAGCTCCTCTATCTCCTTCTCCTGGCTGCGGATCACACCTGAAAACGATAATCATGTAAAAAAAAATAAGCAAAAGGCACGGACCATACAAAAGCTAAAATGGAAAGGCAAATGCTATGCGTAAGAATTAAAAATGAGGAAATCAGACTGAATTTATGACAAATAATATCATAAGTTTCCAGAATATGAAACTTATTTTTGGATGTAGGTATGTTATATTAATATTTGACATAGTGCATGTAATTTGTCCAAAAAGCAATATAAAGAAATAGTTTTCAATTAGCTAAGTAAAATATACACTACACAAACACGGCACACAAAACCATTCTGGATATAATTGGTATGACAGGTGGTAATATAAAATTATGACAGATGGTAATATAAATTTATGACAGATGGTAATATAAAATGTGAAAGAAAAATTTGTAATTTCAGGTGAACAGTAAAATCCTAGAGTATTTCAACAAATCTGGAGAATCAACAAAATATATAATAAGTAAAGACCTGAATTATTCTGATAAACTTGATTTTATTCATGAATTTTGCATTTTTTCACGAAACATTCATTTCAAATCTCTACACTTTTTAATTTTCTACAAAAATAACACTACTTTCACAGAAAAAATTACACAAATAATGTGTGCTTTTCTTCAAAATTAATACCCCTTTTCCAAAAAAAATAATGCGAATAATAGGTGTGCTTTTATTAAAAAATAACACCCCTTTTAAAAAAAAAATAATGCGAATAATAGGTGTGCTTTTATTAAAAAATAACACCCCTTTTAAAAAAAAAATAATGCGAATAATAGGTGTGCTTTTATTAAAAAATAACACCCCTTTTACAAAAAAAAATAATGCGAATAATAGGTGTGCTTTTATTCAAAAATAACACCCCTTTTACAAAAAAAATAATGCGAATAATAGGTGTGCTTTTATTCAAAAATAACACCCCTTTTACAAAAAAAATAATGCGAATAATAGGTGTGCTTTTATTCAAAAATAACACCCCTTTTACAAAAAAAATAATGCGAATAATAGGTGTGCTTTTATTCAAAAATAACACCCCTTTTACAAAAAAAATAATGAGAATAATAGGTGTGCTTTTCATAAAAAAATAACACCCCTTTTCCAAAAACGCAAATAATAGGTGTGCTTTTCTTAAAAAATAACACTCCTTTTTCAAAAAAGGTGTGCTTTTCTTAAAAAATAACACCCCTTTTCCAAAAAAGGAGTGCTTTTCTTAAAAAATAACACCCCTTTTCAAAAAAAAAAATTTATCTTCCACCACACTATCTTTGTGTGTGTATACATGTGTGTGGTGTGTGGTGCGTGTGCTGTGCGTGGCAGGTGTATGTTATATGGAACAGTTTATAAAGTGTGTATGGAAAGTTATAGTGTGTGATCCATTATGCTGAAATCAGTTTAATAAAAATAATGTTCTTTAACAAACAAAAACAATGACTGCTCCCAATATAACGCAGGGGCTATCCCTAGCATATTGTAGAGCGAATGTCGATGGTATGGATATATACTGTGCTTTATTATGTTGTGCCTTTATTGTTGTCGAAACATTTGTGTATAAAATCATGTTTATTATAAATAATGTTCTACAAAACAATGACTGCTCCCAATATAACACAGGGGCTATCCCTAGCATATTGTAGAGCGAATGTCGATGGTATGGATATATATATATATATACTGTGCTTTATTATGTTGTGCCTTTATTGTTGTCGAAACATTTGTGTATAAAATCATGTTTATTATAAATAATGTTCTACAAAACAATGACTGCTCCCAATATAACACAGGGGCTATCCCTAGCATATTGTAGAGCGAATGTCGATGGTATGGATATATACTGTGCTTTATTATGTTGTGCCTTTATTGATGTCGAAACATTTGTGTATAAAATCATGTTTATTATAAATAATGTTCTACAAAACAATGACTGCTCCCAATATAACACAGGGGCTATCCCTAGCATATTGTAGAGCGAATGTCGATGGTATGGATATATATATACTGTGCTTTATTATGTTGTGCCTTTATTGTTGTCGAAACATTTGTGTATAAAATCATGTTTATTATAAATAATGTTCTACAAAACAATGACTGCTCCCAATATAACACAGGGGCTATCCCTAGCATATTGTAGAGCGAATGTCGATGGTATGGATATATACTGTGCTTTATTATGTTGTGCCTTTATTGATGTCGAAACATTTGTGTATAAAATCATGTTTATTATAAATAATGTTCTACAAAACAATGACTGCTCCCAATATAACACAGGGGCTATCCCTAGCATATTGTAGAGCGAATGTCGATGGTATGGATATATATATACTGTGCTTTATTATGTTGTGCCTTTATTGTTGTCGAAACATTTGTGTATAAAATCATGTTTATTATAAATAATGTTCTACAAAACAATGACTGCTCCCAATATAACACAGGGGCTATCCCTAGCATATTGTAGAGCGAATGTCGATGGTATGGATATATACTGTGCTTTATTATGTTGTGCCTTTATTGTTGTCGAAACATTTGTGTATAAAATCATGTTTATTATAAATAATGTTCTACAAAACAATGACTGCTCCCAATATAACACAGGGGCTATCCCTAGCATATTGTAGAGCGAATGTCGATGGTATGGATATATATATACTGTGCTTTATTATGTTGTGCCTTTATTGTTGTCGAAACATTTGTGTATAAAATCATGTTTATTATAAATAATGTTCTACAAAACAATGACTGCTCCCAATATAACACAGGGGCTATCCTTAGCATATTGTAGAGCGAATGTCGATGGTATGGATATATATATACTGTGCTTTATTATGTTGTGCCTTTATTGTTGTCAAAACATTTGTGTATAAAATCATGTTTATTATAAATAATGTTCTACAAAACAATGACTGCTCCCAATATAACACAGGGGCTATCCCTAGCATATTGTAGAGCGAATGTCGATGGTATGGATATATATATACTGTGCTTTATTATGTTGTGCCTTTATTGTTGTCGAAACATTTGTGTATAAAATCATGTTTATTATAAATAATGTTCTACAAAACAATGACTGCTCCCAATATAACACAGGGGCTATCCCTAGCATATTGTAGAGCGAATGTCGATGGTATGGATATATACTGTGCTTTATTATGTTGTGCCTTTATTGTTGTCGAAACATTTGTGTATAAAATCATGTTTATTATAAATAATGTTCTACAAAACAATGACTGCTCCCAATATAACACAGGGGCTATCCCTAGCATATTGTAGAGCGAATGTCGATGGTATGGATATATACTGTGCTTTATTATGTTGTGCCTTTATTGTTGTCGAAACATTTGTGTATAAAATCATGTTTATTATAAATAATGTTCTACAAAACAATGACTGCTCCCAATATAACACAGGGGCTATCCCTAGCATATTGTAGAGCGAATGTCGATGGTATGGATATATATATACTGTGCTTTATTATGTTGTGCCTTTATTGTTGTCGAAACATTTTTGTATAAAATCATGTTTATTATAAATAATGTTCTACAAAACAATGACTGCTCCCAATATAACACAGGGGCTATCCCTAGCATATTGTAGAGCGAATGTCGATGGTATGGATATATACTGTGCTTTATTATGTTGTGCCTTTATTGTTGTCGAAACATTTGTGTATAAAATCATGTTTATTATAAATAATGTTCTACAAAACAATGACTGCTCCCAATATAACACAGGGGCTATCCCTTGCATATTGTAGAGCGAATGTCGATGGTATGGATATATATATATATACTGTGCTTTATTATGTTGTGCCTTTATTGTTGTCGAAACATTTTTGTATAAAATCATGTTTATTATAAATAATGTTCTACAAAACAATGACTGCTCCCAATATAACACAGGGGCTATCCCTAGCATATTGTAGAGCGAATGTCGATGGTATGGATATATACTGTGCTTTATTATGTTGTGCCTTTATTGTTGTCGAAACATTTGTGTATAAAATCATGTTTATTATAAATAATGTTCTACAAAACAATGACTGCTCCCAATATAACACAGGGGCTATCCCTAGCATATTGTAGAGCGAATGTCGATGGTATGGATATATATATACTGTGCTTTATTATGTTGTGCCTTTATTGTTGTCGAAACATTTGTGTATAAAATCATGTTTATTATAAATAATGTTCTACAAAACAATGACTGCTCCCAATATAACACAGGGGCTATCCCTAGCATATTGTAGAGAGAATGTCGATGGTATGGATATATATATATATATACTGTGCTTTATTATGTTGTGCCTTTATTGTTGTCGAAACATTTGTGTATAAAATCATGTTTATTATAAATAATGTTCTACAAAACAATGACTGCTCCCAATATAACACAGGTGCTATCCCTAGCACATTGTAGAGCGAATGTCGATGGTATGGATATATACTGTGCTTTATTATTAGGTTGTGCCTTTATTGTTGTCGAAACATTTGTGTATAAAATCATGTTTATTATAAATAATGTTCTACAAAACAATGACTGCTCCCAATATAACACAGGGGCTATCCCTAGCATATTGTAGAGCGAATGTCGATGGTATGGATATATATATACTGTGCTTTATTATGTTGTGCCTTTATTGTTGTCGAAACATTTGTGTATAAAATCATGTTTATTATAAATAATGTTCTACAAAACAATGACTGCTCCCAATATAACACAGGGGCTATCCCTAGCACATTGTAGAGCGAATGTCGATGGTATGGATATATACTGTGCTTTATTATGTTGTGCCTTTATTGTTGTCGAAACATTTGTGTATAAAATCATGTTTATTATAAATAATGTTCTACAAAACAATGACTGCTCCCAATATAACACAGGGGCTATCCCTAGCATATTGTAGAGCGAATGTCGATGGTATGGATATATACTGTGCTTTATTATGTTGTGCCTTTATTGTTGTCGAAACATTTGTGTATAAAATCATGTTTATTATAAATAATGTTCTACAAAACAATGACTGCTCCCAATATAACACAGGGGCTATCCCTAGCATATTGTAGAGCGAATGTCGATGGTATGGATATATATATACTGTGCTTTATTATGTTGTGCCTTTATTGTTGTCGAAACATTTGTGTATAAAATCATGTTTATTATAAATAAAAGAAAATAATAAACCTTCACGTAGTCCCAACTGTCTCTTAGCCTCCCCGACGGCTGAAAACAGATCCAGTTTGATGCGAGTCTCGGCACTCAGGGATCTCTCCAGGTGCTGTGCTCTCTCACTCATTGCCGTCAGAGCCTTCCTCCAAGCCTCGGGTCCAGAGTCACGCTCCCTCTCCAGACACTTTCCTTCCAAAGTACTCACCTTGAAACACAGAACAAAACATATTTTATCACTAATTCAGACGACACTTTTTTCAAATGTTATGTCGAAATGAGTAATTTTTAATTTATTTATGAATAAACTAGTGAACCCCCGGCAATGTTTCAGATACATCCATCAGACCCATCAGCATCTCCCGTCCCTTCAGGCCCTTTAGTTTACAAAAACTAACAATTCCGCATACAGACAATCTCTGAATGCAGTTGTATAGTTTAAACATTATTAATTCATGAATCAAAAAGGTTAATGGGGTTACTTTCCTTCTTATTTTCTATTATGTGCGAGGATCATCAGAGTAATAGCATCAGATTGGTGCTAACTCCTTCTCACCCACTGTTAATATCTTTGTGCGGACTGTACAGAAGATGAAAACATATGTGCAATCACAATTATTGAAAAAGTAGTATAGAAACTGAATAATAATTGTTTCAGATACATCCATCATACTACTCCACCAAGAATACCTACCTACATATCAACAATAGTTTAAGAAATAATCCCTAATATTGTAAACACAATGCATTTCACTGCCCATTAGGGCACAATACCATGTACCGTTACACCGAAAAAACCAGCCATTACCATAAATCAATTCATTATATTCAATTTCACTAATTATCTAAATAGGGATTGGTCAAATATAAATAGTCTCAACCAACCAGAATAAAGTAAATTTATTTCATTTTGTATTGTATAATATCAATAGTTTTAAATGACCAATCACAAGAACCTGTAAGCTCCTCCTACATAATTAATCTATAAATATAAGTAAAATTTGTCAAAATAGTCATAAGCTAGTTAATGCCCTAACAAGGCGAAATAGGCCTATCGCGCAGAATAAAAAATTAATGTAGAATCAAAAAGTCTTTACTTTTAATTATAGATAAAACTTATAATGGAATTCTACCAAATAAAAACTTCGTCGATAATTAGTATAGAAACCCCCTCAGAGCTTAATCCATTGATATATTTATTTTACTCTTTTTAATAATTTATGCATTGATCTGCTTATTCTTTTGAAGAAGTGTATGTGATACAATATCACTCCAAGGGCACTAAAATTATTATCAGCCTTCGTGGCTTAGTTGGTTAAATATCTGACTCCTGAGCAAGATCCCGGGCTTGATTCCCAGTGTAGAGATAGTTTTTAATTGCATTTTCGGTCTGGATTTGTGAGACGATAAATATCACATATCTCCAGAATGTCAACATTTTAAAGTGTGATTGTAAATCAATTTTGACATAGTTCCTGTTAGTTTCAAAATGAGACTTATTGTTAGCCTCTTTAGAATATGATCATCATCAATGACTCCACAGTCCATTGTGAGCTTTAGCCTCCTCCAGCATTCCAAGTCATCTCCGTCTATCCTGGTGTTTGGTAAATGTGGCAACACTTAAAACCCTTTCCTCTCCCAAAAGTATTACTACCTACATCAGTATTAACAGAATTCAGCAGTCATTATAATCGTCTACAACTCGTCACCGTGTACGTCTCACTGACAGTGAAGTTCGATACAAGACGAAATATAGATTAAAACTATGCACCGTGCGCATTTAATACCACAAACCATGTTTAGAAGTGGTGTGTCATACCAACATTATAGTATTGTGATATAGAGGTTATAGTGGGTGCCTTCCTTGTAGACCTCCAATACAAAGGAAAAAGTGTACCATCAGATAGGTGCAGTGCAATATTCCCTTCTCTCACAATAAATACTGTGCATCTTGTTATCATATCTGCGTACCTGCACAGGTCCCAATATCTTTCTGAGTATTTCTTTTTTCTAGAATATGATAACCATATTAAATTTGAAATAAAAACCTGTTGTTCTGCCATATGTAAGTCTCTCTCGAGCCTCTGTCCTCTCTCCCTGGTCTGCTGCAACTGGGTCCTGAGTGTATTCAGTTCAGCCTCCAGAGCTGCCCTCCTCTGTCTTCCCCCCTCCCCCTTCCTGCGCTCCTCTGCCACCCTCCTTTCCGCGGCGGCCAGTGACGCCCTCTCAGAGGCTCTGCTGGCGCTGAGACGGGAAGTCAACTGCTCGTTCTGCTGACGGAGTTGGCTTATCTCCAATCTGGCTTGACGCAATTGACGTTCGCTGTTTTCCCCTGCGACATACTCAAAATTATTATGAACTCTAATCTTTCTTAAAGTTCTTCCTTTCATGTACAAAGAATGTTAGTATGTTCAAAAATAAACTTGATAGACCGAACAATAATAATATAATAATTTGGATTATTTATATAGAGCCATTTTCGTGAATATTTCACCTCAAGGGCATTGAAAATTAATAATAATACATTTATATAGATAAGAAAGGAAACTTACAAACAATACACCACAGAGACCACTCAGTATTTATATAATAACAAACAAAAAATATGTGTGCTCCCTGGTTGGCATCATAATAAAATAAAATAAAAATATGTGTGCTCCCTGGTTGGCATCATAATAAAATAAAATAAAAATATGTGTGCTCCCTGGTTGGCATCATAATAAAATAAAATAAAAATATGTGTGCTCCCTGGTTGGCATCATAATAAAATAAAATAAAAATATGTGTGCTCCCTGGTTGGCATCATAATAAAATAAAATAAAAATATGTGTGCTCCCTGGTTGGCATCATAATAAAATAAAATAAAAATATGTGTGCTCCCTGGTTGGCATCATAATAAAATAAAATAAAAATATGTGTGCTCCCTGGTTGGCATCATAATAAAATAAAATAAAAATATGTGTGCTCCCTGGTTGGCATCATAATAAAATAAAATAAAAATATGTGTGCTCCCTGGTTGGCATCATAATAAAATAAAATAAAAATATGTGTGCTCCCTGGTTGGCATCATAATAAAATAAAATAAAAATATGTGTGCTCCCTGGTTGGCATCATAATAAAATAAAATAAAAATATGTGTGCTCCCTGGTTGGCATCATAATAAAATAAAATAAAAATATGTGTGCTCCCTGGTTGGCATCATAATAAAATAAAATAAAAATATGTGTGCTCCCTGGTTGGCATCATAATAAAATAAAATAAAAATATGTGTGCTCCCTGGTTGGCATCATAATAAAATAAAATAAAAATATGTGTGCTCCCTGGTTGGCATCATAATAAAATAAAATAAAAATATGTGTGCTCCCTGGTTGGCATCATAATAAAATAAAATAAAAATATGTGTGCTCCCTGGTTGGCATCATAATAAAATAAAATAAAAATATGTGTGCTCCCTGGTTGGCATCATAATAAAATAAAATAAAAATATGTGTGCTCCCTGGTTGGCATCATAATAAAATAAAATAAAAATATGTGTGCTCCCTGGTTGGCATCATAATAAAATAAAATAAAAATATGTGTGCTCCCTAGTTGGCATCATAATAAAAAATTAATCATTCCATCACTTTATCTATCTCTATCTAACTAGGAATAATAATTCCTGTTTTAAGTAAGGACAATTATCATTTTATCATTTTGGCTGCGGTAAGATTTGCGAAAAAGGTGCGTTTTGAGATTTTTTCTGAACGAAGATTTGTCTGAAGGTGTATGGGAGCTTATTCGATGCATTTGGTCCTGACACAGCAAACTAGTGAATACCTACTGTAGATCAGGGGGGCAAGTCTGGTCAACCGTCGCAATTAAAACCCTCATGATTACCCATATCATGGATATAATTATCATATGGAGTTCTATAATATCTAGTGTCCGACTGAAGGTCAGATTTTGGCCGAAGCCGAAGCCGACTGTTCGGCCTTAGCCGTAACCTTCGGCCGAAGCCGAAGGTTTGATTTTACTAAAAAAATCTATTAAAATAATAAATAATCTGCTTTCGTGACTTAGTTGGTTAGCATGCACATTAAAATGATTAAAAATCGATACGACAATTTACTAATAGCGAGTTAAATTGAGCTTTCAAAATTTATTTACATAGGATTTAAGAGATTTTCTTCCAAAGTATTTTACGACCAAAGTACATATCTAATTGGTACTTTAATGTGAATAAGTACATACATTGTTTTAACAACAACAAAAAAATACTCAGGTTTAATGTTATCCACACTTTCTTCTAATTTTTTTTTTTTTTTTTTTTAAAAAAAAATGAATATGTCCTTGTTAAACAAGTACATATACATCTTCCTACGTTCCCTAAAATAAGCAAATAAATGCTTGTGCTATAGGTGAACGAAATCGGTCGAGGCAGGATTCGAACTCGCGACCACTGGATTACTAACCCAGCGCGCTACCCGCTCTACCATCGACCCATCTGTATGACCCATCGACCCAATTCAAACCAACAAAACACAACACAGTGCACAAACACAAATTATTAATAATGATTAATTATCATGTGCGTTCAGAACTACTCTTGTTTTCGAATCTTTTTTTATTATTGCATATGCGCAAACATTGGATTTTTTTCCCTGTCGGGAGTCAAAGATATTTTTAACAGATTTTTAATTATCTCAATAGAGACGAAGTTGGAATATTTTACTGTAGGAGAACCGGGAAATCAAGGTACCTACAGGGCTTACGACCTGTCATCGGCTTCAATCCAATGTTTGCGCATATGCAATAATAAAAAAATATTCGATTACTTACACATTGGTACAAGTAGGTAAATAAGACAAAAATGACCTTATAAGTCTGGCGCAATTCAGGGGTGACTTCTATGCGAAAAATGCATTTGTCACCTCAGGTATAAGAATTGTTGCTCTCATTATTTACAAAAAAACCAATTCTCTCAATAGATGGCGTTACAACAAAAAAATAAATAAAATAATGTAATAATAAATATTAAGAATGTTGTTCATAATTTCACACATAGATGGCTGTAGTAAAAATTCCTTATTTTCAAGCGAAAAGAATTTCAGTATTACAATATATAGAACTTTCAAAATTGAATTGATAGGGATCTCATTAAAAAGGCATAATTGGTGAACGTTGTGCAAGCGCATAAAGTGATCACGTAAACCAGCCGATGACAGGTCGTAAGCCCTATAGGTGCCTTGATTTCCCGGTTCTCCTACAGTAAAATATTCCAACTTCGTCTCTATTGAGATAATTAAAAATCTACTCTTGTTTTGTTTCTGTCGACAGTCGGCACGCGACACTGGGCCAGCCGAATCAATACACCCGCTACACATGTCATGTTTCTGTCGACAGTCGGCACGCGACACTGGGCCAGCCGAATCTATACACCCGCTACACATGTCATGTTCGCGCATGTAAATACAAGTTTTAAATGTTTTTAGCGGCTGACAAAAAGCTTCGGCTTCGGCCGAAAATTCGGGTTATTTTTGGCCGAAGCTTCGGTCGGACACTAATAATATCCTAACATAGATATCATGGATATAATTATCTTATGGAGTTCTCCATATGATAATTATATCCATGATATGAGTAAACATGGATGGTTTTGATTTCGACAGTTGACCAGACTTGCCCTCCAGATTAGAAGTAACTGCCTTTAATGATAATAATAATCAGGTAGACTGTGGAATAGCCTACTCAGTAATAATGTTACACAATCCATACAAATCTTATTTATTTTTTGTACATAATATTCCCATTCAAGCAACATGGCTACGTAGAGGACAACAGCGATTAGTATTTGGATCCATTATACTCTTCTGAAGAAACGCACTATGTATCGTTGGAGAGGGTATGCAATCTGCTCAGGAAAATATTAATCTTAAAAAGACCCAGGTAGTAAGATGGTGGAAACACAAAGTTGGGAAGATGGTTCCACAGTCGGGCTGCTGTGTTAATTAAAGAATTCAAGAAGTGACTGCTTCATGTATGTTGAAGTTTTACTTTGAACGGGTGTTGATATTAATTAAACGAATGACTATTGTGAATGGGTGGAAGAGGGTCCAGAGACGCAAATTCTTCTGAGCATCTCCCGTGGTAGTATCTATAAAATAAACATAGAATACCGACCTTGCGTCTGTGGTCTAGTGATTGCAACCCATCAGTCAATGATGGGTCGTAAATCATTGGATTACAAAGTATGACAACATTATTATGTACAACAACAGAAAGATTGATTTTTTTTTTTACCATTCCAAATTTATTTATTAGAAAGATTGATAGCGAAAAAGAAAAAAAAAACTTAAAATAAGAAAAATACTTTACACCAATACAAAAATCTTCTTCTAAAATCTTAGAAGGAAAAGAAGATAGTTTGGTTTTGATGTAAATTTAAATTTTGAAAGAAGAGATAGTTATGTTTTTATATTATGAAACTGCTTACTTTGTTCGAGGTGTTTTTGGTTCAATTCCTCTCTTTCTTTGTTTGACTCCTTCTCTCTCTTCCAATCCTTCTCTCTGTGAGATTCCTTCTCTTTCACTGTTTCATTTTCTTTAAATATATCTTTCTCTTTACATGTTGTGTCCCTTTCTTTGTTGTGAGTGCTTTCTCTGTTTGAATCTTTGTCCTTGTGACTAGCACCATCTTTATCTCTGTGACTCTCTTTATGATTCTGAGATTCTTTTTCTTTATTTGATTCTTTATCTTTATTTGATTCTTTATCTTTTAATTCCTTATTTTTATTTCTCCGTCTGCTTTCTTCTCTTTGTGTATTGACATTTTCTTTTTTATCCGTTTTGGAATTTGACTTAGAACCTACAACAAAACAAACAACATACATATATAATAAAGTTTCAATAACATAAAATAGTAAACCAGTTCCATAGCTCTAGACAACTGTTGCTCAACACCATTTCATATATTTATAAAATTTCAATCACATAAAATAGTAAACCAGTTCCATAGCTCTAGACAACTGTTGCTCAACACCATTTCATATATTTATAAAATTTCAATCACATAAAATAGTAAACCAGTTCCATAGCTCTAGACAACTGTTGCTCAACACCATTTCATATATTTATAAAATTTCAATCACATAAAATAGTAAACCAGTTCCATAGCTCTAGACAACTGTTGCTCAACACCATTTCATATATTTATAAAATTTCAATCACATAAAATAGTAAACCAGTTCCATAGCTCTAGACAACTGTTGCTCAACACCATTTCATATATTTATAAAATTTCAATCACATAAAATAGTAAACCAGTTCCATAGCTCTAGACAACTGTTGCTCAACACCATTTCATATATTTATAAAATTTCAATCACATAAAATAGTAAACCAGTTCCATAGCTCTAGACAACTGTTGCTCAACACCATTTCATATATTTATAAAATTTCAATCACATAAAATAGTAAACCAGTTCCATAGCTCTAGACAACTGTTGCTCAACACCATTTCATATATTTATAAAATTTCAATCACATAAAATAGTAAACCAGTTCCATAGCTCTAGACAACTGTTGCTCAACACCATTTCATATATTTATAAAATTTCAATCACATAAAATAGTAAACCAGTTCCATAGCTCTAGACAACTGTTGCTCAACACCATTTCATATATTTATAAAATTTCAATCACATAAAATAGTAAACCAGTTCCATAGCTCTAGACAACTGTTGCTCAACACCATTTCATATATTTATAAAATTTCAATCACATAAAATAGTAAACCAGTTCCATAGCTCTAGACAACTGTTGCTCAACACCATTTCATATATTTATAAAATTTCAATCACATAAAATAGTAAACCAGTTCCATAGCTCTAGACAACTGTTGCTCAACACCATTTCATATATTTATAAAATTTCAATCACATAAAATAGTAAACCAGTTCCATAGCTCTAGACAACTGTTGCTCAACACCATTTCATATATTCATAATATATCCATGATGAATAAACTGTTGCTTCAAAACTGGTTGTATAATAATAGTACAGTCGTGGTTTAAACAAAGTTAATTATAATAAAAAATATATATTTTAACCAATTAGCTGGGTAAAATAACTACACTCATGGGTCAGTCCAAATCACAACATCCACCCGTGTTACCCATGGACTCAGATTTTGTTGATATTTTTTTTTTGTTTGTTCCCTTAGACATCCTTATTTAACAGTTCAAAATATTATTTTGATATCTTGTACACTTTTTTAGATATAATATTTTGAAATTTGTTGAATAATGACCCGAGGGCTATTTCCGAGGCCAAATTAAATTTAATGAATAGTTATGTCACAACCTTATAAGTTATTACAAAACACGAGAAGAAAGAGAAAGGTGATGTTAAAATAAAATTTCTACATCTGTGTGTTCCTGCTCCATCCTTTCACTGGGCCTTTTATAGATGTTATTTGTAATTTAATTGAATGCATTGATCCATCTATTACAAAAGGTACAGGACGGGTGCACTATTTTCCTGACGCCAAAGTGACTCAAGATGTTCAAATGTTATCAAACAAAAATAGTCAAAAGGAAGGTTTTACAACAAATATAACATCACGTTCATCCATATTGAAACATATTGAATAATACGCAGTGACAATGATTACCACCCATTCTAGATGAGACGAGACTGGTGTGTTAATAAACACGCGTCTGTTGTGCTAAGGTAATGCAGACCTGCACATCTGTCGCTGGTCACCCCACATTGTGGGATATGCTTTGATGATATGAATAAATGAAAAAAATATTTAATAACACATAATTTAAAAAGTGAAAATAAATACTTTGCGCGCATTAAATATTCCAGCCATTACGCATATTAATTTTATTTCTGTTATGGTGAAAACTTTCATGTTTATTTTATATGATGGGCGCAAAGAAAACTAAATGATATACAGTGGTACATCGACATACGAGTTTAATTGGTTCCGCAACCATGCTCGTATCTTGAATTACTCGTATCTCGAAGCAAATTTCCCCATACAAAACAATTTAACTACCATTAATCCGTTCCAACCCCCAAAATGTCAACCCAGTTTTTTTATTACGTGGTTTTGAATAATAAAAACGTATTTATAAATGAATGGCAACTTGCCATTCATAACGCTATCTTAGTGCCAACATTGACGTATGCAAGTGAAACCTGGACATGGCAGAAGTCGCACGAAAGCAGAATAAATGCTGTTGAAATGAGATCGCTAAGAAGAATCTGCAATAGAACGATGTATGACAGGGTAAGAAATGAGAACATAAGGAAAGAATGTAAGATGAAGAAAGATATCATTAATAGAATGAAAGTGAACACACTGAGATGGTTTGGCCACATGGGTAGAATGAATGAGGAACGCCTGACGAAGAAAATATACAATGCGGATAGGAATGGATTGAGAGGCCGGGGCCGCCCAAGAAAGGGATGGCACGACCATGTGAACGATATTCTGAAAGACGGAAATGTTAGAAGCATGTACAATAGACGAACATGTATGAGACGATGCATGAATGTTGACGAGGCGATGAATGTGTGCCAGGATAGAAAGATATGGCGTTCGGTTCTCTCTGCCTACCCCGTAAGGGACATGGCGTGATGGTATGTATGTATGTATGTATGTATTTATAAATGACAAATATTTATTGTACAAAAACAAAAAAGGGAATGTAAAGAAATTAATTAGATATCCTCACTGGTCTTTGCCTTTTTCGCTACATTTTTTTCATTTTCACCTGTAGGAAAAAAACATGTCCAAGGAGGTTTGTTTCTTCCTCCCTCTCAGAATGTTCCGGAAATGAGTTAGGCAAGTGTCATTAAAAAGATCAGATGCCCGACCTGTTGCAACTTTTTCTGTGTGTTTCTTTTCCACGAACTGTGAAACTCTCTCCCACATTCCTAAGATCTCCTTTATCTCACTTGTAGAAATGACCTCCTCCTCCTCTGACTCCTCGAAACCAATTTCTTGCATAACCACCGTATGCTGCTGTGACTGTAACTCTTGTATCTACCGGCCGACCTGCTAAACCGAACTCGTATCTCGAATTTCGCTCGTAACTCAAAGTAAAAAATCACTCGCTCGCCGGCTCGTATCTCGAAAAACTCGTATGTTGGGGCACTCGTATGTCGTGGTACCACTGTATATATATAATTTTTGTGCATTTCAGAGTAGTATGATCTTGACGCTAGTCGCCAATCCATTTTAACATTTTTTCACATTCAAAGTCACAATTTTCACTCAAAAAGCCTTATTAAAAATTGGAAAAGTTATGATGCTTTTTATATTACAGTATCAGAAAAATGTAAAGCCTCGGAAATAGCCCTCTGGTCATATTGCAAAAAATGATATCTCAAAAATTATACAAGATATTAAAATAATATTTTAAATTGTTAAATATCTTACTATATAACACAATTGTTAGAAGTCAATTGGAGCATGCATCAGTCATCTGGAATCCACAATATAATATTTACATTAACAGTATAGAACGAATACAACAAATATTTTTGAAACATATGAAGTACAAATTTGGTAATAACTACAAACATGAATTGCAGACTTTACAGACAAGACGAAGGACCTCAGACTTAATGTACCTTTATGACATAATAAACTTCAATATTGACTGTACAGACCTTCTGAAAATTATTAACTTCAACATACCAAACAGACGAACAAGACACACCTCAACGTTCTTTTTAGACAAAAAAACACTAATGCCGCTCAAAATTCGCCATTGTACCGATGCCTTACCACGTATAATAATTTGGAAAAGATCAGGTCCGTGGACATATTCTGTATGTCCAGGACTCTTTTCAGGAGCCACGTTAGACAGGAATAATAATTTTTTTTTTTTTATTACCAGTAGTGAGTACAATGCACCATGAAATCAAAGGTGGGCTGATTAAGTTACAATTACTTATGTTGCTTACAATTACTTATGTTATATTTGTTTAAAAAAATATTATTGTACGTTGCCCATTTTTTCAAATAAAATAAAAAAAAAAAAAAAAAAAAAAAAAAATAAAAAATATGGATGTCAACAAGAACAAATAAAAAAAATATCAACAAAATCTGAGACCATGGGTGGACAGTGGACACGGTTAGATGTTTCAACCTGGACTGACCCTAATTCAAATAGAAGCTTCAATTTCATTTGCAGTAAAGTTGTCGCCAAATAACTAGAACTTTTAGCCAAGGGGGGCGATTTTCACGTAAACCAACAAATCAAAAAGACACAAATTTATTATACTATATTTTATTATTTGTATAAATATCTTGTGATAAAACTACAATAAGAGTGATACTATGCTTTTCCCTCAAATAAATAATATAAATAACACTTCCTTGCACCCAGCGCAAGTTGCGAGTTTATTGCCATATGGCAATTTCTTCCAATTAACCAGAGTTTCCAGCCCAGAGAAGCAATATTTGCGTGAGAAATGAATTTATATAAATTTCTCCTCTGCTGGGGATCGAACCCAGGACACCAGCACAGAAGCCAAACGGTTTACCAACTATACCACGGAGGTCGGTCAAACATGAAATTTGATTTCAACTGAGGAATGCATAAAATTATTATTGAGAACATGAAATCTTCGAAACATGCTAAAATACCAACGCTTAATAATAATAATTTATGATGCAAAGAAATATTTTTTACATTATATGGCAGACTTAGATAAAACTACAAACCTTTCCCACTTTTATCATTAGTGACCATTTCCGTGTCGGCATGCGAGGACTGATTCCCCTGAGCTGACCGGGAGTGTGAGTCTCTCTCTCCCGACTCCGTCTCCCTCTGTTGTCTATCACCGCCGCTGTTAGAGGTGACAGTCTTCTCCTTGTCAAGACTGCCGTGGCCTATCACACCGTTGGACTGCGAGTGTCTGCCGGTGTGGTTGTTATTCGACTGGAAGTATATTTTGCTACTGCCCTCTCTGTCTCTGTCTTTGTGACTGTTCACTGGGGCAGTGTGGTTTTGACTAGTTTTGCCCCCTGAGTGACAGGTCTCCCCTCCACCGTCTGACGTGGGTATGTGATGGTGGTTGTGATGCTGAGACGATGCGACATTGGCTTTGCCCTCCGATCGACTCTTGTTGTTGTGGCTCTTGGAAGAAGTGTTGTTGACGTGGACGGCATTGCCGTTCATCTGTTTCTCAACAATATTGAACTCTGCTGTCTTCTCTATGCTGACTGCGCACACCTCAGACTCCTTAATGGCAGACTGAAATCAAAGGCATTCATTAATTTCAAACAAGAAGTCTTGGGGCTTTGATGGTATCCAGTTATAAAATTGAAACTCAAATTAGTTTCCCCCACAGAGTAAAGGGAGTAAAGGAATAAACAGAGCTGACATACCATACTTTACCATCACGCCATTTCCCTATTTGGGGTAGGCAGAGAGAACCGAACGCCAGACTCCTCTCTCTTGACACACATTCCTCGCTTCATTCACGTCCATACATGCTCTTCTATTATTCTTACTTCTAACATCACCATCTTTCAAAATCCCATTTATGTGATCGTGCCAACTTTTTCTTGGACGACCTCTACTTTTCGTTCCTCTTTTATCAGCCTTGTACACTTTTTTTGTCAGACGGTCATAACTCATTCTTTCTATGTGGCCGAACCACCTTAGGGCATTTATTTTCATCTTACTTACGATATTTCTTTCAATCATACATTCTCGTCTAATATCCTCATTTCTTATTCTATCATACATCGTTTTACCACACATTCGTCTTAGTGACCTCATTTCAACCGCGTTAATTCTACTTTCATGCGTCTTCTGCCATGTCCATGTCTCACTAGCATACATTAGAGTCGGTGTGTATAGCTGACATAACCAATGACTTTAGGCCAGGGGATTGTTACACAAAGTCAAGTCGAACCTAAAAGTATTGAAATGAATCAACAATTTATCTAGTATGAGTACCTGCGCTAATTAATGCTCCTGAAGTATTTCCAAGGTTGGGTGCTTTGGATGCACTCATGAACATTGTTTTTGAGGAGTTCCTCTGAAGTCCCATTCCACTGGCAGCTTCCTCCAAATCCAAAAACCCCTGGTTGACCCTGATCTCTAGATGTTCTTACAATTATATCAACATCATCGGCATGTGCAAGGATCTGGCATGATTTTTTTTAATATTGTACTTGAGGTCTCAATTATGTTGTCTCTGAAGTTTTTCCTAGTAATATGTATGTTAAATAGCAAGCATGACACCCCATTACCCATTACCCTGTCACAGACCATTATATTATGTGCTGGTTTGTATTTTTACTCTGCAGTTTGAGTCATGCAATATGATTCTTACAAGTCTTACTAGCTTGCTGGGTATTCCTAATTTTATCGTCTGGTACAATTTCACTCGGCTCACACTTTCATACCTTGAAATATATGAACATATGATACATTATAGTCAAGGGTTTTCTCTAGTATTTGTCAAAAAGTAAATATCTGGTCAATTGTTGATCTTCCAGGTCTGAATCCACTCTGGTATTGTCCAACTATCTGTTCTATGTATGTCAGCAATTGCATGAATAGTACATTTGCAAACACTTAACAAACTAAATGAAGAAGTGTTACATGTACCTACCTCTATAATTACTACGCACAATTGTATCACACAGTGTTCCAATCTTTTGGGATCGACTCAGAAATCATGTCTATAATTAAAAGTAAAACACTTTTTTGATTCTACATGAATTTATTTTATTACGAGCTTATAAGTGCCCTAACAAAGTGAAATAGACCTATGGCATAAAATAAATTCATGTAGAATCAAAAAAGTGTTTTACTTTTAATTATAGACATCATTTACAATGGAATTCTACAAAATAAAAACTCCGTCGATTATTAAGACTCTGAAATCCATAGTTTGTTAATTATAGTATTCAAGTATGGTTCTCCACCATATTTGAGAAACTCGCCCGGCATGCCATTGTGCCGTGGGGATTAATTGTTTATTTAGTGAGACACTGCCTTCACTACCTCATCCAAAGTTGACTTTCTTTCTTTCTGTGTGATCACTAGTAAATATAAATTCTTAGGAAAATGAAAAAAAAAATTTAATAAAACATAATTACCTGAGTGTGAATGTGCGAGGGCAACGCTTGCTGCAAAAGTTGCATGTAGAAGGCGTTCTCCCTGGCCACTTGCCTCTGTCTCCTAGACCTCATACGATGGCCCACGTAGGCCTTGAGACCAAAGCCCAGCGTGACCACTGGATAGCCGATGCAGTGGGCCGCAAAGGGCCTACAAAGATCCACATGAGCCGGCATGTGACGCAGGTCCCTCAGCCTGACACCGGCCTCCATATAGACAAACACCGTGCACAGTATCATTGTCGGAAGACAGACGCCCTTATCTGCGGAGAAAAACAATATTACAAACTGACTTTTTCATGGTCACAATCCTAGGATTGGTTTGCATCAAGTATTCCATCTCCACAAATAGCTCCTACAGTTCACATCACTATAGTTTCTGCCCTTCGTCATTTCCTTCACTTTGAATGATGGATCATTGTTGGGCAACTCTCTTTAGGAGTTGTCTGATTTCTACAACTCTGCTCAATGGTCTGACCAATGGATCCAATTCATGCGCTTGTAGCACATTTCCGGCTGAGTCTATGTTTCGCTGCCTTAATCATTGAATATCCTAACATTGATATCAATGTTAGGATATTCAATGACTACAAAGCTCACAATACACAATTACCTATATCAATTTATCTATCACTTTGTTTTCAATACAGATATTCTTGTCAATATAATATTAATACTTTTCTTATTTATAATATTTTTGTACATATATCTGACTGCCTTAATGACATTGGAAGTAATCACATAAAGATTTTCAAAACTCAAAATAAATTCACATACAGCACAGAGAAAAGTTAAACAATAAAATATGATTAAGAATATTACCTGTATACCAGACATATTGTACCCATACATAAGTGCTGGCAGCAAAGAAGACCCATTGAACAGGTATAAAGAAGAAACAAATGATGTCTGATGTCAGAGCAATACAAACAAAAAATATAGAAAATGCCTGAAAAAACAAATTATCATTAGTAATTTAACTAATATAATTTAATTTAACTTTGATAAATGTATTGTAAAACTATTAATAAGAAAGGGAGGATATTACGACAAGAATACGACAGATGTTTTCCAAGTGTATATATTTATTTCTTATAACCAATCTCATATTTATTTATTTTCCAAGCTCAATAAAAGTACTTATAAAAATATAAAATAACACATAATGTGCGTTATTGAAAAAAAAACTAATGTTAAAATACAGTCCAAAACACGCACATACCGTAGCATTTCTATATAGGATTCAACAACTAACTAGTCAACAACATTATACATAATTTGTACTTGCTTAAACCAACATTGACATCAACGAACTCAATTAACGAATAACTCAGCCATTAAGTACGAATAGTAATTAAGTTATGATACACAATTGTTAGAGCTGTCAAAATTCTTCAGTGCTCTGGTACATAAAACTAATAAATAACATCAATTTCATATTTAATTTTTTGATAAATCAGGCACCTGTCATCTGATGATCTATATGATCACCTTATTCGCTTGCGCAAACGATTTATCACAAGATTTTTTTATAAATAAACGAGATAATGAGTGACTTTTGTAAATGACAATTCATTGCTTCCTTAAAACAATGATTGAAATTTGCCATAAATAAAATTCAAATATTTTTATATTCAACCCTAGATATTATTTATTTCATTTTGCTTTGTATATTTAACTAAAATACAAAACAAGTTACTTGAATAAAAGATAAATAGCTTACCAAACCCTGGTATTTGAACGAATCATAAACAGACCGAAGGAGCATCCAGAAAGGCCACAGAAATTCAAATCGAAACTCCAAAATAAAATCGGCGAGAATAACCATGGCCCACAATAACAAAATTTTCAGGTACAAGAGAGTGCTGAAAAATTATCAATATATTAATTACTCTTCACAATCGGTTGTATAATTGAGCAGTTAGTAATATTTTACTACTAAACAAAGTGGCGGCAAAATTATGTTACATTTCGATATCGGATAAGGAAGCAGATGGGATGTTTGATTGCCTTTTGACATTAACGGTGCCAGCTTAGACGTTCGGCAACCAAAGTAGAGCTATATATCAAAATAAAGTGTCACATTTTCGTGATAATACAAGAAATTGTGCGTGTTTTCATAAAAGAGTTCGTAATTCATAAATTTATCCACATTTATATTATACCTTCCGTAAATTCCTTCCGTGATCTTGTTGCGCTTTACCGGACGCCTCATTTTGCCGCATTCGGCATTTCGCCGCTTCATATTTTTCGCCGCTTATATTCGATAATATTCAGTCGTATATGTCACGCAGAAATTATTTTACAGTTTACATTAAAAACAAAAATTAATGTTCATGCAAAATATCTTTTGTTGTCAATTCGGCCTGCGATCACGTCAAATTTACGTACAAGGCCGAAGGCTATACATGTCTATTGTCACGGATCAAATGTTACCATACATTAAATAATCGAGTTCATAATATATTATAATTAATGTACAAAATTTCAATTGTAGCGAAAATTTCTGTGACAAAACATAGATTTTAATTATGATATACTAGATGTAGTACTCCGTGCAAAAAGTGAGTCATGGAATATCACGCGTTTAACGTTTTGGTTATATTTCATAACATATTTCAGTTTTCCTAACATTTCAACACATCCTAGATAAATGTTCTCTAAATCTTAATAAACAAAGTGTTTTTTTCGACAAATATATCCGAAAACAATTCACATTAGTCGTTATTCTCTATAGAAAAACGATTTGGTCTGCCATCTTAAAATCACCCCCCGTTGCGCATGGTATCTTCTTCTTCGCCCTCGCCTTTATCCCATTTACTTGGGGTCGGCTATCCTTATTTTATTTCGCCAAACTCGCCTGTCCTGTGCCAGATCAAGATTCCGCTCCCTCTCTCGCAGATGCTTTTTGATGCTCGACAGCCATGTGGCTGGTGGTCTGCCTGGTCTTCTCGCTGGAGTCTCGATGTCCAAGGCTTTATTTATCATATTGTCCGTCGGTCGTCTCAAAATGTGGCCATACCATCTCAGCCTGTTCTCGACTATTTTTTCGTCTATTGGGGCCACTTTGAAACTACCGCGGACGTGGACATTCCTCACTTTGTCAAACTTTGTCAGACCCCCAGCCCACCTTAGCATCTTCATTTCCGCCGCGTGCATCTCGGGTCTAACCACCTTCTTGTACACTTGTCCCTTGACTCTCACTGGCATTCTCTTGTCACACAGCACACCCGATAGGGACCTCCACCTCATCCAGCCGTTTTTTATGCGATGTGCGACATCTGTTTCGGGGTCGCTCAATGGTGATATTTTGCTTCCCAAGTATTTAAAAGACGACGTATCTGAAAGAAATTTTATTATTAATACTTAATTACACCCCCGAAGATTATATGGATCTGAAACACAATTAATCACTACTTTATACAATTGAAATGCTGAGGCCATCCGACAGCCCAGCCAATCAAATTTTTATGATACAACCCCGTTCGCGGAAAATATACTAAATTTGATTCGACAAGCGTTAAACTACGTATCCATGGTTGAACTGTCGCACGAGGCTCACTACATACAATTACTTTCTTATAATCATCGAGGGGTGATTATAAGATAGTTTTTAAGTGTTATAAAAAAGTTAAAGTGTTAAAGTGTAAGTGTTTCATCGCAGTCCTGGTTGGAGAGCAGTTTCATAAGATCTTTCAGTTATGTATATATTATTTTAATCATGCCTGTATTTTTATGTATTTGTCTTTTCAGATACATCGCAGCCGATTATGTTTTATTAGATTTTTATTTTCAGAGACAGAGTTTTGTGTCTGTTTTTGTATTTTAATTTGACCTTTCAGCAATTATTTATTATTTGGAATGTCTATATACAATTTTTATAACAATTTGGTGTGTCCCAACGTGGATCCATTGTTTTGTCACACGACGAGTTATCAATTTCGCGTCCCAACGTGAGACCAGGGGGGCAAGTCTGGTCCACCCGGCGAAATCAAAACCCTAGTGATTACCCATATCATGAATATAATTATTATATGGAGTTCTATAATATCTTTAGATGTCTTAGAACTCCATATGATAATTATATCCATGATATGGGTAATCACTAGGGTTGTGTCCCACTGACACGTCCTCCGCGGGTGGTAGCTGCGTGCGTTCGACACTATCACGCCACAGTGACAGCCTTCGGGCCTCGGGGAGGCCAACTATAGGGGCGTTCATCTCCAGGAAGCTTCTTCTGGACTTGAGTCTGCACTGATGCGGCTGTGAGCCATACATTGGATGTCTAGGGTCAGTTTGCTGCTTGCTCCGTTCGACTTCTGCTGCAACACGCCGTCTGATCGTAGTCTGATCCTGCCTTATCCAACATGGAGAGCGCTCAATAGGCTCAGAACGGGTGTCTCCTGCTGTTACAGTGACCTCAAGAAATGGGGTTACAGAGAGGAAGACATCTGCGAGTGTGGCGCCAGACAGGACAACGTGCACCTACTGTCATGTCCCATGACAGGAGCGACATGCACGCACCAAGACACAGTGATAGCGAACACTAGTGGAATCCGAGTGGCTGAATATTGGGGGCTACGAATATGATGGTGTTCCGGACACGGAAAGTAAGTAGTATCACTAGGGTTTTGATTTCGCCGCTCGAACTAGACTTGCCCCCCAGTATTCTTCTCCGCCTCTTAAGATATCATTCTCTATAGAAAAACGATGTGGTCTGCCAACCAAAACGTCAAAAATCCCCCGGAAAAACGCCTCATTTCAATTCATACAAAATTTGCTAACTACGACACGTATTTTTATTTTATTTTTATTTTATTTTATACAAAGTATACAAACAATAACTGGACAAAATATACAGGTGATACAAATATGAAAAAAAATTAGCATGCCCAGCATCACTTACATGTATACATTATTACCATTTATATATTTATGTAGTGTAGGAGAAAAAAAGAAAACAGTAAATAATCAGATATGTGACATGTGAGTGGGGAGTGTGTGTGTGTGTGTGTGTGTGTGTGTGTGTGTGTGTGTGTGTGAGTATGTGTATGTGTGGGTGTGTGTGGGAGTGTATGAGGATGTGTGTGAACCTTTATGTGATGAACCCAACTTATCAGCATGAGTATCTAGGATTATATTAGAGTACTTAATAATCTATTCTTTACCATAATCAATGGGGAGTTAAAAAGGTCTGCATCACTAATGTTGGAGTTATAAAAATGGGAAGTGCGGTATATGAAAGAATTCTGTCTGGCATTAGTGTTACAAGTGGGGAGGTAAAGTAGGTCAGTCAGTCTAGTCGGTCTTGTTGGCACTCTCAGAGTCAAGCGTTCTAGCAGATCAGGGCAGTCAACCGTTGAGTTTGCAATTTTGAATAAAAATATAACATCTGCTATAGTTCTGCGGCTCTCGAGTGATGTAATTTTGTAATGCTTTTTGTATATTATATTTAAAAAAAAATCTGGTATTACCGTGTTAGGCCGCTTTACAAAAATAAATTTGATGTATAAAATAATATCTATGGTTCAATTTTAAGTAAGCACCATTTTTTTTGACCAATAAAGACAACTGTAAAATGCAATACTCAATTTTATTTTATAACACACAACACATTGCATAAAACGAACGATCTTGCATATGTGATTTTTCATCATTTTCTTCATTGTAATGTTCCATGAGGTCTCTATTTTTTAGTTGGCGTGGTTAATCTTGTGAATCTTTCGATGGAATATTGTGACAACGACGTCGAGAAATTGATTTTTGTTATATTCATGTTGTGAAACAGTGTGCTCGTCAAACGACATCTTGACAATTTACGAGTTTTCTATTGTGGTAAGCTGACGTTCACTTCATACTAAAAGACGACGTCGACCGCGAAACAGTCGTTTCGTCAAATTCACAACGTATTATTCCCAAGACGAGTCGAGGGCGCTCTGGGGCGAAGGTACAATGGTCAAGAAAAAGAGACAAAGCGAACCGGGGGACGACTGCGGAGAGTCTACGGAGTCGTGTGACGAAACGGCTGCCCCGAGCTGTCAGCACGTCAAAAAGTCAGTCGACCAAGCTAAGCTGAAGAAGATACTTCGGGCGAACGGGTTCAGCACGGAATGTTCCGAGTGCAGCAAGACTGGAGCAACGGTGGACAAAGATGCCGACTTCTCTCTGTGGATGTGTCTCCGCTGCGGCTCACATCTGTGCAGCAGAAAAGCCAACCAACACGCCCTTGGACATTTTAAGACTCCTCACTCGGACAGTCACGCGCTGGCCGTCAACACCACGTCTTGGACGGTGTGTTGTTACGCGTGCGACCGCGAGATCAGTTACTCCAGCACCAAGAAACTACAAGAAGTGATAGAGTTTATTAAAAAGCAGCCGACGGGCGGTTACAAGGATACGGAGGAGCGTGCGCCAGAAGCTGCTATCCCAATGCCTTCTCCTCTGTCCATATTAGACAGTCCGTGCGTGTCGTGGTCACCGTCTCCCCCGTCCTCCCAAAGAGTGCGCGGTCTCAATAACCTTGGCAACACGTGTTTCTTTAATTCAGTTCTTCAGTGCCTGGTGCAGACACCGTATTTGCCGGGCGTGTTGCAGGAAATGTCTCAAGGAGGTGAAAACTTCCATCTTCAGGGGACGACGCTGCGTATACCGGGAAAGGAGGAAGGTGAAGAAGAAAAAGAAGTGGAAGTGCCACCGATATCTGGTGTCCTACCAAAGTGGGGCTCATTCACTGAGACTTTGGCTACCACATTGGAGACATTACAGGCACCAGGTATATATACCTTATTTCATGAAAACATCACACTTGTCACTAATAGGCAGAGATGTGCAAAATGGGTACCCAAAACCATTTGAAATGGAAATGGGTTGAAACTTTTCCATTTGAAAATGCAAAATACCTATTTTCAAAATGCTTTTTCAAATGCAAAATGGTTTCTCAGGTGAAATGAAAGAGTTGAAATAAAAAGCCTTGTATCAAAGTAATTATTGAACTATTAAACAATTTTGTAATTTAGTATTGGAAAATAAAGTAGAACAGTTTGTGGAATAATTTTCTCAAGTCTAGACTAATTTTAATTCTCTAAAGAAATCATTGTTACTGATACTGTGTAAAAATCGGCTATAAAAATTTGTATTTATAGCCGACAAAGATAAGACATGGAGAAAGTTTGTTGACATTAATTTGTCTTTTGGTTATTAATTACATTTACGTCTGAGTATTCATGAGATGGCACTTAGATGAAAAATCTTGGTGTGCTTTTCAATGAACTTCAGTAAAACCTTGTTCTATCTGCATACACCAACATTATTATTAAATACTGATTTAATTACAAATGTTTTCACAAGGTAATAAATGATTCATGCCTTGTATCCTTGTCTTGTTACCTTGTATCATTTATACTCATCCTTATGGATTTGAATTTATAAAATTTACTTCCACTGTGTTAACTTCCATTTTGAAATCAAATTTCCCAAATGTGTTAAATAGTGTATTTCCAAAAAAATACTATGAGTATTTTCAACATTTCTTTACTGAATAAGCATTTCACAATTTTAAAATTTAGCATAAATTCCCCAAAAATTAAAAAAAATATCGGTAATTGTTTGATAGTCCTGTGCCTTGCTGATCGCAATAATTTTTATATAAATGCATGTATACTATAGTAAAGTTAAAAACTTAATGGAAATGCTTTGAAAATTTTTAAATAAAAAAAATCCAACCAACAGAGTTGTGGATGCCTGCCCCCCTAGGCAACGTGTCATTTAGCTCAAGAAAAGAAACGATAACTCAATGTATGGAAATGACAGTTGTCACGTCACTGACAACTGTCACTTCCATACATTGAGTTATCTTTTGTTGAGCTAAATGACACGTTTGTCTAGGGGGGCTGGAATGGTCTGTCACCGGAACTTGTTGCTGCACAAAGTGTGTAAACATCTTGTGTAAAAACAAGCTTAGTGTGAATTGACTAAAAAAAATATAATAAATTATTCCCTGACATACGGCATCAATATTTTAATAAATTATGTATTGTTTTAGGTCGATGTGACGTATTCAATCCATCCAAATTGTTCAACAGTCTTGTTAATAAGTTCCCTCAATTTCGTGGTGGAGAACAACATGACAGTCATGAGCTACTGAGGCATTTACTGGAAGCTGTCAGGTATTTTGCATATCATTTATTTAATGTTTAACCTAGTAATTACTATGATGGATGGATGGATGAAATCTAAATTATAATAGTTGTAATCAAACAATATTCTTTCAAATATTAACCATGTGTGGTATTTTTCAAATTCACCCCTCGATAGAAGACCAGGTCTCACTTACCCAGACGAGTTTCTTGCCTTATATTTCTAGCACTGCAAACGTCACAATCTAACTGTAGTTACAATATTTTTAAAAGATGACTCAGCATTTATTATCAAGAGAGATTTATTTTATTAATTAATTATATTATCTAAATTTTATTTTTCGTTGCTCACTAGTAGCAGAATTTTGATGTACAATCTATTTGTACACAAAAAATATTGTACTCTGTAATTTAGTGCTTTCTTTCAAACCAATCATGTAAGGTTACATACTGTGTGTACAGCAAAGAGTAAAAAAATCTGTTATTATTAAGTAGGGAAGAGTGGGGATGTATGGGACAATTTTTTTTTTCAAAATAGAATTTGAGAAAGAAACAAAGGAATTTATTTAAAAAAAATATAATGTTACTGAACTTAAACCTAAAGCAATGACATTGAATAATTAGGTATATAAGATTAAGTATATATTAAATGAGTAATAAGAAATATTTTAAGAACATGATTTTGTCCCATACATCCCGATAGTGTGGAGGATTGGGACACCTACATGGGAGGAATGGGACATACATATATAAAATTAAAATTTATTTTATTCACTTTGTTGAAACAATCAAATTTGACTTCAAATACATGTATTTCTCTCATTATTTTTGTACCATGTTTTTGAGGTGGTGGCGGAACCAGAACCACATCATTTAGCGATACCAAGAAAAAATCTTCTGTGATTCCTGAACTGCATAAAATACTTGAATATATAAAGAAGGATCTGGAATTGATTTTTCTTTTATTACGTGTCGAGCTAAACAAAATGGGACATGTCCCCATACCTCCTACATTAAATTGTCCCAAACCTCCCACATACGCAATAAATTACACAATTTTATACAATCCATTTTAGGTTATGCTAAAATAATGTCTTATATAAAAATAATCTTATCTTTGCTCTTCGGTCTCCAAAAAGAATGAGATTAATAATAATTAGGCAGAAAAATGATAAACACCAATAACAACCGGTACACGCACCAAACTGATACTGATTTATCATTAAACATACCCTAAATACATCTAATGACAAATATAGGAATCTATGAAATGTACCTAACTTAACATGAATTTATGGGTACTGTCTCATTCCTCCTGCGTCCCATACCTCAACACTCTCTCCTACTTATGTACTTCTAAAAAGCATATAACATAATGTTTAAAAGAGAAATTAAAAGACCATTGCAGCATTAAAATAATTAAAAGCATGAAGAGAGGAAAAGGGGACGCAATTATATTATATCCAACTTTGAAATACAAACATTACAGATGATATAGTTGACAAACAAGAATGGTCCTCATGTAACTAGTTCTAAAACCATTTATTTATATATTATATAATTAACATAATTTTCAGGAGTGAAGATCTACGTAGATACCAAGGAGTAGTGTTGGAGAAATTAGATTTGACTTCAAGAGAAAAACGGTCAGATTTGGATACCGAAAAAAAGAATATTATCAAATATTACGGTCAGAAAGTTAATGATATGATGCTTCGTCCTGAACAGGTATGTCCTCGTATCATATCACCAGTAAAAATCTTTTAGTCTCTATAAATAATCCAACTCTTCTTTATCGTCTATCTTTGCTTTGAGTATCTCAGTTGGAGGATGTGATACTTCTTCTCCATTTAAATGTATAGTAAATAATGTTTTATTTTTTATGTTGTAGGTCTTCCGCGGTTTCTTGGTATCCACACTAGAATGCCAAGAGTGCCAACACTCCTCCAATAGAACAGAATACTTCTTGGATCTGTCTTTACCAGTCACAGCGGAGAAGCCCCAACCTCCCGTAGTCACCAGAAGAAAGGGACCTGCTCCTGGTAATTTATTACATTATATCCGCCATAAGCCATCATTTACATACATGCTACTATCATAACTCTTTACATATTTGTCTTTCAAGATATTGTCATTCCATTCTTGCATTGGTGACCTCCCATTTCTCAATATTTTTCTTTCAGCTTTGGGTAGTTTTGTGTTGTTTCAACCAGGTATGAGGATTTCAAAAATAAATATAACATTTGTCCCCTTATAAACTTGTCTAATTAAAATTTATGTATTGTTTTCTTGAACAATTTTATGTAATAAAGTTTAATCAGATATTTTTTGTTATTAAAATCATGTATTTTGAGTAGAGAATTATATAGCTTAATAAACTATCTAGTGATATATCACGTATTTCTGACTTGTTTAGTTGTTCCAAAGTTGTGGTTAATGAATATTTTCTTTTTTGTGGTAGATATGTATGTAATGCATACTATTTATTTATTATAGCAAAACATGATTGTCTCTCCTTATAAACATATTTTTTAGATAAATATTATTATTATCTATGACGTAACATTAACTTTCTTTCACTATTCTATAACCATACATATATGACTACAGACAATGTTCACAATATTTAAACTTTTTAAACAAGTACATACTACTATTATATTTTTTAAAAGAATATGTCCTTGAAATAAGGACATATACATCCTCATACATTCCCTAAACTAAGCATATATGCTTGTACTATAGGTGAACGAAATTGATCGTGGTAGGATTCGAACTGGCGACCACTGGACTACTAACCCAGCGCGCTAACTGCTCAGCCGCCACCCATCTAAAATAATTTTAAATATTTTAATTTGTATAATAATGTATAATAATTTCTATAAATAAGTCCAGTAGCTTGCTGTTCTTTCATATTACATACTATTGTTTATTTTATGACAAAATGTTAATATTGTTGTATGACTGTTTATTTTGCAGAAGAGCAAATAAATTGTTTGGGTGCTCCCGATGAAAGTAAACCATCAAAGCATCAGTTGAAGAAAGAGAAGCAAGCTGCTAGAAAATCGCGGAAGAATAAAAAAGGTAATATTTTATATAAAACTTTTGAGAAATTAATAAGAAATATTATTATAGCATAAAGAAATATTATTCAATAAAAGTAAATACGGGTATTAGCTGCGTAGAATTTTTTTATGAAAATGAAAAGGAGGACTATGTCCTTGATTGAGACTTGAATGAGGGGATGTAAAACATTTATGAAGATGAAGAATTGACATAGATTTTTATATGAAAATGAAAAGGAGGACTATGTCCTTGATTGAGACTTGAATGAGGGGATGTAAAACATTTATGAAGATGAAGAATTGACATAGATTTTTATATAAGGAACCATTAAGATAAAGATGAAAAATATAATGCGAGGAAAATCTCAACAATTTGTTTTTTTAATATAATATCTGCATGTGTATGAACTAATTATTTATTGTATATTCTATATTAGCAGGCGGAAATAATTCCATTAGTGGAGATAAGCAGACTGATTCAACTCAAGGAGGTGACGGAAGTGGAGAAAACAAAAGTGGGTCTGAGCAATCTGACGCAGACATCGAAGACAACTTAGAGGAGAATCCCAAGACACAGGACGGTGCTGAACTACCACAACCCAGACCTGACACGGCAGCTAACTTTGCACTCTACCACATGGAGTCGGGATACAATTCTGAGAAGCTCATCAGCTCAGACTCCATCAGAGCCAGTCCAGTCGATTTAGACACCAAAGAAAAGAGTGACGTTTCACCCGAAAGGATCGAAACCGAGAAGGAAGAAAAATTTTGCTTATCGGCAACAGCCATCCCCTTGGAATACAAACCTCTCAGCGTAGTGGACAGTCCGATGGGATCTAACCCCGACTCGGGCGTAGCCAGTCCAGAAACAGCCAAGAGGACGTTATCGGACACCATCAACGCTGAATCTCCCGTGACTAGCAAAGAGCTTGGTAGTCCTTCCTCCCTCTCCAGTGAAATCAACGTGGACATGTCCAGCCCCAGACAAAGTAACAATTCTCCCGTCAATGAACTTCAGCGACCGCTCTCACGCATTTCTTTTGCTAATGGAGAAAACTCCTCTGCATCCACGGGACTCAATAAATTCCATGGCACAAATAAGTATCAAAAGAAAAATAGTTTAGCATCGGGAGATATAAGCAACGCTATTGACATACTCAACGCAGACGTGGAACAGTTCAAATTGGATGGAGAGCTAAACAGAATAACAAATAGAATTCCAAATAGGATGAATAAAAGTTCCCCCGCATTAACGTTGAATGTCAATGAAAATTCTACTATTTTCGATCTTTCTGCGCCTAGAACGAATAGTCCAGATTCTGAATCTTCCAAATGGAGAAAAGAACTGTCTCCTTTCATAAATCGTTCCACAACCGTTTCTCCCCGCTACCAGTGTGATGATGGAGAGTACAGCATCCAGTCCTGTCTCAACCAGTTCACAACGTCCGAGTTGTTGGCCGGGAATAACAAGGTCGGGTGTGAAGCCTGCACCAAACGGGCTAACAGCGAAAAGACCATCTATACCAACGCAACCAAAAGGTTTTTGATCTCCAGTCCGCCCGCTGTTCTCATATTGCACCTGAAGAGATTTCAGATCGGCCCTCGATGCATGTTCCGTAAAATAATGAAACACGTCAACTTCCCCGTCATTCTCGATCTAGCACCGTTCTGCTCCCAGAAGGTCAAGACACTTCCAAACGTCTCGTCTGACCAAACCAAACTGCTCTACTCTTTGTACGGGGTAGTGGAACATTCCGGCAGCATGCACGGAGGTCATTACGTGGCGTATGTCAAAGTTCGACCCAATGTCGGATCCGGAGACAAGAGATGGAGCTTCCTTCCCACGGGGGGCCACGTCAGCGAGGAGGAAGAACCGGCTAAAACTGAAGAAACACCTACCGGTCAAGAAACAAGTATGGTGAATGGGGTGAACGGAAACGATGATACAGACAGCTCCATGTCGGGATACGAATCGGGAGATAAGGCTTCGGGAGGATCAGACGTAGAGTCTCCCGCTGGCAAGTGGTATTATATATCCGACAGTCGGGTCCAGGAAACAACTGAAGACCGAGTCTTGAAAGTTCAGGCTTATTTATTGTTCTATGAAAGGATTATGTGAATTACACAATTATATAATATTATATGTATTTTTAATTAAAATATTCTCAATTATCATCATCATCGTATATTTGTATTTATTAATCTTTACTATGGCTTTATGTACATTTATTATTATATACTTTTATTGAATATTATTTAGTCAGTTAATCAAAATCAACCATTTTAACTGTATTAAATCCATTTTCATATATTATTGAACAGAAGGCATTTCTGATAATCATTTTATATTCTTTTATTTCTATTATATTATGTTGATTTGTATATTTTTAACAGAAACAAATGTTATTATGTATTATCATTTTTTTTTATTTCTACTTAAATATATTTTATATAAAAAAGTAGATTTAGTTACGAGATATTTGTACATACATACATGATATTTTAGACTCGGGAAGGTAAATTATTTTGCAAAGACGACATAATAAAAATAAAAGATTTTATATATGAAATATTGCAACATAATTGTAAAGCATTTATTTATAAAATAGTCTTGTTTTAAGAGAAATGTATGTAGGTTATCAAAAAGATGCGAAGGCTCTTTTCAAAATAATTTACCCGCAATAGATTATCATAATACAACATGCTGACAAAAATGATCATATGAAAATTTTGTGATATTGTTGTTACTGTGTACAATTGTTTGTTCCCTTTCAATATTATTATATTCAAATCACTGGCTGATCACTTGAAATACTCTTCATTACAATTTCTTAGATAAATTGAAGACAAATAAAGAGAGAGTGTAAGATAAGGAATGATTGTGGAATCAGAATGAAAGTTAATTAATTCTTTGAATGAGTTTAAACATATTTAAAATTATAAACAATGAAATAAAATGCATTACTTTAAAGAATTTCTGTTTGGACCTTGTATTGTCCACGGTTTTTTCACAAAATCTTTACGCCAACTCATTTGTATATGAAAGATATGTCATTAGTCAAAATCATATTAGCTTTGACGGCAACAGTTTCACAAATGATAATTAATTCAATTTTCCTCTTATAAAAAATTTCAAATGAAAATATTTTTCAAATAATCTCTTATATGCTTTGGATTTTGAAGGCACAGTAATTTGTTAGTGGGATCAAAGTCGTATTATTATCGATTAAATATGACAAATTTCACAAAAATGACATTAAGTATCACCCAACAATTGTTTGAATGCTATTTTAACCACTTCATGCTGATTTTTTTCTCATGAATAGAACTAAAAATATTGGCTTAGCTAAATCATAAAATTTGCATACTATCACTTTTTTTGAAATAGAATACCTTTCTTATATTTTTCAATAAGTTAAAACAAAAACGATTTTCGTAAATCTCTACAAGTGTCAAATGGCAACTGATGAGCACAGTTTCTTTATCTTATGTAACGCAAACAAGACGAAACACGCGAGCAGCTTGGGTTATGACGGTGTGGTATGACGTTCAAAAGCATGTAGTGGTTAAAAGAAGGAAATATAAGAAACCTTATTAAACGGCGAGCGTGTACGAAACGTTGATCGTCTGCAAGGATAAAGAACGGTGCTTGATTCTCTCTGTCTACCCCATTAAGGTCACGGTATATATATATATATAAATTATCTATACATTGTTTTGTTTTCATCAATTTCTCCCATATTGATGATTTAGCTTTATGATTGTCTACTAGGTACTTGTAAATATATGACAATAAGTTGTTGAAAGAAAGTTGTGTTGGGTTTTTTTTTTTAATTGAATTGTATAGACATTTGCTCTGTAAACAATACGTAATTATAATACATAGTTTAATATTCTTCCAGTTTCACAGAAAATATTATTTTATTTCATTTGATCATAAATAAAATTACAAAAAAACAATATTTTTCTTATTATATGATCTAATCCTATTTTATAACAAGAATTTATTTTAACTAGTTGCATTTAACACATGAGATCCAACTGTCGGTGGAGATAGTATGTATAATTGAAGAATACGTACAAAACTTAGATATTTTGTTTCCTATATAAAACATGTAGGTATGTATGTCAGGAGAGGATAGTATGGAGGTCAGTCTTTTTTTCTTAACCCAGAATATGAAAACAGGATGATGGTATGTATGTATGTTTGGAGATAAAGTATCAAAACTATTGAGTGTCCGTAGATATTGTGTAGTGTATACTGCCATATAAATTGTATGAAACGATGTCGTCACTAAATTCATTTTTTATAAAAATTGTTAGTAAAACTTTGAGATGTACTACTACAATCTTAGTATTTTTTATAGCAAAATAAATTATCTAGTTGGGGTGTTACAGCTTTTTTCGATATTTTTAAAAACTTTGGAAATATAGGCAGTTAAACACAAATTTATCATAAAAAAAATTCTTAGTAAAAATCTTTGAAAAACTCTGGAATTTTTTTGAAAAAACAAATTTGAGGTTTTGTATTTGTCTATATTCAAACCAATTTTCAGGGTTCTGGCTTATATAGTTTTTGGGATATATGGAAAAATAAAGTAAAATTCAAAAGTTGATAATCCCTGACTGAAACAAAAATTCAAAATTCCGAGTATAAAATTTTTGTAGGCCTATAACAATCTATATATTCTGAAATTTTGGGCTCAAAGTTGGAAAAGCCATTAAAAATATAGACCCTGCATACAATCTCGCATATCCTGGCTTGATACTTTGTCGATATATGTTCAAATAACAAATTTCTCTTGAACATATCAACAGTTGGATTATTGAGTTATTATTCATTTCGTGGAATTCTATTATGAATTACAAAAAACAAAACAATTTGTCTTGATTCCACATTATTGATATGTAGCTATTTCATCCTTGGAGAGGGCATTTTATTGTAGAATTAGAGGAGTGATACAATTTTATGTACTTGTCCAACTGTTGATTCGTTCGAGAGAATTTATTTCTCTTAATGAATCGACAGTATTAAGCCAAGATGCGGGTACTAGGAAGGAATATTTTGTATGTCTTAGTGGACTTTTTACATGCTCAAAACACCAACTTAGAGGCTTTGCAGCATACACATTCTATATATATGGATGAATTTATGATTCGGAGTAGAACATTTTGTGTGTGTCCCTTATAACTTGATCCACTTAAAGCACAGAGCTCAAATTCTCAAAATATATAAAAAAATTTATGACTACAAAACTTTAATACTCCGAAGAGTTTCTCAAACTTGGTTATTAAGGAAAACATTTTTTTATGACAAATTTAACAATTTTTTTAAATATTGAATTTAGTGATGACATCTTTTCATACAATTTGTATGGCAGTCTATATGATACCTATTGGGAAAAGAGAACGGGAGTTCTTGAAACTAGTTGTGGAATAAAAATAAATAAGTGGAAATAATAAGTTACAATTTGTTAATTTTGTCGACGGATAATTCGTGGTGAAACTCCATTATACTAGGTATAAATGAAAACACTTATTAGTTTTAGTTTCACTATATAATTTAACACTGGCACTGACCGGTATCGATCTGTTGAAGATCATCGTCATAGTGCGCGAAAATGAAAGTGAACAGAGTATAAATAGGTTTAACTGAAATATTGGTACACAACCTTTTTTTTTTTTGTAAAGTTCTATCAGTTCGATTAGTATTGCCAGAAAGAACTGATGAAGAAAACTGGCAAACAAAACAGTATGGAAAATATGTGTGATGTATATAAAGTTTAGTAATGTTGAAGTAGAAGAAAACTGATTTTACATTATACAATATAGAAACAAATTATAAGAAATATAAATATTATTGAGTATCCAGAGGTTGTGTATCCATGTAGTGAATACCAAATGTATGCAGGTATCTGAAACAAAGAGAGCGGCCGGCAGTAAAATTCTTTATATCGAAAGTAAACAAACAATGAAGGATAAGTGTTGGAATAACCCCACATTAACTGTATATAATGTAGATTGTTTAAAATATTGGTTTTAATAACGGTGAAGGGGAGAAGTCTGTCTGTAAATTTATCAAAGTTTTGCTGTTATCACATTTCAAACGATTTATTTCTAAGATCTCCAAACGATCTAGTTTTTTACCTTTATTTTTTTTTTTAACATGTCTACGTAGGGGACGCCAGCTATTAGGATTTGGGTCCATTTTACTCTTCCGAAGAAGCGCACTACGTAGCGTTGGGAGGGGTTTGCAATCTAGAAAAGAGTTTATTAATTCGGATTTTAAAAAGACCCGGGTTGTACGAAGATGGAAACACAGAATTCGGAAGATCGTTCCACAGTCGGGCTGCTGTGTTAATAAAGGAGTTCGAGAAGCGACTTGTTCGTATATGTTGAAGGTCCACTGTGAATGGATGCTGCGATTGAGTGAAGCGAGTGACTCTGTTGCGAGTGGGTGGAGGAGGGACCAAAGATGCAAGTTCTTCTGAGCAATTCCCGTGGTAGTATCTATAGAATAAACTTAAAATACCGACTCTGCGTCTGTGTTCTAGTGATTGCAATCCATCAGTCAGTGATGGATCATCAATCAGACGTATAGCACGCCTTTGGACAGCGTCGAGGGTATTCAGTAGGTATTGGGGGGCGCCACTCCAGAGGTGACTGCCATATTCAATAATTGGGCGTATTTGCTCTTTGTAGAGTATACAGATCTGGGTCTTAGTAAAATATCTGCGCGCTCTATATAGTACGCTCAATTTTTTGGAGGCGAGTTTCACCTTAGCTTCGATGGAGCCCTTGTAGTGTAATTGGTTCGTTATAGATACTCCAAGCAGGTCGATAGAGCTGCTGTTAGGTAGGGTGCTTCCGTTGAAAGACACTTGCAATTCATTGGGGTTTCTCTTCGCAGAAATTAGACAGGCTTGGGTTTTTGAGACGTTAAATGAAACAAGATTACTTAGGGTTGATATGTAAAATTTTGGTATTACTATCGATGGAGAAGTCATGACCAAACTCGTTAAGATGTGCAGCAAAGTTGGATGAGTCCTGATTAAGTCTTTTACAACGTAAATGTTCATTAATACGGATCTTAAATTGTCTTCCCGTTTGGCCGATGTATACACTTGGACAGGAACCACATGTTAAAGAATATATACCGTTATTTTCAATGGGGTCTATTTTATCTTTATTATTAATGAGCATTTTGCCTAACGTTTTTGGGTTATAAAAAGCTATATTTTTCCCGGATTTTTTAATAACGTTACCTGCTTTTACGGACGAATTTCCTATGTATGCTAATTTAATCCATTTATCTGATTTTAAAGATTTTACAGTTAATCCAGGGGCTATGTTTCTGAGAAGGTTTTTCTTTTTTCTTATTAAGTTATTAATTCATTTAACTTTATATCCGTTGTTTAATGCTAAATTATAAATAATATTGAGTTCGTTATCATAATTTATTTTTGACATAGGTACATTAAAAAGTCTGTGTATTAATGAATGGAATGTAGACAATTTGTGAGAGTTGTGATGTCTCGAGCTATTATGCATTATATTATCACTGAATGTGGGTTTCCTGTAAATATTAAAATCTAAATTTCCATCTATAATTTGTATGGTTAGGTCTAAAAAGTTAATGGAGGATCCACCAACCTCCATCATAAATTGGATGGATTTATTCAGGGAGTTGAGAGACTTTAGAAATAAGTTTAACTGTCTTAAAGATCCTGTCCAGATACCTAATATATCGTCCACATATCTTTTATAAATAAGGAGATTTTTAAAACCGGACAAGGAGGAAAGTTTGTTTTCTAAGTAATCCATAAAAAAATCTGCTAAAATCGGTGACATTGGACTACCCATCGCTAACCCGTTCAATTGTTTGTAAAATTTACCATTGAATCTAAAATAATTTTGATCAATACAAATATTGATCAAATCCCATAATTCATTTATTAAAACTGGATTTAAAAAAAAAAAAAAAAGAAAGGTTGTGTACCAATATTTCAGTTAAACCTATTTATACTCTGTTCACTTTCATTTTCGCGCACTCTGACGATGATCTTCAACAGATCGATACCGGTCAGTGCCAGTGTTAAATTATATAGTGAAACTAAAACTAATAAGTGTTTTCATTTATACCTAGTATAAGTTACAATGTTATTTTAATATTTTTTAAGTTTGATACTTAATCTCCATACATACCATCAAGCTGTTTACATATTGGGGGTAGGGAAAAAGAACTGAACTCCACACTATCCATCTTGACATACATAGAAAACAAAAAAATTATATAGATAATAAAATATTCTAATAATTTGAATTTAAGGGTAGGTATATATCGCCATGGACGGTTGGTTCTCATGTGTTTCATACAACTAGTAACATTAATTTAAGGGTAGGTATATATCGCCATGGACGGTTGGTTCTCATGTGTTTCATACAACTAGTAACATTAATTTAAGGGTAGGTATATATCGCCATGGACGGTTGGTTCTCATGTGTTTCATACAACTAGTAACATTAATTTAAGGGTAGGTATATATCGCCATGGACGGTTGGTTCTCATGTGTTTCATACAACTAGTAACATTAATTTAAGGGTAGGTATATATCGCCATGGACGGTTGGTTCTCATGTGTTTCATACAACTAGTAACATTAATTTAAGGGTAGGTATATATCGCCATGGACGGTTGGTTCTCATGTGTTTCATACAACTAGTAACATTAATTTAAGGGTAGGTATATATCGCCATGGACGGTTGGTTCTCATGTGTTTCATACAACTAGTAACATTAATGTAACAACTGATGGATTGTAGTTACTGATTATATTATGATTCTTCCAGTAAACAAATGGTTTGTGGCCAACTCTATACTCCTCACTACCAGTCACTCCACAAATTATTCAATTTTTGTATGGAAAATTTTCATGAAATGACTTTATTAATTTATTTTTGAATTAAGTATTTGAAAACTTCATAATGAGTTTCCTGAGCTTGGGGTCACTTTGAAATATTTGACAGTTAAAAAAATTGATTGCACTGATGAGACATCCTTAAATCTAATGGGGTCTAAGCGAGTATTAGATATACAAATTTGCAAAATTTGAAAAAAATCGTACGAGTACTACTTTAGTCTATAATCGATAAAGTAGAATAAACACGCCGTACTTAGTACACACATAGATAGGTACATTGTTATGAAGCTTTCAGAATACAATCTCAGCATGATACTAGTTGAAAATCATAACTAGTGAATTCATAATTCCCCACTATATCCCCTTGAGGTGGTAGTGAGGAGTAATAAAAAAATATTACGATGAATTTTAAATGAAAGATCTATGTACTTGTAATAGATATCTGGATTTGTCACATCCATACATTGAGTTAAATTGACACGTTGTCTACACAAAGAAAATAAAACATCACTGTTTATGAAATGCATTTATTCACAGGAGACTCAAGTTTTCTTTTGTTGATATATTTTAAACAGTTTGATAGTCTTTAAGATGACTATACATTTCATCTTTATGTATTGTCTTCTAACTTGTCTCAGTGTGTGTCTATTCAACATGCTGCCTGAAGAAATGATGTCTCTGAATATCTTGGTCCACACCGATGATCCAACGAACTACGATTGTGTGCAGCTAGGAGCCCGTCCGTTTGGTGTGGATCGCCGATCTAAGATGGATCATTCGGTGTGGACCCAGATAACGATCATAAATTTTGAGGAGTAGTGAATACGTACATCGTTAATAAAAGAATTACTCTGTCGACAAAATGCTGGAAACCATCTACATTCACTTTAGCATTGAACCGACTATTAACAATTGTTTATTATTTGTACTTATTTCACATGAAATTGCATTTAAATATATCCCTGACGAAATGCTAACAGACTTTTATGCTCTGCTTGGCATTGATGTTATAAATAAGAAATATTTGATTTGCATTGTATGATTCTGTAAAAGTGACCAGTCCAAGTACCTGAGCTAGGGTCTGTGGATGATAAATAACAGTAAACAAAGGTTATCTGACTCCAAGGCAATTTTACCACTGGGAAAGAATGTGTCTTCAAGGTTCTTCAACCAACCTCTATTTTACCTTGTATGATTCTATGACATTGTTGATAATTGCCTGCCTCGTATGATCTCCTATGATGCCCTGTGTGATCAGTATGTTCTATGACAATATCAATAATTTCCTTGCACGATTAGTATGTTCTGTGACAATGTTGATTATTGCCTTTTGTGATCATTATGTTCTATGAAAATGATGATAATTGTTCTGCATCATCAGTATATTATCTGACAATATTAATGATCCCTATCCTTTTGCTTATCAGAACCTTTCTACCGAGACGTCAACAAGTTCGATCCACAGACAACTTTTAATATCACAAATAACTGGTGTGATTATCTTTTGATGTTACTGGTAAGACTTGGCATAATCGATGCGCTGTTTCAACTGATGAAAATGACCATCGTCAAAGTCTACCATATTAACTACAACAGGACCAGTAGATGTATACTCAATATCCATAAGACAACATTTTCTCTGTAAAATTTCTTTAGCATCCGATAAAGCCTGAAAAAAACAAGAGTAAAAATACACATCAGATTTGAGATTTTGATTGAGATTTTCAACACAGGTTTCCTGATAAGTACTTGAAAAGAAAGAATTTGGTCATGTGAATGATAATTATAAACAGAAATATTGAACTGCAGGGCTACTCATGAAGATGATAACAGTAAAATTAAGATCAGCTTCAGACTTTAGCAATCTTTGAGGTTAAATTAATAGAATGAGAATATTAATTTATACAACAATTAATGACAATTTCATACTAAACGTTTATATTAACAAATTTTCGTGATTAAATTTAGAGAAATATTAAGATTGGATTTACACACTTTTAAGATTAAATCAAGTTAAGAATGTTTTAAGAACATGATTAAGAGCCCCCCAGATTAAAAAGACATGCCATGACTTGAGAAGTATTTGCACTAAATTAAAAATGTCAAAACTTTTGATTTGAAGTCACAGACTACTTTTGATCAAAATAGTCTGTTTAGGCAATATTATCAAGAAACCTTGGGCATTAATAAGTTTTTAGCATAAGTTAGATTGATGGAGTCATAATTTCATTAAAAATTATGATTCACAGGTCTGTATAATATAGGAAATATTATTTGGCGGGTGGTAGTTTTCAGAAGAAAACACTCACATGTACTCCCCTTTCCTATTCCAGCCTGAGCCATAAGAAAATTGCTAGCAAAGTTTATTTTTATTTTATTTTATTATTTGAATGAACATTACAGCTTTAAATTTTATTTAAAAATACCTAGTATAAAAATTACAATTATTCATAGCGCCAATTACAATGTTCTTATTATGAATAAAATGTTTGAGTGAATTAACAACAAAAAACTATTGAACCTACATATAGCATCGCAAGAGGGTTTAGGATTTAGGGAAGGGTCAGCGAGGGGAAAAGGAGGAGGAGAGGAGAGGGATTAGCTCCCTTTTGGAGAAACAAGTTGTCGGGTCAATCGAAAGACCAGTCCCAGCGCAGGCATACCCAAAACACAATTAAAATTTAACCATCTCCATCAAACATTTTCTGTATGTATAGAGACTAGACGTAAAAATATCAAGCCTAGGGTCACTCATACAGTTTTTATTGTAAAAATAACATGCTCTATTAACAAATGAATTGCGTGAGTAATTAGTCCTAGGTGTGTCAAGTTAATTTTAAAGCAAAATATTTACCTGACAAAATTTCCTTTTAAGTTGGGGATTGGATTCCATTTCTTTTTTCATTTTCGATGTTTCTAATGCTGTATACCCAAACATAGCGGAAAGCAAATCCGAATCAATGTTGACATTGAGAAATGCAGTTCCGTCGCACAGTTTACAACTCAAATTCCACAAATTATTTTTAAATGTCAATTTGCTGTTTAACGAAATAATTTGCACTTTAACTCTAAACTTTTTATTCAATAAACGTTCTACCGGAATTTCGCACAGCTGCTTCAAATACAAAAACGGATTAGAGTCGATTTCTATAGGATACGAAAGTTTTTTAGGTTTATTTACATTTTGAACACTGCATGTGTCATATTTTTTTACAGGGCTGAAATTCTCTGGCAGCGGCGGTTCATCGTAATATTCTGCAAAATCATCCATTTCGGCCAATTTTAAATATTCTTCTTCCTCATTGGATTCAAACACATTGTCATGTCTTGAATTTGCATGAGACGTTGACGCAAAACACTTTATTGTTTCATCGGTATTTGGTGAAAGTTTTCTGACTGCAAATTCCCCAGAATTGTTACTGATTTTAATCTTTTTCGATGCAAACTTTGGTGTCTCAGGATTCATGGCCTGTTGTTCGATAGCATTTATTTGATCAATATAAAATTCATCGTCCTCAAACATATCTGCATTGAGATTCATAATTTCTTCCTCTTCCAGTGTCTTTATATTTGTTCTAGAAGGGATATTGTTTCTGATATTAGTAGCATTGCTCACTTTTATATTGCTATTTTTCGGTTGACCTACATTTGTATTTGCTCTGTTGGCTGTAAATCTCGAAGCTTCTCTGTTGAATGATGAAACTAAAATAAAAAAAATTATAATTAATCAAAAATGAATTATAATTATTTGAATTTATATATTTTTCTGCATAAAAAAACAATTACTCACTGTGCGGTGCATTTTGAGGATTCTTTTGAGAGTAACTGTTAACAATTTTAGTCAAGATGTTTTTAAAGTTATTTTCTAGAAGAATATCAACTTCTCCACCCAAAACAGTAACATGCTTCTCCTCCAACATGAATAAACCTCTACGACAGTCAATAGGTCCTAAAACAAAAAAGCAAAGAACAAGAAAAGAGTGAGTTATGAAAATTGAACCCTGGATGCTGATACAAAAGTTATATAACTATGCCACTGCGGTCGTCAATTTATTAAAATTGTGACTAAATTTAGAATATATTGAACACAATACACCCCATGAAGGTATGATACCAATACACCCACACAGAAATACGCCTCATGAAGGTATGATACTGATACACCAATACATTCCATGAAGGTATGATACTGATGCACCAATACATTCCATGAAGGTATGATACTGATACACCAATACATTCCATGAAGATATGATACTGATACACCAATACATTCCATGAAGGTATGATACTGACACACCAATACATTCCATGAAGGTATGATACTGATACACCAATACATTCCATGAAGGTATGATACTGATGCACCAATACATTCCATAAAGGTATGATACTGATACACCAGTACATTCCATGAAGGTATGATACTGGTACACCAATACATTCCATGAAAGTATGATACTGATGCACCAATACATTCCATGAAGGTATGATACTGATGCACCAATACATTCCATGAAGGTATGATACTGATACACCAATACATTCCATGAAGGTATGATACTGATACACCAATACATTCCATGAAGGTATGATACTGATACACCAATACATTCCATGAAGGTATGATACTGATACACCAATACATTCCATGAAGGTATGATACTGATACACCAATACATTCCATGAAGGTATGATACTGATACACCAATACATTCCATGAAGGTATGATACTGATGCACCAATACATTCCATGAAGGTATGATACTGATACACCAATACATTCCATGAAGATATGATACTGATACACCAATACATTCCATGAAGGTATGATACTGACACACCAATACATTCCATGAAGGTATGATACTGATACACCAATACATTCCATGAAGGTATGATACTGATGCAACAATACATTCCATAAAGGTATGATACTGATACACCAGTACATTCCATGAAGGTATGATACTGGTACACCAATACATTCCATGAAAGTATGATACTGATGCACCAATACATTCCATGAAGGTATGATACTGATGCACCAATACATTCCATGAAGGTATGATACTGATACACCAATACATTCCATGAAGGTATGATACTGATACACCAATACATTCCATGAAGGTATGATACTGATACACCAATACATTCCATGAAGGTATGATACTGATGCACCAATACATTCCATGAAGGTATGATACTGATACACCAATACATTCCATGAAGGTATGATACTGATACACCAATACATTCCATGAAGGTATGATACTGATACACCTATGGAGATAGGTGGGGTGAAGGGTGTTATTTAGTTCGTAAAGGAATGGGTAAATAATTATACTCGTTACCACGATGTGCGCGGGGGGTGCGTGCGACTCTTGACCGGACAAGACTGACTCTCGCTCAGGCTGACTGGAAGACGGCTGGAACTGGCGATGATGTCATCGTTCCTCCAACTGCCTGAAGGTTCCGTGATGTACTTATGTCGGTCTTGTTACTACCAGAGATGCGGGGAATCCCGTAGAAATCTTTGGTGTCGCCAAAAGATGTGGTGACGCGATATATGCAGAAAGTGTATATTCGGATTTCTCGCGCCGGCCCTGGACCTTTATGCGTGGAAAAACACATAAATCTGCCCCTGTGTCAATCAGAAACGAGAGCTTGGAGTTCTTGTCAGTAATTAACAAACGGCGTGTTGCGGGGCTGACGTCACCGGCCGTCATCAGTGAGCGCCCGTGTCGTTTCCCGATGGAGTTGTCAAGGCCTTGTCACAGGGCGCTGTACATTTACGAGCGTTTGTACCGAAACGCCGATGATACCAGCAAGTATCGTAGTTCTGATTTGGGCGTGATCGTGATCTACTGGCGGCGCGCGAGCGCGTTTGATGTCGCCACGGAGAATTTGTTCGTGCGGTGTGGTATGAGGAGCGGTTTGGTGGGCGACGGTGATCCCAAGATGACATTTCCTGCCTTAAGATCTCCGCAATCTCGCTTCGGAGCGACGAGGCGAGGTTTTGGAATCGTTGTTCTGATATTCCCTCCGTTTGTGCGATGACCGGGGCGCGAAACTCGTTTGTTGCGTCCACCATGGCGTCAGCCAATTCTGCAACACGGTCCAACGGCGCGTCTTTCTGTGTGGCTAGAACCATCTGCATGGTGTTGGGTAGGCGGCCCAACCAGAGCGTGCGGAGCATCTCGTCTCCGACCGTCGAACCTGCGAGCGATCGCAGGTGTCGCAGGAACTGGGAAGGTTTGCGGTCTCCCATTTCCTCGTGCTCGAGAAGACGACGCGTCTTCTGGTCCTGAGTAGAGCTAAGGCGGCGGATAAGCTCTAACTTGAGCTTATCGTATGCTCCAGTCGACGGCGGATTTAAGATGATATCCCGTACTTCCGTGGCCCATCGCGGATCAAGAGCACCGAGAATGTACCCGAATTTGGTTTTATCAGCGGTTATGCCGCTCGCGTCAAAACTTCGCTCCGCCATGTGAAACCACATTTCGGGGTCCTCTGGATAAAAGGGCGGGATCTTGACTGAAATTCGGCTCACCATCTCGGCGTCTGTTGATGTGTTCATTTTGTTTTGTCTAAAGCGCGTATAATGAAATTCGTTAATGCGGAGTCGGCACTAGTAGACCTATGTGTTGTTTACGATTTCACTGGTTAAAAGTTAAAACAACGAAACTATTGTTTGTATGTTTCTGTAGCACATATAATCTGTGTACAGCACTAGGTACTTACTAGCTGTAGTGACGCAATACCGAGAGAAAAAAATATTGACGATAGATACATACACAAAGAAAATTACTTATGAAAACTGTTTTTAACCGATTTTCACGAACTTTTCACTCCAAATCTCACTTTTTTTACACGGGGTCACCACTATGGAGATAGGTGGGGTGAAGGGTGTTAATTAGTTCGTAAAGGAATACCTACTGAATACCCTCGACGCTGTCCAAAGGCGTGCTATACGTCTGATTGATGATCCATCACTGACTGATGGATTGCAATCACTAGAACACAGACGCAGAGTCGGTATTTTAAGTTTATTCTATAGATACTACCACGGGAATTGCTCAGAAGAACTTGCATCTTTGGTCCCTCCTCCACCCACTCGCAACAGAGTCACTCGCTTCACTCAATCGCAGCACCCATTCACAGTGGACCTTCAACATATACGAACAAGTCGCTTCTCGAACTCCTTTATTAATACAGCAGCCCGACTGTGGAACGATCTTCCGAATTCTGTGTTTCCATCTTCGTACAACCCGGGTCTTTTTAAAATCCGAATTAATAAACTCTTTTCTAGATTGCAAACCCCTCCCAACGCTACGTAGTGCGCTTCTTCGGAAGAGTAAAATGGACCCAAATCCTAATAGCTGGCGTCCCCTACGTAGACATGTTAAAAAAAAAAAAAAAAGGAATGGGTAAATAATTATATTCGTTACCACGATGTGCGCGGCGGGTGCGTGCGACTCTTGACCGGACAAGACTGACTCTCGCTCAGGCTGACTGGAAGACGGCTGGAACTGGCGATGATGTCATCGTTCCTCCGACTGCCTGAAGGTTCCGTGATGTACTTATGTCGGTCTTGTTACTACCAGAGATGCGGGGAATCCCGTAGAAATCTTTGGTGTCGCCAAAAGATGTGGCGACGCGATATAAGTAATAATATATGTATGTCCCCACACACCAATACATTCCATGAAGGTATGATACTGATACACCAATACATTCCATGAAGGTATGATACTGATGCACCAATACATTCCATGAAGGTATGATACTGATACACCAATACATTCCATGAAGGTATGATACTGATACACCAATACATTCCATGAAGGTATGATACTGATACACCAATACATTCCATGAAGGTATGATACTGATACACCAATACAGAAATACACCCAATGAAGGTATGATATACTAATACACCCATACAGAAATACCTTTTATTTTCAATTTAGTACCAGGTGTTAAATCAACACTCAAATTTCTCATTGGTTTATATTCTATGCCGTGTACTTCTTGAATTCCGTCAGTTAGTGAAAGTTTCAGCATTCTGAAATTCAAATATAATAATTAATTTAAAATTATGATTGCTGCACAGATTTACAGGGATATTTCCACTTCTATACAAGTATGTTTTTATATTTTTTTTGTAAAACAATTATCTGTTTTCTTAAAGTTAATTAAATTTTTGTGAAAGTGAATAAAAAAAATTACCTCTGTGAAGTAGGTTCGGGAAAATTACTTTGATTATTATTGTTACTAGTTAAATCAATATTTGTTGTGTCCACTTTGGATATCTTTTGTAGTTGTTGATAAGCAGGAACACCTGAAGAAGCATAGGTACATAAAAAACTTTCATGTATGTTCACAAAGCAGACTTGAGACAAAAAAAACTACTTATCACTCTGTAGATACACAATGCGGATTCTGGGTCTGTTGTCTGGCAAAGTGGGAAACTTGGAGTTAGACTTGCGCCTATTATCACTACTACATTGTTTTTATTATTATTATTATAATTGATGTGGCAAGCAGGCAGCATAAAGCTGATGTGCTTGAATGAGTTCACAATGTCACTGTAATCCATCTAGTCCGTTCTTAAAGGAGTTGACACTCTCAGCAACAACCAGATCCTGAGGCAGCCTGTTACATACAACCACCACCACTCTATTACTTAGGAAGTGTTATGTTATGTGGATTCTGACCAACACACACTTCTATTCAACTTCAGATTATAGCCACGCAAGTGCTCATTTTGATTGCGAGTGTATATATGGGGCAGTGAAATTTGAATATGTTTCCTATGATACTCGTAAATTGGCAAATTGCAATATTAACAAATCTATACAGAAGTATAGAGATGAAGCGTGAAGGTTGGTGGTTAGTTCGCGAACTGGCTGAAGAATGATGGGATGTGATATGTGATGAAGGCGCGTGTCTGCAATGTGTGCGGTGGAGATATGTGCATGCTCTGTATCTGATGGCCGGACAGGAATGGTGGGTCCAGTGTTTGAATGCATTTGGGACTGCTGGAACTGATGTTGGTAATTATTTAAAGTGGTATAAATAAGTCTTCAATTTTGCAGATTTTTTTTCTATAGATAGATAATAATATACAGATTACGGGAAAAATAGTAATTTTCCCGGGAAACGTCTAGAAAAATAAAAAAAAAAATAAAATTACATTGTGAAAAATGTATGAAGATTATTAACATGAATGTTTGATTTCACGACACCTATCGCCGAGTTTGCGAGTAACGGTTTTCTCACTTAGACACCATATTATAAAGAGTAATTTTATTACGCAACAGGAAACATTATTAAATCACAATTTACACACATAAACACGTATAATATCAATATACATTCGATTTTAAAGATACAAAACAGAAAAATCATTACTAATTTCCTATTTTTAAAGTTTATTAAATACGATTAAATACGCGAGCCAATACTATGACAACCGCGACATGAAACTGAATAGTAAACCACAGATAAATGCATACAACATAGATGACCGACTATATTCGCAAAAAAATTTCACATAAAAAAATAATAAAACTGGTAGGTACCATACAACTACATAAATTTGTTACTAAATATAATTTATTTGTAAATTATAAACAAATGCGAATACATTATCGAAATAATAATAATAGGTTGGTTAATACAAACCTAACCAACCTATTCTAAGCAAACTTTTTGTAAAAATTGGTTAGGTTAGGTTTGTATGTAGTTATTATTGCGACTCGCGTGAGTTAGTTGCATTATATACTGTCACTCAATGTATAATGAGACTCGCTCACGCAAGTCGCAATTATGACTAAATACAAACCTAACCAACCTATTTTTTAATATTTGACATTGTTTTAATGACTTAAAATGATTTCGATATTCTCGTTTTAAAGCAGTGTTAAAAAAAATTCAAGACCTGACATGTAAGTAGTATTTAAATATTTTATAACCTTGTTTTTTTGTAAACTTTATTAATTTTCGATATTTCATAGAATTTTCATTTAGTTCAGATTTTCGCGGCATGTTTCTATACTAACAATCAGTTTGAATATTCGCCCATAGATGTCAGAAAAGCAACTATTTGCATAAGTTCTTCATACATTTTTCGTAATGTAATTACTATTTTTCCCGTAATCTGTATATTATTATCTATCTATAGAAAAAAAATCAGCAAAATTGAAGACTTATACCACTTGTAAATAATTACCCTGATATCATCTATCTTCTGATTGGTTGAATGTTTTGTATGCGAGAACTTCGGGCTTGTTACTACCAGAGATGCGGGGATTCCAGGAGAAATCTTGGAGTCACCGAAAGATGTGATGAAGTAATAATTTGTGTCACCACAGAAATTATACATGTTCTTCAACATCATTCACACTCTATCTCTGGGGCATGAAAAAGAGATTGAAGCTCATCTAATCTTAAAATTGATATGAATAAATATTGCTGTAGACTTTGATAATTGACTTACCAACATCAACAACAAAATTAATTTGAAGTACATATATCCCCGGTAGTGAAGTTTTCAATGAAGTGTTTAAATTTGGAGGCAAACAACCCGGACATATGTCACGCAAATCTCCGAGCAGCCATTGACTTTTTACCATATTATTCAATTCTTGAACACTATACCTTTTACCGGGAGTTTCATTGCAAAAATACTCGATGCAACTGAAACAATAACATGTGAAAATTTGATACAGAATAACAAGAAATATCTCACATTGAAACTTCACTTAAAATCGTCAAGAATAAAAATAAATAAACAACCCTTCAATCCATTCATCGAAAACGTTCATACACTGAGATTTTAAAAATTGCTGGGTATTTATGATTTCATTTTGTCTACTAGACATGATTAAAAAAAGTTAATAGAAGCAAGACAGACTTATCCTTATGTTTTAGCGCCACAAAATTTTGACATTTTAAATGACGTTTACTTTCAATGTTGTCAATAAAAAAAGTGTTGCCATCGTAATTTTTTGCATTCCAATGCTCAACGATCTTTGTGAGCCCTAATAAAAAAAGAAATATGGGTGCCATGAATATTTTGCTATTTGGAGTCTATAGATAATTTAATTTATATTCAGCGTATTTACAAAATTTCACTCACCAAATTTTCGAAAACCGTATTCTGTTTGAATAGGCTAATTAATATATAAATAAATTTTATGTGATCAATCAATAATAATTTTGAAAAAAAAAGTGATTTTAATTTCGCAATACTTTTTAATAGCATTGTTGATTTTTACTTCAAAAATAAAAGTCAGATAAATAACAAGAAGCTGACTGCCGTAGTATATTGGTGAATCAATCCAGTAGAAGAGAAATATAATTAAAATATTTCTCACATCCTGGGGCTGGAAACACTGGCTATTTGGAAGAAATTATTATTTGGTAACAAACTCGCCACTTCCACTGGGTTTAAGGATGTGTATAATAAATAAGAACAAGAAACATTATTTCATGATTTTTATTAACAATAATTTTCTACATAAATACAATATTTCACAACATAAATAATCTATATTCAATAGAATAATATTATAATATGCAATACAAAGAATAATTTATATCTTTACAATAGTATCGTAGATTAAATATTTTTATTATAAAATACACTTTAACTGATTCATTAAATGGAATGTATGAAGGATTTAAAATGATGTACTTTAAAAAGAATTCAAATATGAGGATTGTTCCTTACTGTAAATTAATATCATTAAATATTCATTCAAAAAACATAAATCTGAAATGTAATGAATTGATTAATTCCAGTTTGTTGACTGAGAGTTCGTGATGGAATTCCATTATAACAAAATATTATTACTTAAAATAAGTAAAAACAATTATTTAACTTTGTCCACTTGATAGATTTCAGCGCCCTTGAGGTGAGACATTCACAAAAACGGCGCTATATAAATCATCCAAGTTTATTATTATTATAAATTAGTTTGACCACTGACGCATTTCGCTCAAAGAGCATCTACAGAATGGTGATCCATTCTGTAGATGCTCTTTGAGCGAAACGCGTCAGTGGTCAAACTAATTTATCAAGTGGACAAAGTTAAATAATTGTTTTTACTTATTTTAAGTAATAATATTTTGTTGTAATGAATTGAGTAAGACCCCATTCCCACTTTTTAGGTGTTAGACACGACAACATATCGTGTGATCTAGTGGCAATACATTTTAAATGGAGCTGTTCATACTTATTGTGTAAGTGTAACAGCTCCTTTTAAAATGTATTGCCACTATATCACACGACATGCTGTCGTGCCATAACGCGACAAGTGGGAACGGGGTCTAACTGCTGCTAGACGTTTGTAGCTATATTTCGTAAACTGGACTATAAGTTATTCAATAAGCTATTAAGATGTAAGTCAGTTAACAAACTCTGTAAATGTAAAACTCTGATAAAAATAACATTTATTCAGAAAAAATACATATTATATTAAAATAAAAACATAACAATTATCTTAACTATCTCCCCTGTACTTTTTATTTATAAATTAAATGTATGTACTATCATACATAAAACAGTTAATTATGTGGTTCTAAAATTTGATTTTTCTACAAAATATAACTAAGTGAAACAGGTATTTTATAATTAAATGAATATCAATAAAGTAATTATTATTAACTTGTTACAGAATTTTACATAAATCAATTTGTCTTTTTTTAAATTTAATTCATAAGCATATCATTGTATGAACATATGTTATATCTTGGCTCCCTAGCCAAGTTACAAATACTAATGTTTCTGTCAAAAGAAACACCTGGTTCTTTATTTATTTTTTCTACAAAATTTGACTTTTCTTTTGGCAAATTGTCTATAGTGGACCAGATTTGATATATCATAAACTAATTTAAAACTCATATATTATATTCAGAACAATCCTCTTTGTGATAGAGTGAGAAAGGGGATACACACATTCAATGAGATGTTATAAATAAAATTGACATTTATTTTTATCTAGATAACTTACAAATAGTAAATTTACCTTCATATTATTTTATAAACACCATTTATCTATAGATTTCACTATATTAACCTTCATTCATAGGCAGAAAATGATCTGAGTACAATATTTCTGAGCCCGGTGGTATATTAGACGAATCAGTGTAGAAATATTTAGATAAATTAAATATACCCGAAGAGTTTCCTTCGTCTGGTTTGAGAATTTTAATGTTGTCGCTGGAACCGAACATGGGATTCATATGACTAGTGTTGTGCAACGGACTGGATGTCACACTCTGAGACTTTTGAATTACATTTATGTTGGAATTGGGGGCGATGTTGGAGTTGTCATCTAGATTTGTCAACGAACCCCCCACTTGAGGTGATTCAATGGAAGGTGTATTTGAAAAGTTTGTCTGATTCACACTCTCCGATCTGACAGCCGGTTCGGGATGAGCGAGACAGGGCAACGGTACTTCCGGAATGGGATTGTATGGATTAGTGAGGTATTCTCCAAACAATGATCCGGGCTGTTGAGTTTCAATACTGACTGAAGTTCTAATAGGTTCATTCTTACCGACGGTTATGTTGGCATTATCAACTGGTGCATTGTTGGTATCTACTGATGGATTCTGTTGTGGACTAACTAAAGTAAAGGAAGAAGAAGCTAAATTAACATATTGGTTCTGTTTTGAAGTAACATTGAGCAATTGACTATTTGGCATAGAGACATTAGTGAACTGGTTATTATAATACTTTTGAGGTATGGGATTAGGACATAGAATTGGATATGAAGTGGTAGTATTATGGGATGACACTGGTACAGCCATTCCGATGGGTGGTGATCCAACCTAAAAAACGAAAGAAACAATAATTAATGATCGATGAAGTTTTTATTTTGTAGAATTAAATTATAAGTTATATCTATAATTAAAAGTAAACCACTTTTTGATTCTACATGGTCCATAATTGTTATCTTAAATTATTAAGGATCCAGAAAAATGGAAAATAGAGTGGACAAAGAATGTGCTGGAATATGGATGGTATCAGGAACAATTGAAAATTTACAATTAAACATTTCAAGGAAATGAACCTCTTATAGAGCCATTTTAAACTGTCTGAACACAGAGTTAAGGCCCCCATTCACGATCGTGCCATCCTTCCAAATGGCTTGCTATCACTCCAAAATGCGCTTGTGAATTTCAAAACCCGCACAGCCTAATTGGCCCGACACACCAAAATGGAATTCCAAACGATCCAAACTCCATAGTGCCGCAACAAACGGCGCGGCGCATCCTGTCGGTACGGCATGCTCGTGAGTGTGAAAACCAGCGGTACATTGCGCCGAGGACTCGTGAATGCGAAAATACAACATTTTCTCTTTGTTTTTTTCTTTTTATATATAAACAAACCGCTATATAGCAGTTGTATAAAACTCATCATCAGAATTATAACTCATTTTTACTTGAAAATTAAAAAAAAAAGAAATTATTAATACGAAAGTGCCGACAGCTTGTGTATACTAATTTTGATGGCTCGATGGCGCGCCCGTGAGTGTGATGAAAATTTTACAATGCTCCAAATGGAGCCGGTCCATATGGAGCGACTCTGAATGACACGATCGTGAATGGGCTGCTTTACATAACTTGTTAAAGGAAGTAGGCAGAGTCGACAAAACAGTTTGCTTTAATAATTGATATTTCAGTATTAATAGCTTATTAATAGTCTAAAAATTATGTATAAATTAGCTACCTAAGAAAAATATCTTAAATAACAATAAAAACATGTTTTTTTAAGCAGCACATAATTAGACCACAGAATTCATAGGATTTGGCTAATTATATTTTTGTGTAAATTATACATATATACATATTGTACAGCATTATTGTTTGAATATTTTCTTATACCTGTCCTGGTTGAGCGAAGAGTGGACTGTGCATCTGTGAAGTCATCGCCGGCGGCTGAAGTATAATGGAAGATCCTTTTGGGGAGACAGTGGGCCCCACGAGGACTGGATTTGGAGAAGTCTTCGCCTGGTTAGTATCACCAACAGGAGGACTCATGATTGCTAGAGGATCTGCACTTGCTGGAGGGGGCCCTCTATCCTGATTTACCTTTGTCGGTTGTATTTTCAATGTTTCTAAAAAAAAGATAAATATACATTGGAAGATTCTAGAATCAATTCCATTATAGAAGATTCTCGAAGCCCATGTTCTATATTTGATTTTTAGGTGTTGAAATCAGATCGTAAGTAAATATTTACAATAAGTTATCATAAACTTGCACAAATATTGCTAGGTGTTGGGGTTATTAAAAGATTTTATTAGAATTCTCTTTGGGGATGGTTTTAAATGCAAAGTTATAAGTGATAAAAAGAAGAAGACATGATGAAGTTTATTATATTTGAAAGACTTAGATTGGAGTTTAATTTTAACTCCCAGATGCTCATTAGTATTCAAATAGATCATTAGTATTCAAATTAGTAGATCATTAGTTTTCAAATAGACATTGGTTATTTGTTTAAGAAATTAGCATTTCATTAATTATGTTTTTGTTGAGTTCAATTAACTGCAGATATTCAAGATATGAAGAGAGAAATTATTATAATTTTGAGAGTGATTAAACAAAATTATTTTGTGGTGTAATGATTGAATGTTTATGTCAGTAATTTTTATTCAAAAATATCAGTATAAAATTACCAGCTGGGAACAGTTCATTTTTAAGGTTTGGTAAAAATGTGTTTATTCTTTCCCATGTGATGTCCCAAAGTTCAGAATAACCATCTCCGTCGTTGAATACCTAAAATAACAAAAAATAATACATTTTGAAAATTTTTTCTATTTTTTTAAACAAAACAACTCTTCTTATTTAATAAATTTCATTGATAATCATTCTAATTTAACAACGAATTTGCTAATTTATTATATATATTTGTTTTCAATATCTAAGTTTTGTAGTATTATTTATTTATTTATTTATTTATACATCTTTTTGTACATAATATAAACAAATATAATTGTACACTGGCGGGCTTATTGCCATTAGGCAATTTCTTCCAACCAACCAGATTACAAAGTATGACAACATTGTGTATGTACAACAGCAAATAAAAAAGAGTAAAAGAAATCAAAGAAAATACGTATAACACTTAAATACTATTAAAACAAAAAAAAAATTATAATTCATAGCAAGAAAAAGGATATGGTAAGGACAGGAGAGGAAATCGGGATCAGGTGTTCAAGGATAAATATTCCTTCTTTAGTTTTTTCTTGAAAATACTAAGTGAGTTAGACGACGCAATATCCGGACTAAGGCTATTCCATAATCTTGCTGATTATTATGTTTATTGATTTTATTAATGATCTCAAGTTTTAAGTGTGAACCTTTTGACAGCCATGACAGACTGACTGACACATGTAACAATACTCAACACTGAGAGGTACTCTGTAATTCAATACATAACATCTTTCACCCCCCAAATCACAAACCACAGCTCTTCAATGTGAAACCACAGCATCTCTGCACCTCATCCTTTAGAGCCTGCCCAATCCCCGATCCTCGTTCAATCTGTTTATCTTGGAGACCGCTTGTCCCAGGCTCCTCACGTCGGTCGGTTTGATCGGTAGAAGTGTTGGACTCCTGATATCTATCCTGTGATGTTTCTCCAATACTCAATCTAGGATCAACACGTCTTTTCAATTGATCAATGTGCCTTACCACCACGATTCCAAGACATGTGTCTATTATATATCTAGTTGGACCTCTCACTCTTTTGATTTCTCCTTTTAACCACTTAGGTCCACGTCCATAATTTCTCCACCATACCTTCTCCCCTACTTGAAAATTTGTACATTTCACTTTATTATTATTTTCAATATCGCTTTCTCTTCTTTCCATGGTTGATAATGGGTGTAAGATATCAAATCGAGTTCTAAATTTTCTTCTGTTCAACATTTCGGCAGGGCTTTTCAATGTTACCGTACTTGGGGCAGTACGTAAGTCAAATAAAACTCGTGGTAAGTACACATCAATATTCTCTGTTGGTAATTTCTGTAATTTCTTCTTCACAGACTGCACTGTCCGTTCAGCCTGTCCATTCGATGCTGGATGATATGGTGGGCTCAAAATGTGTCTAATTCCATTTTGTTGTACAAAACTTTTAAACTCTTCAGATGTAAATGCTGTTCCATTATCTGAAACTAGAACCTCTGGTATTCCCTGTTGTGAAAATATTTCTCGAAGATTCTTTATAACATATTTAGAAGATTGTGTTGGTACAATTTTAACTTCCGGCCATTTTGAGAATGCATCAATTAAAATAAAAAATATTTTCCCTCTGAAAGGTCCGGCGAAGTCCACATGAACTCTTTGCCAGGGATTTGTTGGTGTAACCCATGAATGTATAACTTTTGCAGGCATGTTTCCTACTTGTTGACAAACTTCACATGCTGCTATCATGTTCTCAATGTCTTTATCTATATTTGGCCACCAAAAATAGCTTCTTGCTATTGCTTTTGTTACCACCATTCCGTCATGGGCTTCGTGAAGAGATGTTAGTAGTGTGTCCCTTATTGGTGGTGGAATAACTACTCGATTTCCCCAAAGGATGCAATCCTCCATTATGGATAATTCCATTTTTTTTGTCCAATAAACTTTATATACCTCAGGTACCTTGTCTGGCCATCCTTTCAAAATCCAGTACTTTATCTTCTGTAAATGCACATCTTGCGATGTTAACTTTGCAATATCTTTAACTGTATATGGCACTGTATTAGGAGTTTCTGATAAAAGTAACACATCATAAAATATACTTTCTTTTTCTTCGCTATCACTAGACACATCCTTTATCATCATTCTACTGAGTGCATCAGCATCACCTATCTCTTTCTCAGGTTTGTATTTCAACTGATAATCATATGCACTCAGTTTTAATGTCCACCTTAACATTCTAGGTGATAAAATATTAGGTATTTGTTTATTAGGATCAAAAATACTCTGTACAAATAGTAAATTTCCTGCCATATAAATATTGATTAAATTTACACAGTCCAAAAATAATTGCGGCTGCTTCTTTGTCTATCTGGGCATAATTTCTTTCACATTTGCTTAATGTTCTTGATCCCATGGCTATTGGTTGTTGTGTGCCATCATTCATAATATGAGAGATTACTGCTCCCACTCCATAAGGACTAGCATCACACGTCAATATTATTGGCTTCTTCAAATCAAAATGTACTAAGGTTTTATCACTCGACAGAGTTTCTTTAGCTTCTTGAAAAGCTTTATTCTCTTTAACACCCCATTTCCATTTCACGTCCTTACTCAGTAACCTGTGTAGTGGTTCCAACATTGTCGCTTTATTTGGAATAAATCTTTCATAGAAATTAATTAATCCAAGGAATGCTTGTAATTCTGTGACACTTTTTGGTTCATTAACATTTTTAATTGCTTCCACCTTTGCTGCATCTGGATGTACTCCTCTGTTATCTACCACGAACCCCAAAAATGTCACTGATGTTGAACCAAAAATACATTTTGATTTATTCAACTTCAAACCCGAACCCTTCAATCTTTCAAGAACTTCATCCAATCTTTCGTTATGGATCTTTACTAAACTTCCTGCTATTAAAATGTCATCCAGCAACACAGAAACTCCATATATTCCAGCAAGTAATGTTGACATAAGTCTTTGAAAGATTCCTGGGGCCGCCTTCACTCCAAAGGGTAAGCGTTTTACTTTATACAATCCTTTGTGTGTGTTTAAAGTAAGAATTTTTGATGTTGCTTCATCCACTATTACTTGTGTATACGCTTGTTCTAAATCTAGCTTTGTAAATAATTTACCTCCTGACACGGCTGCTAATGCTTCATTGATGGTTGGTAAGGGAAAAGTATCTGTTTCTGTCACTGCATTTACCGTTGAGCGGTAATCACCACACAATCTTATACCTCCGTTTGATTTGAATACTGGAACTATGGGAGTTGCCCACTCTGAATAAGTTATGGCCTCTAATACTCCGACGCTAACCAATCTGTCTATTTCATTTGAAACTCGGTCTTTCAACGCAAAAGGTAACTGTCTATGTCTCAAAAACCTTGGTTTACTATTTGGATTGACTTTAATAGTGACAGCTGGGCCTTTGTACTCTCCCAATCCTTCTGTAAATACACTTTGATAATTCTCTGTTACACTTTCTTGAGAAATATTATAAACATTTTCTGATAAACAAATTCCTTCAATCCTTATTTCTAAGGGTTCAAACCAATTTCTGCCCAATAATCCAGGGCCTTCCCCTGTAGCTATTAACAATGGTAAATTAAACATTTTTTTATTAAAAATTACATCAACATTTATCTCTCCCAACAGTGAAACTTGTTGATTAGACCAAGTTCGTAGTTGGATACTTGTATCTTTCAAATATGGTAACCTATGTGGCCAAATTAACTTTGCTTGTTTTTCTGATATAATAGTATAGGTTGCTCCTGAATCAATCTCCATACATATTAATTTATTCTCTATCACAATTGGCACTTTTATTGGAGATGTTTGCGTTGATGTTTTAGTAATACAGTATAAACTATTCATTTTACTATCATACACCTTTATATCATATTTTTCCTTCTTTCTACGGCACATGTTCTTTAAATGTCCCACTTTCTTACAATTATAACATTGGGCCTCACTAAATTTACACTTATTTGCCAAATGATTGCCGCCACACCGATAACATTTTAAATGTTTGTAATCTTTAACGGTCACCTTATTGACTAACATTGGTTCATCACGTTGATCTGATTGATCTATTTTATTTGTCACATCATTACTTTTATTTATTAACACAATATCTTTATCTGTTTTCTCACAAGATAGAGCTATTTCTACTGCCGATGTGTAGTCTGGGTTAGATTTTCTTAATAAAATTTCTTGGGTTTTGGTACACCTTATTCCTCCAACCAGTCTGTCTCTTAACATTCTTTCTAATTCTTTAAAGTTACAGTGTGTACTCATCTTTCTTAATATTGCAATATAATCTGCAATAGATTCATCTTTTTGTTGGTTTCTCTTATGAAATTTGAATGTTTCTACAATCTCATTGGGTCTTGGATTAAAATGTACATCTAACAAGTTTTTTATTTCTAACAATCTTAATTCTGATATCAACCTTGGAGATGCTAAATTCCTCACCAATTCATATATGTAATTCACTTCCACAATATGTCAAAAATAGGGCTTTTTGAACATTTTCATCACTTATATTATGGGCTATCAAGTAATAAGAAAATCTTTCAATGTATGTCTCCCAACTTCCTTCCACAACATTAAACTTTTCAAACACTTTTTCCATATTTTCTCGTCGCCACTATTATGTTTATTGATTTTATTAATGATCTCAAGTTTTAAGTATGAACCTTTTGACAGCCATGACAGACTGACTGACACATGTAACAATACTCAACACTGAGGGGTACTCTGTAATTCAATACATAACATGTAGCAAATGATACTTATTGACTGTCAGTATTGAATCAATTAGGCCGTTAAGGGCTGTTTTTTACCAGGAATTTGGCCGGTTGAAGTGCCTTTTCGTATTTGCTTATCATTTCCCCAGTGATCATTATTCAAAAACTATGGCTTGAAAAAAAAAGATACCTCACAAGTGCAACCACTCCTTATAACAATTTCTAGAATATGTTGAAGCGGAATTTTTTTTTTTAAATACTGCATTATAACGAATCTGCACTCGCTGGAGTGGCGATGAAAGGGGGTTACTTGTATCTGTAACATTCTATCTATGAATTGATGTATAATATGTTTACCTTGACAGAGTCCATGACCAGTAACATGTTCTTGAGAGACTCTAGAGTGGCCTCGTGTAACAAGTCAGAGGTGTGCGGCCCTCCTTGGAGCATGCTCCTCAACAGTTGAAGCAACTGCAGCCAAAGAGTGGAGAAACTTGGTCGTGATACCAGAGGAGTGAGATGGTGAAGGAACACCTATAAATATCATTGTACAAATTAGGCGACATAAATTTTCCGTCTATATTTTTAAAGTATATATTACAATGAATCGAATACAAAAAATCGTCACATATTCTCTTAACTTAAGTAAATATGGTATTGAAATGATATACAAAAACTCGAGAAGCACAAAAGATCATTTTAATGGCCACAATGCAAGGGAATTGTAACAAATAAATAATAAAAGTACAGGGCAGGTGTATGAGTGACCTAGAAAAAATTTCCTAAACTATTTTCTCATAAGTCTTCAATAGACTTTTTCAACTGTAAAATTAATCTATTAATGTTAATGTAAACTTCATAAAATATTATTGAATAAGTATTGAGATTGAGATCCTGCTTTGTAACTGTCTTTAAATGTAAAATGTGAATTTTGTTTTTGACAGTACTATTGAATATAAATACTTTGATAGTAAATCTGTTTTTTTTTTGTACATATACATATATTTTGCTCTTCTATTTTTGTTTTGTATTTATATTTTCAAAATTGTTCACCGTGGAGGTGTTTCCAAGAGCAAGATGTTTTATACTATTTTATTGTTAGATTGTTTTATTGTGTTGCCATTATTAATATAGTACTTAATTAAGCACCTACCAAACTTACATATTATAACGAAGCATTAAATAAAAATGACAGATTGTGTGGCATTCATTACCTTACACATGATGGTGTTGGCTCTAAGTCTAACTTCTTGATGTCTTCCCTGCGGTCTCGCAAGTAATGGAAACAGAACTCTATGGAAGGCCGCCTCCCACTCTTCACCTGACAACGTCTGCAGATCATGGACCAACAAAGCTCTCTGCAGATAACTCACAGCGCTGTTAGCCACCTAAAATATTGGTCGAATATTTTTATTATTGCATATGCGCAAACATTGGATTTTTTTCCCTGTCGGGAGTCAAAGATATTTTTTAACAGATTTTTAATTATCTCAATAGAGACGAAGTTGGAATATTTATTGTAGGAGAACCGGGAAATCAAGGCACCTACAGGGCTTACGACCTGTCAAGTTGACAGGTCGTAAGCCCTGTAGGTGCCTTGATTTCCCGGTTCTCCTACAATAAATATTCCAACTTCGTCTCTATTGAGATAATTAAAAATCTGTTAAAAAATACCTAAAATATTATTTGTGATTACATTCACTGAATATAATATTACATTCATGATAAATATCAACAGATATAATATAGTAAAATCTATGTACTTGAGTTTAAAATAAGACATCATAGACAAACAATTGTTTTTTACTTTGTGGTATCATTTTAAAATTAATTAAATGATATAAAACACAACTTTGTGTACACCACTACATACATAACTTTTATTCAAATGAATAAAAATTCCTCTACATGTAAAATAATAACCTGAAGACTTTGGTCAGTAAAATATCATCATCAAGTATGACAATGAATTAAAAATTTAATTTTTAATTCATTCATTTTTATTAATTTTTAAAATACAAATATGTACATACATTGAAAAGTTCTATTTATTTATTATTGCAAATGTGACTCCGGTTAACTGAAATTGCTCTTTGATGAGCATTGTCTGAATGGTAAACATCAATTGACTTTAGTAATATTTTAATTTTCTTCTTCATCGTGTATTACGTCATTTGACCTGTTTGTAAGGGTGGACTATCCTGTGAGGAGGAGGTCCAACTGTCTTTCCATCTCTTCACAAGTCTTCCGAGTAGTCTTGGGTTGTTAGGTATATATTAATAATTCAAATAATTATGGATTTCTATCATGCAGGTGACAGTTTCAAACAGTGTTTTTTTTTTAATCTTAATCTTCACCTTTGATGATTATGGTTTGACCATATAAAAGCACTTAAGTTTTTACTATGAACTATACGTATAATTGTGTTTGATTTTACTGTTCTTAAAAAAATATATGATTATAATATATGTATGTATGTAACTATTCCGTGTATTTGTAGCTATGTTGTTGACTCTTATAGATCTTTTGGGGATGGCTCATGATTCTTCATGTTTTGCAAAATCTTAATATTCCTACCTACTCACCATGGTGGATCTGAGTCTGTTAGTGAAAAATAAAAAACGGTTTTTTAAAAATCTAGTTTCGCCTTAGTGGGATCCTAACATATTTAATATTTTATCACATTAATATACCTATTGTTAAATGTATTTTTTTACCTGTTTTCTATTGTCCGTACAAAGTCTGGCAATTCCCTGCAGCAAAGGTTCCCATGCAAGATGCCACAAATCACACCATTCTATAAAATACATTAACATATTATCTACAAGACCTTTATTAACATAATTGACAATCAAAAGAAAGAACTAAAAAAAATGAACTATGAATGAAAGTCACCTGCGGCATTCTGTTCACTGGAACTGGTGCTACTAGTTAAACTGGACTCCTCCCTCCACCACTTGAATATTTGGGCTGTTCTACTGTGAAGGGTGTGCATCAGGTCTAACAACTGAAAAATAACATTATAAAGACATTATTTAGATTGTAGAACATTAAATAAGATATATTGTTTCATGAAATTTATGGAATAACTGACAGTTTGTAAGATAAAGACATAGTTACCTGTATGCTAATAAGTTGATATCCATCAGGTATATTTTCTATATCACTATCTTCACTATCATCATGTAGTTTTGTAGGAGGTTGAGTCAGTCTACTGTGGATCCTCTTTTGACTGCTCGGCTTCCTGCGTCGACTCTGAACGTGACTTGGGCTCATCAATCTTTCTTCGTTACCTACAAATAATATTAAATAAACCTTCATAACACAGCAATTTATATATTCTTATTTGAATACTTTCAAACACTATCTTATTTATTTATGGACAGATGGTTGACTGGTATAGATTGCCTGCAGGCAATAAGTCCGCCACGTTGTATAAAGCAATAAAAGTATTTTATTATTATTATTAGGTACACAAAGGCACAAGTAAATATTGCCTTAAGGAAATTTCTTCTCAAGTCATTTTGATATAGCAGTGTATAGTTCTTTACTGCTTCTCATTTATTATTATTATTTATATTATTTAAATAATATAATCAAAAAATACAGAAAACATTATTAACATTATACATACAAAAAACATTAAAAAAAGCACTTGTGTGTAAAAGAGACATTTAAAAACAAAGAAACAAAAATTGATACCAAAAGAATTATTAACCATTTCAGTGCTAATCCCGAGACGTTATCGTGATGAATCATGTGCTACACCAGTGCAGTGCGGATCACGATAGGTAATTGTGATGGACAATGCTCCACTTAAACTCGCTGTAGAAATCTTATTTATCGACATATCCAAAATATAATAATTACATCGTGTAACCGAACCATTTATCTAAGTAAATATGATTTTAAAAAATTTCCAAAAAAATTTGGTAGATGGCAGTAGAGTGTTTACTTTTTGTCTATTTCATCCCGAGACGTAATCGGGACCCGCACTGAGATACCGCTTTGTAAGGATAATAATGTTGCTTATAACCCATATCGGAGTTCATAGAGATTGTGCGCCAGTTTAGAAAAATATTTATGTTCGGTTTTTATTTAGTATATAAAAGCAAAGTATTTTATTGTAAATTTATATGTTTTTATTTATTTATTTTGTTTTATTTGGGACAATAACAGCATTATTAACTAATATGAACGTAAAACAATAACTACCTAATTAATCTTATTATTTACTTAATTATTTTTTTATTTGTGTCTTTTCATATTTAAAAATAACTCTTTTTTTAAAGTTCATGTGTTTTTGAGAGTAACTTTGATTTTTTGTGTTACCGACTTTTGAAATCTTACTAGATGAAAGACAAAATACAATTGAACATTTTTAGCTATTATGAATGAATTTTGCCTTTATAACTGTTGACAACAATTGAACAACAACAAAAACAACAACGAACTGTTTATAACAACCAACGATTTATACTATATAAGTTGATAAATTACGATGCAGCGGCGCATAGGTCATAACGCTTACAGATAAACTTCATACAAACGTATAAGGCACTAAGCAATTGTTGAAAAATGTGTTTGTTTCCGAAGAAATACTTAAAAATTCATAAATTTTTAGATGATTTTTATTCACTATATACTTTCCTATGTCTTTTTTTACCTATGTGATATTTTTTTGCTAATTAGTTATGTTTTTGTAAGCTGGAATGTTGAAAAAATCAGTTAAATAGTATGCAGAAAAACAAAATAAACAAAAAAATGTATTCAACGTTTAGAACAGCTAAAAACGAATATTCTCGTCGATGATTTCAAGTATCTCAGGTGAGTAGTTATTGAGATATGACGATTTTAATTTTGTCCAAAAATTGCGCCGCACTGAGGTGTTACATTGTTTAGCATACGCGTAGCACGGAAAAAGTTAACTATACAAAATGAAGTTCAACGAATACAATTTACAAATCAGTCAATATTATATTATATGTCTATTTTTTTGTTTAAATAATTAAATTCAGTTGCCTGTATCAAATCTGTTTCTTCTTTTAATTAATAATAGTTATTAAAAGAGCAAATTGATTCATGGCAATAATTTATAGTCAACAATGTAAATTTTAAAATTGCAGTTTTTTATATACAACACTTTACTTCAAGTCTGGTTTTCAATTCCTGTTGGAATGCTTTTTCGTTCATAGTTTTTAGTTGTTAAACCACACCACCCCATAGTAAACGTAGTAGTGTTGTGCAAAACTCATATGTGTTAACCTGCTATATTATAAATATTATATATATATAATTGATCCACTATATTTTATCTATATTACTCTCTACACGTACAAAGACATAGAAGATTAACAAATTATTCTGTAAAATATATATACTTATTCTGTAAAATATATATACAAATATACCAATACATAGATTACCAATTGATTTAAAAAAGAATCACATACTTCCATGTAGGCTGGCCTCGACGAACGTACGTATGCAGTTGACACAGGCCTGGAAGTTGTATGGTGTGATGTGAGCCACATCCCTGACTATGAAAGCCAAACACTCCCAACACTTGAGAAGGGCCAGGGGATCGTGGGGACGGAGACGACACGCGTGGACCAGAGGGTCCTCCAATACCACTCGAGATGGAGATGTCTCCTTCGTCTCTGGATTCTTGCCGACCTATTCAATAAAAACAACAATCAAAACCAAATTTGTATGATGAAATAGTACACTCGAAGCAAGAGTACTTTTTGTATTCAAGTAAAAAATAACTATTTTAAGGCCTTCTCAACTTATCAATTACATCATAAAATATTTTTTTATATACTAAAGAAATATATCAACAAGAATCAGAGCTGAGCTAACAGCAGTTAACAAGCTGGGTATAATATAATATAGTACAACCATTTTATGTTTAGTTTGGGGAATGTATGTAATTGGAAGATGTATGAATATGTACTTTTTTCAAGGACATTTATTTTTAAAGTAAACTGTATCTCAATTGCTATAAGTTCATTAAACAATGTTAAATAGTAATTATTTTTATCTTTCTGTAAGAAGTTTATGTTTTTGCTGACTCCAATCAAGGTCCACTGTGTTACTGATCTGCTACAACTGACAGAGTGACAGAGTAATATTTTTAATCAAATATTAATAATCAATCAGATACTTAGATACACACATCCTCCCTCTACACAAGCTATAGCTTTAAGAGGGAGGTGATATTGTATGTAAATTAATCAATGTATATAAACCATGTATTATTGTATATTATGTATATTATGTTTTAGATAGATACACACATCCTCCCTCTACACAAGCTATAGCTTTAAGAGGGAGGTGATATTGTATGTAAATTAATCAATGTATATAAACCATGTATTATTGTATATTATGTATATTATGTTTTAGATAGATACACACATCCTCCCTCTACACAAGCTATAGCTTTAAGAGGAAGGTGATATTGTATGTAAATTAATCAATGTATATAAACCATGTATTATTGTATATTATGTATATTATGTTTTAGATAGATACACACATCCTCCCTCTACACAAGCTATAGCTTTAAGAGGGAGGTGATATTGTATGTAAATTAATCAATGTATATAAACCATGTATTATTGTATATTATGTATATTATGTTTTAGATAGATACACACATCCTCCCTCTACACAAGCTATAGCTTTAAGAGGGAGGTGATATTGTATGTAAATTAATCAATGTATATAAACCATGTATTATTGTATATTATGTATATTATGTTTTAGATAGATACACACATCCTCCCTCTACACAAGCTATAGCTTTAAGAGGGAGGTGATATTGTATGTAAATTAATCAATGTATATAAACCATGTATTATTGTATATTATGTATATTATGTTTTAGATAGATACACACATCCTCCCTCTACACAAGCTATAGCTTTAAGAGGAAGGTGATATTGTATGTAAATTAATCAATGTATATAAACCATGTATTATTGTATATTATGTATATTATGTTTTAGATAGATACACACATCCTCCCTCTACACAAGCTATAGCTTTAAGAGGGAGGTGATATTGTATGTAAATTAATTAATGTATATAAACCATGTATTATTGTATATTATGTATATTATGTTTTAGATAGATACACACATCCTCCCTCTACACAAGCTATAGCTTTAAGAGGAAGGTGATATTGTATGTAAATTAATCAATGTATATAAACCATGTATTATTGTATATTATGTATATTATGTTTTAGATAGATACACACATCCTCCCTCTACACAAGCTATAGCTTTAAGAGGGAGGTGATATTGTATGTAAATTAATCAATGTATATAAACCATGTATTATTGTATATTATGTATATTATGTTTTAGATAGATACACACATCCTCCCTCTACACAAGCTATAGCTTTAAGAGGAAGGTGATATTGTATGTAAATTAATTAATGTATATAAACCATGTATTATTGTATATTATGTATATTATGTTTTAGATAGATACACACATCCTCCCTCTACACAAGCTATAGCTTTAAGAGGAAGGTGATATTGTATGTAAATTAATCAATGTATATAAACCATGTATTATTGTATATTATGTGTTCTGAATGATGTCTGGAGTCCATATTATGAGAGAAGCAATCACTTTTTCCCTTTTTCCGTGGTTTAATTGTCTATTCCTGGGTCTTTGGTTCGCACCTTTTTACTCTATGGTCGCTACTTTCCGTTTCCGCCCTGTTGTTTATGTTCCGGTCGCCATGTTTTTGTTTACTACATAAAGCGTCATTTTTCCCTCGTGGTAACAAGTCCGCCGTTCACGCTGCGTTATACGAAAAAATCGAACATATTCCTGGGCAAAAAACGTCTAAAAAATTATAAAACAGAGTTAATCTCGTGTTTTCACACCTATTTTTGAACACTTAAGTGCAAATTTTGACAATTTTTATTAGTGAAGTGAAGCGCAAGATTTTGTTTACGATTTTGGTCGTAAAATATTTGTTGTTTTGAACTATTTTTTGTCTCGAACTATTTTTATCTTACCTAAATTTTATTTTTGTGTCTTGTTTTGAACTTGAACAAGTTATTTCTTAAAAAAGCATTGTTCGCGGAAAATGAGTTCCGAAAATATCGAAGGGCAACCGCCGATAGACGAAATTACGCAGGATATTGACCGCGATGTGTCGCGAAAACGCGAATATGAAACATCTGACTCTGATTCCCCGCCGCGGCGTCAGAAGAGGCTCAGGGTAATGATGGACCCGAGAATTGACTACTTAGTGTCGCAAATTGGGATGTTGACGAACGCGGTATTCGGTGACCGAACCAGTAGTACTACTGGAGAAAAGAGAGATTCTGTCGAATCAGTAACACCGGAGACTGCGGATAATTTCCTCCAACAACCTCCCGGACTAGAAGAACACGAGGAAGCCCAGGAAGAATTACTTCTTGACTTCCAAGAACCTAACACTACAGTGAAGGAGCAAGTTCATCCCAGAGCCAAAAATAACAGAGTGGAAGCACTTCAAAAGCTCCAACATTTCGATAGTGTAAACTGGGCTGGAGTAAGATACGCCGAGGTCCAGAAGAAGTTTCTGGCAGAACCAGCATTCACCGAGCTGGGAGTAAATGATGAACTTCGGCGCTGTGATGTGAGTTCGCCGATGCAGGCTTCACTCGAGCGATCCTTCGCTGCACTGTCTCACGCTCTTCTTATACAGAAGGAGGAGCTCCAGTTGGGGCTTCAAGCCCTCGTTAACTGGGCTGCAGATAGCAGCACAACCTTAAATAAAAAATCCCTTTTTGACAAGGTTAAAACCCTCTTTGCTCCAGACTCTCCTTACCAAAAGGTTTCTGAAGATATCCTCCAGATGGTTTGCGGGAGGCGAACAGAGGCAGTTCAATTCCGCAGAAAATCTGTGTTGGGAGAGGTAAAGGAGGAGCACGTCAGAGAGGGTCTAAACAAAATTCCCCCGAGCACTGAACACTTGTTCAATAAAGACAGTTTAACGTCATTCCTCTCTAGGGTGGGGGCCACCGATAAACTGACGGTGAAGACTCTGGGACCTCAACCTAGCACCTCTTCAAGGCCTCATGTTCCTGCCCAGAGAAAAGCAGACAAACAGTTTTTTCGTGGACAACGACGTCCGCCCGCAGAGACCAATCGAAGCCCTAGAGACCCCCCAAATTTCTCGTCCACAAAAGGCAAAAAGGGGGGGAAACTTACTCGATCAGGAAACCCAAAAGGAGACAAATGGAGGCACACTCGTAGATGACGCCAGAAGGAAATCATTCCGGGGAGGATGCTTGAAATCTTCCCAAGAGGTTTGGGCATCACTCGGAGCACCAAACTACATCCTGAAGATGATCAATGGGGTAAGAATACCTTTCATATCGAAACCTCCTCTGATTATACCAAACAGGAAGATTTTAAGGCTATTTCACACGAGTCCCTCCACCGAGATGGACTCCCAAATGAAGGAACTGACCAAGTCTGGCGTCATAGAAGCTGCGGACCCATCCCCCAGCTTCCTATCGAAAATGTTTCTGACACCAAAATCAGATGGCTCCCCGAGAATGATTTTCAACCTGAAATCGTTAAACCTCTTCCTAGACCCAGCGCCTTTCAAACTCATAAGCCACTACAAAGTGCCAGAGTTTCTGCAACCAGGCGATTGGCTAACGAAACTCGACCTATCGCAAGCCTACTACCATCTCCCGATTGCACCAAAACATCGGAGATTCTTGCGTCTGGTATACCGAGGGGAATTACTTCAGATGACAAGTCTGCCCTTTGGCCTTTCATCTGCTCCCAGAATGTTCGCATCCCTCACAAACTGGGTAGCCGAACTACTGCGGCGAAGAGGTATTCGGACAATCGTCTACCTCGACGACTTCCTCCTTGCGAACCAATCCAAGGAGGATCTATGTCGACAATCGCATCTAGCAGTAGATATCTTACAATCCCTGGGATGGAATGTAAATCTCCAGAAGTCAGTGCTCTTCCCAACTCAACAGATAGAATACTTGGGAATCGTGTGGGACACGCACAACAATTGCAAATCCCTGTCAGAACGGAAGCGAGAGGCATTACACCACTCGCTTCGAGCAACACTGACTTGTCGAAAATGGTCATTAAAGCAGGCGGAAAGTCTCCTGGGAAAACTGAACTTTGCCAGCTTTATGGTAAAAAGAGGGCGACTCCACTGCAGACAATTGCAGATAGCGAGCAAGTCACTAAAGAACCTTCCACCGAGAAGAGCAATACAAATGACCCAAGACTGCTTACAAGAAATAGAGTGGTGGATAGAGAATGTGAACGAATCAAGTCCCATTCACAGAGAAACCTTCAAACATTTCTTGACAACAGACGCGTCAGACGTAGCCTGGGGAGCAACCTTGGACGACTTAATGTTGTCGGGACAGTGGACCAATCGACAAAAGAAGTGGCACTCCAACCGAAAAGAGATGTTCGCAGTGTTTGCAACCCTTCAACGCACAGCACAGAATCTCACTGGCTCAGAAGTTCTGATACAGTCAGACAACAAGACAGTAGTCTCCTACATCCGCAAGGAAGGGGGTACCAGATCCAAAACACTCCTAAGTCTTACCAAAGATCTGTTGACCCTGGCAGACCAGTGGAAAATCTCACTAACAGCGCAGTATCTCCCGGGAAGATACAACGGAGACGCAGATCACTTGTCACGGGGAAGATTCCCCCCAGAATGGCATCTCTTACCAGCAGCAACGAAGGTCATTTTCGATCACTTCGGACTACCCGAAATCGACCTGTTCGCATCTGCCACAGCACACGTGAGTTCAACTTACGTGTCAAGAGATTCCACAGACTCATGCGCAATCTTTCAAAACGCCTTCAGTCAGCGCTGGACCTACAACCTGGGTTGGTTATTTCCCCCACCAAACCTTATACCGAGGATCCTAAGGCACCTGAACAATGCGACCGGAACCTACCTACTTGTAGTGCCGAGGTGGCAGAGGGCCTTTTGGCGACCAGACTTAATACGCCGATCACTCGCACCCCCAATGCAGATATTGAACCTGGAATCAGTGCTTATCGACACAGCAACAGGCCAACCACCTCCCAAAATTCAGGACCTGGAAATGGAAGTATGGAAAATTGGGGGTGGGACAGCATTCTGAATTCCTGGAATGAAGAAGAGAAAAAAACTACTTCTATCAGGGTGGCGAGCATCAACGCTGAGTACATATAAACCTGCCTGGGAAAGATGGTGTCGCTGGGCATTAACAAACAATACCCATCCCAATAAGCCATCCCCTAATCAATTGGCAAGGTACTTAGCGCAATTGTTCATCAATGAAAAATTATCTTACAGCACGATTCTGGTACACAAATCAGCCATCGTAACATTCTGCAACCCAACAACGGAAGAGAAGCTCAGCTCAGATTTCCTAGTAAAACACACATTAAAAGCCATAGCAATGGCTAAGATCAACCCTCCCAAATCTCCAGTGTGGAATCCAGTGGTAGTAAAAGACTGGCTAGTTAAGAACGCTCCAAGATTGGATTCACTTTATGAAGTTTCGTGTAGAACAGCAATCTTACTTTTGTTGTCTTCCGGAAGAAGAGTACATGATTTGACTCTGTTAAATATTGCTGAAGGAAACATACTAGATGAAGGCACATCTATTGTATTACATCCGTCCTTTGGATCGAAAACAGATACTCTTAAACATCAACAATCTAGTTGGCGACTTCTGGAACACAAGGAACGCAACATAAACCCAGTCTTCTGGATTAGAAAATTAATAGAATTATCAAGCGATAGGAGATCAGGACAAAACCTTTATAACCTGTTCATTAGCACGAGAGGTCAAGTAAAGGCAGCTACAAGGACAATAATAGGAGGATGGGTAAAGAATACACTAAAATTGGCAGGAGTCGAGGCTACACCCGGCAGCACGCGTTCTGCAGTTGCATCACTTAACTGGTTGGAAAACTACCCAATAGATAATATACTCGAAAGAGGTAACTGGAAGAACGAAAACACCTTCAGAAAATACTATCAAAAAGAACTGCTGAAACATACAGCTCCGGAAGATCCGTCCCTGGCGAGTCTGTTTCAACCAGTTAATATCAAATAAAAACGTCACCCGGTCACCAGGAGATAACAGACAGATCTCTCATAATATGGACTCCAGACATCATTCAGAACACATAATATTGGAGTTTTACCTACCATTAAAACTCTTATTATGTTTCTATAGATGTCTGGAGTCCAGGTAACTCCTACCTGGTGTATTATGAGCTTTATGAAGTAAACAAAAACATGGCGACCGGAACATAAACAACAGGGCGGAAACGGAAAGTAGCGACCATAGAGTAAAAAGGTGCGAACCAAAGACCCAGGAATAGACAATTAAACCACGGAAAAAGGGAAAATGTGATTGCTTCTCTCATAATATGGACTCCAGACATCTATAGAAACATAATAAGAGTTTTAATGGTAGGTAAAACTCCAATATTATGTATATTATGTTTTAGATAGATACACACATCCTCCCTCTACACAAGCTATAGCTTTAAGAGGGAGGTGATATTGTATGTAAATTAATCAATGTATATAAACCATGTATTATTGTATATTATGTATATTATGTTTTAGATAGATACACACATCCTCCCTCTACACAAGCTATAGCTTTAAGAGGGAGGTGATATTGTATGTAAATTAATCAATGTATATAAACCATGTATTATTGTATATTATGTATATTATGTTTTAGATAGATACACACATCCTCCCTCTACACAAGCTATAGCTTTAAGAGGAAGGTGATATTGTATGTAAATTAATTAATGTATATAAACCATGTATTATTGTATATTATGTATATTATGTTTTAGATAGATACACACATCCTCCCTCTACACAAGCTATAGCTTTAAGAGGAAGGTGATATTGTATGTAAATTAATCAATGTATATAAACCATGTATTATTGTATATTATGTATATTATGTTTTAGATAGATACACACATCCTCCCTCTACACAAGCTATAGCTTTAAGAGGGAGGTGATATTGTATGTAAATTAATCAATGTATATAAACCATGTATTATTGTATATTATGTATATTATGTTTTAGATAGATACACACATCCTCCCTCTACACAAGCTATAGCTTTAAGAGGAAGGTGATATTGTATGTAAATTAATCAATGTATATAAACCATGTATTATTGTATATTATGTATATTATGTTTTAGATAGATACACACATCCTCCCTCTACACAAGCTATAGCTTTAAGAGGAAGGTGATATTGTATGTAAATTAATTAATGTATATAAACCATGTATTATTGTATATTATGTATATTATGTTTTAGATAGATACACACATCCTCCCTCTACACAAGCTATAGCTTTAAGAGGAAGGTGATATTGTATGTAAATTAATCAATGTATATAAACCATGTATTATTGTATATTATGTATATTATGTTTTTGAATAAATAAATAAAAATAAAAATAAATGTCACAAGTTTGTTGAATATTATATTGAGTTTACAACTAACCAATATCCAGCCTCTAGTGTGAGGTGATTGTGATAGTTCACTATCCGATGTATAGCCCCGATCAGTGCTTACTGACTCTTCCTCTGAACTAACGGCTCCGTCTGATTTGCTTCCTGATGAATCAGAAAAAAAACGTATTACAATTCAATTCATAAAAGATAACATAAAACAAAAAGTTTTGGTGTTGCCACATTTACAAATGTTTTGTAAATGTAGCAACACCATTTATTTTATAATAAGCCATTAGATACTTATTATTATCTTGCGTGTGGAGCATTATACCCTTGATTCATCTTGTCTCCGGGTGGTCACTCCTCGCACGGCGTATACCAAGAAAATAATTATTATAACACATATATCGTTGTCAAAGACTTTTGATCTTGTATTTATTTTGTTCACTAATTATCAAGCTACGTATTCATATTTTTTTCTGGTTTAATTGCTGCCTTTTTAATTTTCACTAAGGCGCAAATTCATAGAACCGAGGTTTGCGATTAAATCAATTTAAGACGAATATGATAGTATTGAGCTATATATTTTTACAATAAAAATTTGTACACTACGATAAAATATATAAGCAGAAAGTTATAATTTGTCTAAAATATGTAAATACGAGGCATTGATTTCAACCCATGTTTCACTCGCTCAGCCAACGACTAACTTTGAAATGAAATTTAAAGATATAACTTTGTATTAACCACGTTTTTTGGTTGAAACGATGCGACCGGTTTCGGAACTAACCGTTCCCTCATCAGGCTAACTTTCAACTGTTGAAAGTTAGCCTGATGAGGGAACGGTTAGTTCCGAAACCGGTCGCATCGTTTCAACCAAAAAACGTGGTTAATACAAAGTTATATCTTTAAATTTAATTTGTTAAATATGAACCACAAAGTTAACATTCAAACATTTGAAAACTTTGAAATGAGTTATTGACGTTCACAAAGTCGCAAACAAAGCGCTGTCTTTGGGGAAAAAAACTTAACAACGCATCCGAGAAAAGGATGACAAATGAATTAAAGAACATTCAATTCATAAATGAGTAGGATGACTATATTTTACAACTATAACAATTGTCATAGTGACCAAGGTGAATTGAGTGGTTATGTTTATCAAATTTAAAGTGTCAAAAAACCAATGGCTGTTTTAAATTGTGAATACATGTAAAAAAATATGTAATTCAACACACTGAACTTCAAGATAATTTAATATTTTTCAATGGCTACTTTAAAAATGAATAATTACCCGTTATAGTATCGTCGTCCTTGAGGTGCATAGCACCAGCTCCAGTAGTTTCCAACAGTGTGAAGACAATTCCCCAATCATCAGCGCTGTGTATGTTTTGTGCCGATGTCTTTACCAGCTCAAACAGACCAACGGCAATCTGACATATAAAATGTGATATCTAAATTAAAACTGGACTTGGACGATTGTAGAATTTGCAACATATAGTTGAACTTACTTGGTTACTATGAGCATTAATGTAAAGAACACGACTTATATACAATCTATGGATCCCCTGCGGGTCCTAAACTTCCTAAGAGACCTAGGACTCGAGGGGATACTGTAACAGGAAATCCGGTAAGCAAGTAGGGGGGAGCACAAAAGATCATAAGGGTCGCAGTGCATAAGAACATCCTCTAATAATAATAATAATACAATCTATGGCAAGCATTTATTATTATTATTCATACACTATAGAGTGGCTGAAATGAAGACCTTGCGCTCCATTGCTGGAAGAACCCTCAGGGACCGCATCAGAAATGAAGTGATCAGGTCTAATGCAGTGTCGAGGACATAACAAGATGGGGACATAGTAGAAGACATTTCTGAAGAGACCACGTCTGACGCATGGACGACAGTAGAATTGTCAAAATTGACAACAGAAGACTACACGGAAGACCTGCGAAGAGATGGAAAGTCAGTTGGACCTCCTCCTCACGATGAAGGAGAAATCATACACTCATAAGAGTATTTATCGGAGTAGGCACGGGCTTAGAATAGTGCTTCCACTCGTTTAAGTTTTATTGTTTTCGAGTGTCCAGTAAGAGCCGGGATATTCAAAATACAACAGACAACAATAACATCTCACATAGTTCAGCAATAGGTTCACTACCCATTTTGAACGTAGTGCCTTAGTAAGATGAGACTGGTGTTTGTGTGTGTGAGGATTCATGGATGTGTCGTGCTTCCTTTACCGAGGTAATGCACAGCTGCACACCTGTCGCTGATTGGCTCATGACAATAATTTATAGTCAACATTGTAATTACAATATAGTAATTTTTCATATACAGCAACACTTTACTTACAAACAGTTACAAAGTAATTTTGGTGCTTACAAAGTTACAAAGTAATTTTTTTGTAAATGTGTTGTAGTTGTGGATTTGTGTTCTCTTCTAAAATCTTAGTTCAGGGTATTCTATTTTTATTTTGTGTATTAGTTTTAATGTTTCATACGTTACATGTTTAATTTATTTTGTGTATAGGTATTTGGATGTTGTGTATGTATTTAGACCGTAACTCATTTTTATTATTCTGTTTTGCTTTCTTTGTAGTTGTGTGTGCTTAGGAAATGAATTTGTTGTTAGAAGAGGTACTCACTCTACTGGCAATGGAATGATAAACAGGGTAACTGAGGTCCAAGAAGGATCTGAGTGATCTGAGGACCATGGAGGCGCATTCCTCGCTGCGCATGAGGCAGATAGCCAGACGAAGTACACCCGTGGATGACCTCTCCAAGAGACCAGAGGACGGCCGACTGACACTACCGGGAAGCTTCTCCACTGACAGGTTGCTGGCTCTCTCAGCGCAAGCGGCTTGAGCGGATGTCTTCATCAGGTCTGTTATGTAAGATTCTGTCGTGGACCACACATGGGACACTCGATCTCTGAAACATATATATTATGTACACACACCTTGTTATATCACTTTATATATGATTGGTTGAAACCTTGGAGGAATAATAGAACAAATTACCAAATGACAATAAGTCTACCAGTGTAATATAAATCATGGACATGAATCATGTACAAAAAGATAGTAAACATAATAAGTAAACTCTTTTTTATTACCAATTTATTTAATTACAAATTAAACCATAATGCGAATAAAAAAATATTATTTATAAGTGTAATAAAGAAGGGCATTGTAAAAGACACATTTTAAAAATTCTTCAGTATTCATTCAATAAAAAAATGTGTGTCTGTACTTTTGATACTTGCTATTTGTAAAAATAATTATATAAATACCTATTTTGTATAACAATCTTGATGAGGAGTTCTAAAAAGAAAATGGTTGGATCTTCTCGATGGGACGGATTAACTTTCTGTGTCTCTTGTACAGATTTACCAGCCAAAATGACATATTTCACCAATTCCTAGAATAACAAAAAGACTTGTAGTATGTATTTGCACCATAATTAAGTAGTTTCATGAACATGTATTAATGAAAATATTTATCATCGATTTTGGCTAAAAACTAATTGGGTAGAAATTAAATTAATATCAATGTTGTACATAATTCAATAATTTTCATAATGAAAATGTAAAATATTATTATTTATTCAGGCAAACAGCCAAGTTGAATTTAATTATTCAATTGTGATACTATATTTCTGTGTCCAAAAAAATCCAGTCTTTTCTTGAAAATATCTTTGGATTAAAAAAAAAAATTATCTCTATACTCATTACCGTGATCTTCTTTATTGGCCCAAAATACGACAACGACGTACTATACATATCCTGTTATTGTGATACAATATCCTTTCTATTCAAAACTTACCTCAGTATCTCAAAGAATAATTCACTTATCTTTCAAGCCACGGGCGTCCACTTTGATTTGCTGAAAGTACTTTACTATCTATTCCAATTCTTGCTATGAACCAGCGATGCTATGGAATAGTCTAATTCCTGATATTACGTCGGCTATCTCATTAAACGTATTCAAAAAAGGCTTAAGCAAAAATGTCTATCTGCTAATACCTGATTTCTTCTTCCTCTCCTTATCCTTTTGTTTTTGTCTCCTTATTTTTTTGTATCATTGATTTGAACTGTTACTATATTCAATCTTTATTTTTACTTACTTTTGTTATCTTTGTTTTATTTTTATCATGTCATAACCTTATTGCCATAGTACACATTGTATTGTATATTAACATTATCTGGTTGGTTGGAAAGAAATTGACGTTTGGCAAAGAACCTACCAGTATACAAATTATAAGTACTAGAAGATACAAATAAAATAGATAAATCTATAAAATATCAACCCATCCAGCAACCATAACACGTTGGGGCAGTTTATTCCAAGTATTCACCAATCTATTTAAAAGAACACTCCCAGCAACCAAAACATGATGGGGCAGTATATTTCAAGTATTCGAAATAAAGAGTCTATAAATTAAATACCTGCAGACTGTCCAACTGCAAGAACTTGGAGTCTGTGATGAGAATACCCTGAACATTGCACTGCATGACAAGCTCCGTGACCTGCTGGAGGAGTGCTGACTCCTCAGGAGTGGGCTGGCGTTGCCAAGCGGTGGTGGGATCCGAGGAGAGAGCGATGTAAGAGTACAGACTGGAGAATAGACCAGACTCACTCGGCTTGGTCTGCTGAGAAGGTTCCACTAATAAAGATATTTTACCACTCGGAGAGCAAAAATCATCCGCCTCCGTTAAACACTGCAAAATATTAATCAATTAATTGATTAATTTCCATACAAATATTTAAAGATAGAGAAGAGAGACTGCATTTAAAATGTTGCCACAAAGAAGATACTTATAAGCAAAAATTGAACCCTAAAAAAAAGATATTATTTCTGGGTTAACTAAAAAATAACACAAATAATTGAGGTCTCTAGTAATAGGATAAACATAGCATTGTAACCAATATATGTACTACTTCTTCTGTGTCATATCAGGCTACCCTGATGTTGGCAATCACTCGAGCGAAGGCCTCCCGGTCATGTGCCATCTGGAATAACACTCCTCACTACAGTCCATTCTCGGATATTACACAGCAAAAAATCTAGCTTCTGCCAGGTCCATGCCGTCACTCAATCTTGCCAACGTATATTACTAACTCTATTTTTATTTCATATATATTATATAAATAGTAAATTATATAATAATATTTAAGTAACATACCTTAGGCAAAAGATGCCCTCTGAACAACGGAAGTACAACATCTAGGATGTGTTTCCATCCCTCCCTTAAGGAGTTGGCGTGTCTCTGACAAACACTGAACACCTTCTTCAGTGCAGCACGACCCTTGTTGGATTGACCCAGCGATGTACCTGCATACCATAGATAACAAATATATTACAATGTAAAATACAGTGTTTTTTTTTTGTTTTATATGGCAATTCACCCTATTTAGAGTGCTATATGCCTTGGATGAAAATAGAAATAGGAGCAGTTTTAGGAGAATATTAAAAAGTTCAAGATTAAGTTACAGTTCAATGTTGTGAGTTTTTAGAAATTTTAGCAATACAGTGTTGTGATTTGAATTCAGATAATATATTGTTAATTTAAATAAATTTGCAATATTTTAATATTGTGATGCTACAAAAATCACAATATGTCCTATTCTGATTCGTTTCAGAGTACGAAAACATATAAATCAACGAGCGACCAAGGATAGAAGGATTTTATCCGCGCGGTGTGACATAATGAGTCCGGTATAAATTCAGTCAACCTTTTGACATTTCTCATATCAAAATAGAACCTAATACCTTAAAAATAATTTTTGGTGAATATCTATGGTTTGAGTCTTAGCTAAACATGATAGGTCTCTCTACATGATCTAAACTAACAGTTTTAAAACCAATACACCACACATTCACTCATTCGTTTACGATTCCCGCAGCATGGTTGTGAAATCAATTACCCAATGGTAAAACAGATTAACTTGATGATTATCAAAAAGACTCATAAGTTACATGTCATATATGTATACCTGTAGTTCATAATATGTATTTTATCCTTAATCCCTTTCTATACAAATACAGTGGACCCCCAGTTTGTTTTGTAGTACATATAGGCCCGGTATTACAGTCGGCCCTCAACTCATTGAGTTTGTTAAACTCAAGATTAATGTTAAGGGAAGATTGAATCCATTTCCGTATTACAGTGCAATATGACATATCAGTTACTAAATCTTCAATTATAGACATATTTTACTTTTTCTGTGGTTATTATCTGTCAAACTTTAAATAACCTCAAATAATACGAACTACAAAACGGGACGCTACGACTTGAAATACTATTGTTTTACTATCCAACATGGTAAATTTAATTTTTTTCACCAAAACAATGCTTTATGCCCATGTTCGTTTCAATATGGCTGTCAGTTTGTTTTGTTGTGTGGCGCCACCGTTGATACAACTGACGCCTCTAGTGATAGAGCACTGAAACAAAACTTGTTGCCTAACGCCTCTAGTGATAAAAACTGAAACTACACGCGTTGCCTAGCAAATGACAGTTGACTCACCGTTAAGTACTTAATCCGCCAGAAACGTTGAGTTAAATATTTGTCATTTTAGTGACGTATTTGAGGGAAGATTAGGCCTAAACGGACACTGTAATACGCTATATTTTTGTAAAACTTGAGTTTAGCTCTTAAACTGAGACTGTAATACCGGCCCATAGAATCTTACCATTTTTATATGACATATTACATTGTAATTTGTTATATTACATGGTACTCTTTTTCAAAATGTTCCAGACTACAGGGGGTCTGTGACAGTACTCTATAATCCGACACCAACTAACAAAATGTTTATTGGGTTACTGCGGGTTGACTATATATTAAAGTGTAACCAGTTATTGCACCATTGGTTTGTTTTTTATATAAGTATTTCTTTACACCTCTTATTCATGATTATTATTTATTTTTTTGAATATTTATCAAAATAGTCGTTTGTGTTGTATATTCAAATGGATTTCAGTACTTATCCAAGTGTCAAAGACTTGTTTTCCTCTCGGGATATTATTAAGTTACAGACTTCTTTATCTCCCTGGCAATATCCCAAGTATCTGTCCGTGTAGACTATAGAGTTCAGCTCTCCTCCTCCTAAAGTTATAAGTTCTCCAATGTCACCTAGGCCATATCTCTTTATTTGGTTGTGCCTTTGTTCTATCCAAGAATTCTTTGGACTTCCTTTGGAATAGAAAGACTAACACAATAAAATATTTAATAAATAATGAAATACAAACGTACCAATTGAAATATATTGCACAGTATCCGGTAAGCTGAGGAGTCCGGTGAACTTGCACAGACTGAGGACAATGGTGTCGAGTTCGTTGGTCAAACCGTAATGGGCCACTATAGAGGCGCATTTGTCGAAACCTTCAAGGGCGCGGGTGTACAAGATTGGCTCCGAAGATTTCTCAAATATGGAGGATAATGCGGCCACCTGAAAGAATTCAAATCATTTTATGTTTGTTATTTACTGAACATATTTTGATAATAATATATCACAAACAAAACAGTGAATCTCAATCATTACATTACAGTGCAGTTTTATTTGATACTAAGATTGCATTTGGAAATTGAAATAGTGTAAAAAAATGGCTAATGTAGAAGACATACGCCATTACAAATTGTGCACAAATTTTACTAAGAGAGGATGATAGAATGAAAGGTGAACTTATATCAATAATGGCTGAACCAATTAAAAACTTACTCTACATCTGGACCTCAGAGCCAGACGATATTAAGTCCATGCCCTTGTTAAAAGTAAGGCTTTGACTTCTTTCAATAATATTTCGAAAATAAAACCTCACTTTGACTTCTTTCAATAATATTTCGAAAGTCAAAACCTCACCTTCAACAAAAAGTGGACTTTACCCTCTGGCTCGAGGTCCAGACATAGGTAAGTATGCTATTGATAGCATAAATTATATTAAAATATGAGATAGTTTGAGCTGTACAAAGGACATAATATATTATGTTTTCAAATATCCCCGAATGAATTTTAATAAAGCCTATATCTATTTCATAGATTCATAGAACAAAATTAGAGCACTTTGTAAGTTTAACAGATGCAATCATAGAGAAAAAATCTAGTGTTATCTATGTCGCAAAGAACCAGCTCAAGTCCATGTACTTTACACATATAATGTCAATATGAAATAAATTGAACTCATAGTTTGAGCTATACAAAAAACTAGTAAATACCAAGTGGATGCCCTTTACACAAATCATATTAATATGAAATCAATTGACTGTATAAATAACACAAAATTTCATAATACGCCATACATCATATTATACAGTAAACATCAAAATGAAACTATTAGAATATACTCTTTACATGATACGGGTTAAGAATTTGATGTAAATAAAGTTACATATAAAAATATGATTATTCTTTGGTGGAATGTAGAGACATTGAAATATAATGAGAATAATTGAATACCAATGGCCCCCACGAAAGTTGAAACAGTTGTTTGTCCAAAGCTCCACTTATAGAATGTATATATATTCCTTCTTTTGTTGCACCCCGTCTCAACAGCACCTTCCACAGATAATTCTCTTTTACAATTCCCGTCCTTTCAGCTGGCATCACTATTTCTTCATTTCTAAGAACAGATGGAGAAAACAAATATATTGACGATGTATGACAAATTTACACATAAGTAGGGCTTGCCAAGCGAAAGCAATCTATTTATTTTTATTAATTAATACATATTATGATTAGTATAATGTAAAAGCATAATACAAATCAGGGTATAACACTTTTTAAACAAATTGGATTATGATGTTAACACATTAGACGTCCAACTAGGCAAACCTGTTATAGGATGTACAGTTATAAGTGATTCACGATGGTTTGAAAGTAACTTTTTCACATTGGTTATATATTTAAACAATACGCATGGTAAAATTTATAAACCTGTGTACGATTGAAAGGCGCGTGCCTTGAATTGAACAAGTATTAGCAGGAACAGTTTGCGTTGCTAAACCATGTGCGTTTGGGGGACACGTGCCTTGAATTCAACACGAGTTTTTATGTGCATGAGCGCAACAAACTAGTGCCTAATTCGAGGCAGTACTTGCCTCCTAATCAACACGGAAAGGTAAATACGCAGCCAGGACACACACAGGGCTGTAGCATCAATGATGATGATATTAATTTAAGAAAACTCACTTTTCATTATTGTTCTAGTTTTCTCTATGGTTTTTCAAATGAATATGATATTCATGATGAAATAAAAGATGAAAATAAAGTACACTCACTATAAGAAAAGTTGTATTTTTTTTCAAAACATTGATAAATGTCAAATCACCGGAGAAACATGAATAAATAGCGATGTCATCAGTTCAAACAGTAACATAGCAACGTTATTGTTATATTGCTATATAAATGTAATTGTGAATAGTAAAATAGTCAGTTATATAATATAATTACAACAGTATAAGGAGATATTATGAATAAGACTGATAATAATATATTATTACTTAATGGAATTGAATACGGCTTCCAGCATTGTCTGTTCAAAATCATTGCTTCCATTACACCCCCTTAGATTATTGTGAATAGTAAAATAGACAATTATATAATATAATTACAACAGTATAAGGAGATATTATGAATAAGACTGATAATAATATATTATTACTTAATGGAATTGAATACGGCTTCCAGCATTGTCTGGTCAAAATCATTGCTTCCATTACACCCCCTTAGATTCCTGACAAAGTCCTCCACAGTCATTGGTACATTCAATTTCTTGGCATTGTGATTGTGCTGATCCATGTTTAACATAATGATGGCATATGCCAGGCGGAAAGCGGCATCTGTGTTGGCAAAAGGATTGCCGTTACAAGCCTGAAATTAAATAAAGGTATCAGTAAGCCAATTACGTCATGTCCCTCTTTTTGAAGTAGACAGAAAACCGAGCACCAATTCTAATCAAATAATTTCAGACTTCACTAATATAAAACTACAGTGAGGATGTTTATTTTATCATAATAACACCCGTTTCATTTATCTCAAGAGGTAATCTTGAACTTTTGATATAAAGAAGATTCACTTTAGAGCATCAAATAGAGAAAGCCACTTTATTCATTCATCATCATATATATCATATATATCTAAATATATATGACAAGTTAGTATTTAGTAATACAGATGTTTCCTTGAAAGACCTTTTCTCTGACAACATTCTTGAATATATTACATACTGCAGTGCTGAGTTATTAAATTTAGAAATAATTAATGAAAAAAACTTACATGCCAATGTTCAGAGAAATGTTCCATGACCAAAAATATAAGAGGTGCTTCACCGGGTAATCGGAAAGTTTCTAAATATAAACGTAATGCTTGATCGACTCTCAAGCCAGCCATGTCAAAGCTTGCTGCGTATGTTGCCAATATACGAGATTCAACATTTTTCTTTTTAGAGATGTATTCACCTAAAGAAAGCATAAAATGAATGATACATAAATACAACACATACCTCAAAACTGAAAGAAATTAATTCTCTGTATGTTCAACTCATTTTTTTTACAAACTTTTTTAACATCTCAATAGAGACGAAGTTGAAATATTATAGAAGAAAGAGGAACTCAAGGCACCTACAGGGCCTTGAGTTCCTAGTTCCATTGATAAATTCCTCTCCTCTTCCTTTCCTTATCCTTTAGTTTTCCTATCATTGCTATGAATTGTTCTTATTGGTTTTTTTTTAACTTTTCTTCTGCTGTATTTATTTATTTTGTAATGTGATTAACTGATTGCCATAGTACACATTGTTTTGTATACATAACATTTACTCTGGTTGGTAGGAAGAAATTGCCAATAGGCAATAAACCCGCCAGTGTACTAATTATATGCACAAAAAGATTAAAATAAATAAATAAGGGAACTCAATAAGAAGGCATAATTGGTGAATGTTGCTCAAGTGCATAAAGTGATCTTGTAAACCAGCTGATGACAGGTCGTAAGCCCTGTAGGTGCCTTGAGTTCCTGGTTCTTTTATAATATACCAACTTCGTCTCTATTAAGATGCTAAAAAAGTTAGTCAAAAAAATATCATTTGACTCCTGACAGGGAAAAAAATCCAATGTTTGCGTATACTTATATACAATTAAAAAAATATTTGATTTTCATTTTTTAAGTTTAAGAAACTTTATAATATAATTAAATTAAATAAATAAATATCTGACATAAAGTATACCATACCTATCATCTTTTTGTCCAGTCCTGGATTATTTCGAAGGAAATGAGCAATCTCCAATGGGTCTAATGGTGTTACAAGAATAGTGTGTTCTTGAAGAAATTCTATGCCCTTTTCTGGTTTCTGATTGAACAGCTCGGTTCCTGTCGCGATCCACTGACAAAATATACAAATAGATTACTGGTTTATTATACATAAAGTATGTAATATTGAAAGGCACAGTATTGCTATGTAAGATATCAAAACTTAAAAATAAGAAATATCGATTGGGAAGTATTTAACAAATACATATATTTATAATGAACACTTCCTTGCACCCTGAAAATTTTGTTCATTTGAGGGGGTAAATGGATTTGTTTCCAGGATATATTCCTTTTTTCCTTTTTCAAAATGTGGGATTTTAATTAAAGAAATATATTAACTCATATAAGAAGATATTAAACTTGTTAGAAAATTAACAAAAACATTCTAGAAACTTTCATATTTTCCTATAAAATTATGGAATTATACAAATTAGAAGCAGTTTCAATTAATAGATTGAAGACTACAGATATATATGATATTTTTTTGAATAATGAAATAAATAAAATATTATTTACCCTTTTTCTATTCTTGATATCTTCAAGTTGTTCGGATGTTGGTATAACATTTGTCGTTTTATGTCTTCCCATTTTGGTGCTATTTATATATTGACTAATATCGTGGATAGCAACTTCGTCACTACTGGACATGGCATCTCCCATATCTAGCACTACTTGTCCCGATGTATCTCTGGTGATATCTTCTTCCTTGCAGACTTTTTCGTTTGACTTCACCTGGTGACAGTTTCCTTCGATGGAATCTATGACAGTGAAGAGTGCGTCCAATGCCAGGGTGTGATAATTGTAAATTCCAGCAGTGACAATGGTCTTTGACAACAGTTTTGTTGTGTCTTCAAACAGATTGGAAGAATATACATCACAGTCATAGTTAAGATATAGTTCTGTACATAGGCCGGGTATTCTCCACATCTGCGCTATACTTTCTAAAGCTAAATGTGTAATTTCCTTGGACTCGTAAGAGTTCTTGGTGTTGTCTGACATAATAATCTCTATCAATTTTGTAAAAAACGATTCCATTTGAAACTTTAAATGCGTTCTCAGCGATTCGAAAAGTAAAAAGGAAACTTGAAGATCCAGAGCTAAAACTGACACACGGTCGGAATTCAACAGCTGAAAGAAATAATATTGAAAATGTGAAATGTCACCATAAGATGTACAAGGATATTGCAATCAAATACATATTTCAAAATTGATTACTTACACTCAATAAATTTCTACACAAGGGATCCTTGACTAAATGTAAAAATGAAGGATATTTAGCCAAATGATCAGCTCCAACTTCCAGTGCTGTTTCTACAAGACACAATCCTAGATATATCATTGAAGAACTATTTTGACTGTCCATTGGATTACATAAAGATATGAGAAACCTGTAAAGAAATATTGAAAATAGCATTATCATGTAACATGAAAATAAAATGTGAAAAAAAAAATAAACTTATGTAAAGATAAAGATTGCAAAAAGCTTTTAAAACTTACTTTGGTAAATAAAAGATATCTGTCTGTGTGCAAGATTTCAAGATGACTATTTATGCTCCAAAAATGGCGGGGATAAAATACTCAATAGTTGTTCACACAAAGTAATTTGTTTGATTAAAACTATGTCACACAGATGCAATGTATACAGACATCAATTACAATTTTTAACTGGATATATATATATATATATATATATATATATATATATATATATATATATATATATATATAGCATAATGAAATACAATCTCACCTAAATAATTCTCGAACACAAACAAGTCCATAGGGTTGTAAATTAATTTGTTCATCTTGCGTTATGAATCTGACTCCCCTAGGATTAATATAATCTTTCTCTTTTTCATCTTCATCTTTGTACTCTATTATTTCTGGTGAATTTTCCGTCTCCGGCGGTCTTATACAAGAAAGTTTCTGTCCGTCCGTTGTCTCGCTCGTTTCTACCTCGTTCGTTTCAGCGGACTCAGCTTGTTCCCCTTCCAAGTTGCTGGCGACACCGCCTTCCTCCAAATTCAAATTATTTGATGAATTGGACGGGCTCATGCTACCGGACGAGTTGACACATTTTTCGACGAGCTGGGAGATGTAAATGTTGTCGTTGGATGCGAGGTCCATAGACGAATGACGACCGTGTTTTTTTGAGGGACTCTTGTTGTGGTTTTGGGGCGAAGATGACTGTTCTGAATTGATTAATTCATGGTTAGAGTTTGGTGATAATTCATTTGATTCTTCATTGTTATCTTCAACTGATCTGAAATATTTTTATTTAAATTTAAACTCGGAATTGTTTATCAATAAATGTAGTATTTAAAACCTTGGACACTATTTCAGATATTGAGAGCGTCACAATGGAACAACTAAAGAAGCCTTCCAGAAATGCTTCCAATCATGGAGTCATCACAAGCCAACAAGATTAATTCAAATTTGATACAAGCTTATGTTTTTGTTCATAATACCAAATTTTAATCAGGGAGGTATGTTCAATGAATGAAACTGAACATCTTATTGTAGCAAATCGGCACTATATACCGACACCTACATCTCAAATCGGCACTATATACCGACATCTACATCTCAAATCGGCACTATATACCGACATCTACATCTCAAATCGGCACTATATACCAACATCTACATCTCAAATCGGCACTATATACCGACATCTACATCTCAAATCGGCACTATATACCGACATCAACATCTCAAATCGGCACTATATACCGACATCTATATCTCAAAGTTTACTTTGGAATATGAATTTAAGTAACAGTTTTTTATAAAACCTTCAACACAGAGATGACCAGTAATAATAGTAATTGCTAACAAGTGAGGTTTGCAAAATATATGATAATAAAAAAAGATTGCGTGGTTTACCAAGTAAACATCAAATAGATAGTCAAAAAGTTCATACTTATTGAGTTCATGGTTTCCATCGACAGTGCGTAAGGGAGGTCTGGAGACAACTTGGTGAGTCGCTGTACTCTTGGCTTCATTTGCTGGAACATCCGACAATGAGTTGAGTTGACTTCCCGTACTAGAACTCTTTGACAGTGTATTCAATAAACTGGTTGATGTTTTTGCACCATCTTGAATCATAAACATCAACACTCATTATAAGCATAATTTTAATTTGGCGACAAATCATATGTAGGCACCTATTGAGATAGTTTTCAAAGTGTGTAATATTGACTTTTTATATCAATTACTTGTTATTGGTTCAATCATAATCAATTTTACTTTTATCTCAATATTAGGTACCATCTGATCATTTTACTGAAAGTTACCATAGTTAACCTCTGGTATACAGATATATTCGGGAGAGATTAAGGGAGTTATGACAGATTTTAACTGTTAACCGGGCCACAATAGGGAACATTCACTTTTTTTTATTTATATTAAAAAAATAGTACAAAAAATTAGAAACAATATAGTATAATTTTTGTTTTACAATTCGCAGTATTAAACTTTTTATAGCATTTTGAAAAACCGTATTTTGAATTTGGCGCTAAAACGGTTCGAAATCGCTTATTTGGATTGCAATGTCACACAATGTTGATGTATTTTTTATATTTCGATTAATTAGTAAAAAATACTTCTGAATATACATCATAGAATACACTACAACTAATATAATATTTAGCTCAGCAGTGATATATCTTACTAACTGAGCCACAAAGATCGAAAAATAAAGCAAACCTATACAATATTGCTTCTAAATTTCGAAATGATATCTTAATATCACATGTTTATTTTCAAGTAATTAATGTAAAGTACGTAATTAAATGTCAACAGCATCGAATTTTTTAAGAATGAAGCAATATTACCATTAAAATAAAATAAGTAATTTTACGAATTCGGTGTAATATATTTTGTAAAATCATATAATGTAACTAGGTACTTATTGTACTTACATTAAAGTGATCTTCGCAACAACAGATGCCGGATTTGTCGGAAATTTTGCTCTTTGAAAATTCCCTCCGTATAACTGCGAACCATTTTTGACGTGTTTTAATTTCTTTGGGAATTGTTATAAACTTTTTTCCTGGAGTAGTTACAGCCGTATTAACACACATTGGGACTTAACAATATTTATAATACACTTTTTTTGCATCCATTTTTATATAAACGCGCTTTGATTGAACGAAAATAATTAATTAGTCGTGAACAAAACGTGTGACGGGCGCTTGAAAAATACATCAACATGATATGTGACGTTGCAATCCAAATAAGCGATTTTGAACCGTTTTAGCACCAAATTCAAAATACGGTTTTTCAAATTGCTATAAAAAGTTTAATATTGCAAATTGTAAAATAAAAATTATACTATATTGTTTCTAATTTTTTGTACTATTTTTTTAATGTTCCCTATTACATAGTAAACATAGTAAAAAAAAGTATGTGCATATATATTTAAACAAAATGTATTTCAAAAAAGAAAATCTTCATGGAAATAAGGTTTCTGAATATTTAAGGAAAAATTTCATGAACTTATACATACTTTTGCCTGTTGTCGTGATGAGTCCCCTCCTGGAAGAGCTTCCTCTGCTCCTCAGTGACAGAGCCCCCCTTCCCTCACCATCCTCCCTGCCACTACCACTCCCCGCACTGTCACAGAACTGTGGCAGTCTCATGAACACCAACTGAGTCATGTCACGGAGACACTGTTCTGCGTTACGACGAAGCAACTCTACAACACAATTGTCAACGCAGGTTAGTTGTATAAATAAAATATTATTATTTATTATTATTAGACAAACTGCCAAGCTGATATGTCTGATGTAAACACTGTATATTGCAAGTCCAAGTCCAACTGTCAGAATTAGTAACACCACAAACAACAATCACTCATTCCTGCCATAGACAAAAATGTCTTTAAAGAATATGAAAACCACACTATGATCAGGATCTAAGTTTTAGATGAATCCGGTATCATTGTCATAACACTGAACATTATTACAATCTATTACAATTATGCCCAGGTATATTATTAAATATTAAACATCCCGCTTTCTTTCAGCTTTTCAGTTTTCGGTGCCACTTTAAATGACATACTCATTGCGGACTCTATCTGTATTACAATAGCTGCCCAGCGCAGCATTTTCATTCAAGTTTTATGCAACTGTTGCTCAATCTTTTTGGATGTTGTGCAGCATTCTGTGCCATATAACATTGCAGTTTTTATATACTTTGCCTTTTGTTTAATAGGCATCCTTGTATCAGAGTATGCCAGAAAGAGATCTGCATTTCAACCATATTGTAATGGTACAATGTTTAACATCCCCATCTACTTGGACATAACTTCTCAACACGGATTCAAGATACTTAAAGTGCGACACTTTGGGTAGCTTTTTTCTTTCCTTTATAGTGTCATCGTTGTGATTTACTTCTTTAGAATAAAAAACCTAGTCAGTAAATCTTCCCTTATGGGCGTCTCCAACATAATTATTCTTCTAAGGGACAAACCCTTCTAATCCTTATTATACATTCATTCTTTTCACTTGTTCATTCTTATATTTTACTAGTATAATATGTATGTACATGCTAGGTTCAAAAAGTGTATGAAGAAAATATAATTTATAATAAGGATATTAAAGTATTACCACTGAGTCTAGTTTCAAAACATATTCGAAAACAGCTCAGCATTATTTCACAGACGCTCTCATCCGTGAGCATGGCGCCTTCTGGACTAAGAACCAACGTTCTCAAGACCTACAACAAAAACAATACTTTTAAATAAGTATTACATAATGATTTTTTTTTTAATTTTTAAAAAAATATTAAAAATAAAGAAGTTTATTAATTTATAATAATTATTAAAAGAGCCGATTGGCTCATGTCAATAATTTGTAGTCAACATTTTACTTCAGTTCTTGATAAAAAGTCTGGTTTTCAATTTCAATTTATCGTTCGTAGTTTTTATTTTGTGTATTAGTTAAAATGTTTCATACTGTGCCATCTTCTGTATGTTTAGTTGTTCAGTTTCTTTTGTGTATTAGTTAAAATGTTTCATACTGTGCCATCTTCTGTATGTTTAGTTGTTCAGTTTCTTTTGTGTATTAGTTAAAATGTTTCATACTGTGCCATCTTCTGTATGTTTAGTTGTTCAGTTTCTTTTGTGTATTAGTTAAAATGTTTCATACTGTGCCATCTTCTGTATGTTTAGTTGTTCAGTTTCTTTTGTGTATATATATATTTCGATGGTGTTTATGCATTTAGACCGTAATTCACTTTTATTATTTTGTTTTGCTTTCTTTGTAGTTTTTGTATTTCTGTTTTATTGCCATTTGCCCAGAAAGGTATTAAATATGTTAGTTTGCTTTTAATGTATGCGTTATATATAAGTACTTTCAGTTTTTTTGGTGCCTCATTTTTTGATTTGTTCATTAATGCTGAGTACATTGATGCTTTATTTATTAATTTGTTTTTCTTTATGTGGTGTTGTTCCGGTGGTGAAAGGATTAGCCGGCATTCAGCCGTTTCCAGGGGGCGCCCGATTGCTTGTTGAAGTCGTTTCTATGTGCAGTCTTCGTGGAGGCTCCTTTCTAGCTCCCCCTGTGGCCTGCAGAGAGTGCCAGTCCCACACACTTACCTCCAGCCGAGGAGATGTCAGTGGGACACAACTTACCATATGCAACATGGAGGGCACTCAACAGACTAAGAACAGGCGTCACCCGCTGCTACAGTAACCTCAAAAAATGGGGCTACAGAGAGGAAGATACCTGTGAGTGTGGCACTGTGCAGGACAACTCGCACCTTCTCTCATGCCCCTTGATTGGAGTTACATGTACACATGAAGACACCATGACAGCGAAGGAAAGCGGCATACGGGTGGCCGAGCACTGGAGTTTTCTAATTTGATGGTGTTCCGGACACGGAAAGTAAGTAAGTATTAATTTGTTTATGTGGTTCTATCAATTCAGTTTCCTTTCTATGGTAAATCCTAGATACTCCATGTTTTTTTTCTGTTTTCAGGGTTTTACTATTATTCCACTATTTATTTTATGACTACAACCTACAACCGGTTTCGTGCTAAACGCATTTTCAAATAATAATGGTTGTAGCAGTCATAAAATAAATAGTGGAACAATTTTAAGAAAGACGTAACATCAAATTAAAAAATTGCAGAACACTGTAGAAATACCGGCCACACATTCAGCTTAAAAAATACCGAGATGCTTCACTCTGAGAAAAAAGGAAAAAAACTCGATCTACTTGAAGCAATAGAAATCAATGAAAGAAAAAGTTCAAGTCTGTTAAATATTCAAATTCCCCCAGTATACTCACCTATCCTTAACATTATTAAAAAAAATATCGAAGATACACCACCCACATATTATACACCACCCACAACCACCACAACTACCCCCCCATACCCGACACGCTCTCAGTCACCAATGTAGGATGACATTTGTCGAATCAGTCACATTTTAGTTGTTACTGAAGATGGATTGAAAAATCCGAAAACGTTTCAACAAAAAATAAATGTGTAGTGGATTATACAATTTTTTTTGCTATTCATGTTTTAGTAAAAAATTACTAAAATATTTTGTTACTGTAAGAAAGATTTTTTTTATATTTTATTAAAAATTAAAAAAATATTTGAAATGGAATTCTATCAGGAACTATCGGTCACAAATTTCATTTAATTATTTACAAGGATTTTAGAGAGGGTTGTAAACTGATTTAGCTCTTCAATATAAATTAATTGAATAATCTGATTAACCTCTAAGTGAGTATAGCCGTACCCAGTGGCGTGCAAGCCATACATGCCTATATGCCTGGCATGACTATCGAAATCCAAAAAAAAATCAAAAATTAAAAAAAAAAATAAAAAAAAAAAATTCAAAAAAAAAAAATTAAAAATCTTGTACGATATTTTTAATATATCAACGAGTTGTAGGGCGTATAACAAATCATAAAACAGTTTTTATTTTTTTCTAGCGCAAATATTAACGGAGATATGAATTTCTTAAAATTTGAATAATAATTGTCCTTTGTAGGTTCAATTTGCCTGTAATTATTTTCGTCTGTTGCAACACTGAATTTAAAACGTATGCAACATTGCTTCCAAGGAAGAAACATTGACAGTTTTGATAACAGTAGCTAAAATGTCAGAACACATATATGGTTCACGATTTATTTCGCGACAAATTATAAATCTCTTTTTACTTTTGTTGTTAATATTCATTGCAGTATGCCCGATACTTTTGAGCATACAATACACATGACTAAAGGAACAAAGGTTGTTTGTTTGTGTTAGTGTATCTGTGTATTTTTTAAGGTAAGATTTATGCTGGGCATATGTATGAAGCTTCTTCAACAGTTTGTATGTATGGGTGTAAGAATATTCAGATGGTTTGGTTCAACATGGTACATTTTTACATCAACGACCGTTAGATTATTGTATGTTACGCCAAGATTTTGGCGCTAATATAAATATATTGAATTGTTTTGATTCGAATCATACCGAATAGATCGTTTATCTTTTAAATGACTGGAAATAAAAAGGAGAGTGATAATTATTGTTTCTAATTAAATTTCAAAAAATATTTAAAATATTATTAGTATTATGCATTTTCCGCGTAATTCAAAGCAGTTTAAAAATTCGATTTCATTGTTAAAAACCAAGTAAAGATTATATTTTAAATAAACGTTTTGTAAAATATGTAAGAAATTTCAAAAAATAATGTATGAATTCATAAATATTATTAAAATATAAAAAAAAGAACCTTTGCGTAAATATGAGTAATATATCACGACATCTATGAATAAAAACTAATGGACGAAAAATAAAATAATGGACGAAAACATTTAATGCTAGTAAATTTGTTGTGATAATGGTTGGAAAGATACTTCATAGATGTCTCTCAATATTTTAACTAACATTCATGATATGTTTTCAATATTTGATATGTTAATTTTAGTTCATGATATATATTTACAGTTAGTTATTAAAAAAACTTTTAATTATTAAAGGGTTGCATTTAAAATATTTATCAATAGAATTGAAATATTCATAATATTATGCAATTTTGATTACTTGCTCCTACCTTTACGCAATGCGTGTAATTGGTGCTATGTGCATAGTACAAAACAGGAGTTACAGAAAAAATATAAGGTGAAAAGATATTATGGAGGTTGACTAAACAGAGGATGTAGTTTTTTTTGGGCAGAACCAGCTGAAGGACCCCTCGCACGCCACTGGCGGTACCCATATGGCAAAATGGAATTCTATCAGGAACTATCAGTCACAAATTTCATTTAATTATTTACAAGGATTTTAGAGAGGGTTGTAAACTGATTTAGCTCTTCAATATAAATTAATTGAATAATCTGATTAACCTCTAAGTGAGTATAGCCGTACCCATATGGCAAAATGGAATTCTATCAGGAACTATCAGTCACAAATTTCATTTAATTATTTACAAGGATTTTAGAGAGGGTTGTAAACTGATTTAGCTCTTCAATATAAATTAATTGAATAATCTGATTAACCTCTAAGTGAGTATAGCCGTACCCATATGGCAAAATGGAATTCTATCAGGAACTATCAGTCACAAATTTCATTTAATTAATTACAAGGATTTTAGAGAGGGTTGTAAACTGATTTAGCTCTTCAATATAAATTAATTGAATAATCTGATTAACCTCTAAGTGAGTATAGCCATACCCATATGGCAAAATGGAATTCTATCAGGAACTATCAGTCACAAATTTCATTTAATTATTTACAAGGATTTTAGAGAGCGTTGTAAACTGATTTAGCTCTTCAATATAAATTAATTGAATAATCTGATTAACCTCTAAGTGAGTATAGCCGTACCCATATGGCAAAATGAAATTCTATCAGGAACTATCAGTCACAAATTTCATTTAATTATTTGCAAGGATTTTAGAGAGGGTTGTAAACTGATTTAGCTCTTCAATATAAATTAATTGAATAATCTGATTAACCTCTAAGTGAGTATGGCCGTACCCATACAGCAAAAAATATCATTGCACATCAAAGTATGGCCGTACCGGTATGGCTAGAGAAGTGAAGTTTTCCTAGAGTACGAATATTTTTGACACCGCAACCAATAGTTTAAGACACCTGAAATAATCATACAATTTTTCAATGTAAACTTTGAAAAATAGTACGTTTTAATTTTTTTTTCCTGATAATTGTGTCAGGAGTCGTCAAACATAATACTTTTTTATTTTAAATTTTTATATTTAAAAGAACTCACTCCGTATAGGTATGTACATCATACCAAAACTCACTATCATAGAGGTTAATTAAATTTAGTGTACGCGATGATGATTTCATTCACCTACTGTACAAGCAATAATTATTTTGAAAGATAAATTGTAGGTCATTTTTCTGACAATGTGCCTTGCATGAATCGTTCATAATCAAATTAGATTAATATATAAAATCAAAATCAAGGATTTTTATTTATAAAATTTTCTATTATTTGTATTTGTTGTTTTTGTATTATCAATTCAGGCTATCAATATGGTTACTAAATTCAATTTACCCATGAATAAACAAAATTATGCCATTCAATATTATTGCTTAGGACTTATAAACTCTCAAAAATAGGGAAAAAGTAAACAGTACCTGAAGAATTTTCATCAGCACCACACCATCGGATGAGTGATCTGTTCCGACAAACCTAGCATGGGTAACGGCATCTGCTATATTTTCTACACTCAATGGCACAGAAGAATGCATTGGATCTGAAAATATTTAATACATATCAAATTGGTACTGTTAAACTTATACAGAAAAATAACAAATCCTTCTTTAACCCTTTGAATGCATAATATTTATTGGTAATATTACTGGTTAAAAATCAAACCTACTTTCCTTAAACATTCATCCCTTCCTTATCAACGCTTTCCTATTCCATTACCCTTCCCTTTCCCCCACATACACTCACCATCTTACAATGACTACCCAACATTAATAATGCATAATAATTTAAATATGTGAAACTTTATAATTGGCTATTTATTTTGTATTCTCATTTGAAATTAAGTATTATAAATGTATAGCTGTTAAGTTTCCAAACAAATAAAAAATAAAATAATAAATAAATAAATAATAAATCGACTAAAGTCATCAAATTTTTTTCCCCTTTCGATGCGTATATCGACTATAGTCCATGGCTTGTAAAAATCGTTACTTTTGGATGCGAAAAAAATATTTTTAATTAAAAATTTTTGAACCCCCCAAAATATAACGTAACAACAATTTTTTTTGTGTATTAAATCAAGATATTGATTTAAAAAAATTAAAGGGAATTTTATTGAAAACTTTATTTTTTATTGAAAATTTGCATGTATGACGTCTTTATTCTACTTTATCGATTATAGACTAAAGTACTCATTTGATTTTTTCAAATTTTGCTAATTTGTATATCTAATACTCGCTTAGACCCCATTAGATTTTAAAGGATATCTAATCAGTGCTTCTTGATTTTTTTGACTGTCAAATATTTCAAAGTGACCCCAAGCTCAGGAAACTTAAAATTTGATATTTATGTTTTGAAATTGCTAAAAAGGCACATCACTTTCATGAATAATTTCCACAAAAAGATTGAATACATTGTGGAGTTATTTGGTAGTGAGGAGTTTAGCGTTGGCCCCAACCCACTTGGGTACCTAATATTTATTTTATCCATTTATCATTCTGACATCTTCCTTATTATTTAAATTAATATGTACACTATGAAAGGTCTACATTTATAAAACTTTATAATTGTACTTGATAATATAATGGCTCCCAGCAAAATAAAATATACTTTTATTATAATTCTTCTGTATGTGTGTATGTCACTGAACTCCTCCTAAACCGCCGAACCGATTTTGATGAAATTTTTTGTGAGTCCCAAAATGGATTAGATTCACAAAAAGGAATTTTATAAAAATATCAATCGTTATAAATATTTTCGAAATATGCATTTTGAATAATGGCGACATTGCTTTCGATATGTCATAATATTATGCAATGTTGGTTTATGTCATTAAAACTTGATGTTTTTCTCAACGCTGTCTGCGGTATTTGTTCCATATTTTTAATATTTCATATAATTTTTTAGTTATATGTATATTTTTTTTATTATTGTTGTATGAAACTGTTTAGTATATTTACAAGTATATCCTGTTCTAAGTGATATTTTGACAATAGGTATATCAAAGTCATCTCAATGTAATGTGTCTTGCTTTTTTTTAATCCACATTCATTTTTATGTATGTTTGTTAAATCAGCTAATAACAGACAAGCCAACTTTCGTGCAGGACAACGTCTGTCGGGTCTGCTAGTATTTGATAAAATACAATGAAATTCTTCAGTATTTTTTTTATATTTCTTCAGTATTAGTACATTTGTATCATAGACATGTCACATTCACTCCGATGGCGCTACAGCCCATATCGAGCCTTGGCCTCCTGTAACTTTTGCTTCCAATTAATTTTGTCCTCGGCTGCCGTCCTCCAGCCTGTCACATGAAGGAGCTGCTCTGCATCTCTCCTGACCTCATCCTCTCACCTCAGCCTGGGTCTTCCCACTCGTTTTCTTCCACCTGGGTGTCCGTTCAGTATTTTTTTGGGGACGCGTAATTCTGGCATTCTTTGTACGTATCCAGCCCATCTCAACCTAAGCAGTTTTAAATGCGTTGAGATGAGGCCTGATATATTTCGTACAGCTCGTCATTTGTGCGAATATGCCATTGGTCTCCCTCTTTTACTGGTCCACAGATTCATCGGAGGATCTTTCTTTCAAAAATATCCAGAATCTCGGCCATCCGTACTGTCAGTGTCAGCACCTCACAACCATTTTCTAGTACAGTACGTATTACTGTATTGTAGTTGGTGATTTTGGTTTTCCTATGGACGCTACGTGACTTAAACACTGGCAGCAAGGAAAAATATGTTTTATTGGTTGCCGTAATTCGTTTCCTGATTTCTGCTGGATCCTCGTTACTCTCTGTTAGACTGGATCCCAGGTAAGTAAACTGATCCACCACTTCAAAGGTGTAATTATCTTTGTATTGAATAGTGCCTCTTGATCTGTGCGATGGGTTTCTGCTTTGTGTCATCATTTTTGTTTTATTCACATTTATTTGCTGTCCCACATCTGGTGCGGCTGTTTCCAAGGGATCAATGACCTCATCAATGGCTGTTATTGAGCGACCAATTATGTTGATGTCGTCAGCATATCCCACGATTTGGCTACTTTTATAGCAAACATTAGAGCCAGTGTCTATCATAGTTCTTTTTATGACATGATCAAGCACAATATTGAACAGAGTAGGAGCCAGCCCGTCCCCTGTTTCAATCCTTGGGAAACCGAGAATTCTTACGTCAGCTCTCCTTCTACTTTGACCTGACATCTGGAGTCCGTCATGGTTGATTTGACAAGTCTAACCAGTTTTGGGGGTATTTGGAATTGAAGTAATATGTTGTATAAATATTCCCGGTCTATGCTATCATATGATTGTTTAATGTCTATGAATAGTTGGTGTATGTCTATGTCAAATTCCCAACACTTTGCCAAAATCTGTCTGACAGTAAATAGCTGGTCAGTCGTGGATCTACCAGTTCGAAAGCCTGCCTGATATTCTCCTAAGATATTTTCTGCATATTTGTTGATCCTTTGCTTCAATATAGCGGTGAAAATTTTATATGCTGTGCATATAAAATTTACCTCTATGATTTACACATTTCAATTTGTCCCCTTTTCTATATATTGGGCATATCACACTTATTTGCCACTTCTCTGGGATTTTTTCCATCGTCCATATTTTAATTATAAGCTTATGTAGCAGATTTCTGAGGTGCTCATTTCCATATTTGAACAGTTCAGCAGGTATGTTATATTTTCCAGGTGCTTTGTTGTTTTTAATATTCTTCAGTGCTGATCTTATTTCTGACATAGTAGGAGATATTTGTAGGAGGGTTTCATAGATCACTATTGGGGTTGAGAAGTCTGTGAAAGTGATTTTTTCAAACCGACATGTAAATTTGTTAAAATATTTATGTAAAATAATAATTGTAACCCTAAATTATTTGTATTTTGTTCTTTTAAATAATTTACAATTTACGCATTGATCTGCTAATTCTTTTGAGGAAGTGTATAATGGTAATAATAATAATTGAGTGTTATTATTTGTAGTGCTTAATTGGGTAATTATTTACAAGTGGTATAAGTCTTCAATTTTGCTGAATTTTTTTCTATAGATAGATAAAAATATACAGATTACGGGAAAAATAGTAATTTTCCCGGGAAACGCCTAGAAAAATTAAAAAATAAATAAAATTACATTACGAAAAATATATGAAGTTTCCCAAGCAAATAGTTGCTTTTCTGACATCTATGGGCGAATATTCAAACTAATTGTTAGTATAGAAACACGCCGCGAAAATCTGAACTAAATGAAAATTCTATGAAATATCGAAAATTAATAAAGTTTACAAAAAAACAAGGTTATAAAATATATAAATGCTACTTACATTTCAGGTCTTGAATTTTTTTAACACTGAACCTAACCTAACCAATTTTTACCAAAAGTTTGCTTAGAATAGGTTGGTTAGGTTTGTATTTAGTTTTTATTGCGACTCGCGTGAGCGAGTTGCATTATACATTGAGTGACAGTATGTAATGCAACTCGCTCACGCGAGTCGCAATAATAAATACATACAAACCTAACCTAACCAATTTTTACCAAAAGTTTGCTTAAAATAGGTTGGTTAGGTTTATATTAACCAACCTATTATTATAATTTTGATGATGTATTCTCATTTGTTTATAATTTACAAATAAATTATATTTAATAACAAATTTAGGTAGTTGTATGGTACCTACCAGTTTTAATATTTTTTATGTGATATTTTTTCGCAAATATTGTCTGTCATATATTTTGTAGTATGCATTTATCTGTGGTTTAGTTTTCAGGTTTATGTCGCAGTTGTCTTATTAGCTCGCTTATTTAATCGTATTTAATAAACATTAAAAATAAGAAATTAGTAATGATTTTTCTGGTTTTTTATCGTGAAAATCGAATGTTTATAGATAATTTGCGTGTTAATAATGTGTACATTGTGATTTAATAAAAGTATTGTTGGTTATTTTACTTCAAATGAGAAAATAGTCACGTGCAATCTCGGCGATAGGTGTCGTTAAATCGTACAAGGTTTCATACATTGCAATTTTATTTTTTTTAATTTTTCTAGGCGTTTCCCGGGAAAATTACTATTTTTCCCGTAATCTGTATATTTTTATCTGTCTATAGAAAAAAATTCAGCAAAATTGAAGACTTATACCACTTGTAAATAATTACCCTTAATTGTTATTAATATCATTAGTAAATCGGCCAGCGCCGTAAATTAATAAACTTTATTACATTTCAATAAAAAGTGTACACAAAAAACTTACCGATCAACCCATAACATAGAAATTTGTTGATGGCCGAAAGTGCTAGACAAGTGACAGTTCCAGTTGTTTTCTCGGACCTTATTACTTCCAGAAAAGGTCCCAGAAACACGTTTGGATCCAGTAGTCTTAAATCTGCTACTTGGTTCAATATGTCACGAAGATCTTGGAAGGCTCTCATTAATATGTCGTGTTCTTCGTCTTGTGTAGAATGAGAGCCCCAACGAGATCCCCGTCTCATCGCTGTCACCAATATAGCCATCTCCCCCTGAACGACAAAAATTCCATTTCCAGGGAGTGACATCTTGAAGACTGTAAGTGGTCTTTAGACTCGATAAAATGGTTTAATTTATGTCAATATAACTCAATTTGTGAGACAATATTCCCCAATAAAAATTCATATTTAATTACTAGCATTCATATTATAAAAACATTATTTACATTAATTAAAACAATCGATCTCCGTATTTTTATTACACTACTTCTAACCTTGTGTTGACGTTTCATTATTTTAGTTCATAATTATTCTGTAGATGTCACTATAGCACAGAACACACAAGCGTCTTTAGCACAAATAACCCATCCGTGCGAAAATGGCGGCTTAGCTGTCAAATTTGACATCTATCATTAAACAAGTAAATTCTCGTAAAATATGATCAAAATATTTATCGGAAATGCACTAATATGTGTTTATTTATCAATGTATCTATTTAAGATGTGAGGTTAAGGTATAAGTAATGTTTTATATTTAAGTTAAAGGTTTATGTACAACATAACCTAAACCATTGTTTTGAAAAGATCAATGTACGGCTACTATTTTATTTTGACCTCTATTATATATAATTTACAAAATATAGCATTACATAGAAGATCGGTCTGGTTTGACGAGGTTTTATATAATTTACAAAATATATAGTAGGTAATTACAAAATTGTTTATGACGAAATAAAGTGCTTTTATTTTTCCAAATATTGATATACTACAAATAAAAGTATAACATGATTTAAAAAATATAGTAAATGGAGTATCTCTGGTAGTATTTGATTAAGTTTTATCGTTAAGAAGAGTCTGTAATAGAACGATGTATGACAGGGTAAGAAATGAGGACATAAGAAAAAAAATGCAAGATGAAGAATAAATTAATGTCATTAATAGAATGAAAGTGAATACATTGAGATGGTTTGGCCACATGAGGAGAATGAATGAGGAACGCCTGACGAAGAAAGTATAAATTGCGGACAGGAATGGAATTAGAGGTCGGGGACGCCAAAGAAAAGGATGGCACAACCATGTGAACGATATTCTGAAATGTTAGAAGTGCGAGCAACAGACAAATATGTATGAGACGATGCATGAATGTGGACGAGGCGAGGGATGCGTGCCAGGATAAAAAAATGTGGCGTTCAGTTCTTTCTGCCTACCCGCAAGGGACATGGCGTGATGGTATGTATATATTTAAATAAGCTTACAATTGAAATGCTATCTGAAAAATAAATATAGGTACAAAAAACTATGCAAACAAGATATAGGAAGAAATGATCATCATTAAGGCAGTCTATGTAGATTTTGAAACTACAGTTATGAGAATACTGTCTGATCTTATCACATGAGCTGAATCAGAGAACTTTCGTTTTAATTATATACACAAGTGTTGCTTTTGATACTTTGAACTAATTTTATATATTATGTATGCCAGTCAATGTGGATTCATAACAATATGTCAGATTGAAATGTTAGAAAGTGCCCCAGTTTTTGGTTTTGATATTTTATACATATACTAGTTGCATGTAACACATGAGATCCAACTGTCGATAGCGATAGTATGTATAGTTGAAGAATAAGCACCAAACCATAAATCCAAATTATTGAATATTTCAAGATATTTTGTTTTCTAAACAACACATCATGTAGGTATAATAATAATAAGACTTTTATTGTACCACTTACTTTGTAATCCTTAGAAAGAGGTGTATGTATATGTACAAAAAAGCGAAATTGTAATTAATAAATAAAAATGTCGGCCTTCGTGGCTCAGTTGGTTAGATATCTGACTGCTGATCCAAAGGTCCAGGGTTCGATTCCCGGTGGAGACATAGTTTTTAATTGTGTTTCCAGTCTGGATCTGTGTGACGATAAATATCGTAAGTCTCCAGAATGTGGCTACTTGACTATTAATATTTAATTTTGATTAATTAATATTTGACATAGAACCTGTTAGTTGCCCGAGAAGTAATGTAAAATAAAATAAAAAAATTGGATGTATGGTAGGTATGTATGGTAAGTACTACAGTATTTCTTGCAGTTCATGGAACACAAATTTTGTAACATAAGGGAATGCGCTCTTTATTAGTAGGTATTAAATAAAACAATATTTATTTCAATCTATACCTACCTTTCTTATTTATTTTTAATGATTTATAAAAGTCTATACAAATAAATTCAATAACTCATAAAAAATAAACATAATACTTATACTGTAGTACTTAGTATTATAGTACTGGCATCAATTGAAAAATTACAGTCATAATATTACAGCTACAAAATATTACAAATAATTCCAATTACCCATTAAATTACAACAACATATACTAAATAAAAAGCACTCTTACCATTTGGAAAATTACAGTCATAACATGGTCACAAATAATTCCAAAAACCCATAAAATTAACATAAAACCTATTCAAAATAGAAATCACTGTCACCAATTGGAAAATAACAGTTAAAAATAATTCCAATAACCAATAAAATAAACATAACCGGTGCTACAGTCCGCTATAGACTTTGGCCTCCAGAAGTCGTCTCCATCCCTCCCTATCGACCGCCAGTCTTCTCCAATTTATCAGATCTATTTCTCTTATATCACACAGCACATCGTCCAGCCATCTTAACTTAGGTCTGCCTCTACTTCTTCTCCCTTCAGGACAGGTATCCAACAAACATTGTCCCAGCCAACGTAGGCGCTGAATTTTATAAATTAGACTACATTATACATTCTCTCTAGTTTATGATGATACCGTATTCTTCAAGCACCTCCATCATTATTTGGGGCAATTTTTTTCCTTAATATAGTTGTTTCAAACACCAATAACATATTTTCTTCCTGCCTGCCTGACCAAAACCAGCTTTGATATTGCCCGACGACATGTTACACGAATGGTAAGAGTCGCATAGACAAAACTCATATATGCTATGCTTAAAAGTGTGATGCCTCTGTAGTTAATACAGTTCAATGCTTCTCTCTTTTTATGTAGTGAACAGATCAAGTCAGTCTCCCAATCTTTTAGCATTACTTTAAATTCCCAAATTTAGGTGATAATTTCATGCAGAGTTTTGATAACTTTGCTAACACCATACTTGAACAGTTCTGCTGGTATGTCATCATGCCCTGGAGATGTTTAATTCTTTATACATATAATTGATCTCATTATCTACTCGTAAACTAGTACTTAGTACTCGACCCAACGCTTCAGAATAATATCATCACTGTTGATGAGTATATACCTGTTTTTGCTTCAACATACTGTGATTCTCACTGAAATATTTTCTTATTATGTTTAACAGCCCTATAGAATTTTCTGCTTTCATTGACATCGTAATTGTTTTCTTCTTCTTTCTTTTATGTTTGTAGTCCTCTGTACTCCTGGTGTTTCTTTGTTGCATTTGGAAATAGGCGTCATTTTCTGCCTAGTTACTATTTCACTCTCCTCGTCAACCAGGCCTAATCTTCTGTATGGCTGCACTGTTCCCAATAAATCTGCTGAGGTTCCTCCCATATTTCATCGATTGGAGTGTTCTCATTTATTTCTTGAAGTGATTGATCCACTTTTTCTCTAAACTCCAACCTTACCTAATGGTTCTTCAGGATTTTGGAATTAGGTTTCCATTCTACTTTGAGCACTTTTGCCATAATACATAATATGTATTATGGCAAAATTGAGAACCTTCGTCTCTACATAATATTATTATGTAGAGACGAAGGTTCTCAATTTTGCCGCTACCAATTAAATAGACACATACATATATTCAATAGTCCAGTCACCATTTGGAAAATACAGTTAAGTAAAAATTGTTACAAATAATTCCAATAACCCGTCAAATAAACACAAGCATATACTAGAAATAAAAAATAATTTCACCATTTATAAATTTACAGTCATAATACAGTTAAGTACAAAATGTTTCAAATAATATCAAATAATACAAAATACACTCATAATACAGTTAAGTACAAAGTGATACAAGTAATATCAATGACTCATAAAAAAGAAATATATACCTACTTATATTCAAAATAGAGTCTTGTCACCATGTGAAAAAATACAGTCATAATACAGTTAAGTACCAATTGTTTCAAATAATTCCAATAACCCATAAAATAATCATAAGCAAATAATAGAAGTAGAAAAACCTTTCACCGTTTAAAAAAAATACACTCATAATACAGTTAAGTACAAAGTGATACAAATAATATCAATGACTCATAAAAAATAAATATAAACTTATATTCAAAATAGAGTCTTGTCACCATGTGAAAAAATACAGTCATAATACAGTTAAGTACAAATTGTTTCAAATAATTCCAATGACCCCTAAAATAATCATAAGCATATATTAGAAATAGAAAATCCTTTCACCGTTTAAAAAAATACAGTCATAATACAGTTAAGTACAAATTGTTTCAAATAATTCCAATAACCCATAAAATAATCATAAGCAAATAATAGAAGTAGAAAAACCTTTCACCGTTTAAAAAAAATACACTCATAATACAGTTAAGTACAAAGTGATACAAATAATATCAATGACTCATAAAAAATAAATATAAACTTATATTCAAAATAGAGTCTTGTCACCATGTGAAAAAATACAGTCATAATACAGTTAAGTACAAATTGTTTCAAATAATTCCAATAACCCATAAAATAATCATAAGCATATATTAGAAATAGAAAATCATTTCACCGTTTAAAAAAAAATACACTCATAATACAGTTAAGTACAAAGTGATACAAATAATATCAATGACTCATAAAAAATAAATATAAACTTATATTCAAAATAGAGTCTTGTCACCATGTGAAAAAATACAGTCATAATACAATTAAGTACAAATTGTTTCAAATAATTCCAATAACCCATAAAATAATCATAGGCATATTATATTAGACATAGAAAATCCTTTCACCATTTAAAAACTCACAATACAGTTATGTACAAAGTAATAAATATAATATATACTTATATATTTAAAATAGAAAGTCTTGTCACTTATATTTAATATATAAAGTCCTTTCACCATTTGGAGAATTACACTCATAATGCAGTTATGTACAAAGTGATAACAATATTATCAATGATACATACTTTGTATTCAAAATACAAAGTCTTTTCACCATTTGAAAAAATACAGTCATAATACAGTAAACAATTACAAGTAAAAAATGATACAATTAAGCCATAAACATAACACAAACATACTATGTATATTCAAAATAGAAATCCCTATCACCATTTGGAAAAAATGAAAAAATAAAAATATGGAAAAAAGTAATAAGATTTAAAAGTTGAAAACCCCTGACTGGATCAATATTTCAAAATTCTGAGTACAAAAGTTTTATTGGCATAAATCACCACTTTATCCAACATCTTTTGTCCCTTCAAAATTCTCATGTATTATCTGTTATTACAAAATTTATATTATTAATAATAATCTAAACATAAACCAAAAATAGTTTTTCTTCTTTTGAACAGTAAACATCAAATCGGCACAAACACTCTTTGCAGGGTGAATTGCCTTGTGCAAAAAAATACAATATGTTACAAATAATAATATCAATGGCTCATAAATAAATACTTATATTCAAAATAGAATGCAGTCACAATTTGATGATTTCAATAACGATAAAGAAACGGTATACACAGTCTTATAAAATAAAAATATAGATGCTATTATTATATTCAAAATAGAAAAAGCTTTCTTTTTTCCTTTTCTAAAACATATATATCCTTACAAAAATGCTGATAAAAAACATCACAAGTAATACAAGAAATTATAATAACTTATAATTTCTTGTATTATAACAAAAAAAGCATTTTGTACTTAAATGTGTTAAAACCTGAGCCCATAGCTATGATGCAACAATGATAAAAATCGCTTCATCAATTTTTTGTATGTATTTTAACATATAGAACAGTCATGTTAAAGATACGGTCCACGGGCCGCATCCAGCCCCCGGGCCGTTCACTACGGCCCGCGACCATATTTTGAAAAAAAATTAAAGAAGTTAACGCTCTTACATTTTATACACAATATTTCAAGAGTTTGGATAACTACCCGGAATTAAAAAAGCATGCAGCACGCATTTTGTGCATATTTGGTAGCACCTAGTTATGTGAGCAGATGTTTTCCATCATGAAAATAAATAAGAACAAACATTGCCCAAGACTTACAAATGAATATCGTCAAAAACAAGAGAAGTCAGGTATCTGGATCCTCGAGCTCAAAATAATTACCCTTTTTCATAACTTTGATATGATTTTTAACATAATTAAATAAATAAAATGTTATAATAATTCAGTACATTTTTTTTTATTTGAATCTGGCCCGCCTACAAATTCTAAATTTAATATATGGTCCTCTGCAAAATTGAGTTTGACACCCCTGATATAGAATAACATTGAATGTTGCTGAAGCCGTTCATTTTCGTTTGCTTCATATTAGCAAGGAAGGCTGTTCTAACCACATTGAAAGTATGAATGTCTGACAAAAAATATACAATTCTGTAAGAGGTGAGGCTCAATTCTGTAACAAGAGAGTTAGTTCACTAAGAAAAAATGGCACAATCACATGAATAAGATATTGAGAACAAATGTTAGAAGTCAGAGAAATAACATTTGAGCTTGTATGAGAAAATGTCTGGAGTGAGAAGAGGTATTGAATGTTTAGCATTTTGTTTTTTCTATCTAACCCACCAATAATAATAAGGCGTGATGGTATTTATGAATAGTATAAAGAAGTTAAAAATAAATACAGTCAGACTTGGTTATAGCGAGCACGAAAGGACAAACTAAATTTGCCTGTTTATAACTGTTACTCGTTATATTAGAGTTAGGTACAAATAGGTAAAAAGTATTTAGGATATGCTTAGAGGTCTACTTATAAAACATACAAAAATGTATATTCATTCAACAACAAATAATATTTAATAATCAAAATTAATTTCAACCAAAAATATATACTTATGTATTAATTTATTATTTAATATGACATAGTGAATTTACAGTAGGTATATTAAATCAAATTAATAAATACACAATTAAATATCAAACAAAATATGATCATATATTCAGATTCAGGATTTATGTAATATGTATGTATAAACTTTTTAAATAAATCACCTGAAAGACTAGTTTGTAACTGGTTATTATTTAAAAAACGTACAAAACTTGGTTTAATTATATCTTGTAAAGTGTATTTTGTTTACTTGTTGACAACATTTTTTTATGTTATATCCGTGTAGCCACGAATGAGACAGATATGAAACAGCTCTTGGATCGTGTTGAGAGGGAAAGTATCACTCGATCTGAGCATAAACCAATGCAAAACCAAACTGATGGTGTTTGATAGAGCATGTAAACTTCCCCCAATAACTTCACTAAACCATCTTGAAACAGTACATGACTTCACATATCTAGGTTCCAACATATGTGACACCGGTAGTTGTGAAGTGGAAGTGAGAAGATGCATCGCCATAGCAAAGTGAGCACTGGGGAAGCTCATAAGAGTGTGACTCATCAGGGCTCTGATATTCTCGATGTACCTGTATGGTGTGGAAACATGGACGCTGAGGGAGTCAAAGCGAAAGAGGATCGATGCCTTCGAAATGTGGTGCTGGAGACGAATTTTGTGCAACCCATGGACAGCCAGAAGAACGAATGTGTCAATTCTGAACGAGCTGAATATTGAGGATCGTCTGTCGACAATATGTTACAGACATATCCTTCAATTCTTTGGACACATTGCCAGAAGGGAACCGGACTGCCTCGAGAAGCTTGTTGTGATGGGCAGAGTGGAGGGACAGAGATCTCGTGGTCGCTCACCTCAATAAAGATAAAGAAATTTCTTGCACTTGTTTAATGGTGGGCTTACTCATTATACGTTTAGTATTTCTGCGTTTTTTGTGTTTAGTTTGTGAAAAAGTGCGTTGGGGTAAAATATTTTTGTTGGCTGGTTCTCGTGAAACAACGGGTTGGGGAACTGAACATTCTTGTACTGCAGCTAATGAAGGTTTAATTGTTGAAAGTATTCTTTCAACAATGTCACACTGTGCAGACGACGTTACATTATTCACCAATTCATTTACATATTTTAATATTTTATCTTTTCGCATGCTTAATTCTTCTAACTTTCCACTAATTATTCTACATTCTTTAAAATTTTGAACACTTAAATGTTGAACCAGTGTTGCGCTTTCAAGTGAAGTTGATGTAGAAGCAATGCTGGCTGAATTTACTGTTTTATTTTTTTTTAATTCATACATACACACCAAATGTATATGTTTACACATGTTTGATAGAATTTCGGAGTCAACACAAGTGCAAGAGAATCTATGAATGCAACAATTACATTCATCACATATTAATTTACAACTACAATCATCATTTCCAGTATTCTTTTTTATTGAATATATTTCATCAGAATTTAGTGATTGTATTAACCGTTCATCTATATTGCTTTCCATAACAGAAAGCTGTTGTTGCATCCAATTTTCTTCAGCAGTTTTATGTCGTTTACGGAGGGTGGATAATTTGGTTGTAACTTTTCCTTTGTGCAATGTGATGACACGATCAAAGATTCTATCTTTAAGTAGCCTCATTAAAGCATGAAGGGCTTTATCTAGTCTTTTAATTTTTTTCCCTTTCATATAAATATGTTTTAATGTTCTATGCATATTCTCTATGTACATATTAGTGTTTAATTGACTTTTTTTTCTGAAACAATATGCCCAAAAAGAAGCTTTATATAAATAGTATTTTTTAAAATAATTTAAAAACTCTACAAGTTCAGAGTCCTCAGACATTTTCATGACAAATTTTTCCATTATAAATTTAAAAGTGTTTTCATCCCGTTCCACTAGAATGACCCTTAAATATTTATATATTTCCACCTGTTTTTCCAGAGAGTGAATTTTTGATCGTATATTTTTTCTCCATGCTTGATCAATATGCCAGGTACAATATAATCGTTGTTTAGGATCACCCATCACCTTTTGCCACGCATTGAAGAAGGAATCTTCCATGTCACTCATAAATACTTTTGTAATTATAGGACCTGTTTCTTCTTTAATTTTATTAAAGAAGAATGAAAGTATTCCTTCATCAACTCTATTTAAAATCGCAAAAGCTGCTGGAAAGCCTTGATTCATGTCATCTATCGTCATGAGAGTTACAAGTTGCAACCCATAACTTCCCATTCCGTGTGTCCCATCAACGGTTATTTTGTCTGGACCAAATTTTAATAACATATCTTTTTGAACAGATTCCATAATGATAACAATAAAATCTGATTCTTTAATATCATTTTCCTCTGTTTTAGTGTTTAGTGGCTTATAGAATAAGATGGAATTACTGTTCTTGTCTTTTATTTGATTTATCCAACACTCAACACTCATTGCATCATTTTGATGGAATACACCATCACTGGAATTTAAATTAAACGATTTTTCTATGTTGTGCAAGTCTTTTTTTGTAATTAAATGTATTCTTTTGAGGATAGAGTCATTCAATGAATTTCTTACTCCATTGAGTATTTCATCCAAAGGTATTTTGGATGAAATCTGGCTAGCCAGTTTTACACGTTCAATATCTGTAAGTGTCAAATGCTGCAAATCTTCACCATGGCCAACATGCGTTTCTGTGAAATTTATCTCACAACTACCATCCTGAGATTCTCTTAAGTTGATGCTCGCAGGACAGAATGCATTAATCTTTTTGGATCCTTGGCTTTTAATATGGTGTAAACCTTCTCCTTTTGAAACAAAATAACCACTACGATGACAAGAAAAATATGTAGTTTTTATATTAGCATAAGACATAGATGCCTTATAAATAAATTTACTCCTTGTTTCTAATTCTAAATTATCTTTCCAACTTTTAAATTCATTCATGGAGTTAAAACTAATAGTTTGGTTTTTAATATTTATATTATGGTCTGTTAGAAAATGTTTTAACAAAATCTTTTTTGAAGCCGAAAATGAACAAAGTTTACAGTTTAGAACATATTCATTTTTCAAATCTCTGTGCTTTCTTCGATTATGATTTCCTAGAGATAATTTTGTGGAAAATTTTAAAGGGCACAAAGAACATTTAAATATCTTTGAATCATCTGAATTATTTTTTAAATTCAAACCATGTTTGATTCTTTTATGTCTATTCATGTTATGTTTGTGATTGAATAATATATTACAAATATCACACTGAAATTTTTTTTGTAGTAATTTAGTAAATAAAATAGGATTCTCATTACCATCATTCAGGGAAAGTTCTACAGATTGGGATGCCATGATTTTGAATTAAAACACAAGTATATATTATAAAAAGATATATTATATTATTCTCAATTATTGTAAACAAAAACAAAGCTAAACAAAAAATATGCGGTAAAAAGTCGGCTCTAGGCGCTAGGTTTTAAACACAGAACGACAGAACATAATATATTATGTATACAAGGTCTTGAAGGTATACGTGGGTATACGCTAGGTACTTGTTTATGTTTTATGAGAGACGTCAAATTTGACAACTAAGCCGCCATTTTCGCACGGATGGGTTATTTGTGCTAAAGACGCTTGTACAGAACACTATACTCAAGAGGCACTATAGTCTACTGAATAGTGCTGCCATAAATTAAAGTTTTCTTTTGTATTATAGCTTCATGGTTTTCTTTTTATATGATTCTGTGGTGATTATTTTGATAAATAAAAATTTATAACCGTTCTCAATAAATAGCCATAACGCTAGATTTGACAAACAACAGCAATAAATTTATTTTGTCTGGGAAAAATTATCGTTGTGGATAAATATAAATTCGTACGATTTTCACTGTTGTATTTGATTCAATGCCATATTGTTTCGTACGGATCTAAGTATCTGATGACGTACCCTTCCTCGCCCCCTTCCTTTAATTCACCTGCTGCGAAATACGAGGAGAAGTGGGGAATGAGAGGGGGTGTACTACCGTTACGCGCTGTCGATAAGATCAGCTGTTCAGTGTTAATCATCCTCTCGTGCCGTGCACAGTGACATAAATTTTCGATCATCGCAGGACATTCCGCCGATATCTAATCAATACAATATCCGTGATCATAAGTGTAGTGTGGTGTGAACAGTGTACTAACCACAACATTGAGAAGAGAAAGTGACGTTTCAATCAGGTGAGTCCTCTTCATCTTCCCCATCATAAAATACAGTCCACTATCTTTCTGTCGTTCATAACGACACCATACACATATTAATTCAAAATATTATATGAAATATTGGTTAGCTTGCAAAATATTCTACTCTGAAGTAAATTCTCCACTTGTATATTATAGAAATAATTTGAATTACATTTGAAATTAAAAGTTTTATGTTTGCTGACGATCGATATTAAAATAAATATTTTTATACCGCGATGTTAATTATAATTCGGTAAAACTTTTCGATTATTTCAGCTGTTTCTTTTACTATATCCAAATTTTACATTTATCATTTGTGACGGCCTAATTTATTGATAAAATTATTTTATTTTTATATTATTTCTCGGGAAACTAACAGGTACTATGTTAAATACATGGATGTAATGGATGGAACTTTCGAACCAATATGTATTAAGACATTTGAGTCCAATAGGGGGTGTGGAGAAACCCCCTGGCGGCCATCTTGCTCGACCCAAATGTAGCACTGGTAGCACAAGGATGTACACTAACTGGATAGATAGAGGCATTCGTAATATTTTTGAAGCCGCGCGTTATTCTAACCAGTCTGTCGTTTTGCGTCTAGCTGTCAGGGTGTCCTTTGCATACCTGATTTATTATTTTTAAAATCATTTTTGTGTTGAAACAGTGTATTATTTGTTCTATGAAATATTAAATAAAAAGAAATATGGTGATGTGTGCTGCTTTTGGTTGCAAAAGTCGATCAAGTAGATTTAAATCATCCCAAGAAAGAAGATTGTCACATTTTAGGTAAGTGGATTTGTGTTGCATTTAATATTAATGGTCTTTTAGATTTTTTAACATTATTTTCACCGTTAATATGTTCTTTGAAGTTGTTGTTATATGTATGTATATACATTAGAAATTGGGCTGTACGTATTCTACAGACAAAAATAATGTCCCTAAAGTAACTTGTGTTTTTTTAACATTTGTCGGCCTTCATGGCCCAGTTGGTTCGGTATCTGAGCTAAAGGTCCCGGGTTCGATTCCCGGTGGGGACACATAAATATCACAAATCTCCATAGTGTGGCAACTTGTCATTGGGTGCGTGTTGAATTAATATTTGACATAGCACCTACCTGTGAGTTGCCAGAGAAGCAATACAAAATTAAAATAACACGTGTATTTTCTGGGAGCACACATGTTTTTTTAAAGATAAAACGCATTTTTTAATCTAATCTCATTTGAAAATATAAAATGTAGGTACCGCATTTTTATCGCTAACGGCGTTAACATGTAGAACTCCATTAAAAAATCAAGAAAATAATCTATTTTCACCAGTTTTTATTTTTAATACAATTTGGCCATTATATAATATTGTAAATATATTGTACTTATTCGGATAATTTTTAAAAGTACATAGGTAATAATTTTTATTGCTTTGCTTTATTTACATTTTATAAATTATACATTTTATAATTTTATTGTTGTTATACATTGTACACATTTTACAATTTTTTTTATATTCCTTTGCTTTGAGTATGTAGGTACAGTAAAGTCTTGAAAATATGCAGTTTTCTATATACATATAATATATTTGTTTTCTATAGTGAAATAATGGTTTTGTTTACTCCAGTTTACACCAATCTTGTGCTTCATTTACTAAAATAAATTAAATATATGAAGATAATCAGCACTTCCTTGAAATCGCCGTGCAGCTTCAAAAATTTGATCAATGCATCCATCCATTACCTTAGTTACATCCGTGGTCACTATGAAACTTGGTTCGAGCAAGATGGCGGCGACCCCCCCCCCCCGCGGTTACAACAATTTTATCTATACTTCCATCCATTACCTTATATACATCCATGGTTAAATACAATGATCTGAACCCATTTGGAGAGCTGTCTATAGAACATTCGCAGGTAAGAATCTGTGTCGCATAGTGTGAGTAGGGCAGCTGCTGTCGCGGGTATTCTATTCTCTTTCTACAATTTCCATGGCGAGCTTTTCATACAAAGCGCGAACTAACTCGGGAATTATTTTGTGTATTCAGAAACTTTTTATTACATTTATTTGAACAAAATAGTTAAGTTTTGCCGTGCTTATGGATGCCAAAATGTTTGGTTTCCTAATATTATGGGATTCGATTTCATTGGTAAGAGATTTTTTAAAGTTTTATTTCATATTAGCTTTCACGTTCATAACCTTCAATTTACAACGTTAGAAAGTTGTTTTAGACGATTTCATGTTTGAGTTTAACATAATAATATATATTCATTTTACATAATTTACATATAGTAATAGGGAAAGAATAATTTTCAATAGATTTTTGAATGTCAATCAATGATCAAATAATAAATAATCAAATTTATATAATGTGTATTTCAGGTGGACTGTGTATATTATTATACTTTATCAATTTCTACGTAATTGAAGAGTTGAAGCTGAATTCATCTGAAATGAAATTGTGAACAATAAAATTATGAAAATGTTTAGACAGTCTTTCAAATTATTCTGTTTATTTTTTTTTTGTATTATTCGCAACTTACAAATATCACATGTGAATACATACTATATATCCACCTCACTAGGCATTTTTTTAATACTATGTATTAGTATTATTATTATGTATTAAGTTAATTTGAATGTGGTAGTGATACCCTCCTCCCAAGAGGCTGGAAGGATGAGCTCACTTTTTTCGAATGTCAAAAATGGAATTTGATGTTCCACACATAGTCGCTGAACGAGATTGATAAAAAAACTAAACAAAATTTGAAGCCGTGGTCTGACGATACAATGTCAACTGTCAGCGCACAAACGTCAGACGGCACGGTCATGTCACAAGATAAAATGTTGAAATAAATAAAATTGTCAATAAATTAGGATGTCACAAATTAGGATAGATAGCCAATATTGGACGTCACACGTTAAAATGAATAAAATAAGACAAATAACTTAAAAACAACACACAGCCGAAATATTGTCACATAAATAAATAAAATAAATTTAATTTTATTTCAGTTCGTGAGCAGGGGGGTGCAATGCAACACAAACCATATAATATATACAACATTTAAAAATAATAATAAAAAAAAAAAAAAAAATAATAATAATAATAATAATAAGGCATAAGTACATATCAATATATATTAACACAAACATTAAATAATATAACCGGAAGCAAAAACAATATCACCGTATAAAAAAAAAAAAATAAATAAAAAAAAAAAAAAAACATCCATTGAAATCACTTCAGTCACTGCAAAATTGATGCCCATCTTCTGTGAATTGGAGAATCAAGCCACATACTAGCCTCTCGAACAATAGAATTGCTAGATCTCCACATCCTCATTCTTGCAGCAGCTATCTTGCGTCTTTGGAGAGTGGCAAAGTCATGGACCCCGCGCTCTACAAACATTTGAGATGCACTGCTGAATCTGGGTAACCCGAACATTATCCGAAAGGCATTATTATATTGTACTCTCATAGAATTATAGGACTGACATGTGTGTCTACACCACAGCTCACTTGTATACAGATTAGTACAGTATGTGATAAATAGATATTTCTTTACATTGTCACTGCATCTAGTGAACTTCCTGGCAAGCATATTAGACCTTACACTAATGGCCCTCCTCTGCCTTTCAATGTCTTTATTATCATTTAAGTCGTCACACATAACATGCCCAAGATATTTGATGCTACTACTGGCCTCTAAAATTTGACCGTTCAATGTTACTGGGAGGACATTGTCAGGAGGTGAGTCCCCGCGAAAAATCATGAGCGCTGATTTCTTGGCATTGTATAAAAGATTATGCTTACCTGCATAGTCTTCGCAAATCTTCAGCAATTTACGCAAAGCTTTGATGGAGGGGGCCAGCAACACCATGTCGTCCGCGTAACTTACGTGGTTGACACAGATTCCGGCCATCCGACAGCCAACTTGACAACTAAGCAGGGTCTCACTCAACTTATCCATATATACATTAAAAAGAACTGGAGACATAGATCCTCCCTGTCTCACGCCGCTAGTCAGCGCGAATGGCTCGGAGCTTTCTCCATTCCATTTCACCACGTTATCTTGTTGTCTGTACCAGGTTTCCAGAATTCTGATGAAAGGGGCAGGAACTCCTCTGGCATGCAGCTTTAACCAAAGGGTACTATGCACCACTCTATCAAATGCCTTACTCAGGTCCAGAAAACAGGCATAGACGGTCGTTCTTCTATTCTTATAATATTCGATGGTCTGCTTGACGCTGAAGATTGCGGTATCTGTGGAACATCCAGACTTAAACCCCATTTGATTATCTTGGGTTACAAGTTTGCCTTGTATATAGACATGAATTACTTTTTCAAATATTCTGGCTATAATAGTAGCCAGAGATATGGGTCTATAATTTACAGATGAAGAAGGGTCCAACTGTTTATTTTTCACTATGGGGACTATGACCGTTTTTGTCAGCTCTGCGGGTAGGTGACCCAGCGCTAGCATTGCTGTGAAGAGTGACGATAGTAGCTCTATAAGGTAATGCCCCGCATTCTTAATATGCTCGATCGAAAGGCCATCATGTCCGGGAGACTTACCGCCTGCCATATCATTTATCACAGTCTGAACTATGTCGGTCGTCACTTTAACTGACATATCTGGAATGTTGGATATACATTCAGGATTGTGCATTCGCAGGCTTCCTTCTCCTGAGAGATTTTTTCTGAATACTTCGGCGATCCCTTTCTTGCATGTCACACCGTCGACGTGGCTTGGAGTAGTGCTTTGAGTTTTCATACTAGCGTTTGTCCTCTTCCAGAATGCCACAAAGTTCTTTTCCCGGAATGCACTGGCAATGTGATCCATTTTGATTTGATCTGCTGCTCGTTGACACTTTTTTTAATTCTCTTTTGAATATTTTCCTTAATCGTGATCTCTGTTCAGCAAGTAAACCCTGTCTTGGTTTACCATGTCGCAGCCACTCCAAGTGTGCATTTCTTGAGGCGATATAATGACGCGACACAAGATCACTCCATCCTGGAACCACTTTGCCAGCAATAGGACGTATATATAGTTTTATATAGTTTTACATATATATATATCACATATATATAGTTTTCTGGGGCACACATTATTTCCTCTTCTCGGCCATGGGCGTGCTGATGCACGAATGGACTGGACATGAATGGAGGAGACATTCATCCAGTCCATTCATATCCTGGACATGAGGAATGGACACGATGATGGAATGGACCGTCGTCGATGGGCGAAGGGGCAAGGCTATCGGCGACAGCAACCTCGGGTCCCAGACACCGGCAGATGCCGGTTGGGTGCTGGCGGGAGCGAACAGCGGTGGCGCGAGTCTCAAGGAGATGCAGGCCGTTGCTCCAGGTTCCAGCGCGACCCAACTGCGTTTGGAACACTTTCCAAACTCAGCACCCGCTTCGGTCCAGGAAAGCGGCGCTCTCGCCGAGTGGTTGTGCGCCGATCCATCTCGGCACTCCAGGTGTCACGTCCATGGTTGCCGATGTGGAGCGAGCCTAACCGACACTCTCTGGTGCGGTTTGCAGCTGCTCTGACCACAGTGAGCGCGGTCCGTGTCGATACGGCGCGTGTCTAATTTCGACTGTCAAAATTTTTCACCCGTAATGTCACATTTTGGAAGTTATGTTATTATTGTCAAATTTTTTTTCTTACACTTTAATTTTCACACACTATTTTATCATAAATGTTTGTTTGTGGTCAGCTGATTTGGCGCCAAATTTAAATAAAAATAACGCGAACAGGAGAGGTCGCGTCAGTAGTGGTGAAAAATATTCCAGTGCTTGTGTTTTGCAAGCACAATTTCTACAATGCAGAATTAGCGCTTCCCGCGAATCCATTGAATTTTTTTATCGTATAGGCCAATTATTTCCATGTAAATGTATCATTTCTTTTTTCCACGAGCCCACTATTTCTTTAAAAGTATTTTTTCAAAACAAGTATTTGTTTGCATCTCAATGGCTATATTTTTTTATACCACAAGTATTTTATTTGTAATATTTAAGTAAATAATTTCTAAATAAAAATCTAATTAATTATTACACTTATTATCTCTTGATTGTATATAAATTATTGCTTATCTCAGTTTATCTCTTGTTTTAAAACATTTCAATAGTATGTATTTTTTATTATTATACCTATTATATCTATATTTTTTTATAAAATAAGTATGTTTTAGTTGTTGATTTTATAATTTTAATAACACATAATTTTATTTTTGCATTCTTTGATTTTCATTCTAATAACTCCCTATAATTCCTTTGAAATAAATATGCACAACTACAAGGTGGGCCAAAAGAAGTCATCCGATGTTGTTTAGCTCTCCAAACAACATCGGATGACTTCTTTTGGCCCACCTTGTGGTTAGAAAAAGAAAGTAATAATCCCCCCCCAGCAGCAGCTGTCTTTGCTATTGACATCTAGCACTCCAAACTCATTGGTCAAATATTAATTTAACACGCACCCAATAACAAGTTGCCACATTCTGGAGACTAACGATATTAATCGTCTCACAGATTCAGACTGAAAACACAATTAAAAACTGTGTCTGGATCTTCGGATCAGAAATCAGATACCTAACCAACTGAGCCACGAAGGCCGACAACATTTATTTTAACTGTCAAAAAGACCATCACACGAAAAATATTATCGGTAAAAAATAATAATAATTAAAACATGTGATAGTATATTTAATTCTATTTTGATTTCAATCGCAATCGGCCGATTAATTTATATGTAACATTTTGCCATCTTACTCGTTTTACGTAATTTTATTTTATTTATTTTTTTTTTTTTTATTTATTTATTTATTTTTCAACATAATTTCATTTATAAAAGATCCCACTAACCATATATGGTTATCAGTGGGTTTCTATATCATACAATATATGTGCTAACTTAAACTAACCAACAATGACAAAAAGAAATGAAATTGGTTTGACAATATAAAAATGTTTTGATAGATCCAAAACAACACTAGAATAAAAACAACAACAAAAAAAACATATAGAAGAAAACCCAAAAAATACAATAGAGTAAGAACAAAAACAAAAGGAAAAGTAATAAAATAATAAAATAAAATAATAAAAATAAAAGGAAGGAAGAAACCATTATTCGTTAAAAATGATTTTTTTACAGGATCTTTTGATTTTATAAAATGAATTTAATCCAATTAAGTCTGAGGGCAAGCTGTTAAAAATTGTTGGTATTGAATACTGCAGTGTTCTTTCACCGTAATAGTTATTTACTCTAGGTATATTATATTTACCGGAAGTTACTTGTCTGGTCTTATACTTATTTGTTACAGGTGTTTTGTGTTCATTTTTAAAGTAATTTTGTAGAATAAATCTGTATTTATAAATTTGTGTAGCTGTCATTATTTTGGTTTCTGCGAAAATGCTCTTTCCCTCCCTTTTCAAACAAATAGCTCTATTTTTGGGTAACATACATCTAATTAAACGTTTTTGTAATTTTTCTATTTGCATAAGATATGTTTTAAATGTATGTCCCCACACAAGAATTCCGTTATTCCGTTTTGAGTATCCCAATTCCGTTATTCATTGTTGCCTTCACAAATCATAAACTAATTATATTTTTATTGACAATAACATCTCAATAGAGACGAAGTTGGGATATATAGAAGAACCAGGAACTCTGGCACCTACAGGGCTTACGACCTGTCATCAGCTGGTTTACGTGATCACTTTATGCGCTTGCGCAACGTTCACCAATTATGTAATTAAAATGTATTTGTTCTTAAAAATTCCATTATTTTAATCATGAAAAAAGAAAGCAAGCTTTATATCATTATTATCTTGTCAGCCTTACAAAATATATTCCGAAACGTTATTTGCATCATATTAAACAATTTGCTTCATAATCTGATCAATTATGGAAGAAAGTCGTCTAGTCAAAAAACTTTGATTGTGCCATAATATATTCATGAGAATGGTTATGACATCAATGGTTATGACATTATTTTGAGAATGGTTATGACATCATTCCATAGATAAGAGATTTTATTCATCATTCTAATATTGATATGCTATAAAGCTGTGGTTGTAAATTTTTCTATGGAATAGAACACCTGAAACCTGAAACTTGTCAAAACTTGCCATAAGTATATTCTCTTTGGCCATAAGGTTATATTCTCTGTATTCTCTAAGTATACTGAAAGTTTACTTCCATATTATCTGTGTATTCTCTTTGAAAACTTGCGGGATATTGTAATTTGGTAATTTCGATTTACCTTTATTATTTCGTACATATATTTAAATTTTCATTGAAACTTGAAGTTCATTTTTATTGAAGTTGACGGAAATTGTATTAAAATCGTTTATACAAGTATATTGATAGGTAATGATTGAACACAAAACTATAATATCATTATTTGTTATTCACCTTCTGGTTATTCATATTATCTTAGTCTAATTTTAATTACAGTTTGTTTTCCATTAATTTCTTTTAGAAGCAGTGATTTGTGTGCTGTATATTTTCGCATTCGTAAGTAAATGAAGGTATGAGAAAATTCAAATACAATAAGAAAATTTAAAATCAAATTTTTCAATATTAATTTCCTGTGACGCACCGGCGTAGACTAGTGCTTCCACTCTTTTCTATTAATATAGTTTTCGTAAGAGCCAGATTATCAAAAATACAAAATAACATCTTAATCTTACATAGTTCAGCAGTGAGGTTCACCACCCATTCTGAATGTAGTGCGTTTTTAGTTGTGACGAGACTGGTGTGTGTAGATACACGTATGTGTATTGAGTGTTTCCCTTTTAAGGTTATGCACACCTTTCGCTAGTTCCTATGGTAAATGTCGTGATGGTATAAATTTTTAGTGGGATATTTGCAATTAGAATATATTTTTGTATGTATTTTAATACAGTAGAATCCGTTTACTACTTCTTCTTTATAACAGCCAACTGTTTTTAGCAACGTAAATGGCGTAACTATATAAGTAGGTTTCATACAGACACACTATGAAAACATATCCTTATAATACGACTCCGGTTTATGAGACCAACCGCTTTTAGCGACCCTTTTTTATAATAAATTGTCCAGTTAGAACAACTGCGCACAAATAATGCCTCGCCGCCCTGCGTCCCAGCTTTCTCCTCTCTTCGACGTACGTGGATTGGTACGCATAAATCACAGTCAGTTAGTATAATATTTCAACTATCGATAAGGTGGACACATAATGTGCGCTAAAATGAGTTCCGTAAAGCAAAAGTGTTTCTCAATTGAAGAAAAATGTGCAATAATACACCGTTTAGAAGCTGGTGAATCTAATGTAACCCTTGCGAAGGAATTTGGTGTTCCTCATTCTACAATATGCATTATAAAATAATAAACATAAAATAGAACCCCTGTCTAATGCCAATGTTTTGAAACCTAAATGTGTGAGGGCATCCCCTTAACCTCTAAGTGAGTATGGCCGTACCCGTATGGCTGGAAATGTCATTGCAAATTGGAGTATGGCTGTACCGGTACGGCTAGAGAAATGAAGTTAAGATTTTTTTACTAGAGTACGAATGTTTTTGACACCGCAACCAATAGTTGAAGACATCTGAAATAATCAGACGATATTTCAATATAAACATTGAAAATGGAAATTTTTTTTTTCATCCGATTATTGTGTCAGAAGTCGTCAAACGTAATACTTTTTAAAATAACTCACTCCGTATAGGTATGTACATCATACCAAAACTTACTCTCATAGAGGCTAAGAACAAGTAGATCAAGCACTGTTACAGTGGTTTAAGTTTTAGCGTAGTAAAAAAACTGAATTAGTATGTAATAAACAAACAAGCTAAATTATCCTGTCGTTTTATACGTCGTCCGGTTAGTACGACATAATTTCGCCAGTCCCTAGAAGGTCGTTTTATCCAAATTCTACTGTAGTTATTTACCTCTTACATGAAAATTCCTCACTGAATCCTCTCTTTCCAGATAGTTCCAAAATGGCTCCGTCTAATATAGAAGCTACAACTATCATAATGGACATCTCTTCAACGACTGATATTCCAGTCAATCCTGGTGGAACTGAGAGCTTCCTTGAAGAAACAGTAAACTTTGTTAATAGATTGATTGAAAGGAAGATATTCAGTCGGCCATCGGATCTATTGACTTTTGTACTTCTGGGGACTGAAGAATCGATCAACAACATGGCTGCACAAGAAATGGGCTATGAGCATATTAGTATTGCCACCCAGCTTATCAATCCGTCATGGGATTTAATACAAAAAATTAAAAACAAGGTAATTATCCATTTTGATTACTTTTGCAATACTAAAAAAAGTTTTTATAAAAGAACCAGTCATTTGTTTTTTTATGTAAATAATTCATATCGAAAAGATTTAAAAAGTAAATAATTCATATCAGATGGTGTATGAATGTCGACGAGGCAATGAATGTGTGGCAAGATAATAAGTGGCGTTCGGTTCTCTCTGCCTACCCCGCGAGGGACATGACGTGATGGTATGTATGTATATAAGATCAGTGTGTTTTAACTGAAAATGTCTTTGTATTTATATCTCTGTAGTTTAAGGGCCGAATTTATAAACAATTCTCAAATGGTAACTCTGAGAATTCTCACGTAAGCACTACTCAAACAAATTTGAGAACTACTAACAATATCCTATTAATAAACTACTTAGTTTACTTTTCGTGTGGTGTATCAGATTATAGTCTTGGTTCCAGTGCTGAGAGCCAGTCCACCGCCTCTGGTTTCGCCTCATGTATATCTTGGAGGCTTCCGTTAAATTTCTTTAGCTGGCACTCTTGGACCACGTGTTTCACAGACTGCTCAGCTCCACACTCACAGTCAGGATTATCTCTTTTTCCCCACCTCCAGAGTAAGTAATTACAGCAGCCTTCTTCTGTCCTCACTCTGTTTTGCTGTACCCAAACCCTCCATGGCAGGTCGAAACCAGGTACTCGAGTTGCTGGGTCTACTATTAAATGTTTATTTTGAGTATTTTCTGTAGCCCATCTTTCTCTCCAGATAACTTCTAAATTAAAACCATCTTCCTCCACTGTCCATATGAGTTTTCGGGATTTTAATCTTTTCTCGGGTGGGTGAAAAATATCATTAAATACTGGCAGTTGGGATTTTTTCCTGATGTTTTTTATTTCTCTGACTGTGGAATGGGCTCTACGGAGATCTGGTGGAGCAATATTAGACAGTACCGGTAACCATTGAGTTGGGGTCGATTTTATGGTACCCGTTATAGTCCTCATTGTCTTGTTTAGCTCGACATCAATCTTGCCACAGTGAGCACTCCTTCCCCATATCGGAGAACAGTATTCTGCTGAGCTATATACTAACGCCATTGCTGACGTGCGCAATGTTGTCGCTCTGCTATCTCATGAAGTTCCTGCCAGTTTGCTTATAATATTATTTCTAGCTTTAATCTTATTTTTAACTCCCTCAGTATGAGCTCTGTATATCAGGGATCTATCCATTTTCACACCCAGGTATTTTGGATTTTTCTCATTTGGGATCCGCTCACCACACATCTGCAAATTCAATTCTCTTTCTGATTCTTTGTTATTCAGATGTAAAGCTAATGCGACTGTTTTCTTCGGGTTCGGGCGCAAATGCCAATTCTCTAGGTATTTTTGGAATTTGTCTAGATCAGCATTTAAAGTTGACTCCAGCTCCTCAAAGGTTTTCGCCTGAGCCACCAGCGCCATGTCGTCTGCGTATATGAACTTTCTGGACACTGTATTTGGGATGTCTGCCGTGTAGAGATTGAAAAGGAGTGGAGACAGCACTGATCCCTGTGGTAGTCCATTTTGTAATATTTTTGTGCCACTCGTTTTACCCTCTAAGTATACTTTTATTCTTCTATTAGTCAGGATGCTTTCCAGCAGTGCAACAGATTTTCTACATTTGATTGTCCTCGCAAACTTGAGGATTAAACCTCTTCTCCAGACAGTATCATAAGCTGCTGTTAGGTCCAAGAGTACTAAGCCTGACTTCTCCGCTCTTTGAAAGCCATTTTCCACATGTGTTGTTAGTGCGATGACTTGTTCACAGGTACTGCGGCCCTCTATTATAAACCTATTAGCCTATTAATAAACATTTCTCCGAGTTTACTCAGTAGACAACAACGTTTATCTATGAGTTGTATTTTTTTCTTGATAATGGCACACATTTAGGGCCGCTACGTTGGCGTTCTGACTACCCGATGCATAGACACGTGCATTTGTTGTTTTACATTTTATAATCTGCCGTTTAGTAGAGTTGTTGATACATCTTGATCTGTCTTCATTTCGTTATAGCCCGAATTCCGTTATCTGTCGTAGAAAAAGAGATTTTAAAAAACTTACTCGTAAAGTACAAGGATACAATTGAAAATAAAAGAACCGACGCAGTTCAAATGAAAAAGAAAAAAGATTGTTGGAGCTTGTTAACAGACGAGTTCAATTCCATGTCGGAAACAACGATGGTAAGTTTTTAAAAGTTACATAAATTAAGGATTTATACTATAATTTTTTCCATTTTTTTCTCTTTGTAATTTTTTTTATATTTCTTACTCTTTTATGTTATTTTTTATCAATTTATTTCTCACTTAATTAGTACTGTACCAATTTAACTAAGAGACTTCACGGGTTGGTTGGAAGAAATTGCCTTATGGCAATAAACCTGCCTTTCTACACATGTACATAAATTATATAAATAAATAAATATTTTAGTTAGCATTTGAGTTAATCATTAATTTTTGTTTTAATTCTTTGTTACAGAGAACTGAGGTTCAGTTGAAAAAGGCGTGGAACAACATAAAACAACGCCGTAAGCAGGAGCTTGGAGACGAGAGAAGAGCCCGCATGGCTACTGGAGGTGGCCCTCCGACTGCTGAACCATCGCAGGAACCACTTTTAGAAGAAATATTCCCATTTATTGTCACGGAAGTGAATAATTGTGTGGACTCAGACCACATGGAATGTAAGTATCATGGAGTTATTTTACTATATCAGATTATTATCTTTTGAATTTTTTAGTGAGTAAACTATATATATATATATATATATATATATATATATATATATATATATATATATATATATATATATATATATATATATATATATATATATATATATATATATATATATATATATATATATATATATATATATATATATATATATATATGTTAAATCTAAGGTTTTCGCGAGTACAAAATATGTTATTATTAAGTATTTTGGGGATAACCCGCGTCAAATTATGATTCCCGAGAGAATCAGTCGTCTGCCGACGTTTCGTCTGAATCACATCAGACATTTTCTAAAGGCGCCTTGTTAATAAATTTTCGTCTCGAGGGATAGTGCACGCACGTCCGTTCGTAGTAAGGTCGGTAGTAAGCTTTCGACTCGAACGGACGTGCGTGCACTATCCCTCGAGACGAAAATTTATTAACAAGGCGCCTTTAGAAAATGTCTGATGTGATTCAGACGAAACGTCGGCAGACGACTGATTCTCTCGGGAATCATAATTTGACGCGGGTTATCCCCAAAATACTTAATAATAACATATATATATATATATATATATATTATGTATTATGTATATATGTTTATAATTGGGAAAGTACATTGAATGGAGAGTAAAAAGCAGGAAACGGTGAATGACATTGTATAAAATGAATATCTAATGCAGTGCCCACTGTACATAATGCTGTATGTAGTTGTTTCAAATCTAATGTTAATTGCTAGACCGATAGCAGTAAAAGTGAGGTCAAAGCTTGACAAATGTGTCGTTAAGTAGGATAAGACATAAGGAATGTATGATAAAAAGAGATATTGTGAGTCAGATGGAAATAATGTGAGAAATGTATTTCAACACAGAAGTATGATGTTCACTTCTCTTTTTCTACCCCAAATATGGAAATGGAGTGATGATATGGATGTGTTCTTATTGATATTTTTTTTAATTTCAGACAGATTAACACCTTCTATAGATGTTTGTTCCGATAATGGATCACCCTCCCTGAAATGCATCATCAGTCAGACGACAACCATATGCAGCATGCCTCTACCCCTGTAATTCCTTATCGGAGTAACACTGTAAGGAATTTAGGTACAATTTAGGTTAGAATAAATGAGAAATTATCATTTTAACACCTGGTGTATAAACTGTGGTTTATTAATCATGTTTATGGAATAATTTTTGAAATTATACTATTAAAATCGATTATAATTTTACTGCGTACCAGGAGGGCCGACCCCAGATGAACTGGGAAGAGGACCAGCCAAAGAAGAAGAAGAAGATAATTTTACTAGGAGAATTTATCTCAGGTCTATTAATTTGTAATGCGATTAATTTCATTCTTCTTGAATAAACAAATCAATACTTTATGGCGACATATTTAAAATTTAATAGTTAAAAATACCTTGTATAACACCACTAATTTTTATGATATAATACACATACATACATACCATCTCACCATGTCCCTCACGGGGTAGGCAGAGAAAACTGATCGCCACATTTTTCTATCTTGACACACATTCATTGCCTCGTCAACATTAAATGTTAAATTAGGAGTTATTCCTATCAAATCTGTTGTTGGTTTTTCTCATTGTTTTCAAGTTCTGTTATTTATTATTACATTTATAACTTTGTGTTTACTATTTAAATGTATTGTATTGTAAAATTTTGTTTATAATATTATTATGATGTATGTAAATATTTTGTTCACACATAATGTATGATTTTTTTTTACTTACCTATAAGAATACTATTACAATATTGGATAAGGTATGCAAATAAACAATTAAGTTTGACATAAAAAATATCTTTTATTTGTTGATAATCAAGAAATACAATGAAAGAAATTAAACCACTTCTAATTAGTAGTTCTTGAAGTAATAATTAGTATATTTTTAATTTTAATAAATATTATATTGAAAAATTCAATTTCACAAAAATTCAACCACCAAAGTAAAATGATTACACTACTGTGCACAGCATACAAAGTGAGTTGAACATTCAAAATGATATCAAATTACATTTCATATTAGTATTTATAACAAATGGGAAAAAGGTTTGAATGACTATACCGTAAATATTAAAACAAACTTTAACGATTTACACATTTATTATAGTTACTTACATAGTATTATGTCTTATGGCATACTATTGTGGGGGAAGACTGCTGATGTGGAATAAGTTTACACCTCATATTAAAGAAAGACTTATCAGAAAGGCATATTACCTATAGACTGGATCAGTACATGAATGACAAAGATGCGTGGTGTTAATCACGGTCTGCTTGTGTTTGTTTAATCTTGTATCAATTTATATGTTTGTTTGTAATTGTTTTTTTATTTATATACTTTCTGACTTTCAACATGACATGTGTGCAAACTGCATTTACGTTGAAAAAGAAATGATTTGATCTGACATTGCTGTACAATAATAAAAAATAGATTTTTCTCCTGCCGGAAATCGAACCCGAGATGCTGACTATTTCTCACCCTGAAAAATTTCGCATTATAAATAACTGCCTGATGCGATTACCTGAACTGCTAGTATTAACTGTATTCACTACTGGAACATCGGGTGCTGGTATTATCTCACCAGGAAATTCAGTGTCATTTACATTAATACCTATATTATGTAAGACAGCACATGCTGCAATAATAGACACGGTGGTGTCCATTTTATGTGCCAGTTTTTTTGACAGGGCTGGAAACCTTCTTTTCCAAACCCCAAATGCTCTCTCCACACTATTTCTTGTTGTTTTATGTGAAATATTGTAACTAATTTCTTGTGGAGTGGTCGGATTCAACAGTGGTGTGAATAGAAAGGGTAATTGAGGGTAACCATTATCACCCAATATGATACCTGAGATATCTCCATTCTCAAGTCTCATTCTCAGCCGACTATTGTTGAATATACGGCTATCGTGCATGGACCCTGGCCATCTAAAAACTATGTCCATTATTTTGAGTCTCGGAGAAGTGGCAACCTGAAAAATGAATAGTATTACATTATTGTTCTCAATGTTCATTCTTTGATAAAATGAGTGGGTTGTGGCCAACGCTAAACTCCTCACTAACAAGTCACTCCATAAAGTATTCAAATTTTGTATGGAAAATTTTCAGCATTTTCATGAGATGAGTTTGTTCAATTTTTTTTTTTATTTAAATGTTTTGTTACGAAAACTTGATAATTCTTCAATGCCATTTTATGAAAGTGATGTGTCTTTTTACCAATTTGAAAACAAAAATTTCAAATTTTAAATTTCCTGAGCTTGGGGTCACTTTAAAATATTTGACGTTTGAAAAAAGGAGAAGCACTATTCAGATATCCTTCAAAATGTAATGGGGTCTAAGCGAGTATTAGATATACATATTTGCAAAATTTGAAAACAATCAAATGAGTACTTTAGTCTATAATTTATTGATAAAGTAAAATAAACACGCCGTACATAGCACGCAGCACATAGCACACACACAGATAAACTTTCAGAATACAATCACTGCATGATACTAGTTGATAATCTGCAATAAAAAAACAGCCTTAAAAATTGCGAAATCATAAATCCTCACTATATCCCTATGGGTTAGTGAGGAGTAAAAACAATTCAGTAAAAAAGATTTACATTGAAACCTTGAATGAAATTAAAACGATCGTCAACAATTATTATTCATTTCAAAACCATGACATGTTTAACAAAAAGCATGTCATCATCTAAGTAACACACACATTCAAATTGATCATTATCAAAACTAATTTAGTTATTGTATAGATATAAGATTGATTCTCGAGCCGAAAATGAAACGAGATGAAATATACAAAAACGAAATTGTGATGTGATGACAGATGACCAATGACCATAGAAAAGAGATACATGATGACGTACTCACACGTACTCATATATTAACATCTCTTTCACTCTCTATAGCTCTGTATCGTTCCGTCTCTCTGAGTATTTCTCCGAGGCAGGTAGCCGGGCGACTTGAGCATTCGATATATTTCTATACACTGCGCTGCAATGCTTAATACGATTTTGGTGTGCTAAGCATTGAGCAAATGCTAAGTACGTTTTATAAATTCGGCCCTAAGAACACATCTATGGTGCGATTATGTCAAGCTGCAATAATATTGTTCAATTTACTCTAAACTTACATAATAATAATCCAACTGTCAATTTGTTCAAGAGAACTTTGTTCTCTTAACATATTGACAAAGTTTCAAGCCAGGATATGCGAAATTTGTATGCAGGTTCTATATTTTTCACAGTTTTTAAGAAAAATTAATGTGTTTAACTGCCTATATTTCCAAAGTTTATAAAAATATCGAAAAAAGCCGAAACACCCCAACTAAAAATTTTTATTTTCTATAAAAAATATGAACATTGTAGTAGTACATCTCAAACTATTTTTAACGTTTCATACAATTTGTAAGGCAGTATACACTACATGATATCTCACTCAATAGTTTGATACAGCTACTTAATCTACAAACATACATGCAAACAAGCATGTTGTTTTCATATTCTAGGTAGGAAAAACAGACTGACTTCCATACTATTATATCCTGACATACAAACCTACATGTTTTATATAGAAAACAAAATATCTTAAAATATTTATTAATTTGTGTTTAAGTTTTGTACATATTCTTCAATTATACATACATTTGGATCTCATGTGTTATGTACATGCAACTAGTATTTAAAAATGTGGTTTTGGGGTTTGTGTGTTTTAGATAAAAGTGTCGAATCATACAGGGGATTGGGTGGATTCACTAGTTGTTGCTGCTGACCATCTACACACAAAACTGGCCGAGAGAACCGGGAAGGTATCATCCAAGAAAGTTATATTGATAACAAACTTTCACACTAAAACGACTGTCAACCACGAAGACCTGGAAAAGGTGAGAAGGACTATTTCACAGGATCATCTCTGTAATACTACTTTCTATATCCTTCATATCCAAAAACCTGCCACATCATTTTTAATGGCCCACAAGTATTTTTTCTTTATAAAATATGACGACTTTAATCTATTTAAAAAATGCTTTAGAAAACTGAATTTGTATTTTATATTAAAAACTTTGTATTTTGAGTCTTGTATCTAATGGGTAGAATATTTGGTACTTCAATACTGCAATTAAAATAATTGTTTTTCTTTTATTTATTTTTTACAATTTTCTTACAATTATATGTAGGTACACAATAACAATATTTTCAAACAATTTTTTTTTGTTACTCTCTGGATAGAGTTATTCACCAAGATTTCCCATGGAAATGATTTTATTATCATAAAATGGTGCTATACATATATTATTATTACAAAAACCTAATAGTCTATAAGTAAATAATTGTTTGTATTATAAAACTTGCAATTGAACATTTCAGATTATGGAAACATACAAAAATACAGACATTGAACTCATCTTTATTGGTCCAAAAATCTGGACTGAAGATGATGACGACCTGGATTGTATACCCATGAGCGGAGAGCAAGTTGATAATTCTAAAATTGTACAAAAAATAATTGATGATCTTGACTGTGTAGCGTGCACGTTTGAAGAAGCCAATGCGCAAATTAAATTTCACAAGAAGAAAGCTGTGAATGCACATCCCTGGTACGCTGACCTCTGCATTGGACCCAATATAAAGATTCCCATTGCTGGCTACAAGAGGACTGACATTACTACTTCGAAGAAATGGGAATATTATTATAAATCAAAGGATACAATGACAGCAATCAGGGCAGAAAAAATTCCCTCAGGAGACACTCCGGAATCGATGCAAGTAGATTGTACTCCTCAAGCAATAGAAAGGGTCAGACAATATTTTATGAAAGATGATAATATGGTCATCGTCAAAGAGGAGGATGTTATCTGCGGATTCGCATACGGGAAAACAATTGTACCTTATACCCAAATAGACAAGTCGATGGAATACAAGTCTGGTGCAAAAGGTTTGATAGTGTATGGATTCACTAAACTGGAGAATATTCAATGGAGTCACTTGAGCGAAGACGGTATAAGATACATAGTTGCAAAGAAGGATCATGTCAATGCCAAACTCGCTTTAGAATCTCTGATCACATCTCTGAAAGACTCGGGATTTGTAATCATTGCCAGAAAGGTTTATGCCAAAGATTATCAACCTCGCATGGTCGTTTTATTTCCAGTTGTGAAAAAGGCTTATAAATGTTTATCGATGATTACATTGGCTTTCAGGGAGGACCACAATTACATGGTCTTTCCTGGTCTCGATCAAAAAAAAAACTCTGTGGACGATGAACAAATAAACGCTGTTGATGCTTTTATCAAAGCCATGGACTTGTCTGTTCGAGATGAAAACAGGAAAGAGGTATTTTCTATAGAAACTGCAGTGAACCCGACTATACAGTACACTTTTGATTGTCTCTCCTTCAGAGCTCTAAACCCTGATGAGCCTCTGCCTCCCCCTCGTCCTGATGTACAAAAATTATTGCAAATGCCTGCGAGTGTCGCAAAGTTAGCTTCAGAGCCCTTACAAAATATCCGAAAACTGTTCCCTTTGAATGAAATTGTAAAAAATCAAAGTGGTAAGCATTGGGTCAGCCAACATTTGAAAAATAACGTTAAAGATGTTAAGACGGATGTCGCCGATGACTCCAAGACTTCTGCTGCGGCTGTTCTAGGAACCCAAATAACCAAAATTCGAACAATAAGTCCCGCTGAAGATTTCAAAGAACTCTTGAATAGCGGCGTACCATTTACGACAGTTTTTGAACAGTGTACCGAAGTGGTAGAAAATCTAGTTATGTTGGCGTTTGGAGATGATTTCATTAAACCCATTTCGACCATCAAAGTCATGAGAGACAAATGCATCGATCAGAATCCTTCAATCTACAATGATTGGTTGGTTAAATTTAAAAAAACCCTTTTGGAGAAGTTTAAAGTGATATTTTTCAAACATCTCATTGATAATAAACTAGGACTTATTAGTGTGGATGAAAATTCTGCCAGTGCAATAAGTGTGGGTTTTGCACAAGAATTTGAAAATGTTGCTGTTTCAGAGTCTATTTCAAAACCCATCACGACAGATGCCGATGAAATAGACGAGCTATTTGGATAAACAATATGTAATCGATAAGTGATAAAATTATAAACTTTATTTTTGTACTTACACCTTCTTAAAAAATAAGTTAAATTTTTTGAAAAACATTAAACAACAAATATTTAGCAGCTATTGTTAAGCTACTTAGGAGACGAATGAACTTCATATTCCATACTTCCATGGATTACTTTTGTGTCTTTGGTAGAAACCTCTTGAGGAGGCAGGATCATCACCAGTGCAAGGTTAATGTTGGTGTTGCCGCAATTTCAATTACGCAAAAACAACTAACGGTCTCACTTATTAGATTTCGTTAATAGCTTACCAAACACGCAACTAGATAAGCATGACTAAATTGCGATGAAGAATAACAAGGAAAAACGTTATGAGCAAGGCCGTAGCCAGGGGGGAGATCAAGGGGGATTGATCCCCCCCTAAATGAAAAAAATAAGATATTTCTTTAGTGAGTAACAATGAGACTGCAGGTACATACGGTGCACCCATTTCACTCTGTTGTTATACAAAACATAATAGTTAAAATCACTACAAACAAATTTCCCAACTTCCTTTTATTTTTATTATGACATGTATGACTGTGCTTTATGCTCGCTTGGTACTCGTATGGGGATACGCTCGTGGGGCGACTTGTTTCTACTATTCCACTAAGCTAAACTCTCCCCGAAATTATTTTTTGGGTACGGCCTTGGTTATGAGTATTAAATTTTTCTGTCAATCTCAAATATGCGTTGAATCATATGTGAAAGATCCACCATTTTGAAATATTTAGTATGATGCATTAGTCAAGCGTTAAACAACCTCTCGACCTGTCCTAACTTGACGTCTATGAAATAAAGGTGTAATAAAGATAGTCACGGTTTATAAGTAAACTTTTACGTTAATCACGCTCTATTACCAGGTACTATAGATAGTTTACGTTTAAAAGTAAGATGGTAAATGTTTTTATAACCTTACGTAAAGAATTTTAACAAGTAAACTCAGTAGTTTACTCTTGGGGAGATAAATTGTGTACATGGTTTTTGATGCATAGTTGCTCATGAAAAAATGAGTAAAAAGAATAAAAAAATAAGTTCGACTCTTTCACATATTCAAGTTTGTCGTCCTCATAGTATAAAATAACTTATTATTAAATATGTTTGAGATATATCTAATATACAGAATCATAAAGTAAGTTTTTGATTATTTTGATTCATAGTGGATTCTGCCTAAATACTAGTCCTTTATTGTTTCTCTTTAGATATAATAAATTATCTATGACAAATTGCATGTAAAACATGAGGTCCAACTGTCAATGGCGATAGTGTGTATTGTCGAAGAATACATACTAAACTAACCTTAAATATTAATATAAATCCAAATTATTGAATATTTTAAGATATTTTGTTTTCTGTACAAAATATTTGTGTCAAGACAAGATAGTGTGAGTTCAGTCCTTTTTTCCTGCCCCGATTTGGTAAAACCCCGATGATATGTATGAAGATATTAGACTATAATGGTTAGCGTCCATTAAGCGCCTCAGATGGATCATAGTATTCTATATAGGAATTCATGCGCGTGCATCGGATCGTCAGCAATAATGACATTGTTGCTAGGAAACAAAAATCTGATCCGTCCGCTAAGCTTTAGTGTTACCAAACAAATTGTATGAAATTATGTGTTATCACTATTAAATTGTTACAAAAATTGTTAAAAACAGTTTGAGATGTACTGCTATAATGTGTCCTATTCTGATTCGTTTCAGAGTACGAAAATGTCTGTAACCAACGGGCGACCGTGGATAAAAGGATTGTATCCGCGCGGTGTGACGTAATGCGTCCCGTATAAATGCAAGCAACTTTTTTACATTTCTCATGTACTAAAATTCAGACGGATAAATTTTAGTATATGAGAAATGTCAACAAGTTGACTTTATTGTACTGCACGGATAAAATCCTTTTATCCACGGTCGCCCGTTGATTTAGTCGTTTTTGTACTCTGAATTGAATCAGAATAGGACATAGTGTGTATATTTCTAATATAGAAAATTAATTTATCTAGTTGGAGTGTTTCTGCGTTTTTCGATATTTCAATTTTTTTTTGAAAATATAGGCAGGTTAACAAATAAATTTGTCTTAAAAAAATGTTTTTCTTAAAAAAAAAGTTTTTTAAACTCTGGCACTTTTATAAAAAATAGTTTGAGATATTGTTCTTTCCTATAAAATTTCAAATTTTCAAAGTTCTAGCTTTTATAGTTTTTAAGATGTATAAAAATAAGAAATTGAATGTTGATATCCCCTGACTGAAATAAAATTTTCTGAAATTTTGGTAAAAATGTTTTTCTATTGAAAGTATTGACTATAATATAATGACTAAATGCAAATAATTTTGGTTCTCTCTCTCTCTCTTGCTTATACTAAATCTGACTATAATGTTAATCTCACACATAAAGGTAATTTTAAGATGAAAATGTTTTTTTTATGATTGTTATATTTTATAATAAATAAATATATTTTTAATTTGTATTTTATTGTTTACCATCCTTATAGTGCAATAGTAACATTAAATTCACCCAAAAGCCCCCTCTTTTATATTATATTGTTATAGACATGGGGGTATAATAGTTATAGATTACCTCTTCCGGAGTTGATTGTTACTGTATATTTTTTTCATGTTCTTTTTTTGTCAGGGTAAAATGACAGAATTCATTTTCACAAATTTCAAATCAATTGACTTTGAATGATCTTGCAACGCTGTAGGTATATTTTTTTTACAAATTCAATATTTCGATAGAGGCGAAGTAGAAATATTATAAGAAGTGTGAAATCATCATCGCTGGCGCTATAGTCCGCTACGGACCCTGGCATCCAGAAACAGTCTCCACCCCTCCCTATCGACCGCCAGTCTTCTGCAATTTGTCAGGTCCATCTCAACCTAGGTCTTCCTCTACTTTTCCCTTCAGGACAGGTGTCTAATATATTTTTTGGAGTATGGTCCATCCAGCAAACGTCTAAGCCAGTGATTCCCAAAGTGGTCTATATCAACCCCCAGGGGTCTACGTCAGCGAAAAAAAAATCTGGGGGTCCATGAAATGAAAATGGGGTCCACGATAGTGGATCTCAACATACACTGATATTACCTATTGCATAACAATTTGTTATTATTATTCGTTGTATAATATTTTATTTTAACATTTTTTGTCATGTTACTTTTAATTTCCTAAAAGTTCCATCATACCAAAACCTTAGATAACATTCCCTTTCTCACATTCATTTATAATGGTTGTAGGCCTATGCCTGCCATAAAATCTAAACCATACAATTTAAATTTGACTTTGATTTTTGTCTGCCTTCGTGGCTCAGTTGGTTAGGTATCTGACTGCTGATCCAAAGGTCCCGGGTTCGATTCCCGGTGGAGACACAGTTTTTAATTGTGTTTTCAGTCTGGATCTGAGAGACGATTAATATCGTAAGTCTCCAGAATGTGGCAACTTGTTATTGGGTGCGTGTTGAATTAATATTTGATAAAGTACCTGTTAGTTGCCCGAGAATCAGAATATCAGGTAAGTAGGGGGTCTACCAAAAATCGAAAAACATAGCAAGGGGTCTACGACACAAAAAAGCAGCAGGGATGTAAATCCAATGTATGCGTATGTATAATATATTCAATCATAAAAATATTTGCTATAATATATATGTATTGTAATGAGAAAACTGACCCCATTATGGACATTGAATGATGGTGGGTATATATTGTACAAATGAGAAATGTGGTGTTCGATTCTCTTTTCTGACTCTGGAAGAGACTTGGCGTAAAGGTTTGTATGTTGGGGGAATGAGGAAAATACGTATTGTTATTATTATTAAAATAACATTAATGATGGAATTTCAATTATTATCATTTGCAAATGTAAAGTTTTATTGGGACGGCATATGCGTGCGTCACTATTATTTAAATTATTATACATATTATAGTAACATTTACAAAATATACGATATTTGACGTACTTATCGACTATGTACTTCCCAATTTACATGTACCTATATACCAGAGTCAGTCTGTGCCTCGAAGGAATGAATATACGTGTAGTGAAGTCTAGGTAGAGTTTAGCGGTTCCGGTTCCCGATTATACCGTGCCGTTTCCGGCGGCTGGCATGAGTATTGATTTGTTTATAACTAGCGGGAATCTTGATGTTATATGTCGGGACGACGTTTGTAACGAGGTGCGATTTAGTGGTACATAATCATATATTTAATAATGTTATGTTGTGTCTAAATAACAACTAATTTGTGAATACGGAACTTGATTTTTTTACAATGCCGTTAATTATAATAACGTTTTAATTTATTTCTACGCGATTCTATGATTAATGTGAGTGACATCCCCTGGGAACCGTATTTATTAAAACTTAACTAGAAGGGACTTTTCCTGTATTGATTACATTTTTTCCAGGAATCGCGTGGGAACGTAATTGTCGTAGGTAGGTATGTTTTGTAAATTCCTAATTTTAATTCAGTGTCTCGTTTATTTTCATTCGCGTCATTTTTCGCGACACGCATATTAATTTGTTTATGATTTTCATTTGACGATTTCGTCGGAAAATTATATTAATTTTTAATCGTAATTTTAATTTCGATTTTTTTTAACTTCGCCAATGTGTTCCTCGTTTAGATAATTTTTCCTCAGTTAATCTTTTATTTTCATTTATGTTCAATAATGACATATAACTTATACCTATATATGGCATTAGGTATATAAATAAGGATTGATTGACCTAATTAACAGCATTTAAAAAAAAATGACCTATAAAAAAAATTGTAAAGGGAAACAGATATTACATCAAACTAAATTTTAAGAATATATATTTTAATTTTGTTAATAAAAGCATACTGTAAGGTACAGATATTTGTATTTTATTACCAATTTATTACTGTGTCGGATATGAAAAAATAGTGCAAAAAGTTTACGACGTAGAACAGTCATGTTTTGTTGTATATTATATATTTTTTCGATTTTGCGCGTTTGTTTACATTATTACGACTCGCGTTAGCCAGTTGCTTGCGTTTGAAACTTCAGTAGCCAAATACGTATAAATTTACTATTTTTGATCTTTTACATACTTAATATCTTTATAGAAACAAAGTAATATTTTTTTTTCACAATAGAGTATGTACAAGGCTTACAATTTGTCGTCGACTGGTTTGGGTGATCACTTTATGTGCTTGCGCAATTTTCAACACCTTTTAGAAGTTGTATATATACTTGTTAATTATAAGGGCTAAATGCACTGCAAACAATTGACAGTGAAGTGTAGAAAATATGTTTAAATTTAATTCAAAATACGTAGGCAGAAAGAATAATTCAATGCCACATTCTTGAAGTACAATTTTATTTCAATTTAGTTTGACAGAGTGCTTACATTTTAAATATTTCTAATTTGTCAATTTAAGAAGACTTTGCTTTTATAAATAAATTTAAAACTCATTTGATTGTTTTTGGGGATATTTGTGTCAAAAATGTATCATATGTATCAGTATATGAGACGATGTATGGACGTGAATGAAGCGAGGAATGTATGTCAAGAGAGAGGAGTCTGTCGTTCGGTTCTCTCTGCCTACCCCAAAGGGAAATGGCGTGATGGTATGGTATGGCATGGTATGTATCGTAAAATATACCATTCACTTTGTTTCTTGCAATAACTCTTCTTTCAATATGCCATTCACTTTGTTTCTTGCAATCACTCTTCTTTCAATATTTCATCTGGCTTTGGTTTTTTTGGCTCACAATTTTCACATAAACCTTTTTGATTTTTTCAGACCTTTGTAATTTTAAAATTGAATCACAGTTGAAATAATATTATATTTGATTGTTGAATATTGGCAGTCATGTATGAGTTGTTTTCGATGATCTTCACCAGAGAAGATTTGCAATGGAAGTGCAGAGAACAAACAGAACGAGAATACTTGAATTAGAAACGGTGAGAGCACTCCATCAGACTGTTGTATCATTGAGAGTGGCGTTGGAAGCTTCCAAGTCAGAACTCGATGATCTTCGTCTCAAATACCAATCGCACTTGGACAATTCCTCCAACGACATTATAAAACAACTCACACAAGAGAATAGATCTTTGAAAAATAAACTCGAAAATAATAATCCTACAGAAGAGACGAAAACTGAACCCGAATATAAAGAAGAACAGTCCAAAAAAGTAACGTTTAATTTAGAAGAATTAGACAGACAGGACACATTCTGCGAAATAATCGAGGTTCAAAAAGGTAACACACGAAATATTGTTATTACTGAAGACTTTGGGAGTGGAATAGATGATTTTGATTCAAAACCTGAAGAGATATACGATTCGAAAACTCTACCTAGTGAATCTTTGCCAGGAAAAGATGCATTGAACGGAGACAAGAGGGAATTTCACAAAGAAGACGATAAATCAAAATACAATCCATATCTGGAAGAGATAATAATTAAAAACTTTGAAGAAAATGTGATATCGGAACTGGTCGAAGGAGAATTTGAAACGAAATTAGAATTAGAATCAAAATTCGACCTTACTATCAAAGTATCGGCTGGGAGAGTAAAGGATTTGAATCCTATTGTAGTTGAAACAAACAATGTCAGTGATATTCGTGCACGTTTAGACGGTAACGAGAATAACGATTCGAATATAAATCTGATAGCTTCGGAAACAGTTGAGGTAACTTGCGACAGGAATGATAGTCAGGATCTCAGTTTAAATATGGCGGGATCCAGAGAGGGTGGTAACACAAACAGGTCTGGTGATAAATTTAATGTTCAAGTAAAAATCACTTCGGAAGAAAATCTTCTTTTGGAACCTTTTGAAGACAAAGAAAATAACTCTGATCACCTTAATATGGAACCAGATGACGTCAGTATCAGGTGAGTCATTGTATATTGTTTTTTTTTACTTTCCAATTCTATGTAATAGAGGCAATTAAGGATGTTGTAACATTAAAACATACTTGTTTATGTTGAATTCTCAATAGGTCTTCGATAGTGCATTACTTTGGTCTTGATGTTTTTGCATGTTACCAAGTAATATTTTCTATGCAACTTTGGTGTCGAGGGGTGTTGTTTTGCCAACAAAGATGTCAGTTTTGCTATATAACCCGACAATAGACGTTATTCGAGTGGTGTGTGCTTTTGCAAAGAACAATACTTTGTATATTTGATTTATTTTTACTTCGAAACAGATTTGTGTTAAATATTAGAACGCAAGAATGATTTGTTTAATATTAAACTTGAAACTGGCTAAGAACGTCACCGGGTGACGAAAGCCAATAAAATAAAATAAAAAAATATATATATAATCAATTAAATGAATGGCTTACATCACATTCCCTTCTTGACCCTTTTCAATCTGGATTTAAACGTGGTCATAGCACTTCAACGGTTCTTTTTAAGGTCACTGATGACATAAGACGTGCAATGAATGATAAAAAGCTAACAATCCTCACATTGCTTGACTTCAGTAGTGCGTTTAATTCAGTAGACTTTAATATTTTACTCGCAAAACTTTCCTCACTCAATTTAGCGCAACCAGTACTGACATGGTTCAAAGATTATCTATATAATCGCAAACAAGCTATTAAAACGGCGGAGAAAATATCTGATCATATCAGTCTTAAGGCTGGGGTCCCTCAAGGTGGTGTCTTGTCTCCTCTTCTATTCTCTATCTTTATCAACTCAATAACTCACAAATTAAAGTGTCAGTACCATCTCTTTGCAGACGATCTTCAACTGTATATTCAATTTAATGTGAATGAGTATGTTAATGCTATTAATATTATGAACGAAGATCTCAGCTTTATCTCATCATGGTCCTCCCAAAACGGTCTCTTCTTGTCAACCCGTCTAAATCTCAGGCTATTATCATTGGTAGTCCCCGATTGCTGTCTAAACTTAAAAATTCACCTCTCCCATCTCTTCAAATTAACAATCAACACATACCCTTCTCAAAAATGGTGAAAAATCTTGGTATTCTTTTTGATGAAGATCTTTCGTGGCATGGACAGATTTCTCATGTCAGTAAAACTCTGTTTTATAATATCCATTCTCTCAATAGATTGAAGAACTTTCTTCCAATACATTGTAAAATTACATTAGCTCAATCCTTACTTCTTCCATTGCTTGATTACGGTGATGTGTGTTATCTGGATGCCAATGAAGAATTATTAAATAAACTGGAACGATTACAGAATGTCTGTATACGGTTCATTTACAATCTCAAAAAATATGATTATGTTTCGGCTTGTAGAAATATACTTCGTTGGCCAAAGATACGAGATGGTCGTAACATTCACATTCTGTCATTACTTTATAAGACTATTTATGATCCCTATTCACCACAATATTGAAAAAATAACGTCGTTTTCTTGTCAAGTCACGGCCTATCCCTTCGATCTGCTGAACGTACTACACTATCTATCCCCATTCACAATACAGAAGTTTTCAGCTCTTCTTTTCAAGTACAATCAGCTAGACTATGGAATGGCCTAAGTGATGAAGTAACGTCATCTCAATCCATTCAAATATTTAAAGGTAAACTAAAAAAACTTTATTTGTCAAATAGTTCCTAAATTCCTTCTATATCCTTCCGTAACCTCCTTTTCCTCCTTGCTATGATCAGTGTTATTTTTATTATTTTTTTTTTTAACTCTCTTTTCATTTTTTTTGTTCTCTTTGTAATTTTTTTATTTACTCTTTTATGTTATTTTTTATCAATTTATTTCTCACTAAATTAGTATTATTGTACCAATTTAACTAAATGACTTCACGTTGCTCGGGTTGGTTGGAAGAAATTGCCTTATGGCAATAAACCTGCCTTTTTTACACATGTACATAAATTATATAAATAAATATATATTTTCTATAGTAATAAATATATTGTGCCTAGTGTTCAAACAGGGTTGTCACAGCAACCTCTTATAAAGAAAAGACAATTTCAGCCCTGTGTTCCTAGGTCTCATGTGAACTGTTGGCTAGACGGTGGCTATGGTTGGATTCTGCCACTGGGCGAAGCCCCAGGCTTTGTCCCATAAGAATCCATTCATAGCAATGTGATACAATTATAGCTTTAGACCTGACATTATTTGTACTATTTATTTATTATTAGTTGGGGGTGGTTTTATGCACTGCGACCCTTGAGATGTTTTGCGCCCCCACTACTTGCTTACCGGGCTTCCAGTTACAGTATCTCATCAAGTCTCAGGCCTTTTAGGAAGTTCAGAATTTGTAGTGGAAGAGGGTATATCCATTGATTGGGCTTGCCTAAAATAGGTCCTCATTCTTACTTATGATATTGCAGTGGGTGGTGTGGTGTTTCCGCTCCCTCTTTACCAAATCTGCATGTGCTGTCTTCTTCTAATCCTATTTTCTGCAGATGTTCCCCAAGTCTGCAATATCCTTTGATAAACTCTGTCAGTTTGTAGGGCCTTCTGTTCATGCTCTGGACCTTTTTCAATCATAGTTACCGAGCAGTTCCTTAGCCTGCCTGAACCTCAGGAGTTCAATCCAGTGACTGGATCTCACTTTCATAATTTTTTTTTACTTCTACCTGAAAATAGGTATAAATTGCCTAGGCTGACACTATTTGTAAGTACATCGGATAAATATTATTAAAAAAACTGTCAATATCTTAAACACTATTTATAGTATACAATACAAAAATGTCTATCAATTAGGAATGTTTGACATTCAGGTCTCTCTGCCTTCACATAGTGTGATGGTTTGTCTGAAGATTGTTTTACTCATTCACCTCATGGATTTCATAATTTTTCATATCGACGTTAACACTTTCTTTCGCTCAGTGGAAAAGATGAGTCTATTGCCAAATGGCAATTTCTTTCAACTAACCAATTGATTCCTGCCCAGAGAAGTAGATATTGCGGGAGAGATAATTAAAAATAAATTTCTCTATTACTGTGTATCGAATCAAGTACACCAGCATAAAAGTTAAACGGCTTATCACTATGTCACAATTTGGCTATGTCTGATACTTTGAAAGGATTAATCACGAAGGAAAAAGCACAACCACATTAATTGAAAATGTTGGAAGAATAATACGAGAGAATGTATGAGACGATGCATGGACGTGAATGAAGCGAGAAGTATATGCCAAGAAAGAGGAATCTGGCTTTCGGCTCTCTCTGTCTACCCCAAATAGGGAAATGTCTTGATGGTATGGGGAAGTCAAAATATTAGGGGATTGTGTATGAACAGCCCCCCTAGACAATGTGTCATTTAGCTCAAGAAAAGATAACTCAATGTATGGAAGTGACAGTTGCCAGTCATGTGACAACTGTCACTTTCATACATTGAATTATCTTTTCTTGAGCTAAATGACATGTTGTCTAGAGAGGCAGATTCCACTTAATTTTAAAATTTCGATTTTTATACTGTTTTAAAAGTCGAGTGTTAGCCCCAAATCACTCATTTTTATGTAATAATAATATTTCTCCTTTGGGTATAATGATAGATAAGAAGGCAGTGGATATTCACCAAAATAAGTTAGATATAATGTACCTAAGTATGTATATAATATATCAAATATTTCATGTCAAAAAGACATTAAGGCTCTAGGGGAATATTTTATTTAATCAAAATCTCATTTTGATTGTAACAGAAGTGAGTTGTATGTTTTTCTTTGAATTCTCTGCCGAATAGATGAATATAATAATATTATTTTGCATGTTTTGTTTATTTCCCTTCTACTGTGAAATTTGAAAATTGATCCCCCTCAATTTTATTTTTAGATCCATATCAGAAGGAGATAATTCAGTGTTTTCAGAAACATTAGGTGGGGGAAATAGAAAAGAAAGGGTTGGTGAACAGGAGAGTATGAGCGGCAATGAGTCAGAAGAGGTGGATGATATTGAACTCATTTTTACTACAGACGATACCAAGGAACTGACAGGATTTCAGGTAACTATGACATGACTATCAAGATACATATGTATATAGTTCATCTTAAAATTTATAATATGTCTTGTTTTATAGGTTCTTTCCTAAAATATGAAATATTTGACAATCTCATTCTTTGAATTAAATGTTTTCTTTGGATTCATAAGGAAATATAACTACGTACTTTTACTATAAAATAGGACATGTTGTATTTAATTCAAATAATAAAAAAATATTTGCAATGTTCAAATATTTGATTTCAATATATTTTGTTTTGATTTCTCAAAAAATCGTTGTAAATAAATTAAACAGAATAGATAATACTAACACATCAAAAGAGTTTCAGTTTTGATTGCTAATATTAATAAACCATATTTTATTTATTTGTAGATAATATTCTTATACATGTGTGAATTATCTGTATCTACCTACATTGCTGTCAGTGAATGTAGTTACTTATCAATAAGTTAAGGATATCCCTTTGTAAAGGAGTAAGTTTATAAATTGTTTTGAATTCAACCTACTTTGTTTTTTATTATTCCAGGAAGATCTTGTCTCCATAACTGAAGGTGAGAATTGGTGCGGAGTAAGGAGCGACGCGTCCACACCAGTTCTAGTCAAATTTAATGTTCTCGACCCCGAGACACAAGCCAACGATAAATCCAACATAGATCAGCACGCGAGGGATACAAGAGTAAATCCTAAGTTGGAAGGAATCAACGTTGACGGTGATACTTGTACTGTCAAAAGCATTTTAAGAAAAGATATTGCAAATGATCATAACAACGAGGACGAAAACAAAAGCAGGCGGCCATTTTTGAGATCCAGCAGCAGCAAGAACTATTTGGACACCGTAGACTCAAAGAGAAACTACAGGAAAAGCTTCGAGAGCAACGACAGCTTCAGTTTTGACAATCAAAAATCTTTCAGCTTCGACAACACCAAGTCTTCCAGCTTCGAGAGGGACTCCAGCGTGGACGCCGAGACGAGGGAGTTGAGCTTCGACCACAGGGACGAGAGTCTAGATCAGTTTGACATATTGAAGACGACGTTGAGGACACAGTATTCCGTGTGTCTGGAGACGGACATTTCAAAGTGCGGGATGATCGAAGACGATGGTTTTGCTGGAAGTCTGAATACGAGGCGGAACACCTGCCCCAATCCGTTTCAGTACAGGTAACAAATCTTTCTCACAGTAACTTTGTGGTAGTCTATGATTAAAAATATTAAAGTTGCATATAATCTTCCATATTGATGAGATAAAAATATTTCTAGAGCACTTGGTTAACCGATGAATATTATGATTATTACCGGTTGATGGTAGAACAGTTCTCCTGAAACTAGTAGTATTAATTATTTTTAATATTTCTTCTGGTTATGTCAACAGCAGAGGAGAAATTTATCATAAATCATTTATTTCTCACCCAATTTTTGCTTCTCTGGGATGAAAACATTGACTAGTTGGAATAAATAACAAGAGCAAATACATTTAATGGGAAATTAATTTCATTGGAAATTAAATTTATATAGTGCTACTTTTTTTAAGTATGATAGACTGGCGAAAATAATATAACTTTGAAGGAAATGGCACGACCACTTGAATGAAAATCGAAGGTGTATGAGAAGATGTATAAGGGGCAATGGATGCTTGCCAAGATGGTAATGTGTGGCGTTTGACCTCTTTGCCTACCCCAATTAGGAACACGGCATTTATGTATCTAGAGAAAATGCTATTTCAATTTGTATGATAAATTGTAGTATGTTTTCCAATATGAAAGTATTGATTTTTTTGATAAGATATACATACTTACACCATATGCTATCATTTTGATGTTGTTAAACCATAAATGTTGCCACTGTAATTATATTTACATATTTATCCACTTTACATAAAATAATGTTTTACCAATAATGCTGTGTCATTGTTATATTTATTCTAAAGATGTACCTACACAATGGGTTGTTTTGCTTATACAGTAACAATAGTCATTTTCTAATAAATACACTTATTTAGGGGTTTCAAAATATTAATTATATACTAGTTGCATGTAACACATGAGATCCAACTGTCGATAGCGATAGTATGTATAGTTGAAGAATATGTACCAAACTATAAACCCATAAATACAAATTATTGAATATTTTCAGATATTTTGTTTTCTATACAACATATATTATGTAGGTATGTATGTCAAGATAGGATAGTATGGAGGAAGTTCCTTTTTTCCTACCCAGAATATGAAAATAGCATGATGGTATGTATGTTTGGAGATGAAGTATCAAACTATTAAGTCTTCTTACATATTGTGTATAGGCGACTGCCATACAAAATGTATGAAGCGATGTCGTCACTAAATTCAATTTTTAAAAAAATTGTTAAAAAAAATTGAGATCTTCTACTACAATGTTAATATTTTTTATAGAAAATTAAATTATCTCGTTGGGGTGTTTCGGCTTTTTTCGATAATTGTATAAGTTTTGGAAATATAGGCAGTTAAACTCATAAATTTATCATAAAAAAAATATTTTTCTTAATGAAAAATGTTTGAGAAACCCTGGAATTTTTTTGAAAAAATCAATTTGAGATTTTTTATTTTTCTATGTTTGTACCAATTTTCAGCGTTCTAGCTTTTATGGTTTCTGAGATATATGGAAAAATAAAATAAAAATTCAAAAGTTGATAACCCCTGACTGAAACAAAAATTCAAAATTCTGAGTATAAAAGTTTTGTAGGCCTATAACTGTTTATATATTCTGAAATTTTGGGCTCTGTAAATTGAGCGGATCAAAAGTTATAAGGGGGGGACGGACACACACACAGACACACACACACACAGACACACGAAATGTTCTACTCCGAATTCTGAGTAAATCCGTGTATGGAACATATATGCTGCGAAGCCTCTAAGTTGGTGTTTTTTGACTTCAAATTTGGAAAAGCCATGAAAAAAGTAGACCTCTCCATACAATTCTCGCGTATTCTGGCTTGATACATTGTCGATATGTTAAGAGAACAAAGTTCTCCTGAACAAATCGACAGTTGGATTATATAAATAAGGCAAAGTAAGACAAGTGGGAAATCAAGCAATTTCTGGACTTCATTAGTTGGTTCACATGGTCGCTTTATGTGTTTATCGTTCAACAGGGACTTTCAATACAAAGTAAAATTAAAAAAAAAACAAGATTTCACATTCCACATAATTCATTCCCAAAACCACAACCATAGTAAGCTGCTATGTTGCTTCTAGCTAATTGCATCTCAAAGAATTGGATGTGTTCCCTACAATCCCAATTTTACAAGTATTTATGATGGCACATTATTTGATGCAGTTCTTGAACATAGTGCGGAACCAAGTCATGCAGAATCTTGAAAACCATCTCTATCGTCCATTTGCTTTGGATACCTCAACCAGTGCAACTCACTGGATAAACTTACCAGCTGCATTTAACACCTTTTTCAATATATTAAGTTGGTGCTTGGCTCGACGGATTGAAAACAGCTTTGTTTCATAGAGTAGCACAAAAATGAACTATCAGTGCTCTTGTAATAATAATTATACATATAAAGCCATATAGATATTTATTTATTTGTTTACTGTTATGAAAAAAAAATCATTCACATAATAAAAAACAAAACATTATCTTTATCACTTCTTCTTAAATAAACAAAAATATGTTTCTTCTTATCAGCAGTTTTCAATCTGTCGATTGATGCGGCTTCCAAACTGTAGAATTCCATAATAATTATGATAAATATGAACACATTCTACAAACTTATATTCTACAAACAATTTATTCGATTTCCGACAACCAGTTGATTATGGCCTTATAAGCCGAAACGGTTGTCGGAAATCGAATAAATTGTTTGTAGAATATAATATGTGTTCATATTTATCATAATAATTATGTTTCTTCTTACAAAATATATTAAAAATTAGAAAAAAAATAAAGCGAGAGAAAAAAGGAATATACAAAATAGAAATTAAAAAAGATCAAAACTAAAAAATATAAACATAATTACAAAATATCAACAATGAATATAAACAAATAAAGTAAGAAATAATAATGTAAATATTGGTGCCTATCTTTTATGCATCGGGGAGTCAAGTAATATACCAACTACTTGAAAAATCCTGAATCATTAAACGGTACTTTAAAAATTCTTGTTAACTGTTATGTTATTGAAAATAAATCAAATATGTGTTTTTCTGTGTAGGCCCTTGCCTCACAGGGAAGTGGTCCGGGGTGGCACTAGACCCATGTTGGTGCCTCCGGGGCCTCGTCCCCCACGACGCAGCAGCGCCGCACAGACACACATTAGTGCACTGCCCACACAGTGGCGATCTGACACACATCTCTCTAGAAAGGTATCCAACATTACTAAAATTATCAATTTTATGATTTTCTTTCATGTTTCTTAATTTGGAATCAATAAGTAGGTAGCCAAGATACTTACCAGAATTGAATATCTACCCTAAAAAATCTGGTAAATTTGGTAGCTTCAACACCATTAAAGTTCAGGATCTATTTTTTTCCTTTTATTTTAAACAAAAGATAGTTACAATGGTCACAATATTATTATTATTGGTATGCCAACCAGGCAGCACAAAGTCCACAATCCGTCTAGTCCGTTCTTTAAAGAGTTGACACTCTCAGCAACAGCCAGATACTAGGGCAGCCTGTTCCAAGCATCCACCACTTTGTTACTTAGGAATTGTTTACGTGGATTCTGAACAAACACACTTCTATTCAACTTCAGGCTATGACCACGCAAGTGCTCATTTTAATTGTGAGTGTACATATATATGGGGCAGTTCAAGACAGTTGTAATGATTGTTCAACACTTTGAATGTCTCAATGAGGTCACCCCTCATTCTTCTTTCTTTAAGCGTTGTCAGTCCCAAGTTTTGGAGCCGCTCCTCATATGTCAAATCTTTAAGACTCGCTCCCAGTTTGGTGAACCTTAGCTGCACTCTCTCCAGCAGTGCCATGTCTTTCTTAAAATATGGTGACCAAATTTGGAAACCATATTCTAGTAGCGGCTGGACTATTTGCACACTTGCTTCTAATGACGATTTATAAAAAGGAGTGGGTTGTGGCCAATACTAAACTCTATATTCAATTACATTTAAATCATTTTCTATATTCAAACCTTAAAATTTTGTATTTGTATACACACTTGCTTTCGATGACGATTTATAAAAATGAGAGGGTTATGGCTAACACTAAACTCTTTCCAACGCTTATATTCAATTATAATTACTTTAAACTATTTCCCATGGTCCAATATTTCTGTTTTTTATACACACTTTCTTCCGATAAAAGTATATAAAAAAACAAATGAGTTGTGGCCAACACTACACTCTTTACTATGATTATATTTAATCTATTTTCAAATCACTTCCCATTATTTGAGACTGACGGATGACACTCATTTTTATAAAATAACTATTTGTTATGGATATTTATTTATTTATTACTCATTCTGAATTGATGTCGTAACAAATTTAATAACCCAGTCCATAATTACTGGTATATATCATAATATAACCTATTCTGAGACAACACCTATTCAAATTTCAATAGCCATTCAATTTTTTTTTCTTATTTTATTCATTTTTTAATAAAATAAGTAAAATAACAAATTTCATTTTTTTAATTAATGATTTTCAAATTTTATAAAAAAAATAATAACAATTAAATTTTCTCGCCAAATTATTTTCCATAATCATCACACCATTTTATTTATTGTTTTTTAATACTGACTCTTCTGTTAAAACTAAATAATTGCGATGGATTATGAATAATATCTATATATTTTTTATAATCATTCCAGATTTTACCTCTGGCCTTAACTACTCTACCCAGCAAAGTACACACGGAAGGTTCTAGTCTGGGACCCTCCACCTTAGCACCAGGAAGAACCACTAAAACAACACGACGTACAGAAGAAGCCAGGAGAGTACTTCTCAGTGATATTGGTAATGTTTTTATATTTCATCTCTTAAATATCACTGTTAAGGTACATATATTTATTTTCTGTCTTTTCCATGTCTATATAAGAACTAGATGCGGAACATAAATTACTTCACTAGGTTAAAAACCTGTTCTGAAGCAGCTTATAATTATATGGTTTAGGTGTGCGTGTGTGTCATTGTATGTTAACGTAAAGTAGTTTATTTATCACTGTCTTGTCTGTTCTTTTTACCCACTTTTTTAACCCACATTTAAAGCTATTTATATTTTTTGTTTTCTTCAATTCAATTGGAAGCAAATTGAAAATTTTTACTCCAAGGAAATGAAAATTTCTTTGTCCATAAGTCGACTTGGTTCTCGGTATCTGTATATTTACTTGTCTAGTCTGACGTGTAGTTTGGGTCGATTGAAAGTGGTTGAGGTATGTATAAATGCAAATGTTTTTAGCATATAACAGTGATATGTCTAGAATGTCAAGTTTTTTGAATAGTTCGGCTAAGGGTGTGCGAATAGGTACAGTAAATATTATTTTCGGATACAGTGAATATTAACGGATTTTTGGGCATTAACTATTGGATCTATATTTGTTTTGTAAGTACCACCCCACCCTATAATCTATTAAGTAAACAAATTTATGTCTTGTCTTATTTGCAACTACAAAGTTAAAATGTATAAAATGAGGAGCGCCTGACGAAGAAAATATACAGAGCGGAAAGGAATGGAATGAGAGGTCGGGGACGCCCAAGAAAGGGATGGCACGACCATGTGAACGAAATTTTGAAAGACGGAAATGTTAGAAGTGTGAGCAATAAACGAACATGTATGAGACGATGCATGAATGTGGACGAGGCGAGGGATGCATGCCAGGATAGAAAAATGTGGCGTTCGGTTCTTTCTGCCTACCCCGCAAAGGACATGGCGTGATGGTACGTATGTATAAGTTAAAATATTCCGGTTCTCTTATAAGTTAGTATTAAGTTAAATATTCAGGTTTGCAGTATGACATATTTCTTAAATAAGTCTGAAAATCTAGGTACTTCAAATGAGTTGAAAATCTGGTCTGTGGGGAAGTCTTGTGTTTTTTTTAGAATTATCTTTATGATTAGTTTCTGCGCACTTAATTGAATTCACTTCATTTTGTATAATAAATATTTCTGTAAATATAAATTTTTGTTTCTTTATTTTTTAAATGTCTCCTTTACACACGAGTGCTTGCACTCTAGTAAAGGGCAACAAGTTTTTTAATGTCTCCTTTACACACGAGTGCTTGCACTCTAGTAAAGGGCAACAAGTTTTTTAATCTCTCCTTTACACACGAGTGCTTGCACTCTAGTAAAGGCAACATGTTTTTTAATGTCTCCTTTACACACGAGTGCTTGCACTCTAGTAAAGGCAACATGTTTTTTAATGTCTCCTTTACACACGAGTGCTTGCACTCTAGTAAAGGCAACATGTTTTTTAATGTCTCCTTTACACACGAGTGCTTGCGCTCTAGTAAAGGCAACATGTTTTTTAATATCTCCTTTACACACGAGTGCTTGCACTCTAGTAAAGGCAACATGTTTTTTAATTTCTCCTTTACACACGAGTGCTTGCACTCTAGTAAATGGCAATATGTTTTTTAATGTCTCCTTTACACACGAGTGCTTGCACTCTAGTAAAGGGCAACATGTTTTTTAATGTCTCCTTTACACACGAGTGCTTGCACTCTAGTAAAGGCAACATGTTTTTTAATGTCTCCTTTACACACGAGTGCTTGCACTCTAGTAAAGGCAACATGTTTTTTAATGTCTCCTTTACACACGAGTGCTTGCACTCTAGTAAAGGCATCATGTTTTTTAATGTCTCCTTTACACACGAGTGCTTGCACTCTAGTAAAGGGCAACATGTTTTTTAATGTCTCCTTTACACACGAGTGCTTGCACTCTAGTAAAGGGCAACATGTTTTTTAATGTCTCCTTTACACACGAGTGCTTGCACTCTAGTAAAGGGCAACATGTTTTTTAATGTCTCCTTTACACACGAGTGCTTGCACTCTAGTAAGGGGCAACATGTTTTTTAATGTCTCCTTTACATACGAGTGCTTACACTCTAGTAAAGGGCAACATGTTTTTAATGTGTAAGTGTGCCGACCGCCATGGCACAGTTGATAAGCCGTTAGGTTTCTGTGCGGGCGTCCTGGGTTCAAGAAATTTATTTAAATTAATTTCTCATGCCAATGTTGCTTCTCTGGGCTGGAAACACTGGTTAGTTGGAAGAAATTGCCTTATCGCAATAAACTCGCCACTTGCGTAGGGTGCAAGAAAGTGTTTATTATTATTATCTTGTTCTGTATTATATGGCTGTGCTTTTTATGTGTTGTATTATATAAATTAAAAAAATGCATTAAGATGGCGTCATAAGTAGTGCTGCTGTGGCATAGATTACTAACTTATGTATTTTTGTAAAATGATTTAAAATATTCTAATACAACTCTTTGTTCTCTCGTTAGGTTTTACCTCAATGGTTCCGGAGCTCTCTCGATCTGCTGAACCCATCTGGGCGGGTCTTGGTCCCGGTGGTGGTCCACTGTGTTGTGTTCATCATGCCGGCTGTCTCGCTTCTGTTCCTTCGTCTCCAACTTCACATCAATCTCCTATCAACTTGGATCATTCGAGGTCCGTGTATTACGTTTATATATTCTCAAAAACTATAAATTAGTAAAAACATTTTTACCATCACGGCATATACAATAATGTGGTGTAACCAGAGACAGGTGTGCAATACCTAGAAACATGTGTGTATACCCATACACCAGTCTTACCTAAAAAGGTACATTCAGAATGGGTGGTGAACCTCATTGCTGAACTATACATATGCAAGATGTTATTGTTGCCTGTTGTATTTTCCATCACCTGGCTCTTACGAGACACCCAAAAACGATATTATATATTAGTGGAAGCACTATTCTAAGCCGGTGCCTCACATTAAAACATGTCTTTATTTGTTAATTTTCAAAGAATAAATATGTCCTTGTGAAAAGTAGATATACATTCTCTAAATTAAACATAAATAATTCTAGCATCATTACAGGCGTAGCGGACAGAGCACATCAGGGGGGCAAGTCTGGTTCAATACATTCTCTAAATTAAACATAAATAAATCTAGCATCATTACAGGCGTAGCGGACAGAGCACATCAGGGGGGCAAGTCTGGTTCAATACATTCTCTAAATTAAACATAAATAATTCTAGCATCATTACAGGCGTAGCGGACAGAGCACATCAGGGGGGCAAGTCTGGTTCAATACATTCTCTAAATTAAACATAAATAATTCTAGCATCATTACAGGCGTAGCGGACAGAGCACATCAGGGGGGCAAGTCTGGTTCAATACATTCTCTAAATTAAACATAAATAATTCTAGCATCATTACAGGCGTAGCGGACAGAGCACATCAGGGGGGCAAGTCTGGTTCAATACATTCTCTAAATTAAACATAAATAATTCTAGCATCATTACAGGCGTAGCGGACAGAGCACATCAGGGGGGCAAGTCTGGTTCAATACATTCTCTAAATTAAACATAAATAATTCTAGCATCATTACAGGCGTAGCGGACAGAGCACATCAGGGGGGCAAGTCTGGTTCAATACATTCTCTAAATTAAACATAAATAAATCTAGCATCATTACAGGCGTAGCGGACAGAGCACATCAGGGGGGCAAGTCTGGTTCAATACATTCTCTAAATTAAACATAAATAATTCTAGCATCATTACAGGCGTAGCGGACAGAGCACATCAGGGGAGCAAGTCTGGTTCAATACATTCTCTAAATTAAACATAAATAATTCTAGCATCATTACAGGCGTAGCGGACAGAGCACATCAGATGGATTTTAGAATTATTTGTATAGGAATTCATACAAGTGCATCCACTGGTTGGCAGCGGACGATGTGCGCGCATCGGAAGGTCGGTATGCTGATGCCGTTGCAAGGAGAAGCAATAATCCACTCAGATCTGTCATTTCTGTATGTGCATTTTCTTTGCTGATATCATGTTGCCTTTTTTAAGGAAAATTGTCATTTAAATAAACCACTTTAAAATAAATTTAAATCTTTGGATGCTTTTTAGAAGTTTTTTACTCAGCAATCACGTGAAAATGACTGAAAGATTTTGGATGAAATTTGGTATTAAGATATGTTGTTATATCCTATAAAAGGCTATGGGCTGTATATATATTTTTTAAATTCATTCTAATTAATTTTCATTGAATAAAAAAAATATTGGAGAGGGCGCATATAGGTTCTGGACACGGAAATGAAATGATTGAATAAAATAATGTACGAGTCGCGCATGCAATTACCAAGCTGAAGAATCATTTGTGTATTTGCATTTTCAATGGAAAATTGTCAACAAATCCAAATGACAGTTGTGTCGGTAATCCAATTGGTTCGCCTCAGTGGACGCACTGTCAAAAAAAATCTGTCTAATGCGCTCCGTCAGATCTGTCCACTGCGCCTGTATGGATTCTAGCCTTTAGGTTTAATTTATTATTGTATGAAATTTGTTTTAGGTATTGGTCAAAAGGTTCAATGCATCATTCAACTTCTGGAAAAATGGGTGATCAGAAAAAAGTTAGTTTTTTTGGTAAGTGACAAAATCTTTTAAATTTTTAACATTTTTTATGCTCAATTTCACCAAGACTATCTAAATTATTATCTAGGTCGGAATTAATTAAGTTTAGTTAGTCCCTAAAAACCCTTTTATTGTCTTTACAATAGCGACATAATTTTGTTTTCTAAATCAATCAAAATTTGTCTATGACTCACATTCTATTAATTATGTTTGAAATTTACAATCCATTTTGTTCATATTGTATTTGTGTTTATATTACCTGGCACTATTCAAAGCAGGTGCCTCATAGCATTACTATAGTAAATGCTATTATTTCTATAATGATTGCCTTAATACAAAAACATCACAACAAAATTATGAAACAAATACCATAATTTGAGAATGACATATAATTGATATTTCTATTATGTTACTAACAAAGAGTATATAATACCTACGGATAGTTACTAAGTAACAGTTTTTTCTTGGGCAGAATTATAAGGTTATAATCTAAGACAGACATATTTAAGTATATTAAAATACACTTCTTTGCACCCAGTGCAAGTTGTGACTTTATTGAGTTTATTATATGACAATTTCTTTCAAACCAATGTTTCCAGTCAGAGAGTAAATTTTTTCTCTGCTGGGGATCGAACCCAGGATGCCTGCACAGAAATCGACAGTTTACCAACTGTGCCACTGTGGTCTATTGTAATTAATACTGTAGATAATGAAAGAAAATTGATAAATTGTGTTAAGCTTCTGCGGAAAAACACTATGGTGTTAGTTTTTAAATGATATGATGATGTTTTCAGATCAAGGCATGCGATGGCGTGGGTCTCTGCCGGAACTACGTCCAGTGACAGCACGATGTTGGCAGCACAGACTCAAAGGTGATCATCGCAGTGGAGGTGGAGGAATGGGAGACAGTGAAGATTCTACAGACGAACTCCTCGATGAGGCAGACAGATTTATCACGAGCTCAATCGGATGCCTCAACACAATCAGATCTACCTCACAAGGTAAATTATATTTTAGCTATTTATGACCTATTTCTCAATATTAATAACCAACTCTTCTCAGAGTATTTTGGTCACGTATCCATAAAGGCGGCTTAAATACATGTTGGTATCGTACAAGGACAACGATCCTGGGGGTGATTCCCTTCTCAGGGTAATCTAAATTAATTGGGATTGCACCTGATCTGCATAACCAAATATCTGAATAATAATGGAAAATAGGTATGTATGTACTAAGCATTTTCCTACAAAAAAAATGCAAAATAATTGTACAAAATATTGTTGTTAAGTACTGTATTTACTTTAATAAGAAAAACATTTTTCAAATAGCATCTGTTATATAAACATGAACAGTATTTATGATTCCTCAAAAATCAAAGTGATCCGGATAACTGGAGTTCAGATATTTGGAGTTATACTGTACTTGGAGTTCTACTGTACTTAATTTACAACATGTCACTTGTATTTATTTTTTATTTATTTTTATTTATTTGGCTTTTCAACAGACTACTTGTATGTAATAATTTAAATTTAAATAAAACTAAATAAAATAATCAGTGATTCTATCAGATGTGTTGATACCACCCCACCTATTTATGGTTAGCGTCCACATAAGCCCAGCGGACGCAGCGTATCAGACGTATTTTAGTATTATTTCGCTGCGCCTCTGTGAATGCTAAGATTAAATTAAATGTCCTCATTGGGTTCAATTCTATCAGATGTGTTGATACCACCCCACCTATTTATGGTTAGCGTCCACATAAGCCCAGCGGACGCAGCGTATCAGACGTATTTTAGTATTATTTCGCTGCGCCTCTTGCTTGTGAATGCTAAGATTAAATTAAATGTCCTCATTGGGTTCAATTCTATCAGATGTGTTGATACCACCCCACCTATTTATGGTTAGCGTCCACTTAAGCCCAGCGGACGCAGCGTATCAGACGTATTTTAGTATTATTTCGCTGCGCCTCTGTGAATGCTAAGATTAAATTAAATGTCCTCATTGGGTTCAATTCTATCAGATGTGTTGATTCCACCCCACCTATTTATGGTTAGCGTCCACATAAGCCCAGCGGACGCAGCGTATCAGACGTATTTTAGTATTATTTCGCTGCGCCTCTGTGAATGCTAAGATTAAATTAAATGTCCTCATTGGGTTCAATTCTATCAGATGTGTTGATACCACCCCACCTATTTATGGTTAGCGTCCACATAAGCCCAGCGGACGCAGCGTATCAGACGTATTTTAGTATTATTTCGCTGCGCCTCTGTGAATGCTAAGATTAAATTAAATGTCCTCATTGGGTTCAATTCTATCAGATGTGTTGATACCACCCCACCTATTTATGGTTAGCGTCCACATAAGCCCAGCGGACGCAGCGTATCAGACGTATTTTAGTATTATTTCGCTGCGCCTCTTGCTTGTGAATGCTAAGATTAAATTAAATGTCCTCATTGGGTTCAATTCTATCAGATGTGTTGATACCACCCCACCTATTTATGGTTAGCGTCCACTTAAGCCCAGCGGACGCAGCGTATCAGACGTATTTTAGTATTATTTCGCTGCGCCTCTGTGAATGCTAAGATTAAATTAAATGTCCTCATTGGGTTCAATTCTATCAGATGTGTTGATTCCACCCCACCTATTTATGGTTAGCGTCCACATAAGCCCAGCGGACGCAGCGTATCAGACGTATTTTAGTATTATTTCGCTGCGCCTCTGTGAATGCTAAGATTAAATTAAATGTCCTCATTGGGTTCAATTCTATCAGATGTGTTGATACCACCCCACCTATTTATGGTTAGCGTCCACATAAGCCCAGCGGACGCAGCGTATCAGACGTATTTTAGTATTATTTCGCTGCGCCTCTTGCTTGTGAATGCTAAGATTAAATTAAATGTCCTCATTGGGTTCAATTCTATCAGATGTGTTGATACCACCCCACCTATTTATGGTTAGCGTCCACTTAAGCCCAGCGGACGCAGCGTATCAGACGTATTTTAGTATTATTTCGCTGCGCCTCTGTGAATGCTAAGATTAAATTAAATGTCCTCATTGGGTTCAATTCTATCAGATGTGTTGATTCCACCCCACCTATTTATGGTTAGCGTCCACATAAGCCCAGCGGACGCAGCGTATCAGACGTATTTTAGTATTATTTCGCTGCGCCTCTGTGAATGCTAAGATTAAATTAAATGTCCTCATTGGGTTCAATTCTATCAGATGTGTTGATTCCACCCCACCTATTTATGGTTAGCGTCCACATAAGCCCAGCGGACGCAGCGTATCAGACGTATTTTAGTATTATTTCGCTGCGCCTCTGTGAATGCTAAGATTAAATTAAATGTCCTCATTGGGTTCAATTACGAAAATGCAATTTATTTATTTATTTCATGTATTTATTGCTATTGTGAAGATTGAATAAAATAAAGGAAGTTTAATAAGTTTAAAATGACAAAAGAAATGGATAGGTATTATGTAATGTATGTATATTATAAAATGGATATAGTTTAAAGTGACAATTATTGTGAACACATTTATTATTATTAATGTTCGTTCAAATTTTAATTAGTTTTCAGAATTTAATTCAATTTAGAAATAATTTTCTTCATAAAATCTCATCTTCCATAAAAAATAACCATATTGATATTTGTGCATCTTGACTCAAGTGTTATAATGAATACATTGAGACAGTCATTTTTTTTTTTAAAAACATCTTCATACATTCCCTAAAATAGCATAAATGCTTGAGCTATAGGTGAACGAAATCGGTCGAGGCAGGATTCCAACTCGCGACCACTGGATTATTAGTCCAGTGCGCTAACCGCTCTGCCATCGACCCATCATTGTTTATACACTATTTCTAATACTATATTTATTTTTGCAGATGAATTCTGTCCTTCTCGCTATAGTCGACCTTATCTCCCCAGTGGACCTCGGCAGTTGCGTCTGGGGCACCTTGTTAAGGTTATTACCCCTCACGGACGCATAGCACTCGGGAAAGTCAAGTAAGAACTTGTATATTATTACATTACATACATCCACTACCATTCATATTCCATTATTCCACTAGTCCCATTCCCATAACTAATTTATGCTCTAATTTTAAAAAGCTGTTTCATTTATTTATTATTTTTATTAGATATATAGATATATTGACCGTCATGGCAGTAGTGAACTGTTTGGCTTCAGCAAATTTTTTAAAACTAAATCATAAAATAATAATATTGGGTCTGCCCAAGTATCAGCTTGATAGATTACAAATAGTATTCAACGCAGCTTCGAGGTTGATATATGGAGCTGACAAAATATGTCACATAACATCTCTTCTTTACAAACTACACTGGTTGAAATGTCCAGAACGAGAAGACTATAGGGTATGCCTGATGGTGTTTAAGGCTCTGAACGACTTGGCTCCACATTACATTCAAGAACTGTGTCAAAAAAATGTTCTATCAAGAAGACAGCTTACAATGAGTTCATCTGGATCACAGAGTACCAAATCTTTAAAAGAATTTGACAGAGTCAATAAGGCAGCTTACTATGATCGCGGTTTCAGTGTCAACGGGCCTTTAAAGTGGAATAAATTTCAACCATGTGGAGCTCAGAACATTAAGGTCTTCAGTAGACTTCTTAAGACTGCTTTGTTTCATAAAGCCAACAAATAAGCCACAGCACCCTTGGAGTGATCTTGTATCACTAAACGGTGCTTTAAAAATGATTATTACACAAATGTTTCTCTGGATTGGAAACACAACATTTAATGCATGTTGGTCTGTTGTTCGTCTGTTGTTCAAGTCTGTTCTTCTTACAAAAGGTTTCAAACTTGTTAATTGTTATTTTTCCTCCAATCTTTTAAATTATCAAGATGGTTTGAGTAATATTTACTAACTTATGTTAATATTACTTATCCAGATATGTGGGAATAGCTGGTGGACCATGGAGCGGAGGGGGAGCTGCCCCAACATATGTGGGGCTACAAGTGAGCGGTGGGGCTTCCCTAGGAGGAAGTGGAGGAGACGGAACCTTCAGGGGGCGTCGCTACTTCCACTGCGAACACGGAAAGTCACTCTTTGTACCATTCTCTAAGGTTGTCATGGCCTGGGCCGATTGTTAAACATTCTATTGAATTTTACTTCAAATCTGACGCTCTATTGCATACTGAAATAAGCAAACAAAACCTCATTTTTGAATGTCTATATAAAAGTTTAGTGTAAAATGTTTAACTGACCCATACTGTAAATTTGCACAATTTTTTTTATTCGGTTTGTTCAATTTTTTTATAAATACCAACCTAAGAACTGGAAAGAGTATATTATTTGTTTTTTCTCGACAATTCTACTATTCAAATAGAATTTAATATACTTGCTAGTTCTGGTGTCCTTTCTCTCAAAAATAAACAAATATGCTACTGACAACTATTGAAAATTTCGTTGACTATTTTACTAATTGTGTTTGGTTTTGCCCAACAGATAGCACCTTAACCTCTCAACTTTATATTCGCTATTTATTTGTGAGAAAATTTCACTAACCAAAGATTATTTTTTAATAAGTTATATTATTTTAATTATTTAATATTTGAATGAATCTTCAATTCTAACATATTCACATTCAAAATGCATAAATTGTAACATATTCATACTTATAATCAAGCCAAATAATCAAAAATATATGTGTATGTAGATTGATATATCCATTGGTGTGTATTATGAAACTATATAACCACCGTTATCAATATATTAAAAGATTTATCTTATATTACTTATCTTCCATAGAATTAAAATTCAGATTTTATGCTTTCCTCATCTCATAGACTTAAAACTATTTAATTCCATTAAATATAAAATATAATTAAAGCTTAAAGTTTAGTACAAAACCATGCATCTATTTGGTTTTGTACTCTAGATTACCTCTATTTTTTTTTCTATAGATCATATTTTACTAATTTATTCTGAAAGTATACCCATTGCCTTAAAAATATTTTATACATTTTAAATATTTGTATTTTCTTGAGAATTATCTAGTCTCATAGCTTTATCATATATATTTATCTAGTCCAGAAGTATAATTAAGACATGAAGTTCACTAAATGTTTTACTAATATGTATCTTTGATGTATAACTTGTCACATTCAATGATAATTTAATAACGGAGAGATAATTGTATAATATAACTATGTTTTAATATTAAATGACAGTATATTCAAATGAGAAAGTTTAATCATATAAATATAGGTGATTGAAAGATATCTAACAAGGGGAATATCTATGTTGTATTTTGTGTGTAAGAGAAGATTTGTTTCAAAAATCATCATATAAAAGTTTTGGCCTCAGATCTATAATAGTCTTTCAGAATCCTAACTCCAGGCTTTTAATTATTGGATCAAAGACTGAATACAAAATGTACTGCTAAATGAATTTAAAAAGATATAAAATTATACCTTATGAACGAAAAAAAAAAATGATGACGATTTTGCATAATTTACACATTTTATAAATTTGATTGACACAGCGCGTGTAATATATAGATTAAAACAAAAAGTCTGAATACCCAGCATTGCCTAGAGCCTAGGATATAACCGTTGCGTTTGTGGGGACCATATTAGTAGGCCAAATTGAGATCTATAAGCACCATACTTGTAACTGTATTGAGTTCAGTATAAAATACTTGCGCAAGGATAAACTATTTTTATACTTCCTGTATTTATGTTCAACGCTGCCACATACGCAAAATAAATGCACATATTGCAAATAATATAACGTATCTGTACATTTTACAAAATGTATTTTTATACCAATTTGAATGAAGAGGGGCGGAACAGAAAACTTGTCAATAATAGAAAACAATTATAATCCTATTTATCTCGTTTAGTAATGAAGTCGAAGTTTGTCTTTTTTTGTAAACAAACAAAAATGTAATTAAGTAAAATATTTTGATGATTGCAAGACATGGAGCTTCAGGACCAAAAGTACGGTCCTCGAGTAAATGAGAGGAGGCTGGGCAAAGAAAATAATTTATCATATGTACATGTATTTTTAAAGGACGTTATATTTTGACATGTGTACGACTAAACATGCATAAATTATTGTTAAATTGGCTCTATTAGTATTGGATTTTTATTTTGACATTCATTTTTGTAGCCTGTGTATGCCAATAATGTAAATAAATAAAATGAATTGCCCCCACAAAACTATAGTTAACATTAAATTTACTTAAATACTATCAAGCTTGCTTTCAGTTTTGGTCAAAAACAATATATAATCTGCGGTTATTTCTAGATATGTGACAAATTGATATTGTATTAAGATACTGTAAGACTTATAAGATATTTGGAGCTATAATTAATGTCTATATTTCTATAGATAAGTATAAAACAGTTAATATGAAAATAAAAGTATTATACATAATATATTTGTGTAACAATTTACCAAAATATTTAAAAAACAGTATTTAGAGTTACCTTTTCATCATTTATTATGTCAATTGATGAAATTTTTATTAAAATCTAATTAATAATGTATACTTCTTCATATTAAAATTATACTTCATCTCAAAACTTATTATCTAAATATAAATTTTTGTTTATGTATCGATATCTAAAGTTATAACGCACCAGCCTATTTTAGTATTTAGCAAAGTGTATAGAGCTATCGTAACTTAATATGCCAGCCTTAAAACTTCATCTGAGAACATATTATTACGTGCTATATTTACTCAGATGAATGATGAATTTGGAATACCAGAGATAAAAGTAAAACATCAAATGAAGAATAATTTTATGGAATATTTTCTGTTTTTGGTATTGATAATCCATCATATAACGTTTTGATTTCGGTGATCAGACAATGTAATCTAATGCTTATGTCTTATTGCCAGATCAATTTATATGACTTCATCTTAAGGTGGCATTACATTAGATATAGGTACCTACCCATAATTAATTTTTCATTGAAACCAAATATTATTTTTGTATAACCTAAGTAAGTTGTAAACGTAGTGTTATGTATCTATAGGTTAAGCTTCAGGTGCTAAATTTCATTCAAAATGATGATTGGCAAATATCTCTTTTAAATGACACCCATTGATTGCGAAAAACCAATGATCTTACAAATAGTATTTTTGTAGTGTATAGCTTTCTTTCCATATTTTATTCTGTAATGTCAATACTGATGATATACATATGTGAATATTATACATAGTACCATACCTTGATGTTTTGATGTCATCAATATATTATTTAGCGTGAGAAATCTGTTAATTTTTTTGTGGCAATACTTCTGTCAAATCAATATTTTTTTAATATGTGCAATGCAAAATGGCCGCGAAGCTCAGTATTGGAGTGGAGAGTTTATTGCCTAATAGCATTTTTTATCAAATCAACACACCAATACATTAGTCACCCACATTGTGGTTGATATTGATTTTATTTTTGTACCTGGATGACATTTAATTTATTTTTCAATTAATTTTCAAATGTTTGCTCACAATGTGTTTTAAAAAAAATCAACAGATGGCCCACACTTTATATAATAATATATAACATAGGATATATTTGAAATAACTTTACATGTTGAATGTACAATTGTGTAAAGAAATGAATGTAGATTGATATGTAATAATATGTAAAATTATATGATGAGGTTGTGAGTGTTATTTGGAAATTACACGGTTAATAAAATCAAAATGAAGCAATTCAGTAAAATATATTGAATAGGAAATATGTATATTTAATGAAAGAAGTGTTGTCAGGAGATTATATTTTATTACATAGAGAATTACTCTTTATCTTTTTCAAGTATGGTTCTTGAACCTGGATAACCTAGTCTTCACACCATTTTTGTAAACCTAACCTACAAAAGTTTGGTAAAAATAGGTTGGTTAGGTTTGTTTGTAGTTATAATTGCGACTGGCGTGAGCCAGTTGCATTATATATTAAAAAAAAGTAACTAAAATATTAAAATAAATGACTAAATTGGTATTTTTACCAAACTTTTGTAGGTTATGTTTAAAAAAATGGTGTGAAGACTAGGCTATCCCTTGAACCTTAACATCATGACTTTTATTCTTTATTTATCTGTGCCTTGAAGTCTTTTTGTTTTGAGAGAAAAAGGTCACATTAGTGCCTGTGAAACATGGACATTGCAGAAAATAAATTGATGAAATTGCTTTGAAAAATATGTAACAAGATGGTATAAAGATTTATGACAGGGTAAGAAATGAGAACATTAGGAAAAATGTAAGATAAAGAAAGATGTCATTTATAGAATGAGAGTGGATGTGTTGAAATGGTTTGGCCACATGGGAAGAATGAATTAAGAACGCCTGATGAAGAAAATATACAAAGCTGACAGAAATGGAACAAGATGTCGGGATTGTCAAAAGGATGAAAAGGATGCCATGACCATGTGAACGACATGAGAAATGTAAAAATATTGAACAACAGATAAAAATATGTATGACAGATGCATAGATGTTGATGAGGCAAGATATGCGTGTTAAGATATAATAATGTGACATTTGATGACGGACATGACATGATTATTATGTGTGTAGGTATTTATAGTGCAAAAATAAAGGACACAAGAACAAAATACAACATGTTAAAACAAAATACAAATATGTTTCAAAAGGAGGTAGTATGGTGCTCAGTTATCTCTGCCTATCCTAAATAGAGAAGCTGCATGATGGTACTTGTCAACATTTTTTTTAAATATTAAAATTTTTCTCCTTTGTATTATGTATGAAATATTTGAAAAAATGTAAGTATTTTTGAGTAACAATTTTCGATACCTATTTATATTACATACTTTATAAAACTATTTTGTAATAAAAATTTATATTTCATTCTATTCATACATATAAAAAATTGTTTTAATCTTTTTATCTGTCTATATTTATTTCATTTTTAGCTTAGCTTAAAATTGTAATATTTATATCATACATATTTCATATCTGAAAAAAGGATAATCATTTTTATTAATTTTAAGAAGTTTAGCAATAAATTTATTTATTGTTAAATTAATTATTAAGTACCTACATATGATATAATATATGACAGTACTATGTTATTCTGTATTGCATACAGTTGTAGAAATTTGGCGAAGAATTTAATAGTAACATTAAATTCCAATTCATTTTAAGATAGACAATTTTTATATCTTGGACAACTAAATATGTCAAATATGAATTTAACACGCACCCAATTACAAGTTGCCATATTCTAGAGACTTAAGATATTTACCATTTCACAGATCCTGACTGAAAACACAATTAGAAACTGTGTCTCCACCTCTGTCTAGCCCTATAGATATCTAACCAACTGAACTGCTAAGACTAAAAATTAATAATTCTTCGATGGCCCTAGAGCCCATATCGAACTTCGGCTTCCGTTAACCTTCGCCTCCATTTCTATGTTCGTAGCAGCTCCTTCCCAACTTAATCCTCCCATCATAGCCTCGGCCTGCCCACCTTCCTTCTTCCTTCTGGATGTCCTTCCAGAATCATTTTGTGTAACCTCGACGACGGCATTTTCTGGACATGACCAGCCCACCTCAGAGCTTTGTAGTTATTATATAGATCATAGTTTATTGTATCATCCAGGCTTCTATGTAGTGGATCCTACGTAGCACTCTTCTCTCAAAGGTATCTAGCATTTCTGTAGATTTACCATTGTTCCAATTATTGTTTTGTACAGGGTAATTTTGGTTTTTCTATGGATACTTCTAGACTTAAACAACGACAGTAAGGGGAAGAATATTTTGTTCCCTGTTATAATCTTATCTTAATTTCTACTTTTGTTATGGTCGAACCCAAGTACTTTTATCTAATACCTCATAATCACATTTATCCTGAAATCTAATGTTGCCTTGTGGGTAGTTGGCTGTTCTACTTTGTTTTGTATTTTAATTTTATTTTCATTAATTTCGAGTCCAACTTCCTCGATTACTACTTCTTGTATGGCTACTAGAGATCTCCCCATCATCTGCATGCCCGACTATCTGGCTGGATAACAATACATACTCTGGGGTATGTATTGTTATATGTTTTTCTAATGGCATATTCTAGACTCAGGTTGAAGAATGTGGGGACCAAACCATCACCCTATTTGATACCTTGAGATACAATAAATTCCTCTGTGAGTTCTCCTATCTTAACTCTACATTTTGTGTTAACTCATTGTATCCTTAACAACTTTGTGGGTAGGTATATTAAATGTTAAGAGTCATACAATTTTTCCTAATAATGCTGTCATAGGCCTGCTTCAAGTCAATGAACAATCAATAAATTAATGTCAGCATCGAATTCCCAGCATTTGTTCAGAATCTGTCTTACAGTAAATAGTTTATCATTAACTTGTTGATCAACTTTTTCTGAACCCGGCCTGATACCTATAAAATATCCTCTGCTAGAGTTTTGAACCTTTCTTTTAGCATAGTAATTGGTATTTTGTATGTTGTGGTCAACAATGATATACCTCTGTGGTTTTCACATTCGAGTTTATTTCCCTTTTTTGTATCGGACACATTGTGCTCAACTGCCAATCATATCTCATTCTATGGATCTAGGCTAAAAATTAATAATTGAATATTAAATATAATAAAGATGTCTCATTTGCAATGTTGTCTCATGATTGATTATATATTTTCTTCTAATGTCATTGTATTTCTTTTGGAATCCTTCGCAGTATATTGAAGTTTCTCCGTTAATATTGGAAATTTATATTAAGACAATGTATTAAAACAATATCTAATATAAATGTATGTGCCAACATCTTCACCATAAAATATTCAATGCGCACAAATTCAAATATCGTATTATTGTAATTTTGTTTAATTCTGTTTGTATTTGTTTATTTAGAATCTCTTCTATTTTATTTTTTATATATTAACATACATACATACATATAGTATAAACACACCTTATAAATATTGTATAAAAACCTTTGTAGGTTTATTTATTGATTATCGAGTAGGTACCCAATGAAAGAAAGTGTTTATGTTTTCATTCTGTTTATTGCAGTGTTTTCGATATACAACATTTTTTTAATTTTTTTCCATTTGGTGCATACACAAATTAGATTCACTGAAGCATGAGCAAGCCACATAAGGCTGTCCATATGAGAAGCACAATATGAATTATGCAACAATATGTTTTATATATTTTTTACCAGTGTATTTTTTTATATAGACACTAGCTGCGTTATGTTTCGTTGTTGTAAGAATTTATTTTGTTGATTTTCCAAAAATGTATTTATAAATATAATTGCAAAAAAGTATAATCTTTTTTTTAATGTCAAGAAACATCTCATAGTGGATTTGATTTTATTTTTATTCAATATTTGATTTAAATTACTATTTATATTTATCAGTGTTGAATAAATTTCTGCTTATTTACTTAAACTATTTAGGGACCATTTAAAACAGAAAATCTATGTACCTATACCAAAATAATCTTTTTTGTAATAATTTGTTATAATTTTATTTCAGTTATTACAAAATATTATCTTAAAAAAGCTGTTTCAGTTCTGCTACTTAGACTTTTCTATGTCATATACATTTTGTATCGAGAACATTTATCACAATGCTCATTAAAATAAACATGAACGGGAATGCTTTGAAACTTTTAAAAAAACTGCATATCATTTAATGCAACATTCATCTCACAATTTTGATCTTAATAATGACTTAATACAAACAAAAATTTATCCCAAGAAATTGTTCCGTCAGTAAAATGTTTGAATTATTTGTGAAACTTTAATGAAATTATTTGTTTTTTAAATATACATATATATTGTAATTTTACTGAGCAACTCTGTTAATTTTGTATACTTGCATTAAGTTTATAAATTTTGCTTTTTATGTAAATTTATTTAATAAGATATATTATTTATGTTATTCATTTTATCTTATAGAATAAAGTTCTCAAAATATATAAATGACTTTGTCTGTGTAATTTCTGATGAAGAATAATAATAATATATTATGTGTTCTACCAATGTAAGATATCATGTGTTATTTATGTATAATTGTCAAATATAAATGTGTTAACCAATATATTATATTTGTATTATTATGCTACTATATTATTTTTTTACTAGAGGACATTAAATAATATTAAAGCCAAGGTCACAGTCTGAAACATCACTGAAGATAAATGTATCGTTTTCATAAGATTTAATTTTATCAGAATACACTTTCAACCGGGATGTAAAGAAATAAAAAAATGGAATAAAAATAAAATCAATACCTATAAGTTGGTTTTGAATATTAATTTATTCATACAAAATTATTATGTCAAAAATACAAGTAAATTTTATTATATATTGTAAAGAAAGTAGAAGTATATAAAAGTATATATAGTAAAACAGAAGTAGTAAAAAGTAAAAGGAAGAAGAGAGGAAGTAAGTAAAAGAGAAAAAAAAGAAAACATTTAGTGGATACTTGAAGAATGTTTCAATTTGAATAATGATATAAATAAACCATAGAAATACAATGACAATAAAAACTTCTATTGTAGACTGACATAAACAATTACATAATATATTAAAAAGAAAAATTAACAGCAATCTTTGGTTAGGCCTTTACAAAAGAAAACGTCCATGGATTTTTTTATGAATGATTTCATAGCTCATTGGTTTTATATACTTTCTAAATTATAAGATATTTAAGTCCATTAACCTCTCACACAATGGTAGTAATCAACCATTGTGCATTTATCTGGTTATTCAAAATAATACTTCCAGAACAATTTCAAAGCAATCAAAAAATATTTTCATGTTTGTGAAATAAAAAACATCAAAATTAAGATAACGAAATGATTAACGTTAAAATTGTATTGAAATAATTGACAATATAAGTTGAAATTTACAATATTATCGAGTTTCGTATCAGTTATCAAATGTTTGCTTATCATGTTGATGTTAACACTAGACCAGTTAGACTGAAGATTTTCCAGCCATGACCACCTTCCTGGACCTCATTAAACAGTGATCTTGGCCTGCGTCATAAGATCTGATACTTTCCAGATATCCAACAATAATGGCCTTTTCATTGTTCACCCAAACCGACCAATTCTTCTATAAATCCACATCTTAAACTTCACATGGCAGCTTCAAAGTCCACACTTGCATTGTGTAAAACTACTGAAAGTACACAGTATTAGACCATTCCAACTCAAACGGTGGATACTTCAAATCATGGATGTAGAACATCTTCATTCGTTTGGCGTTATTGATGGTCACACGTGTGTATTAATTTGAAACCGCTTTCAAATCTTATGGTTTCATTTTTTTCTGAAAAATCTAGTCTAGTTTTGTTATGAAGCCTGAAATACAGTTTTTACAATCCATTTTTTATCTTTTATAGCATTTTACATATAGTGTTTCATAGATTGAAAAGTATGTTTTTTTGTTAAGGTTTAATGGTCATGTGTGTGTACTGGAAAGTCTGCGTACCACCCAAATGCTCCATGATGTCCAGTGTGAGCTCCGTAGTCTACATAGTCATGTCCATCACCTCCGTGTCCAGCTTGTCTGGCTGGTCTTCCCTCAGAAGCAGCCTCATCAGCATCTGTAGTTGAACATTTTATTTTAAAACAATGGCCCTAAAAAGTTCATTTATCTGAACTGAACTGAAGGGTAATAATATTGTAATGTGTTGCTTTTTGGGCGACTTACAGATACTATGTCTAATATTAATTTAACGCATGACCAGTAACAATATTGTCACATTCTAAAGACTAATGATATTTGTCCTCTCACAGATTCAGGATGAAAACACAATTAAAAACTTTTGTCTCCACCGGGAATCAGACCCGGGACCTTTCGTTCTGGAATAAGATATCTTTCCATCTGAGCTGCGAAACTAACTAGGAAAAATATGTAAAATCATGAAAAAAATACTATGGAGATAAATTAAAAACCTGAATCATTATATGGCATTATAAAAATACTATTACTTAATTTATATATTTTTTTTAATAAATAATAGAATAAAACTTAATTATTATTTTAAATTTTGTACAGAGTTAAAGGTATTAAAGTATATACTTTTAAGGCCGTAGCCAGAAAATTATTTTTGGGGGGGGGGTATAGCTTAGTGGAACAGTAGAAACAAGTCGCCCCGCGAGCGTATCCCCGTGCGAGTACCAAGTGAGCATAAAGCACAGTCATACATAATAAATATAAAAGGAAGTAGGGAAATTTGTTTGTAGTGATTTTAACTATTATGTTTTGTATAACAACAGAGTGAAATGGGTGCACCGTATGTAACTGCAGTCTCATTGTTACTCACTAAAGAAGTATCTTCTTTTTTTCATGGCTACGGCCTTGTATACTTTAAGTACCTACTCTAAATACTTAAAAATATAACAAACAATGTTGGAATACCTGGCACATAATGTAATGTTGGTGCTTGTCGCACCATCCTGTGATGTTCCATTGGAGCAAAGCTCAGGAATTGAATATCATCAACAGGAATGGCAATATACTTGGGTCTTGCTGCAGCCAACATAACCAAACATAACATCACACCGACTACATATACCTGAAATCAACATCATGTACCAAAAATAAATAACTACATAGAAAATATTAAAAATAGAGATGTTGAAGAGGACCTCATATATATGAGGTAAAACCTTTTTCTCTAAATACATAAAGACTTATCTTATCTTTTGAATATTTAAACATATTTTCTAATCTTTAAAGAGAAAATTATAGTGTTAAATAATTTATTGTGGACTGTGTTATAATTATTTTCACTTACTTGCTTCATCATTGTGATGATAAATATCTGAGAACTACAGCAGAGAAATAAATATACTAACTAAAGTTAAAAGGTGATCATTTGGGGTTTATATAATCTGAATATTACAGAATTCTAAAGAATGGAGGGGCAGAGAGTAAAAAGGTAGATATAACTTTTACCATTTTTATTTTTCCACTTGAGCGAGTATTTGACAGTTTATTAATGTTAGCAGGTAAAAAGAAAACAGATCGAGTGACATAAAATCTCTATGAAAAAGTACAAACATTCATATTTCGATTTTACAGATGTAATGAGTGTGTTACAATTATTGAACGCAGCTATTTTGAAATAAATTTACCTATATTAGTTGTGTAAAAATGCACCCACATAATTTATCTATGATTTAACTAAAATAATGGTTGCTGTATGGGAAATAAAGTAAGTTAAAATAATTGTGAGAATGATAATCTGTATTTCTTTAACATGCTCCATGACAGCAGTTCAAAAATTAAATTTTGGCGGCAAATACATCGAGTAATAATATGCTATAACGTTTGCCGCTAAACAGGCGATTATCAAAATAAACCATGAAGGTATTGAAATAAACGGTGGTTTATCGTTTATCACCTTCACACTTTCACTTAAATTTGCACGTTTTTTTAACCGCATACCACTTTCGTTAGTTAGTTTTTTGCTTATCTTTTATTTAGTAATAAAATAACGAGGAATTAAATTAACCGGTTAAAGTAAACAACAAAACACATGACAGAAAATGGTAGAAATCCAAGTATCCATAATAATAATTGTCAACATAATAAATTACTCTAAACAATCTTTATTATACAAATTCTTTTGTTAGAAATAAATTTAAAAATATTGTATTCTGGGACTTTGTATTGTATCGGTAGGATTTACGATATATTTATTTATATAAATTTAAATGTACAGCAAGTGCACAAAGCTTGGTTAAAGGTTTATTGCCATAAGACAATCTCTTCCAACCAACCCGAGAAAAGTCTCAAAAGTTAAATCTTTTTTATACAATTGATGTGTTCAAAGAAATGCCAATTCTTTGAACACATAAATGGTTCACATATAATTTCTGATACACATCATTATTTATTTTACCATCACACATTGCCTTATACTATTGAATAAGGCAATATAAAGACACCAACTTCAACATGAATGTATGTCAAGATAGGAAAATGTGGTGTTGGGTTTCCTCTGCCTACCCCTTCAGGGACATGGTATGATGGTGTGTATTAATATTATCTTTCATTCAATTCGCCTATACAATAATACATAAATGCTTCGCAAGTTCCATGATTTCTAATTTAACGCTGAACATACATAAAAAAAATTCTAGTTGAATTGATAACCTCCTCCATTTTTTGAAGTCAGTGAAAAATATACGAAATAGGCATTGAATTTAAAAGTCTTTGAATACAGCTTATTTCTTAACGGATATTTTTTATTGTATGGGTATATTGTCTTCTAAAACAGTGGTCCCCAACCTTTTTGTCGCTGCGGACCAGTCAACATTTCATAATTTTACAGCGGCCCACTGGGGGGAACACATTGAATGTAGTTTTTTTTTTAAATTTAGTAACAATATATTTGTACAATATACAATAATAAAATTTACAACTGTGGTACATAAGTTAGAGTGACAAATAATAGAAGAGAAAGCGCGAAGGTTTGTGGGAAAAATGAAGAAAAAACATATTATAACAATGAAGGATTAAGTTTCAGATAATTTTTTAATTTTCTTTTGGATTCATGGGTATTTTCAATATTTTTAAAATTCAACGCAAGGCTGAAAGTTTTTTTTTCCAAGATAGGTTTAATATTGGGATTTTAATGTTACTCTGATATATTGCAGATACATATAATTAACTTGAAAGTTATTTATCTATTTTCTTTAAAAATTGTGATAAGTTTTATGTGCTTTGATTTAGTATTTTTAATTGATTAGTGTTTAAACATGCCTTCAAAATAAAATACAGTTACCCCTTAAAGATGAATAAAAACAGATTTAATATTTTAACTTAATGCTAAAGCTAAATCAATGAGAACCCTGAGCTGGCTTTATTGAAACAAGATGGTTTCATCTGGAGGTAATAGGAGATTGTGACACCCGTTTTGTTTTAGTTGCTGTCACTGCAGAAAACCCCGCTTCACATAGATATGTAGGACGTCGAAATGGCAATAGGTATTTTAGTGCTGTGGTGGCAATCTCAGGGTATTCCGCCATGACTGATCCAGAACACCGGCAGAGTTGTTGTCTTGAACATAATTTTAAGGCTGATGTCATTTCAAGACCGCCTTTGGAATCAAGGACAACTCCGCATGCGGCATGCATATAGAAGTGTGGTGTTATTTTACTTCCAAGGTATTGTCGGAAGGTCGGTGGTAACTTAGCGTGAAGTTTTATTGGATATGTTCGATTTTTCAAAAGTAATTTTGATTTTTAAGCAGGCCCTTGCGCGGTCCAGTACCATTTTCGGTACCGGGCCATGGCCCGGGGATTGAGGACCACTGTTCTAAAGGAACAAAAACAATTTTTCTTCATACTTTAAAGCTATTCAAATAAATTAGTGGCATCAAATAAACATTATTATTATCTAAATAACAACTTATTTTTACCACTAGAGTATTTTTTGTTTACCAGTTTTGGAGCTGACCTGCTCTCTCATCCAAACAAAATTATACTCTGTATTATTAGAAAACAATTTGATTTCAGCAACACAAGACACTATCACTATATTATATCATAGTTACAAGTATAGTAACTTTAGTATTACTTATTTTTATATATTAATATTTTCTGTGGGTTTCAGGTTATGTATAAATAAATATGTTTAGTTTAGAAAATATTTATTTTGTACCAAATAAACTACCTACCACAATAGCATTATGGTAAACATCTCCAACATGGCATACAACATTGATCTTCCTAAATCTTTCAACGGAATCAAATCATACATTATATACAAACTTTATTTCAATAATACATACATAAATATTACACTAAGATCATACGCACTAAAATCAATCAGCACCTGTATATTACAATGATGAACATAATGAAGCATATTCATTGTTTGTAAAAATACAAAGAGAAATAATAATTTAAATGTACCAATAAACAATTGGGGAAGAGGCGTTGATAAGCCATGATTATTAATATGGACCTACATCATTTCACATAAAATGTCAATTGGAAGGACAGAACTGTCGCAAAAAATACAAAGGAATACTCATCGGAATTCAAATATTTTCAATATTCCTATATGGTGTTGAAACATATAGGAATATTGAATATATGTCGAAACATGGACGCTAAGTGAGTATGCGATGAATAAAATTGTTGCCTTTGATATGTGGTGTTGGAGGTGAACGTTCATATCCCAAAACAAATGTGTCTATTCTAGATGAGCTTTCTATCAACAATGTGCTACAGACGTATTCTTCAATTCTTTAGACACATTATTTAGGAGAGAACCTAATTGCCTTGAAATGTTGTGGTAGCTCGCCGACTAGATGAAGTGATCTTGTTAAGTCTACATTGGCATCTTCAGTGACTGGTGCTCTACGTTCTGCACAGACCAGATTTGCTTGGAGACGGGTTACACAAAGAGTGATTAATTACACAAACTGTATATTTATATCAAATTTATATTTTAATATTACAAATATGTACATATTATGTTTGCATATGCTTTTGATTTTTTCAATTTCATATATGATAACTAATAAAGTATTGTTATTTTCAAATTTATATGACTTGTCTGCTATTTTTTATAAAATTATTAAAACATTTTTTAATTCTTATGTGCCAAAAGGGGTTGGTACAGTTCTCCCAGATAAAATTCATATTTCTTTTTTATACATCTTCAAAACTATAAAAATTAAGTACAAAACTATGTCAAATAATAATTTAACACGCACTAAATAACAAGACGGTGCAGTTTGGAGACTAATGATATTAATTGTCTCACAAATCCAGACTGAAAACACAAATAAAAACTGTGTCTCCACCGGGAATTGAACCCAGGACCCTTGGTTCCGGAGGAGCTCAAGAAGCCATTAAGTTACGATCAGTTTTACATATATTCACATTATATGTCTTTAAAAAACAACATGCATCGTAATTATTTTTATTTAATGATAATAAATTTAATTGCTCATAATAAGTTTGGTAAGACTAATAAAATAATATGTATCTATTTGAATTATACACATTTTTTTTTTATAATTATAATACCGTCTGCAACAGTATACTAAATCGATTTAATTGAAATGGCTATTTAATAACTCCTTAGGATGTTCTCTGACAGAATTCTAACAATAAAATCACAAATCAATATCACATGTAAGTGCGTGATTCACACCCTGAGTACCCTTCATAAAGCACAATGAATCTGTTCATTTCATCATTTGTAAACGATTAAAACAATTTATAGAGAGAAAGATAAACTTAATTATATTATATTTTATAAAACATCCAACTATTGTTATAAAAATAAACAATCTTTGAGATTATGCAGTAATATCATTTCAAAAGTGATCAATTTAGTATAATTTAAATATATCTTTATACAACATATTCAATTATATACAATAAAATAAAACACTTTTATTATTATTGATCTCGCAATAAATACACTGATTGAGTAAATGTGAAAACAAATTGGTTTAATATCTTAATAAGATAATAATAATGACTTGACAAATTTAATTTTGTCCAGTTTGTTATAGGGTAAAAATACAAAGGAAAAAAAAAAGGATAACATGCTTCTTCAAATAATTCCTTCTTCTTTCTTTCTTTACAGTAAATAATCCACTTCTTTCATTCCTGATAGCTGTCCTGCAGCAGTCATAGAAATATAAAGGAAGTACTCAGCGTAACAGTTAAAAATACTAAAATATAAAGACATTATATACATAACAAATGAAACATAGTAACTAAAAAATATTGTTCTTATATTATAATGATAAAATAATTGTTTTAACTATTAAGAAAAATCAGTAGTTGTTAACTATAGGGACTCCCTGTTATGAATTGGAAATCAATGATTCTGTATCTTGTAGTATCAATTTACTGTTAAATACCGTATCCAAACATGGATTTTGTTAATTATTGTAATTAACATCAAATACCATTATATTGGTAACTTCTAACTTGGTATACTTTATACGCAAGCACATATTACAAATATTCGTATGGAAATACAAATTATTTTAATGTTGTGCTGCGAGCCCCTACAATTAACTAAATACTGGAAAAAAAATGACAAGAATCAATTATTATTATGTATTTTGTACTGTAAAAGCTACAAAAAAATAATATCATAAAAGATATTACATACGTATATAAATTTGTATACACCTAAACAAAAAAAAGGCAAAATAATATACAAAATGCATTAAACAATCTTCCGTTCTTTCACAATCTTAAGAATAAGTTTTGATCAAATAAATACATGATTGGTGAATGTGTTAAGTACAGAATATAAAGTCAATGAAATATTTGTTTTTGCCCAACTAAAATATATCAAAATGATTGCGCTAGAGATAGTATGTCCAGTAGATTCCCTGCCCTGCCCTGCCCAGTAACAAATTATCATATACATATCTCAATAGCAACTGGAAAATGTTTTATAAACAAACAAATGCATTTAAATTTTCCCAAGTTTAGTCCTGACTCACAACTTGTATTGACTGTTCCTAATACATATAAAATTGATTTTCCACTATTTACATTTGAAAATATTAGAAAAGTTAATTATGTCATAATTGTTTGCTTGCAAATAAGAAAACAAAGCAAAAGTCCTTCTATTTTGTCTGGGAAATTAATAAGATGAAAAATTAAAGCAGGAAAAGCAATAAGTATATATTATAAATACATAGTTGCACTATCATATTTAATATCTCACATCAAATGTTTTTTGTTCAATTCAGAAATATTTCAATAAAATGATAAAATTTTATTTAATTTGGCAGGTATTGTATGTCAAAATTCATCTTGCATTCGATAACAAGTTGACTCTAAAATAACTAACTATAAGAAAGAATATGACTTGAAATAGAATTTAAATTACTGAGTCACTGACTAATTTTTTTTCAAAAACTGTTGATTCAAAAAGTGCGAATTTATATGAGTCAAGGAATTCTTTTAAAATTATGAAAATAAAAATTCCAGTTGCTATAACACTTGCCTATAAGCTATAATATAATTAATTAAATATTTACAAGACACTACTTCAAATATAAAGGATTATTTGGGTGTGCTGACAATATTTGGAGGAGGCGTGGATCTTGCCAGAGCCTCCAAGTTTCCGTGGTGTGAGTCAACTCGATTCATCTTAGCTTTAAACTCGTCCTTGGGATCGGGAGCTATCATTGGATTCTGTTTGCTAAAGGAATCTGAATTCCTTTTGATAGTTTCGTTTGCGGGTGAGATAGTTCTGTCTGGTGTTGACTTCTGTCTCTCGGCGTTGATGAACATGTCGCTGTGTTTGGAAGTTCCGTTGACGGCGTGCGAGGTTCCATTCAATCGGGTTTCATCCACGGTGGTGTTAGGCTTGGCGTAAGACAAGTCCACCATGGGTCGTGTGGGTGCTGTTTTATTGTCGTCTCTCATAGACACAAGAGAAGTAGATTTCAGTTTAGATTCACCTAACATTGGACTACCTGAAATACCAAATGTAAGATTTATTTATTTTAACACTTTATTATACATAACTTATTTGCCAGTACAAATGGCGGACTTATTGCCTAGTGGCAATTTCTTCCAGACAACCATCTGTTACAATTATGAGTGAAAGTGGTACATGTACAAAAAAAGAAAACCTACATAAAACTATAAACATAACATTTATACACAAAAAAGTAAAAAAAAAATAAAAATATGTACCTACACCAATGACAATTAAACAAATCTTAGATGAAACCTGATACAACACTATGGGAGGGAAGGAAAAAAGGGAGAGGAAATTTGTCTACTACATGAATAGGTAAATTAATGGAAATTGGTTAAGAAATATACTTTTACAAACATAATTAAATTAATATACTATATTGATGCTCAAATAGAGTTTTGTTATGACAATTGTAGGTTTTGATACTGGATCAATAATTCTAAAATAACCTAATATAATATATGATTAATTAATAAGAATTAGATAGATCAGCTACAGCACATATTTATTTAAGGGTAAATATGATGATGTGGCTATATTAAATGAACTACAGAGAAAGTTGTCAATTTCCTCACATCATAGTCCTTCAATATTTTGGTTAGATTGCCAGAAGGGTTCCTGATAATATCGAGGCAGATCATTCATTGAGTGATAGAGTGTAGCAGCCATCCTCAGACTACAAGCCAATGAAGAAAATATGTACATGTTCCAAGAACATATTCATTTGAAAAAAAAATACTGAATAACAAAATTCTACACAAAAATATGAAAATAAAAAATTCAAATACAATATATAATTGTATTTACCGCACACAATTATTTTTGAGTAATTCGACCGATCCATAATAGGTTGATTTCACATATTATATTTTTTGCTGAAATCAATGAATGAATTCTTGATAAATAATGCCCCCCATAAAAAGGAGAAAAAAGTAAAATTATTTCAAACACTCACAAAAGTGCAACTATTTAGTCACATACAAAAAATATTGGAAGAATAATAATAACCATTGAAAAAGACATCATGATGACGTCATTATTTGTGATGGAATGTTTTTCGCGTGTAATATTAATTTACATTTGCATTATAAATTAATACATTTTCTTCAATTTGATATTATTTATTAGCCTAAATCGATTCCAAATATTTTCATTAAAATACCCAATTGAATATTTTGTTAGTATCACACAAAGATATAAAAAGATTATAACCATTATGTGAGGATTGTGGAGTCATGTTGGACGACGACGTGTCCCCCCCTCCACCTGCGTGTGGAAGACTGACTGCTCTCTCTTCTCTATCTCGCTTCTCCGGGTCAATCACCACCATTCCCAAGACTCTAAGTATACAATTAAACCAAATAATACATCGTATTTTACAAGATAAGGATGCTGTGCAGTATCATTTATAAACTCATTGACTGCCAAATTACTCCGATCGGGATTATTAATTTCAATCGGGGTTCATATACTACAACATTTTTTATTATTGCCAGTATTCCCGACGTTTGAAGCGAGATTTTGTATGTCTTGTGACACAATAATTAATGCTTATACTTTTACAATATTGTTGTGATTTTAGGGAATTTTTCATTTTGATGTGTTTTTTTTATCAAATTTGTACCCGAATAAACCTAATTCTTTTGTCTATATTGAAATGTAGAGAAAGTCAAGTTACCATGACACTGTTCTCCAAACTCCTCTCTCTTGGTATACATTTCATTCTGGTCCATACATTCAGTTATTATTATATTCCCATCTTTTAAGATCCCATTTATTTCTTGCTCTTCTCTTATCAGGGTTACTTTGCCAGACGATCATCACGGCCAAACCATCTCAAGAAATATATTTTCACCTTTCTCACAATATTGTTTTATACGCATACATACATGTTTTAATTCAAATTTTATATTTTTATCCCTTGTTTTCATAGTGTCATTGTTTTTATCTTCTTATTCTAGTTGAAATCAGTGTACTTTTGCGGTGGCTAAGTATTTTCCTTGTTGCAGCATATTATACCGATAAAACAATCAGGATACAGATTTTTTTTCGTACTGAAATCCTGATTGTTATAATTTTGTGCAGTTTTGATTTGATCTGAGATTTGTGTTCTAACTTTGCTGCTAAATCACCAAAAGAATATGCACTATGCACACTCTCACATAAATGCTCTGTCAGTATCTATTCTCAATAGATACTTTGTACAATTGACTTGTACAATTAATAAATAAAAATTTACAAGATACCTACATACACTACATGTAAGTATATGCATTTTATGATTACTCTAATTCACTTTTCTAATCTGTATAAAATAAGTTAAGTTTATATAGTTTAGTTGCTTGTTAAAATGTAAATACAACCTATATGTCTCTTTCTCCTGTGAAATATTATAGTAATATGTACACTGCTAGCCCTAGAACAGGTACACCTAGTTGGCCAGCAGTTATCTATTTTTTTATGATGCATATGTAAATGGTGTGATAAATAAAAATATCTCTTTTAAATATACATTCTCGTCTAATATCCTAATTTCTGATTATATCATAAACCACTTTACCAAATATTCCCCTTAGATACCACTTCCACAGCTTTAATTATACTTTTGTGTGTCTTACTTAATATAATTAATATTTAGTAAATATTTAATAATAATAATTCAAATATGTATATCATATACCAGCAGTTTGCTGTCTGGGGTCTATTATTAAAAAGGTGTAATTTTATTTGTAAATTATGCAATAAGGATTCTATTTATTTTTAATCACACCATATTTACAATGACAAGTAGATAACTGCTGCCCAACTAGGAAATCCTATTCTAGGGCTAGCAGTTAACAATTTTAAGTGACAATATAAGCAATTATGAACCAGGTGATTGTTCCCGTTCCGCCTTAAATAATAATAATAATAAATTAGGATGATTTTTATAGTGCCGTTTTTGTGATAACCTCACCTCAAGGGCGCTTTGAATATATTACAGGTTTTTGTAAGACTCACGGAATAAGTGAGTTTTTAGGTGTTTCCTGAATAGTGCTATGTTGTCGATTTGCCTCAGTTCAGGTGGTAGTTTATTCCACGAGGCTGGTCCAGCCACAGCAAAAGCACGATCACCGAAGGATGTAGTGTTGACTCTATTTATTTTAGTAAACTTGCCAATCATGGATGTGGTGGCTGACCGAAGTGTTTGTTGTCGCTCGTTTACGGTGAGAGGGATGCAGAAGTCTGAAAGATACGTGGGAGCCATGCCATGGATTGCTTTGAAAGTCAACAAACATAATTTGTACTTGATTCTCTCTGGCACTTTTAGCCAGTGAAGATTTCGTAGATGGATGGATATGTGTGAGAATTTCGCAGCTCCGGTGATTAGCCTAGCAGCAGCGTTGAAGACGGATTGAAGTTTGTTTAGCTCCAGCTTTGGGAGGTTTGCGTAGATACCACTGCAGTAGTCCAGGCGGGAAATAACGAATGCGTTTACTATTTCGTCTGATAGATTTTATTCGTCGTAAGTGGTAGAAAGCAGAGGATGTTGTGCTGTTTATTTGTTTTTTGAGACTCAGACTGGAGTCAATATGTACTCCCAGAAGCTTAACGGCGGACTTAGGAATAATGTCGGTGTCTGCGACAGAGACAGAGGTGTTGTCTATGTAATGCTGCCGGCGGTGTGTGGCCGTCCAGAGAAATTCGGTCTTAGTTGGATTCAGTTTTAGTTTATTTGAAGACATCCACCGCTCTATCTCTTCGATGCACAGACAAATTTTGTCTTTTAGAAGGCATGACTCACTCGGAGTTGAATAAAAGTACAGCTGCCAGTCATCGGCGTAGCAGTGTGCAAGTAGATTATGCGATTTAACTATGTTAAAAATGTCCTTTGTGTAAAGTGTGAACAGTAACGGGCCAAGCCCAGAACCCTGGGGAACTCCTGTAGTCACTTTTTTAGGGAAAGACTGTTCTTTATTTATTATTATGGTTTGAGAACGGTTATGTAAATAAGATTGCAGCCACGAGTGGGCTGTTCCGTGAATGCCATAGGATATGTTCAGTCTGTTTAAGAGAAATTCCGCGCTCATATCCAGAAATGAAAGAAGAACTAGTTTGCCTGTTTCTTTTGCAAGGATTATATCTGACAGTAAGTTGACAGTTTCTGTGGAGTGATACTTTCTGTATGCTGATTGGTGGGTAGCGAACATGTTTTGTGATTCAATGAAATAGTGAATACGTGAAGCGACGATTTTCTCTAGTAGTTTCGACAAGAAAGATAGGTTAGATACTGGTCTGTAATTACTCAGATCACAAGGGTCCAGAGATGGCTATTTCAGTATGGGAGTGACTAAGGCCTTCTTGAAGAGGTTTGGTACTACGCCTGAATTCAAAGAGATGTTAAACATCATGGAGATAAAAGGAGACAGTTCGTGAGAGCACTTTTTGAGGAGCCATGTCGGAATGGGGTCGAGAGAGCTGTTTTTGGCTATTGAGTTTTTGATTAGATTTTGAATTTCATATTTATTAGTCTCATTGAAAAAGTTGATTATATTGAAATAAGCACACAATCTCAGTATTCTGCACTCACAATCACCACCTCAACAAACATAGGCTCACACAAAATAGATCAAACAGGTTCTAATGTCCACCATAATACCTGTCATCAATCCAATCTCTGGTGCGATTTTTCATTTCAGAACCATAGAAAAGAGACTAGTTAACTTAATTGGTTTATTTGATATGAACCACATGCGTCCCAAATGTAATCAAATATTTATATGTGTTACCCGAAGAGCATCGCCAACATAATACGGCATAGTTACAATAATGTTATTAAAAATTGTAATTATTTCTAAATAAATATTTATTAGAGTCAAAAACTAAGGTTGTCATCACAGAGTAAGGAATATACAGAGCTGACATAAGCTACGAATATAGGCCTGGGGATAGGTACACAAAGTGAGGTGGAATGGGGGTATCCCAGCCACATTCAATGCTTAAATATAAATTTGATATTAATGACACATTTGTATAGTCCAACTGTCGATTCGTTCATGAGAATTCAATTCTCTGAATGGTTCGGTTATGTTACTTGAAGTGTATACACGTCTTTTCGCATTGTATTCGGAGCTAAGTGAGCAGTGAGAAGTATTATTGTCATCCGCGTCGTCGGGTATTACCTACTGTGGAGACAGCATTTCTGGGCGTTCACCGAAACAGATATTTATATCCCTTTATTACTTGTTTTATATTACCTACTTATATTTTCGTAAAATTGTTATTTTGTTACCATTTTGTTTTTCGTAGGTCATAGACCCGGTGTTTATTATTTCATGTAAATAGGTATCTGTTATTTTTTCTTTCTTTCGTAACATTTCTAGTGTTAACCCTTTAGGGGCGATAATTTTTTTATCTTATTTGTTTTTTTTTAGTTATATTTTTGTAAAATGTTAATTATATAACGCAATTCGTATTCATGGAGGAAAGTGAACCTCCTGATAAAAAGGGCGGAAGAAAAGAGCGGCACCATGCGTCGGATTCCGATTCCTCCGACTCTGCTATAATTCAAACTAAAAAACAAAAAATCTCATCGAAACCTTCGTCACCTTTAACCGTTACAAATGAAATGAATCAGGACACATCAAAAGATGAGGAAAATATTGTAATATCCAATCAGCCAGTCCGGGAAAAAAATTATTACGACCGAAATGCTCGTGCTCCTTTTGCAGTTCACGTGCAAAGAATCGATAAAAAACAAATCGATTCACTAGAACTAGGAAAGATCCTCTATAATAGGAATGTTTCCAAAATTGTTAATGGATCTCTTAAAAGGGAGGGGAGGTACAGGGCAGCCCTCGAGTTCCAAACTCCCCAAGACGCGAACCATTTTATCAAAAATGTTTCCATTTTGTCAAATGATAATTATACAGCTTTTATACCTACCTACAATTTGACAAGAATGGGCTTGGTAAGAGGCGTCCCCACTGAGCTCTCGGAACAGGAAATTTTAGATCTTATATCTGTGTCAGGTCAGTCAATCAAAGCTATTAAGGCCAGACGGCTCAACTTTAAGGACAGATCGGGTGAAAAACCAGAATGGCGCCCGTCTCGCACCGTCGTGCTTACTTTTGCAGGTCAAATTTTACCGAAATATGTTTACGTTTTTTATAACGCTCTCGAAGTTGAACTTTACACCTATCCTACATCGCTCTGCTTTAACTGTTATCGATATGGACATCGTAAGGCAGCTTGCAGGTCTTCACCACGCTGTAATGTATGTGGAGATAATCACTCAACAGAAGAGTGCAAGAAAGACCCGGAACTCCCTACCTGTGTAAATTGCAAGGGTGATCATAAGGCATCGAGCAATACTTGCCCTGAATTCTTTCGCCAAAAAAATATAAAATTTTCAATGGCTAATGAGAGCCTTTCATACTTCCAAGCCTCCAAACTCTATCCACCGGCGAAAAAGTCATATGCTGAAACAATGGCCCAGCAACCAACATCTAATCCAAATTTAAATCCATCAAGAACATACACCAAAACGGTTTACAAATATAATAAACCTAGGCCAACCCAAAAACCAGGATACGATAGGAATTCTCATAACTCTTTCCTCTTCTACCCGAATGGAAATTCTAAAGCAACTCCCAATACTGGAAACATTCTTGATTCGAACCTTGTAGATCGCCATGATACCCTAACTGATCTGTCTCGCGAAATGCAAAGTGATAATACTACATTCGTACAAACTTTAGTCAGTATGCTAGTTGAAACAATGTCCAAAACTTCTATGCTACCGCAAAACGCTGCAAATCTACTCGAACCTCTTAAAAATTTCCTTGCAAGCGACTTTGACTATCCAATTCTCAACTCACCAATTCTTAACTAATTTATTGTTAACATTTGAAATTCCAGAACGCTCAACTGGTTTTTGAATACATAATTTCCCTATTCAAAAATGGATAGTAAAAAAGAAGTACTATTTCTTCAGTGGAACGTTCGAAGTATCCAGGCAAATAAATCCGAACTAGTTAACATAATAAATAAACAATCAATCTCAGTGGGTGCTATATCAGAAACTTGGTTGAAAGAGGATCTCTCTTTCCACATACCAGGTTTTCAAATAATACGACATGATAGAGCTGACGGCAGAGGAGGTTCAGGTCTACTCATAAAAAATAATATTAAGTTTACTCCTATACAAATATCTAACGTACCTGACTCCATTCAAATAACAGCTGCATCCATTGAATCTATCTCAGTATTGTCAATATATATCCCGCCTAATATTCTATTTTCTGAAACTACTTGGTCAAATATTATAAAACAAACCCCTCCACCTATTATTTTGCTGGGCGATTTCAATGGTCACTCTCCAAGTTGGGGTAGTGATATTACAAATCAATCCGGGAAAAATATATTAGAATTTTTAGATAACAACAATTTGTGTTTCTTAAATGACGGCTCACCCACTCGTGTCACCCCTCCTAATCAAAACAGAAGTGCGGTCGACCTAAGCATTTGTTCACCATCACTTGCCTCATCTTTAACATGGTCAGTTCTTTTGGATCCGTGCTCCAGTGATCATCTCCCTATTGTTATCAGTTTGAATGAAATTTCATGTCCCGCAAATCGCAAGTCTTCAATCCGTAAAATCCATTATTTAACAGAGAAGGCCAAAACGGAATCTTGGAAAAAGTTCTGCAGTACCATAAATGGTACTAAAGAAACAGCAAGGATTAATAAAATCCTTGCCAGGAGGAAGGAACCTGATATAGGTCTCCTAACAAAAGAAGATGGTTATTATACTGCAACATGCAAGGAAACACTTGAGCTATTAGCTAAAACACATTTTCCTGGATGCGAAACGGTGAAGGAAACCATCACTAAGCCTCCAGGATGCGATAAACCAAGTTTAAATGACTGGAGATTAGCATCAAAAATCTTCAGGCCTAATCAAATCAAATGGGCTATCAACTCTTTTGAGCCTTATAAAAGCAGTGGAAATGATAACATATTCCCTGCTCTCCTACAGAACGGTATAGAAAAAATCATGCCGACACTGCTGAAAATATTCAGATCCAGTCTTGCATGGGGCTATGTTCCACAAAGCTGGAGAACAGTCAAAGTAACCTATATACCAAAACCAGGTAAAGAAAGTTATAAGACTCCAAAAGCTTATAGACCAATTAGTCTATCTTCATTCATGCTAAAAACTATGGAAAAGATTTTACATAGATACATAGTGAGCAATATAATAACATTGCATCCTATTCATCCAAAGCAACATGCTTACCAAGAGGGCAAATCTACTGAAACAGCTCTCATTGAAATCGTAGGAAATATAAGAAAATCTCTAGATAGCGGAGAAATTACTCTGTGTGCGTTCCTTGACATAGAAGGAGCATTTGATGCAGTACCAATAAGCGTACTAATGAGTGGACTAAGACAGAAACATGTAGACAACACTATAATAAAATGGATTGACAACATGTTATCCAATAGATACATCATAACTAATCTGGTGGATGAGACTACTAAGGCTAAAACAAACAGGGGGTGTCCGCAGGGTGGAGTCTTATCACCACTCCTGTGGACGCTGGCTGTGGATGGCCTAGTAAGCACACTGAACGAATGTGGATATAATACACAAAGCTATGCGGATGATATAGTCATTACTAATGTGAAACAATCTCTGATCTGCTACAAAATGCACTAAAAATAGTTGAAAAATGGTGCAAAGATAATGGACTAACAGTTAATGCAAATAAAACAACTGTTGTACCTTTCACTAGGAAAAGAAAGTTGGATAAACTCTCACCTCCAATATTCTTTGGAAAAAAACTGGACTTTTCCAATGAAGTAAAATATCTAGGTATAACATTGGATAGTAAATTAACATGGACACAACATGTAGAAAAAGTTGCTCAAAAAGCAATCAAAGCATTATGGACATGCCATAGACTCATAGGGAATAATTGGGGACTAAAACCCCAACAAGCTCTGTGGTCATACACTACAATAATAAGACCCATAGTATCTTATGCTGTAACAGTTTGGAATGACAAACTACAACAAAGAGGCTGTGTAGATAAACTTAAACGTTTACAAAGATTAGCCTGCTTGCTCATTACGGGAGCCTTACACACAACTCCCACCGCTTCTCTAGAGGCCATGATTAGTCTACCACCTCTCCATTTATACCTTGAAAAAATGGCAAAGGAAGGTATTATAAGACTAACAAGTGGAAATAAACTAAACACAAATTTAGAAATCCAAGCAAATCTAAACAAAATAGAATCTCAAGACAAATTACTTGCATTCCCAACAGATAAAATATTAACTGTTTACAACTTTGAAAAACCACCCATATAGCCAATTCCAGTCGCCGTGTCGACACGGTTTGTGTCGAAACATTGTATTCTAGTAACATATTTCAGTCGCCGTGTGCACACTGTGTCGTAACGGCGACTAGAAATGGGGAGGAGTGGACACAGTAACATTCGGTCACAATGTTCCGACGCTGTGTGGTAACATTGTTACCAGTTTGCGACCGCATTTAGTTCATCATTCGCTCACTTGTTTTCAACTCGTTTGACATTTATGCGAGAATGATAGATAAAAAAAAACAATACAACACCGCCATTAAAGTTTGTCAAGTGTTTTTTTTTAATATTGCTAAATATGACTTTATAAGGCTACATTTTTAATGGGAAAAGAAATTCATTGTGTAATTTGTTAAAATAGGTTGAAATTGTCCAACGGGACACCATGTAATCGTAATTTAAACAATAATAGCGAAATATTTATTATATTTTCACTAAAAAAATCATGCATTTAGAAAGCTCTGAAGCTTTCGTTTCAATAAATAACAAATTATAATACTAAAAATTAGTTATATAATCAACAAAAAGCATAAAATTGTGATGAATAATAAAACAAAATTATATTTGACATATAGCATAATGTGGTCGCAATCTAGTCACAAAGTTACCACACAAAGTCGACATGTGTCGACATGTTTCCAGAAGTAGTAACAAAGTTACCGAATTTACAAAATGGCTTCACGTCCTTTTTGCTACCAGTTATTCTCAAAGTTTTAGAAACTTCACAACATTATTTATTTATTTGTTTAATAATACGCTAACAAAAGCATTTACAAACAAAAATATAGTAAAAAATATTATGAACGATTTTTTTAGACGAAGAAAGACTTAAATACACAAGAATCATTCAAATAGGTTTATTTTGGATGCATGAACAAAATATATGAAAAAAACGTAATAACCCAATCAAAAAATGCACACCTACCTAAAATGGAGTATTATTGATTTTTAGAAGGATGATTAGAGAACTATAATTGGGATTACAAATCCAGATTTGCAAATTTCAAAAATATGTGCAAATTGGCTGTCAAAAAACTTTTTTTTTCGTTCTTTTTAAACAATATCACTTTAACTTTTTTTTACTAAAAATTAAATTTACTAAGAATTGATTTTTTTATATAAATGAACCCTTTTTTATAAAATTTGAAATATTTAAGATTTCTTCAATCTTTCAAATTGGATTATGGCTAAATGACACGTCCTATAGAAAAATTAAAACTCCTTTTCGTACAAAACGAGGACTAATATCAAACTTATTTCATACTAGGTAATAAGTTAGTAGCGAAATAAGTTAGTAGAAACATTTTTTTAAACTACTAACAAAATTTTATTACTAACTACATACAAAATTTATTTAAATTTTTCGCGAATAACGCGAATTTTGACGTTTTGGAAAATATAACCGATTTTTTGTCATTTTTACCGTCATTTTCGCAAAAAAATAACAAATTGTTTTGATTATTTACAGTTGAGACATTTCTAGTAATTTTATTTGTTGTTTTACGTTGTGTTTGGAGTATTTTTAAATAAAATAATGTCGATTCAGAAAGATTTTTATCTTCATACAATACTGTTTTGTATGAAGTTTGACAGAATAACCAATCTTAAAGAAAACAATTTGGCTGCAATGTATATTTTCAATTTTGAAGCAATTTAAATTTGATGCAAAGAATTGTTATTTAGGGTGATAAAGTTCTATTTGTTTGTAATTTTTCAAACAATTTTAATTTTAATTATATAATTATATAGAAGAAGGGTCGAAGCCCCTAGTATAATATACAATTCAGTTGTTTTTACATTGCGAACATATGAACACTCCGAGAGCTACGACTAAATGATTAATAATAATATATTTATTTTCTTTACAAAAAGACCTAAAGGGAAACAAATAGGTATCTCTGATTATAAATAATTAAAAAAAATACAGATGTAATAATAAAGTATGAAAATATAATGATGTAGGTATTCGAGTAGGAAAAATTCCTGTTTAGGTAGACAATCAATACACATTACTATTTATTCACATCAGATAAATACGAATACGGCTTAAGATGAAATAATTATACATATGTAGTTAGAAAGGTATCATAAACTAAGAGCACATTTCGCTCATATATTTGGAAATGAAATATTTAAATAGGTAAATAAAAATATTTACTTGGAGTTAGGTTTTATAAATTAATTAACTTTTTCACTTTTCTGTAGAAAGTCGATGACTGACGGAATCGTTTTGGTTGTTTGCTCATAATGAATGCAATTTTGATGACTCTATCGAAACAGTTTGAGAAGTTATGACATTTTCTTTACATTTAGCATTGTAATGATCGCGACTAGAAGTGTGGTAACAGTGTGGTAACGTTACCACACATTGTGTGTAGATTCAAATATTCTGGTAACAATGTTTCCACACTGTTACCACACGTTACTACACTTTTTCCCAAAGTATACACTAGTCGCAAACTAGTCGCAAAGTGTATAGAATGAAAGTCTACACAATGTGTACACTTTGTGTCGACACGGTGTCGACACAAAGTCCACACTTTGTTACCGAATTTTTCCGGTCACAAAGTGTGGTAACTGTTACCACACTTTCAGACACTGCGACTACTTGTGACTACTTTGAAAATTTTGTGACCGAAAATGGCTATATGGGCATACAAAGTAGAAATACAAACTAAAACTACAATAGCAGATGTTTGGTATCAGGAATCCAATGGTGCACTTATATGGTACACTGACGGATCCAAGAAAAAGAATGGTATAGGATCGGGCATATATGGGCAAGTGCCCAGGGTAAAGATCCACAAGCACTTGGGACAGTATGCAACGATCTTCCAGGCAGAAATATGTGCCATAACACTCTGTGCCTATGAAATCCTAAGAAGGAATTATAAGAACCACAGAATATACATTTACTCTGATAGTCAAGCTGCTCTTAAAGCTCTTGATTCCTACACAGTAACTTCATCAACAGTACTAGACTGCATTGAAGCGCTGAAGACTCTATCAGTAAACTATGGTAACAAAATCACATTAAGATGGGTACCTGGACACTCCAATTATAAAGGTAACGAGGAGGCTGATGCTCTGGCAAATAGGGGAGCGGACATAGCTACCTATGGGCCGGAGCCTCACTGTCTCCTAGCTAATAGTATTGTCAAATCAACACTTTACCAAAGAATGCTTAACAATGCCACTGAACTCTGGTTATCTACCCCAGGACAGAGACATTCAAAAGCACTCATTTCAGGATTCTCTTCAACACACTCTAAGCGGATCCTAACAATGAGCAGGAATAACCTTAGGATTCTTACTAGAATCTTAACTGGTCACTGTAGACTCAACAAACATCTATGCACGATGAATCTATCGGAAATGTACCTATGCAGGTTCTGCATGGATGAACATGAAACACCGATGCATCTACTTACAGAATGTGGCCCACTAATGCAAACAAGAGTAAAGAAAATAGGTTTGCATATTGCTGATCAAAAGCAAATCAGAGACACTGATCCACAAAGGATTTTACAGTTCTTCCAGGAGATAGGACTATGGAATGACATCTAGCAGGCAAAGTATCACAATGGACTTCTATTGAGTCGACGTGAGAGGGTCTCTGGATGGGTTATAAAAAAAAAAAAAAAAAAAAAAAAAAAACAGAGAAGGCCAACTGGGAAAAATACACATCAAATAACGACGAAAAAACCAATCTGCTTCCTCCTCCCTCTGGAGATAACGCCTTAGACTGTTACGGACAATTTATGGCCAAAATAATCGAAACTGCGGGGGAAACGATTCCATTCAACAAGAAATCGAATAAAAACAAACCACTCCCAGCTCCATGGTGGGATGAGGAGTGTAATCGAATGGTACGATTGAGAAAGGCAGCTTTAAAAAAATATCGTGTTAATATGACCTTGGAAAACTTTTTAAACTTTAAAAAAACTCAAGCTCTTACTAAAAGAACTCTTAAGAATAAGAAAAGAGAAGGCTGGAAAAGCTGCGATTCTTTATCACCAGAAACTCCTGCAACGTATATCTGGAAAACGATAAAAAGCTTTCGAAGCAATACCAAACAAACGTATTCCTTTCCAAGTTCACATGAATGTATTTCTGAATTCGTTAGTAAAATATCTCCTCCTTATGTCCCATCCAATGAAGAACTCAGCCCAAACTTCAATTTAAAAGAGGACAATTGGCTAGACACTCCATTTACAATTGAAGAATTAAACGAATCTCTAGATTCTGTGTCAGATACAGCACCAGGTTTAGATAATATCCCTTATAGTTTCATAAAAAAATTGGGCGATTTTTTGAAAACATACTTGCTTGAATTAGTTAATATTTTTTTCAGCACAGGCCTTGTACCAAAAGAATGGAAACAACAAAGAATTATTCCTATTTTAAAGCCAAAATGTAATCCAAACTCTGGCTCTTCCTATCGCCCGATAGCGTTGTCGTCTACTCCCCTTAAAACGGTGGAGCGGATGATAAAAAATAGACTCGATTGGTTTACAGAGAGTGAGCAAATCCTATCAAAATTTCAATTCGGTTTTCGAAAGAAACATTCAACTTTAGAAAGCATTTCCATTTTAGCAACAGAAATACATATAGCCAAATTGAAAAGGGAGTTTTTAATTGGAGTTAGTCTTGACATACAAGGTGCATATGACCATGTATTTCTTCCGATATTAAAACAGAAGCTCTTAAAAATTGGGGTGCCTTCAAAACTTTCATCTTTTATAATTAATCTGTTAATTGATAGGGAATTAGTAATAGACTCATATGATACCACACCTATAATTAGAAAAGTTTTTAAAGGATTGCCACAAGGGTCTTCCCTTAGCCCCCTACTATTTAACATATTTCTAAGCGATATTTTCCATCATATACCCCCCGATATTAAAATTCTCTGTTTTGCTGACGATATATTCCTTTACTTATCTAGCCAAGATTTAGAATACTCAGTGGAAAAAATGACACAAGCTTTAAATCATGTAGCTTCGTGGTTACTATCACAGGGGTTGGAACTATCAACAACCAAAAGTAAAGCCATAATATTCACCAAAAAACGTTCTATCCCACATATCCCAATTCAGATTAAAAATCAGTTTATACATTTTTACGACTCAATTAAATTTCTCGGTGTTGTATTCGATACAAAAATGTCATGGAATGATTATATTGAAGTTCTAGTTTCTAAAGCCCAGGGTGGACTCAATATGATGAGGGCTGTTTCTCGGGTTTGGTGGGGGTGCCACCCATGTACTCAACAATTATTTTATAATGCATACATAAGAAGTCTTTTTGATTACGCTTCATTCATAATAGAACCAACATCAAAAAAAAATACTGCCCGAATTGATCGTATTCAAGCCCAAGCTCTCAGGCTGATAGTGGGAGCAATGAAATCTTCGCCAATAATTGCACTTCAGTTAGAAGTGGTCGACCCTCCTCCGTACCTAAGAAGACAGCTCAATGCGGACAAATTTTTCCTGAAATGTTTCTCACTTAAAGACCACCCTCTTATAAATTTATTAGAGCAATTGACGAATGAATTAACTATTAGTAACAAATTGGGAGACAGATGTAACCCTCTCTTAACAAATAGTTTGCAGAAATACAAGGAGATATTACCATGTTGTCATCAATATAAAATTCTACCATTATATAACACACAGTTTGAATTTTTGACATTTAGCCCAAAAATTTTATTTTCTTTCGGTGTTGAAAAAGGTCCCAACGCAAACAAATATTTTCAAAATCTGATTGACTCTGAATGGAAAGATTGGGATCTATTCTTTACAGATGGCTCAAAATCCCCCTCTTCTCCATACACAGGTGCGGCGGTATACAACTCTAAATACTCAATTGAACATAGTCTTTCATTACATAAGCAATGTTCTGTGTTTACAGCGGAATCCATTGCAATTCTAGAAGCACTAATACTTGCAAAATCTAAGCACACCAAAAAAGCCATAATTTTTTCTGACTGTCTAAGTATTTTACAAAAAACTCATTCATCACCTTTCTCCTCACCAGAAAACGAAATTTCTTTAAACATTCGAAAAATTCTCTATCAACTATACGTTAATAATCAACAAATTATCTTAGCTTGGATTCCAAGCCATTGCGGAATAGTAGGCAATGAAAAAGTCGATTCACTAGCAAAAACAGCTTCAGAACACCAAAGCGATATTAATAATACCTATCCAATACCGATTTCTGACATTTTGTCAACACCCAAACAGAATCTTTTCATTAATTGGCAAGAATATTGGAATATCTCTTCCAAAGTTAAGGGAAAACATTACTCATCCATACAGAATTCGATCCCAAAAGTTCCGTGGTTTAAAGAGGTCAAATCCAGCAAGTATATCATTTCATCAATATGTCGTATGCGCATTGGGCACTGTTGCATCAAAAAACATTTATTAAAATTAAACATTGTAGAGGAAGCCACTTGTGACTGCGGATTAGAGGATGAAACGTTGAACCACGTTTTCTTTAATTGTGAAAGGTACCCCTCAAGAGAATTTTATTTCTCAGTAGCTTCGATAAATCCCCTCCCAACCAGAATAGAAACATTACTTATCAATATAGATCATAATACTTTAAACATTTTTTCCAAATTCATAAAAGAACATAAAATATTCATGTAACGCTTAAAGGGTTAGATCCCACACAGCTAGCTACCTATACACGTATGTAGGTACAAGAAAGCGGCGAGCAAGCGAGCCGTAGTTCACGCATTGCGCGGTCTCATTATATCATTTTTCAAACATTATAAATTAACGAAAATCTACCATATTTACGATTGAGTATCGATGCTGACGTTGAGGTCTTTAATGCCTAAGAACACCTCATAAAGGTGAAAAGGCAATAAAATAATAAAAAAAAAAAAAAATTCTCTGAATGAATCGACATTATTAAGCCAAGATGCGTGTACGAAGGAAAATTTTGTATGGTGTAGTGGACGTTTTGCATGCTAATAACACCAACTAGAGGCCTCGCAGCATATATGTTCCCATACATGGATTTACTCAGAATTCGGAGTAGAACATTTTATGTGAGTTTTGTGTGTGTGTGTGTGTGTGTGTGTCCCTTATAACTTTTGATCCGCTCAATTTACAGAGCCCAAATTTACAGAATATATAAAAAGTTATAGGCCTACAAAACTTTTATACTCAGTATTGTAAATTTTTGTTTCAGTCAGGGGTTACCAACTTTTGAAATTTTGGTTTATTTTTCCATATATCTCAGAAACCATAAAAGCTAGAATGCTGATAATTGGTATAAACATAGACAAATACAAAATCTCAAATTTGTTTTTTTTTTTTAAATTCCAGGGTTTCTCAAACATTTTTTATTAAGAAAAATATTTTATTTATGATAAATTTATGAGTTTAACTGCCTATATTTCCAATTTTTATAAAAATATCGAAAAAAGCCGAAACACCCCAACTAGAAAATTTAATTTTCTATAAAAAATATTATAATTGTGATAGCACATCTCAAATATTTTTTTACAATTTTTATAAAAATTGAATTTAGTGACGACATTGCTTCATACAATTTGTATGGTAGTAGCCTACACACAATATCTAAATAGTTTCATACTAATCTCCAAACATACATACATACATACCATCATGCTGTTTTCATATTCTGGGTAAGATCAAAGGACTGACCTCCATACTATCCTATCTTGACATACATACATACCTAGGTACATGTGTTGTATAGAAAACCAAATATCTTAAAATATTAAATAATTTGTATTTATGGGTTTATAGTTTGGTACTTATTCTTCAGCTATACGTACTATCGCTATCGACAGTTGGATCTCATGTGTTACATGCAACTAGTTTTAAAAGTATTTGCTTTTCAAAACCTAAATACATTTGTTAACAACATGTACCTACGTTTTGATATTAGTGTTGAGTACTATTTTAATTTTCATTCGAACCATTCTATAAATATTCAAATACGTTAAATTGATTGCTACCAAATTTTGATGGCACAGGGATGCGGTGTGCCATTTTTTTTTACTTTCATAATAGGTTGGATAGAAAGTCTTTTCGCATATAGTATGTATAAACTTGTAATGAAATATCTTTGGCTGTACCATTTGTATATGGCTGGTTTTGATGACATTAAAAAGGTTACATGTCAATAAAGAACCAAATTAGTATAATGTTGTTTCCAGCTATTTTTCATTTGTTTTTCTTTCTGTCAAAATGAGTGAATCTAATGAAGAAATTTGATACATTTAAAAATTTTATTACAAAAAAGGAAAAAATGCAATGCAAGCTGCGAAAAAAAATTTTGACGTTTATGAACCTAATGTAGTCAGTAAAAGTAGTAAAAAGTTTGTTTTCAATCTGAGAATTTTGATGTCAAAGATGCACCTCACTCTGGTTGCCCTGTTACTGATAAAATGGACGCCATTTTTGAAAAATTGGAGCAAGATCGGCATATCGGTAGTAACGACATAGCTTAGAAATGGGAATAGTCCACAAACAGTTTTGACCAATTTGAAAAAAGCTGGATATAAAAAAAGCTCGATATTTGGGTGCCACATGAGCTCATTAAAAGAAACCTAATGAACCGTGTACTCATTTGCGATTCTTTATTGAGACATAATGAAACCAAACCGTTTTTGAAGAGATTGATGACTGGTGATGAAAAGTGGATTATGTACTACAAGAATGTGCAAAAAAGGTCATGGTCATGGTCAAAGGTCGGTGAGGCTTCACAGACTGTAGCAAAACCCGGGTTGACTCGCAATAAGGTGATGCTGTGTGTATGGTGGGATTGGAAGGGCATTGTTCATTATGAGCTTTAACTGCCGGGCAGAACCATCGATTCAGATCTCTACTGTGAACAACTGATAAGATTAAAGCAAGAAGTAGAGAGAAAGCGGCCGGAATTGATCAACAGAAAAGGTGTAGTCTTTCATCATGATAACGCTAGACCACACACAGATTTAGCCACTTAGCAAAAATTAAGAATTTGGCTGGGAGGTGTTAATGTATTCACCATATAGCTCTGACCTTGCACCTTCAGATTTCCACCTGTTTCAGTCTCTTCGGAATTCTTTAGGCAGTGTCAGGTTAACATCAAGAGAAGACTGCCAAAATTACTTGTCGCATTTTTTTTATCAGAAGTCCCAAAATTTCTACAGCGACGGGATCATGTCACTACCTACAAGATGGCAGAAAGTCATTGAACAAAATGGCACTTATATACTTTAATTAAATGTAAATAAACTTTGAAAAAAAAAATGTATTGTTTTCATATAAAATGCGAATAAACTTTTTCCCCAACCTAATATGTCATGTCTATAGATTGTTAGTCTGTGGTTGTCATACTCAACTTACCCAGATTATTGAATTTTAATCCTTCAGTCATTAAGTAGCATGCAACAATAATATTTATTTTATAGAAAAAGTAAATACTGAAATTAGTGCAAGAATGTTTTGAATATATTATGTAAATTAAATGTAAGGGATAATTTTAACTTTCAATCTGCTTTTTAAACATGTTTCCTAAATAAAAATATTTATAGATTTATTTTTAAAGATCGAGATACGCTTTAAAAATATCAACAAAAAAATCACTAAGAATTATTTGTTTTAGGGCAACAGGTAAAAATATCAATAAAAGTAGCTGCTGCATTTTTGGTATTCAAAATATCGACTATCTCACAAATCCAGACTCTGGTAACAAGGAATCTGGTGTGTGCCCACTGGGACCCAGGATTAAGGGGGGCAGCTCTAAACCACACATTCTTTTAGTTTATGTACAAAATATAATCAAATATGGTTATTTAATGAATGACACAATTTGTGTAGAATGCACTATTGTATAAAGTGATCATTTAAACCAGTCCATTTCTCAGTTTCTCTTATGGAAAAATATATATTTCTTTTTTACGACAGAAACTGTTGTCAAATGTATTTTTATTACGAGTCATATTAAATTCAAGCTCAGACGGAGTATAGCACATGCATCTGTTAAAGCTATCCTTCCACTTTAACCAAAAACCACTAATTTTTGCTACAGTACTGATAAAAATAGAAGCAGGGGAATGGTATAGAATAAATGGACAAAACAGATGAATAAATATAGATTTTAAATCTCAATTACCATCTAATAATTTATAACATCTCAATAGAGACGAAGTTGGAATATTATAAAAGAACCAGGAACTCAAGGCACCTACAGGGCTGTCAAACGTTCACCAATTATTATGCCTTCTTATTGAGTTCCCATAACAATGTAATTTTGAAATTGATTGAATGAAAATAAACTGAAAAACACAATCGCCATCCATGAAGTAACGAAGAAACCTTTTTGTAATGCCATCTATTGTGAAATTGGTTTTTGTAAAAAGTGAAAGCAACAGATCTTATTCCTGGTTCTCCTATAATATATAACAACTTTGTCTTTATTCAGGTGACAAGGAAAAAAATCCAATGTTCATGTATCAAACCTTGAAGACTGTAGATCTCCAAATGATGGTGGCACAGTGGGAGCTTTGGGTTTGGAGAGGACTGGGGAAAGAGGCTGCTCCTCCACTTCAGTCGCCCAACCTTCATCTATCAGCATCTTGCCAATATCTATATCTACACCTGAACAAAATACTAAATTGTAATATAGGTAATATATACATCTCTAGTGGTGACCCAAGTCAAAATAAGAAACACAATAACATGGTTTAAATGTATATGCTTTTGTTACAATGTATCTACTATATTTTAAATATTCTAATTTTTTTTGGTTCTTATAAGTACAGTAGAGCCTCGATAATCCAATTACTAAAAATTTATACTTTGCTGGGATGTATGAGCGTTTGGATTATTTATTTATTCAAAGCTTTTTGAGAACATGTGCACTATGGCGGGCTTATTGCCAAATGGCAATATCTTCCAACCAAAAGTATTCATTTGGTGAAAAATATTGTATTTATGATACGTACCTACATTTTTATGAATACAACATATAATTAATAACATAATATAAAAATAAAACAATAAAGAAACGGAGGGAACAGGAGAGGGGGGTACAAGGATATGATAAGGAGACAAATTTAAGTGTTATGTGTAAGAAAATGATTCCTCAGATATCTTTTGAAAGTGGGAAGTGTTAATGAAACTCGAAGTTGCGATGGGATGTGATTATAGTATCTAGATAAAAGGTTTTTTTAAGTCAAACAAATTGATTGTCTTAATTTATTTTCTATGATTTCATCATTTAAGTTTTTTTTTTCTTTGTGTTTCTCTACAGCCCAAACTATAAGTCCGATTGACTTCATATTGATATCATATATTATGTTAAGTCCATAAATTAGAGCTTATTAGTTTTCCATATATATCCATTAACTTCTTCGAGTTTTTTTATATTGTTTGAACTTTTGATGCAATAAAAACCTTCAAATATGCATTCGAGGATTGTCAAAATTGATAGAAAATAAATCTATTGTCAGTTATATCAATGTTAAATAAATTGTATATTTTTATGAAAAATGTAGGTATAGGTATATATAACAGAAGTAAAATACGTTAATGTGTTATAAAAATACTTGGTTATAGTTCTATTGTTTTTATTAGATTATTGACGCGTTTCGTGCAAAGCACATCGTCAGAATAATGCTCTACAAGACTGAGACTAGTGGTTATATACAAAATTACATGACAGGTGTATAAAAATGTTGGTTTTTGAACGGTTGAAAAGAACGGTTGATGTACGGGAACATATATTGGACAAACAGGCCGTGCCTTTAAAACAAGAATTAAAGAACACATGGCATGCATTAGATTAAAGAAAGACACCTCAAATTTTGCAGAACATATAAACGAAAACAACCACCAATTTAATAGTGACCATAATATAAATATAATACATCGGGGAATAAAAGGGAGAAAACTTGACCGACTAGAAATATTAGAAATAAACAGAGTTAAAAAGGATCCACAAAAATTACTCATCAATAAACAAATTGATCATATATATTCACCATTATTGAAACCAATGGGTTAGACAGACATATACCTTCCTTTGTTGTTAAATGCATTAAGATTAAAATTAAGCAGTTCATAATTATAACTACCAAATAGCTATGAAATACATTGGTTTTAACCACACTTAAAAGATAACAATAAACCAATAAATACAATATTATTTACCTTTCGAATTTTACTGCTGTCGTTTCTTTTGTTACAGACCTAATGGACACAGGGGACTACAACCAGTGACCCAACTACCTTCACTGTATTAAAACGTAGATTTGTATAGATTCATTTGCATTATATAACTTCTTTTCAACCGTTCAAAAACCAACATTTTTATACACCTGTCATGTAATTTTGTATATAACCACTAGTCTCAGTCTTGTAGAGCATTATTCTGACGATGTGCTTTGCACGAAACGCGTCAATAATCTAATAAAAACAATAGAACTATAACCAAGTATTTTTATATTTTTTTATAACACATTAACGTACAATGGAGTTCTATCAAGAATTGTCGATCGACAAACTAAACTTAGAAGTAAAATAGTTTCTGTATGGGAAAATTGAGTGATCAACTTCATATTGTATTATTCTCAACTTCTATCTTCCTCAAGGGGTAGGCAGTGAGAACCGAACACCGCATTCTTCTATCTTGACACATACCTCGGTACAGGCTAAGCCAAGTGAAGTGGATATATATATATAATATGTAAAAAGTGATATTGTAAATTTTGTTAATAAAATAAATAAATAAATAAATATCCATCACCATGCTCATTGTCTCATACATGCTCGTCTTGCTAGTATTGCAATTTCTCAACAGGTATCATGTAGAAAGTACATACTATGATTTTTGTGACAATGTTTTTGGTGGATTGTGAAAACTTTTGTCCTCTACTTTATTGTGTGAATTCAATTCAATATGTTACGTATCATCATAAGTTTTATTTGTATAAGGCTTTTTAAACCTTAAATACTTACTATAAATAAAATGTATAAACATGAAGAACATACCGTCGTGTACATCATATAGTTTGACACCAGGAATTGGAGATCCTTCTCTGGAGTTTCTTTCTGTGGATTCTTCACTAGATGGAGGTTGAACTCTTTCCTTGAAGGCACATGTCCTGGACCATAATCTCTTCCATCTAGCCACCTGAATAATATTATTATTATAATTTAGATCTTGTTGGAATAAATACAATGGAGACATCCCTAAATGAAGATTCACTGAAGAGGTGTTTTTATTATTCTAGTAATTATAGTGTCATTAGTTACAATGTCACTGTAATGACACTATAAAGGCAAAATAAAAATTTATTTGATTTTAAAACGTAGATGATACAATACGAATTGTTCATCATTTATACAAAAATAGCAGTAATACAATATCGTATAATATATTTTACTAACAAAAGGTATAATCACAAGGTTATATAATGTTGATATTTATGAATGTAGAGCTCACCAAGCGAAATAATGGGGGTGATCTGTGCACAAACCAATTTCAGTTAGATTTTAATCAACCAATAAAAATCAGTTGATGATCAATATAGTGTAGTCAGTGTAGTGTATTAGGGACGTGTGTGTGTCACTATTGCCCTAAAATATATAACCATCAACTTGAAGGATAAAAATACAACATTTTCATATTGATATTTTGAATAGATATTTAGCTGGTGAAACAGCAAAATAGTTGATAGTAAATAATGTCATTACCTGTGTCAATTCTTCAAATCGTTCTATTGCCTTGGGCTGCCATTTGGTTGTGTCTTCTATGTCCTGTTCCTGGGGTCGAGGATGTGGTGCTACTCCAGCCAGGAAGCATTCGACGGCTTGGAACCTCAACTGTAACATGTCAGTGCGTAGACCGAGAAGCTCCTCCATTGCCACATATTCATTGTCTCCGTAGTCCACAAAGTGAACATCACACACTTGTTGACGACCATCAAATTCATTTGTTTTTATCTCAGCAACCTGACATTTGTAACAAATACATACATTTTATATACTTTCTTTATTTGTACATGGGTGGTGGCAGAGTGGTGTGTAACTCAACTTCTCCTGAACGGCTGAACCGATTTTAATGAATTTTATTTGTGTGTTAGAGTGGGTCCTTGGATGTTTTGAATTCACAATTCAAATAAAAAAATGTAACAGTGGAAATAGGGAATATAAAAAACATGACAAAAAATGTATGCTGGGTATTATGCTAACCAAGTATAAATTTTGAGATGTACAATAAAATGTGAAACAGGAGTTTCATTTATATCTTTATATATAGCTTACCCAAAAACGAAGCTAGGACGCTTATTGATGCATTTGTGGTGTCACGGCTAGATTACCGTAATGCTATTTATCAGCTTGATAGATTACAAACAGTTTTCAACGCAGCTGCAAGGTTGATATATGGAGCCGACAAAAGATGTCACATAACACCTCTTCTTAACGAACTGCACTGGTTGAGATGTCCAGAATTAGTGGACTATAAGGTATGCCTGATGGTGTTTAAGGCTCTGAACGACTTGGCTCCGCAATACATTCAAGAACTGTGACAGCTTACGTTGAGATCATCTGGATCACAGAGTACCAACACTTTAAAAGAATTGGACAGAGTCAATAAGGCGGCTTACTATGATTGCGGCTTTAGTGTGAACGGACCTTTAAAATGGAATAGATTGCCTCTTGACATACGTGGAGCTCAGAGCATTGACACTATCGGTAGACTTCTTAAGACTGCCTTGTTTCTGTGAGCCAACAAATAAGCTACAGTGCTCTTGGAGTGATCTTGTATCACTAAACAGCGCTTTATAAATTTGTTTTATTATTATTAAATATAATTCTTCTGTACGTGTGTATGTCACTGAACTTCTCCTAAACGGCTGAACTGATTTTGATGTAATTTTATCTATTATCATTTTCTGGTTTCCCATAAGAGCTGGGTAATGGAAAATACAACATCTTACATAGTTCACCACCCATTCTGAATGTTGCCTTTTTTTAGGTGAGACGAAACCGATGTGTGGGTATACACGCATGTGAAATGCATCCTTTTATAAGGTAATGTACACCTGTCGCTGGTTACCCCACATTGTGGGATAAGCCGTGATAGTGTGCGGCAGTTATTTTTATTTTTGCTAAACTAGCTAATAGCCAATGCTCGGGCAGAACAACGTCTGTGGGGTCCGCCAGTTATAAATATATATTTATGTTGTGATATCACATGTACAAATGAAGGCTTCTCAAGGCACTAACAGAGATTTTTTATTATTAAAATATAATATAAAACACTGTAAAATAAATAAGATGTTAACAGGGTATTTGTAAACTATTAACAGGAAAACAGTTTTGTATCAAAAGTACACTACTAGTTTCTTATTTAGTAACTACTGAAAATTTGCAATCCGTGAAACCGGTTATAGTCACAATAAATTATAATTGATTGTTTTATTTTATATTTTATGATCGAAGACTGCCTGTAACAAAATTGTAACCCAATACAAAATAAATGAACTGATGAATAAAATTCTACACAGTACAAAATGACTATTATATCAAATCAACGTACCTTGGCTCTATACCATTTCCCGTCGTGGCGGAACACAGCAGCTACCAATTGACCAACTTCTACATTCAATATCTACAAGGAAATGAAAATTTTATTGATAGAATTTAAAATAAAAATTTAAATTTAAATAAAAATTTATAAACAAATATGATCTATCCAATTTCGTGGAATAAACTTCCATATACTTAAAGAACAATAGACAGTGAAAGTGTATTTGAGAAACAGTCAAAAAATCATTTTGTAACTTAAGTTTTCTAGATAACTTTTATTTTCGATTTTCTTCTCTTCTTCATCTTGCTGTAGACTCATGAGTCTATTACCACACGATCGTCTTCGGGGGGTTTTTCTGGTTGATACTGTCCATTTGATACTTGTTGTAAACCTATTTGTGGGATTCTCGAATGCCTCATCCTCTGCACATGCTAATACCAGTATCGTTGACACTGTCTCTCCCATCTGACCTCACATACTTCACGAATTGTCGTGTTTCTTATTTTATTTTACTTTATATTATTGCTAAAGACCCTTGAGGTGAGAACTCAAAAATGGCATTATATAAATTATCCATTTATTATCCTATGACAGTAACATTCAAGACCTGCAGGGCTACTCGTTGATAACAGACGTTGATAACGACATTAGAGACTGTTTACGATACTCAAAAATATTGCTTTTTGCGGATGACGCTAAAATATATAAAACGATTTCAAGCTTGCAAGACTGTTTGGAACTCCAATCCGACCTCGATAGAATTCACAATTATTGCATTAACAACCAGTTATTCTTGAATACAGAAAAATGTAATGTAATCACTTTTACCAGAAAAATCAACAAAATAATTTATACATACTCTATAAATGGTGAACAATTAGAATATAAAAAGGAGATAAGAGACTTGGGAATCATATTGGATGAAAAATTTAGTTATGTCCAGCATTTTGAGAGTGTGTGTAAGCGAGGATTCAACATGCTCGGTCTCATATTAAGAAGCACCAAATCATTCAAAAATCCCATGTCCTTGGTGGTGTTGTTTAACTCCTTGGTTAGAAGCGTGCTTGAGTTTGGAGCTGTCATATGGAGTCCTAATTACATAACCCACATTGAGGCACTTGAAAAACCCCAAAAAAAATTAATTAAACAGCTGAATTTTAGGAATAGAATCCATTTGGAAAACTACAGAATTAGCCTTCAACACTACAAACTGAAATCATTGGAGTCTAGAAGACTTGTGGCTGACTTATGTTACTTGCACAAGATAGTTAATGGTGGAGTAGATAGTCCGAGTATGTTGCAGCTGCTTCCCTTTCATTGCCCTCAGAGAATAGTCAGGAACCCATCTTTATTTTACATTGACACACCTAGGACTAATTACTCACGCAATTCATTCGTTAATAGAGCATGTTATTGTTACAATAAAAACTGTATGAGTGACCCTAGGCTTGATATTTTTACGTCTAGTCTCTATACATTCAGAAAATGTTTGATGGAGATGGTTAAATTTTAATTGTATTTTGGGTATGCCTGCGCTGGGACTGATCTTTCGACTGACCCGACAACTTGTTTTTCCAAAAGGGAGCTAATCCCTTCCTCTCCTCCTCCTTTTCCCCTCCTTGACCCTTCCCAAACCCTCTTGCAATGCTATATGTAGGTTCAATAGTTTTTAATTTATTCAAACTTTTTATTCATAATACTAAATAAGAACATTGTAATTGGCGTTATGAAAATTTGTAATTTTTATATTTTTATATAAAACTCAAAGCTGTAATGTTCATTCAAATAAAAAAAAATAACAGTAATTGATGACTCATTGATAACAGTAAAATTAACAGTAAATCAGCTTCAGACTCTAGCAATCTTTGGGGCTCAATTTATTGAATAATAATATTCATTTATACAACAATTAATGACAATTTCATAGGATACTAACAATTTTTTGTGAGTAGATGTAGAGAAAGATTAAGATTGTATTATAATCAAGTACTGATTTATACATTTTTAAGATTAAGGCAAGCTAAGAACGTGTCATGAGTAACCCCCCTGCTCTCATGTCAAGTGACTCAACATCGCTCAATGTTTTAGTGTAATATTTCGAGTGTTTCATTAAGAAATCAATTATTTGGCCAACCACAAGTGGGACAAGACTGGCTTCAAAGGCAGATCGCTTGATTTTCCAACTACAATATCCTTCTATCACCATAAAACATTCAAACTCTTTTCCTATGGTCCACTCTTGCCCGTTTGGTAACACAGACAATACACATGATTATGGATGAAGGTGGTATGCGTTAACTAAATCATTATTTAAGTTGAGTAGTATTTAATATTGCATTGAAAAATTTTGAGTTATAATTTCAAAGTTTAATAAATACTAAATGTGAATTGTTTGTTTGTTACCTTGTGTAAATCTCTGTTTTCGCTGTTTGAATAGTAGACTGTCATCTCTTCAACAAGTTTATCCAACTTCTCAACCTGAGGTCCAACAATCTGCAGCCAGAAGCGAGATGGAGATGATATGGCCGACACAAATACCTCTAGGAGAGTTCCACCGCCACTTACTGAATCTACATACAAGGACTAACTATTTATTTATGTTTTTTAACAAATGCAGATTTTACATATTTACAAATGCAGTACATAAAATTATCAGTTGATCTGATTATTTCAAAACATCTGACACCAGCGCCATAGGTTTTATGTTCATTTCAAAAGTTTTGAACTTTGTTTTTACTATGGATTTGTGAGACAATTTATTAATATCGTAATTAGTAACTAAGATTTCTTTTATAACACTTCCTTGCACCCTGCGCAAGTGGCGAGTTTATTGCCGCATGTCATTTTCTTCCAACTAACCAGTGTATCCAGCCCAGAGAAGCAATATTTGCGTGAGAAATATATTTAAATAAATTTCTCCTCTGTTGGGAATCGAACCCAGAATGCCCGCACAGAAACCGAACGGCTTACCAACTGTGTCACGGCGGTCGGCGTTTTATCTCTATAAATAAATTCAATTTCATAAATGCGAACTTCCGCGTGTTAATGTGATTAAATTAAAAATTAATAATATAGTAAAATTCAAATTGAAATGTAGTGTCGCCTGTAGTTTTTCAAATTAAAATAAGATAATAATATAGTTACTTGTACTGTTATATTTTTCTGTGGTGTTAACAGTCTTGACTGGTTCAGGAAAATGTCCTCGTGGTTCACGTCGAGTACTTTCATCATCTCTAATTTTTTGTGCCATGACTACCTGGAATATTTATAACAAATAAATACATATTATTGAATTATAACAGACAGCGATTAAGAAATCAATAAAATCTAACAATCCAATAAAGATTTTGTAGTATATAATCTTTCATATAAAAAACCGACTTCAAAATGAATGTATGTCAATGTATTAAAAATGTGGTGTTGGGTTCTCTCTGCCTAACCAACATTTTGATTATATAAAAATAGAGCTTACCTAACTGTCTAACTTGTTTCATTACTTTGATCCTAGACTCTGGTTGTTAGCAAACCTTACAACTGAATACCTGGTTCAGTAAGAAATAGACTTGACTAAGGTGAAGTACTGCCCACCTGGACCCTGGCATACGCTGGTATGCAGGAGCAGTTTTGCTTCCCTTATACACCAAGATTGGACAAATCACTCCTTGGGGGATCATTGTGGTGTGGTGCTAGGTCTTTTCTTACACTGTCAAGAATCTACAAATCGCTCTTTGGGAGATCATTGTGGTGAGGTGCTAGGTCTTTTTTTACACTGTCAAGAATCTACAAATCGCTCTTTGGGAGATCATTGTGGTGAGGTGCTAGGTCTTTTCTTACACTGTCAAGAATCTACAAATCGCTCTTTGGGAGATCATTGTGGTGAGGTGCTAGGTCTTTTCTTACACTGTCAAGAATCTACAAATCGCTCCTTGGGAGATCATTGTGGTGAGGCTATTGATTGAAAGGTCAGATAGTGGCGTTCAGTAAACACACTCGTCACTGGAGAAAAGAAAGTACAATTCAATCCACCAGCGACCGTGCAAGGAATAGTCTATTATAATACTAGATATAGTCAACAATTTGTTTAAAAAATAGGAGGATGATACCATAAAAGAGAGAAAGTCTTCTAGTACGTAGTGGTTAGCGGCCAAACTGTAGGACATTGACTGACCAAAGCTCGTCATAAAAGATGATACAATATGTCATCTTACCTACTCACCAGGGCCTTACTCAAGAGAAGACGAACATTTTTTTTATATTTTCTTGTGTTATTCAATGTGTAGTATTTAAGTCCATTATTCAGGATAACAGGTAGTCTATAATATACCTCTACCAATCACAACCAGAATCAGTTACCGTTATCTCAGGTCAGTCATATCATGTAATCGAACACTGCATTATTCATTACGTCTCACTATAGGTACAGGCCTACAAATCAATACACTTAAAAAGAATTATGAAGGTACATACATATTGTTCGATGATGTCTTTAGCAACCTGTATCTGTTGTGGAGTTCCAGCAATATAAACTTTTTTCTGTGAAGCTGGACCATTGTCATACTCCTTCTGTTCCATCTTCACTCGGGCTCCACTTGTGTGACAAATATCACGGATGTTCTCTCCACCGCGTCCTAAAACCAATAAGTTTTTCAAATGACCATTGAACGTCATTCCTCTTTTGATGACAATTTTTTTTAGGAATGGATAAAAGCATTATAAATAACTGTGTAGTTTGATAATATATTTTATGTAAATATAATTACAGTCGAACTTGGTTGATAAGAAGAAACAAAAAAAAACATTAATCCATTCAGCGCCATTGCAAATTAAAAAATTTTAGACTTCTTTACTGAAGCATTAATGCAAATGTAAAGACATATTTTTCCACATATCTTATATTTTTTATCAAAAAAAAATATACATTACTCTACACCTTATAGTTTGCTAGAAATATAAGATAAATGACGAAAATCGGTGTATGCTAATTATTTTTCTACAAGAATATAAAAAGAACATGTAATTAAAAAGTTAAGGAATATTTATCTTCATTAATATCCAAACTATCAAAGTATTTTTTCTCAAAATAATTCGATTAGTAGTAATGATGGAATATCTAATTTAAAAAATAGGTACGCTAATAACAGGTGCCCCTTTAAGTATTATTTGCAAGGAGATGATGTTTCAGATTTCTAATTTTCATGGTCATTTTCACCACATTAATTCTACTTTCATGTGTCTTCTTATGTGTCCATATCTCACTAGTAGGTATACATTATAGTCGATACAACTATTGAAATATGAATTTGTATAAATTGAATAAAATACCAATAATTTTTCCCGTCGTCCACGATGGAATGGTGATGGTAATTTGCTGAGTGGGAATGTGAGCCGACACACAATTCTGTATGAGGGCCTCGGCCAAACTGATGGCTTCTGATGAACCTTCAATCAAACAATCTCGCTCATCCTGTTCTCCCTTACCACCACTCCCACCAACTGTATTGTGGAATGATATGTGGGCACCACTCTTGTTCTGAATTTCTTTGATGTTGGAACCACCTCGACCTGCAAAATATTTAACAAACACATTTATCATTACTGGGATGCGTTCAGTCTTCAATGTACCTGAAGTTGCAGATTATGGCGATTTTTAAACCAAACTCACCGAGGGCTTTTGAGCAGCCTGGGGCATTTTAAATGTCATATGTCATTTATCATACATGTGTCCTTTTAGGTTATATTTTTTGGGCAGTAGACTAAATACTTATATGTGACCTAATATTGGAATATTTTTCTTTAATTAACCTCTTTGTGAATGCACATTGTCATCAGATATAACGTAAACTGACATAACAGACACCACAGTAAAAATAGAAGTAATCTTACCAAAGATAAAATAGAAGTCAACAGATACTATAACTGTCAGAGCATTTTTCACCTGACAATTTTACAGAGCATTTGGAGTGTACATTCGACCTTCAATCTGAACACGACAGAGTGTCACTAAATGCACTCGGCATTCAGTCTTAACGCACTCCTGAACAATCTTGCTGATCCACCACTTAACTAATCGGCTACTATGCATTGATTTATTTGTAGTTTATTAATAAAAGTATCATGTCCTCAATTTAGCATACAAATATTTATGATTCTTAACTCATTTTACTTACATTCTTTTTCTTTAATGACCCTATAGCCCAAATCGAGTTTTTACCTCTTTCAATGTCTACCTCCAACTACTTCATAGTACACATAATCCAATTGAGATTGTACTGTACTACACTATGATTTTGTTCATATTTGTATATATTGTCAAGAAACATGAATGATATTTCAAGATACAAATGTAATGGAAAAAAAAAATACTATTCCATACCACATTATTTCTTATTTTTTTAACTATCCTCATTTCCAGTCTTGATGCCGACACCTATGAGTAACAATCTACAAGCTGTCACACCAAACCTATCTAACCGTACTTCTCTCCTTGGAAATTTTCCCAAGTTATTTGCCGATATTTATAGCAAGATTGTTCTCACCGATGTACGCAAGGATCCTGGATCAAAGAGTACGAAAGGTTACTGAATGCAAGATATGGGATGTCCAAGGAGCGTTTGTGGGCGGCAGAGGATGTATAGACCAAATTATTTCTCTACGAATGGTCACAGAGAAGGTTCTGGATAAAAACCAGAAACTGTTCTGTACCTTTATAGACTTAGAAAAGGCATATGATAAAGTTGTTAGAGAAAAACTATGGGATATACTATCAGCGTATGGAGTGAGGAGTAAGCAGATACGCGCAATGGCGTCATTATATGAGAACAGCGAAGCATGTGTTCGTGTCAATGACACAGTAACATTGTGGTTCTCAATAAATAATGGCGTTAGACAGGGATGCGTGCTGTATCCATGGCTCTTCAACCTGTACATTGACTTCTGTATAAGAGCCCTTAAGGATGAAAGCAAGGGTCTGAAACTGACTAATGTAATAGTGCGTGATTTGATGTATGCAGATGACAAAGTACTGTTAGCTGAAAGTATGGAAGAGTTACAGTATCTTGTAAGCATGGCATATGAAGGATGCATAGAGAACGGTCTGAGAATGAATGCCAGCAAATCAAAGGTAATGGTCTTTGAAAAGAGTGAAAGCAGAACAGCGTGTAAAATAAGAGTAGAGAATGAATGGCTCGAGCAAGTCGACGAGTATGTATATCTGGGAAGCGTGTTTCAACGGAATGGACGATCTGATAAGGATATCGAAAGAAGAGTTATGGCAGGAATCAGAGTGAATGGAGCACTGAGACCAGTTATGAATGATTGCAACATATCAAAGGCTGCCAAAGTTGCCATTCATAACGCTATCTTAGTGCCAACATTGACGTATGCAAGTGAAACCTGGACATGGCAGAAGTCCCACGAAAGCAGAATAAATGCTGTTGAAATGAGATCGCTAAGAAGAATCTGCAATAGAACGATGTATGACAGGGTAAGAAATGAGAATATAAGGAAAGAATGTAAGATGAAGAAAAATATCATTAATAGAATGAAAGTGAACACACTGAGATGGTTTGGCCACATGGGTAGAATGAATGAGGAACGCCTGACACAAAGAAAATATACAATGCGGATAGGATTGGATTGAGAGGCCGGGGCCGCCCAAGAAAGGGATGGCACGACCATGTGAATGATATTCTGAAAGACGGAAATGTTGGAAGCACGTACAATAGACGAACATGTATGAGACGATGCATGAATGTTGACGAGGCGATGAATGTGTGCCAGGATAAAAAGATATGGTGTTCGGTTCTCTCTGCCTACCCCGTAAGGGACATGGCGTGATGGTATGTATGTATGTATTGTTCTCACCGATAAGGCTGGGAATGACATTTGAGGGCAGACGAATCCTTTTGCTCTTCTTGGTGGTTGTGAGGACCTTGTCTTCCTCCTTGTTGAGAAGTAGATAGAGGAGCACACCAGCAACTCCACACAAAGACACCCCCACCACAATGGGAAGTATCACACTACCAGTTCGCATTGTTTCAATACACACTTCTGAAAACATCACAACACGTATTACAAAATATTAACAAATCATACACTTATTGAGTCATATTAAATAATAATAAACACTTCCTTGCACCCTGCGTAAGTGGCGAGTTTATTGCCATATGGCAATTTCTTCCACCTAACCAGTGTTTCCAGCCCAGAGAAGCAATATTAGCATGAGAAAATAATTTAAATAAATTTCTCCTCTACTGGGGATCGAACCCAGGACGCCTGCACAGAAACCAAACGGCTTACCAACTGTGCCACGGCGTTCGGCAATAGATACAAAACAAAAAGGCAATCGTGGTTTCACTGGATTTATGAATCCAGGCCCACGAGCACAGGCAATCAGAGTACCAGCCAGAACAGGCAAGCCATATGGGCTTGCGACCATGTATGCGGGATTAAGGGGCCCCTTTATGACTCAAGTCACGCTCACCACTCACTCACCAATCTCCGACTGATACTCTACTCCCCTGTGTAACCAAATCCAACAGTATGCGGATAATGCTGCTTTTACCACCCTATCCAAAAGTTCTTTTATTTTACCTCTACGGAGACCCAGGTCTTTGAAGTAGGAATATAAAGATTTTGCGGGCAGGCCTCTCGTCCCCACCAAATCAAATGAACATAAAATATCCGTAAAAATATATATAAATTCCAGACAAGTTGGCAAAATAAATTGATAATTCCCAGATGAAAAAAAATTACGGTGTTAGCATTCCGAAAATATTCAACACACTTCCATGTATAAACTTGATAAAATATCCTCAGTTAAAACTCTAGTAAAAAATTTTATAGAAAAAGGTAATTAAAACATGTAACACATTTATTGTGAACAGCTGTGTGTGTTTGTATATGTATAGCAATTATTCCTGGATATCGGCTTCTTTTCGTCCATTTCGACGAAACTGTCACATCTGTCATTTCCTAAACTGGTCATACACAATGTGAACACAAAGCAACTGACAAGAAAAAGAAGCAGATATCCCGGAATTATTCATATACTTATATCGCTATATAACCCGCATATTGTAAAAAATTGAGCACATTGAGAATTGAGTACAATGTATTTTTTAACATGACTATGAAGGGGACACCAGCTATTACGATTTAGGTCCATTATACTCTTCCGAAGAAGTACACTACGTAGCATTGGGGAGGGTTTGCAATATACTCAGGAAAATACCCGCATTAAAAGAAGGTAAAGAATTCGAAAGATGGTTCCACAGCCGGGCTACTGTGTTAATGAGAGATTGAGAAGCGACTGGTTCATGTAAATTGAAGGTTATATGTGTATTTGTGTGTACCTTTATGTGTTTATAACCATATGTATGTACTGCCAAAGAGCTGTTTCATAGTTTGGTGTATTTGTGTGTACCTTTATGTGTTTATAACCATATGTATGTACTGCCAAAGAGCTGTTTCATAGTTTGGTATATTTGTCTGTACCTTTATGTGTTTATAACCATATGTATGTACTGCCAAAGAGCTGTTCCATAGTTTGGTTGGAAAATATAATTGTAATTTTATTTTATAGGTATTTATAATTTTAATACTGTAACTTGAGGAATGTAACATTTGTACTTGATTTATTTGCATGGGAAACTCACTCACTGATAGCCTTTAGGGTAGTAAATTTAACAATTATTCTGTAAAACTTATTTAAAATAAATAAGAAAAATAATAAAAAGAAAAACAAAACAATACACAATATTTTTCAAAACAAGTTGAGAATAATAAATAAAGCTCTTTAATTATTGTTTGTGGCCACACTAAATTAAAAAGTTTAATTAGTTTAACTTCAACACATGAAAATAACACAAGATGATATATTGAAAGTAAATAAATGCAGTGAAAATGTGTGCTAAAAATATTGAAGAACAAACATTGAAAAACATCTTAAAAAATTAATAAAATGGCTTAGGTACATTATTTATGTGATATAACTGTAAAAGAGCAGTCCACATGTAGCATTCGTGCACCAAAATTACTCAAGATATGTGCTTTTTTCGGGTATTAAATTTTTAATATAACAAGAGAGAAAATTAAAACTTAATTTGAAGAAATATTACAACACATTACATAAATGTGCACGGAAAAGTACAAAAATAATAATTGCAGCATCTCTTGCGTCATTCAGGATTAAATTTATCGAAAGCAAAACACGGTATTAACTATAACGCTATTACCGGCTGTATAATGCCAGTTTGGCCTGGATTACAGCCAAGATTGTAAATAAAAGGTTTATAAACAAATACAAAGCAAAATACTTAAATAGTTACATTTGAATGTATTATTATAAATGTTTAAAGCACATGACATTTATGTTTACATTTTCTTAAAACCGTTAAATAACTAAAATAAATATGACATAAGTGAAGGAGCAATATTCATGGTCAACGACAAAACGACAGATAACTAACAATAGTTATTAAATACAAAACTTAAAACATGATGATCAATTTACAATAATATAGCAAATTTAGAAAAAAAATCCTTTACCTCAGTGAATTAATGACGACTTACTTCACCCACAAAATTCTAAATAAAGTTTTCGTTCGGAAACATTCGGAAATCGCAAAGGCAAGTGTCAATGTGTGCTGCCATAACAAGACATTGATATATTGCTAGTTTTCCCTAATATTCAGTTTATTTAATAATTCATAAATTAGTACTTACCACTGTTATAAAACTAGTTGCATGTAACACATGAGAACCAACAGTCTATAGCGATAGCAGTATGTATAGTTGAAGAATAAGTACCAAACTATAAACCCATAAATCCAAATTATTGAATATTTTAAAATATTTTGTTTTCTATACAACACATGTAGGTATGTCAAGATATGATAGTATGGAGGTCAGTCCTTTTTTCCTACCCAGAATATGAAAACAGCATGATGGTCTGTATGTATGTTTGGAGATTAAGTAACAAGTCTTCTTAGTTAGTGTGTATAGGCGACTGCCATACAAATTGTATGAAGCGATGTCGTTGGGGTGTTTCGGCATTTTTCGATATTTTTGAAAACTTTGGAAATATAGGCAGTTAAACACAAATTTATCATAAAAAAATGTTTTTCTTAGAAAAAAATTTTTGAGAAACTCTGGAATTTTTTGAAAGAAGTATTTTGAGATTTTGTATTTTTCTATATTTATACCAATTTTCAGCGTTCTAGCTTTAATGGTTTCTGAGATATATGGAAAAATAAAGTAAAAATTCAAAAGTTGATAACCCCTGACTGAAACAAAAATTCAAAATTCTGAGTACTAAAGTTTTGTAGGCCTGTTATTATTTATATAGTCTGAAATTTTGGGCTCTGTAAATTGAGCGGATCATAATTTATAAGGGAACACACACACAGACACTAAATGTCCTACTCCGAATTCTGAGTATATGCTGCGAAGCCTCTAAGTTGGTGTTTTTTGACTTCAAAGTTGGAAAACCCGTGAAAAATGTAGACCGTGCATACAAATCTCGCGTATCCTGGCTTGAAACTTTGTCGATATGTTAAGAGAACAAAGTTCTCTTGAACAAATCGACAGTTGGAAAATAATCCACAATATCAAACATGAATATTAAAAATTGATTTGATTGAAAGTTGTATTTTATTACTCAGCCAGAATTTTATCAAGCGGAAAACCAAGCGGACATAAAATTTTTTTTTTATCGCGTATTGTTATTTGTTGTTGTAATAAAAAAATGATAGAGTAATAATAAAAAAAATACTTATCTTCTCGATGCTCAAGTGACGATTTTATTCCTAAGTGACAATTTCTTCAAATCAACTGTTTTTCCATTCCAGAGATGCAAGAATTTCATGAGAAATTATTTTGAATAAAATTTTCCACTGCTGAACGCCCGCACGGAAACCAAATGACTCACCACTATGCTACGGCCACCGAAATTATTATGTAGAATATAAATAGAGTGCAAGCAATAAAGAAGAACAAAATTGAAAATCAATAAGCCGCAAGCCACACTTAATCATAACCATATTTTTTAATCATAACCACTTAATCATATTTCTCTTTTACTTTTCTTAGGCAACCCCGTTTTTCCTTTACAAATCAATACAATATTTCTTAAAAGTAGTACTATGGAATTTATTAACTCACTAGGCAGAAGCAAATAAATTGAAATATGAGCTTTCAGTGGTCAATGCTTCCCCCCACTCCCCCCCCCCCTTCCTCCGTTCCCATCCTGTTTTCAAAATGTTTTCTCTTGTAATACTTTAATTGGCAATATAAAAATTATTATGGTATTTTAGTATATTTTCTTTTGTTTGCCGTTGTATTCTATGAAATAAATAAAATAAAAATAACAAATCAATACCTACTAGTAATATTTTTTTCTCTCGGCTGAAATAAGAAAATATTTTGTCAATTTATATTTTATTATTTGTGTTGTTCAGACTTTTACGTTTTCATAATAAATCGAGTCAAGAATATGCTTTAATCAGAATAATATATTGATATATACATAGGTATTATGATCAAAATATTACCATGGGTTATGGTAGCATAGAAGTCAAACATCTATTATTTTGTTTCAACAAAATACCTTGATTCTTGGAAAACTTTCTCTTATAATGGTTTTATCATATTAACGGGTCTTTGGGTCCTTAATGTGTTTAAACAATGCTTATATTTTGTAAATATGTCATTTCTAATAATTTTATATTCAATGCATATTCCTGGAACTTTATACTTTCTAACTTGGTAGGTGAAATGGAGGCTTCCTATTGGTAGATGGTAGAACGCGCCCCGCCGCGCGGTGGGGTAGCTCCTCCCCCCCCTGTCTCCAGCGGTGGACGCGATAGCTGGTTTGAATCAGTATTTGAGTGGACGCTTGGTCGAGATAGACGAATTTTAACTCACGCGTACGAAAGATAACTTATATATTTTTTTTAAAACAAACGTAGACCGCGAACGTTGAAAGAGAAAATCTTATCTCTGCGAGGCGTCTGCTTGAAGCTCAGCATTAAATTTCATATTTGCATGGTAGTGCATAAGTGTGTTTCAGGTCCATACATAACCAACGAGGGGTGAATTTAAGATAGTTTAAGTTAATATTAAAAATAACTTTTAATAATAAAAATAACTTAAATAATCGCATAATAGTGACTAAGTGTGTTTCAGGTCCATACATAACCAACGAGGGGTGAATTTAAGATAGTTTTAAGTTATTTTCAATTAATAAAAAGTGATATTATGTAGTGTAAGTGTTTCATCTACAGACCCGTAACGAAAGCAGCGGTTGGTAAGATCTTTCTGATTTATTATTATTTGTTTTCTTTGCTCTGAACGTTTCGTTTCGTAATTTATTTTAGCAAGATTGTCATCAATATTACACGTGCATATCATGTATTTGATTATTCTTTTCAGCACTGTTATTCTTTGTTCCACGTGTATTTCCTGTATGTAATAATTCTTTTCAGCGACCGTCATCACTGGTTTTCTAATTAATTTTCTTCTTAATTTTACAGCAATTTTTACTAACCGATAATTACTATTACGCGTGTATTTCTGTCAATTGAAGCATTGTTTTAATTTATACTCTCAACACGTTCTTTCGTCTCCACCATATTTAATTATTGTATTGACTAGCCGGCATTTAAACACTTATCAACGCTCTTCTTTGTTATATGCGATAACAATTTGGCGCTATCCAACGTGTAGCCATTTTTAAAAACAGTAGTTTCTATCGAACCACCCTGAGGTTTTGAGAGTTTTCTTTTCGTTTGAAGTTTTTTTTCTCGTATTAATTAAAAAAAAATGTTATTTCAACTTGTTTTTCGTTTATTTAAATATATTATTTTCGGAGTAGTAGAGCGTGAAAACGATGGCGGCGGAGGGGATAATAGACGGGTTACTAGGGCTAGAATAAATGATAATGCAAGCCGCGATATTCCAGAACCCCCAAGAAACGATAGCCCGGGAATTGAACATTTATTCCCATATTTACAACGTCGCGAACTGGAAGATACGTTCAGCGGTCTTCCAGAAGAAGACCCTGTTTTATTTATCACGGCATGCGAAGCGTTTTTCGACCACATATTTTGTTCTCCTGCGTCAATGGTCGGCCGTGCGTCTCAGAGGTTGCGAGGAGAAGCCAAGCGTTGGTGGTCTCCTCATGCGCAGGGTAAATGGACATGGGATGAATTCAAAGGTTTTTTAATTGGTAGATACGGAATAGACGTTGCCCGGTCTTCGCTTATGGCTAATTATTATGGTGACCGTCAGCGTGCGGATGAGGGTGGAATCGCATTCCTTAAGCGGAAGGAAGCGGTTCATATGCGGCTCTTTGGAACGGCTCCGTCGGATGCTTCATGCTCCGACTTAATATACCTGATGAGAGACACGTATCGCAACATTTTAGATGTCGGAGTGATTTTCGGAAATTTTACGTTCACGTCGCTTAAAGAAAAAGTAATGATGATTGATTTCCCCCGACAAACGTTGTTTCAGCCAGTTGCCGAACGTAATCATGAAAATAGGAATACCCAACGTGACAATTCGTGCGAAAGCGGTAATAACTATAATACCTCAACGTACCGGCAGGATAATTATAATATACGTCCAAACAACCGTAATGCGAATTCGCGCCCTAATAATAATAACCCAGTAAATAACAGAAAACAGTTACCAAAATGTCAATTTTGCCCTGGTCGTCATTTTAATAAAGATTGCGTGGAAAGAAACGAGTTTATCGCATCGGCATCGGGAAACGCTCGCCGCCCCGACAGGAACACAAATTACGGACCTCGACCTGTCGCGGGCTCCCGAAGAAATTAAACCTGCGTTCCACCAGGTTAACAAACGTGGAACTGGCGCCCTGTACTGATAATGAGAATGCTATTAATATGATTGAGTCTGTTGATGAGGTAATAGTAGAAATAGGCGATCAAAACTCTGAAGGTTTTACTGAGATGGTGGTAGAGGCTGATGTGCATAGAGAAGATGATGAGGATAGCATTGAAACCGCGGAGGCTAATAATGATAAGGCAGGTTACATACGAGATAGTTCGAAATTCGCGTCGGAGGTAGAGTTGGTAGATATGTTGAACGATAGGGAGTTGATAGTTGCGTCAGGTACGTCGGATGATGAGAAGCTGGTAGTTGCGTCAGAGGAGTTCGAAGAAAGGAAACCGGTTGTCGCGCCGGATCACAAGTTAGGTACTGCAGTAGTTGCGCTGGGTAGTAATGAGATGGCGAAAGTGATGAGTAGGTACGAAGAGGAGTACAGTGACGGAATTTGCGAACTAGAACATAAAGTAGACGGTGTATGTGCGATTGGTAAAGTTAGCCTCCCACGGATAAGCGTGACGATCGATGATCGTCTCTATGTAGCGTTAGTAGACTCTGCCGCCTCTCACAGTTTAATTCGTGCGGATTTAGTACACAAGTGTAGAAGAAAATTTTGTGATGTAAAGAGTTTAAATCTTGCACATACTTCGGCCAAAATGACGGTAGTAGCGAAAGCGGAAATAGACTGCTCGATAGCAGATGTTAAGATGAAAAATGAAATTTTAGTAGTAGACGGCCTACGAGATGACGTAATATTAGGTATAGATTGGTTAATAGCGGAACACGGCGTGATTGATTTTATTCGTGGAGCATTGTATTTCGGCAAGAAGGAAAGAATTACGGCATATTTTCATTCGACGAAGCGTCAACCAAATTTAACTAACGTACAATTACCAAATATTACGAACGACTTATCTAATGCGAAAAAAAATGAATTAAATAAAATATTGCGAGAATTTAATGCTTTATTTACCCCATATGCAGGCCCTGCTCGCTTGCAGCCGCACGTTATCCGGCTGAAAGATGAGACACCCATTCGTATCCCACCGTACCGTTTATCAGACGCTAAGAAACGTAATTTACATAAACAAATCGAAGAAATGTTAACTGATGACGTAATAGAAGCGAGTAGATCTCCGTATTGTTTTCCTATCGTGATGGCTCCGAAAAAGGGAGATAATGATTATCGTATCTGTGTAGACTTCCGTCGGCTAAATGACGTCACCGAGGGCGAGGTCTCCACTTTACCGGTCATCCATGAAACATTAAAGGATCTCGGGAACGCAAAGATATTTTCCACGTTAGATTTAATAAAGGGGTACTGGCAAGTGCCTCTCGATCCTGCTTCTAAACCTTATACGGCATTTTCTACTCCTGACGGTGCGTTATATCAATTTAAGGTTATGCCCTTCGGTCTTAAGGGAGCCCCGAGCTGCTTCCAGAAAGCGATGTGTCAGCAGGTTCTTGCCGGTTATCTAAGAGAATTTTGCATTGTATATATAGACGATATTGTAATCTATTCTTCTGACTGGGAGAGTCATCTTCATCACTTAAGACTGGTTTTTGAAAGGTTAGATCAGTTCGGGTTGAGATGCTCGCCTGATAAATGTAAATTAGCCACGTCAGAAATAGAGTATTTGGGACATGTTGTTACTGCGGAAGGAAATTATCCTCAAATGTCTCATTGCAAGGAGATTTTCTCTGCACCAGCTCCGCGAACTCGTAAAGAACTACGTGGCTTCTTAGGACTGTGTAATTGGTTACGAGAGTATGTACCGCGATTCTCTGAGATTGCTGCTCCGTTAACCGATTTATTAAAAGTTAATCGGCCATATCGGTGGAATAGCCAAGCCGATACCGCTATGCGTAATGTTAAGTTGGCTATGTCACAACCGTTAAAATTGTCATGACCCGATTTTAATCGCGAATTTATTTTACAAACAGACGCGAGTAAGTTAGGTATTGCGGCCGTATTATATCATCCACGCTCTGACGGAGAACGGGATGTTATATCATATGCGAGTATGCGTTTTTCACCGGCCGAACAAAAATGGCATTCGAATGAGCAGGAAGCGTTTGCGGCCGTGTGGGCCATTAAAAGATATCGTCCGTATTTAGAAGGACGATCGTTTAAGCTACGTACGGATAATAAAGCATTAACGTGGTTGAATACGGCGAAAAATGATAGGGCAAAGCTCATCAGATGGGCACTCCTCTTACAGGAATTTGATTTTACAGTTGAACACTGTCCCGGTCGTAAAAATGAACTCCCTGATGCGTTATCCCGGAATCCCGAATCGTCCCCAATAGTAACGGAGGCAGACACAAAAGATTTAAGTCGCATGATGTACCCATCAACGGAAACGAATGAGATAACGGCACAAGTACATCAAACGGAAGATGAAACGGAGGTGACGGAGGACCAGCCAGACGCGGTTGAGTCATCCGACGATGTTGAGGTAGTAGATGTAAGTCTTGCGGAAGAAATACGGTTACGACAGAAAAGAGATACCGACGTACAACGACGTATAAATAGGTTGCGTATATTATTATCTCGACCAAATACATCGACGGCACGTCACGAACAACAATATTTACGTGATTATGCGTTATTAGGTGATTATCTTTGGAGAAAATTTGCGGATGATGATATGCGTTTATTTGTACCCCAATCGATGGTTTTGAAGGTTATATCTACGTATCATGATAATCGTGTGGCAGGTCATCCCGGAGCTAAAGAAACGACTCGGGCTGCGGCACGCCATTTCTTTTGGCCGAACATGCGTACTGACGTTGAGCAATATGTGAGAGCGTGTATTACGTGTGCTCTATCGAGAGCCGTACCGACTCGTCCTGCGGCCCCATTAGGTAATACTCACGTACATAAACCATTTGACGTATGCGCAGTCGATTTGATGGGACCATATCCCATATCCACACACGGCAAGCGTTTTATTGTAGTAGTTACGGATTTATATACACGATGGGTGGAAGCGTTTGCGGTACGATCGAGTAGAGCTCCGATTATAATTAAAATATTAGAAGATGACGCATTCTCTCGTTACGGATATCCAAAAGCGATCTTGTCGGATAATGCCACTAATTTTAAGAATCGTTTGTGGACCAGCGCACTAGATAGATGGCAATGTTTGCACTGGACAACGGCAGTGTACCATCCACGAGCGAATATTACAGAACGTAGAAACCAAGAAATTAAGAAAGCGTTGCGTATTTATTTACAAGGTCAACCTCATAATCGTTGGGATGAACATTTACCGACTATTTTATATGCGTTACGTGGTCGTCGTAATGAGTCAACAGGCGTATCTCCTAGCACGGCATTATTAGGTTACGACATTCCCCGTCCAGGTGAATGGATGATTCATTCTCCCGATGGAGATATCTTCCCAACAGCGGGAGCACGTGAGCGTACCCAGTTAGATAACGAAATACGAGCGTCTCAGGAGGAATATCGACAACGTTACGCACCTGATAATGATACGGTTTCGAAATACGATATAGGACAGGCTGTATTAATTAGAGAACACCCTCAGTCTGATACGAATACCGGTTTTCACGCTGGATTTGCTCCTAAATGGAGTGGTCCGCATCGGATCTTATTGCCCATCGGAAGAGGACACGTTTACTGGGTAGAACGTCGCGGGAAGCCTGTTAAAGTTCATACCGATGAGATTCGTTCAGCTCCGGCATAATAGTTTTGTCTACTTACATGATGTTTGGTTTCTTTGGTCTTCACATGGTATATCTTGATCAAAAAAGAGGGCCGATTGATATATACATAGGTATTATGATCAAAATATTACCATGGGTTATGGTAGCATAGAAGTCAAACATCTATTATTTTGTTTCAACAAAATACCTTGATTCTTGGAAAACTTTCTCTTATAATGGTTTTATCATATTAACGGGTCTTTGGGTCCTTAATGTGTTTAAACAATGCTTATATTTTGTAAATATGTCATTTCTAATAATTTTATATTCAATGCATATTCCTGGAACTTTATACTTTCTAACTTGGTAGGTGAAATGGAGGCTTCCTATTGGTAGATGGTAGAACGCGCCCCGCCGCGCGGTGGGGTAGCTCCTCCCCCCCCTGTCTCCAGCGGTGGACGCGATAGCTGGTTTGAATCAGTATTTAAGTGGACGCTTGGTCGGGATAGACGAATTTTAACTCACGCGTACGAAAGATAACTTATATATTTTTTTTAAAACAAACGTAGACCGCGAACGTAGAAAGAGAAAATCTTATCTCTGCGAGGCGTCTGCTTGAAGCTCAGCATTAAATTTCATATTTGCATGGTAGTGCATAAGTGTGTTTCAGGTCCATACATAACCAACGAGGGGTGAATTTAAGATAGTTTAAGTTAATATTAAAAATAACTTTTAATAATAAAAATAACTTAAATAATCGCATAATAGTGACTAAGTGTGTTTCAGGTCCATACATAACCAACGAGGGGTGAATTTAAGATAGTTTTAAGTTATTTTCAATTAATAAAAAGTGATATTATGTAGTGTAAGTGTTTCATCTACAGACCCGTAACGAAAGCAGCGGTTGGTAAGATCTTTCTGATTTATTATTATTTGTTTTCTTTGCTCTGAACGTTTCGTTTCGTAATTTATTTTAGCAAGATTGTCATCAATATTACACGTGCACATCATGTATTTGATTATTCTTTTCAGCACTGTTATTCTTTGTTCCACGTGTATTTCCTGTATGTAATAATTCTTTTCAGCGACCGTCATCACTGGTTTTCTTATTAATTTTCTTCTTAATTTTACAGCAATTTTTACTAACCGATAATTACTATTACGCGTGTATTTCTGTCAATTGAAGCATTGTTTTAATTTATACTCTCAACACGTTCTTTCGTCTCCACCATATTTAATTATTGTATTGACTAGCCGGCATTTAAACACTTATCAACGCTCTTCTTTGTTATATGCGATAACAATGTGTAGATTCTTTCGTCGTATTCAATTATCTTCCCAAGATCTTCCCCGTTTTTTACATTTTAATATATTTTTTACACTTTTGCTCCCTATTTGGCAACACCGAAGAAATGTCAAACATAAAGCTCGGTATCGTTTCGATATGTCAACATAATAATATAAATATAACCTAATAACCTATAAATTCGGTATCTTTTTTCTAAATAAGTTTTGTCTCAAATAATTTTGAACTTTCTTATATATATTTTCTTATATTTCTTTCTTATATGCTTCAATTCTATGTATGCTTCCTGTATTCTGAAATTGATATTGTCTCGTTACTTATAAACACGATATATAAAACAGTATCAATAGAACAATGTTTAAATTAAAATGTGGCAAATTTATGAATTTAGAAAAGATGATATACACCATTATCAAAAGATTCAAAAATGGAAAAGAACACTGGGTATGTATAATAATTTAAATATTTGTATTGTATATTACTCTAGTCATCGAATTGTTATAAAGTGCATATAAAGGGGTAGAATTTTTTATTTCAGGAATGGGTTTGGGATCTTTAAGAGGAAAATCTCAAAAATACCCTGGGAGCTGGAGGGTAGGGGGGACCCGGAAGGGCCTTAGAAATTGACTTATTTTGTTTTTCGCTTATAGCTTGAAAATTATTTTATTTTTTATTTTATTTTATTTAATTGAGCACAGACACAGGCATGAATGCCCAAAATTTTCTGCGCATAATAGTTATACATAGGAAGTACATTGTTAGTATTGTATGTAGGTATACTGCTTCCTACCTACACTACACTATGCAGTGTACGGAAGGTGCAGTGTCTATTTTATATACCTACACATATAATATTATTATGTTGCGGGTGGAAGTTACATAGCAAGTTCACAGTTGTAGACCCAAAGATTTTTATCTTTGAGTCCACTACAATTAAACAAATGAAATATGAATACACAAATTAAACAAATGAAATATGAACACAAAAATTAAACAAATGAAATATGAGAATTAAACAATAATTGAATATGAAAAAATAAACAGAGATGGTATACATAAATTTATACAAGAGAATTATAGTTCCTAGAAAAAAAATATTCTAATCTATTTGAAACCAACAAAGTTTCTACATTTTCAACTTGTTCAAAAAGTTCCATCATCAACCATTCTCGAGTGTGCGTGCATGCGTGTGTCACACCCCCTAGTAAAAAGCACAAAATTTGTGAAGGTATGAAAATTTTACAGTTGTTAAGCGGTTTGGTTTCTGTGCGGGCGTCCTGGGTTCCATTCCCAGCAGAGGAGAAATCATTTAAATTAATTTCTCACACTAATATTGCTTTTCTGGGCTGAAAACACTGGTTAGTTGGAAGAAATTGCTATATGGCAATAAACTCGCCACTTACGCAGGGTGCAAGGAAGTGTTAATTATTATTATTATTATTTAAATTTTAGGCCTTCAAAACTTTCATATTTTGAATTTTTGTTCCAGTCAGGGGTTGTCAACTTTTTTTATAATTGAGGAGCGTTTTTTCAAAACGATATTATCTCAAATTGTAATTTTACAGGAGAGATAATTTTTAATTTACAATTAATTATGCATAGGTAGATGTTTTGAAAAATATGATTTTAAGATATATGAAATCGACATATCCAATAGTGTAAATAAAAAACATAAAAATTATATTCTACAATAAAAAAAATATACAGAAATGTCATCATTTTTTCAAAACTCGATATATGCTCTTCAACCGTTTTTTTCAAAACTCTATAAATGATAAGATGTTTAAGGAAAAAAAAATTTTGCTATCTATCCATCCGTAACCTTAAAATATTTATTTAAATAAATAAATAAATAAAAATATTAAATTTTTAATACAGAATATTACTGTATAGTTGCAGAGACAATATTCTGCAAGATGAATTCTCTTCCAACCACTCTGTTAAACTTAATAACACAAAAAAAAACACATTGGAAGGCTACAAAAAAAATATTTTATTAATGGTGTTATTATTCAATGTATTATGAAACATGTATAATGTACCTATATTCTATAGCTAATTTAATGGTTGTAAATAGAGAGTTTTGATAAAACTACATCTGTGAAAAATATCGAGTTTTGATAAAACGTTTATATCGGGGCATAATTTTAACATTGAATACATTGAGTTTTGGTGGATTTTTTTTTACAGAGAAGTGTATCTAGAGGTGGAGAGAAACTTTGCATCAAATGCACATTTTGCACAAAATGTGCATTTGTCGAGTTTTGAAAAAACGCTCCTCAATTCCACATATATCTCAAAAAACATAAATCTAGAATGCTGTAAATTTGTACAAATATAGAAAAATCACAGTTCCAGGGTTCTCAAACTTTTTTATTAAGTAAAATATTAATTTTTCCAAATTCTGTACTTAATAAAAATCAACTGTAAAAAAATATACTAATATATACATACATACCATCACGCCGTATCCCTACTTGGGGTAGGCAGAGAGGACCGAACGCCAGACACCTCTATCTTGACATACATGTTTTGCCTCATTTACATCCATGCATCGCGTCATACATGCTCTCCTATTATTCTGACTTCGTATATTACCATTTTTCAAACTCTCATTTATATGATCATGCCAACTCTTTCTCGGGCGGCCACGACCTCTCATTCCACTCTTTTCAGCCTTGTATACTTTCTTTGTCAGGCACTCATCATTCATTCTCTCCACATGTCCGAACCATCGTAGTTTATTTACTTTCATTCTACTCACAATATCTCTTTCAATCTTGCATTCTCGTCTGATGTCCACATTCCTTATCCTATCATAGATCGTTCTACCGCACATTCGTCTTAGGGACCTCATTTCCACAGCGTTAATTTTACTTTCATGCGTCTTCTGCCATGTCCATGTCTCACTTGCATATATTAATGTTGGTACGACTATTGCCTTGTTCACAGCTAGCTTTGCTGGCCTTGAAATAATCGGGTCGGCCATTATTGTTCTTAATGCACCGTTCACCCTATTTGCTGCCGTTACCCTTCTTTCTATATCCTTTTCCAGTCTTCCATCACGCTGCAACATACTTCCTAGATACAAATATTCAGTACTAATATACTGAACAACCTGAAATAGATTATTTGATTTTCTAAAAATATACACACTATAGCAGTACATCTCAAAATTTCACTAATAATATTTGTAAAAATTGAATTTAGTTACGACATTGTTTCATACAATTCGTATGAAGATTATGTATCAAACTACATATCGTCGCTAGGTGTTCAATACCGCTAATTCGACAATTTAAGTGAAATAGTTTTTTTTAAGATATCGGTACAGAATGTTAAAATACGCGAATTTGTTAACAAAACATTCTCCAAATATTGTCCAAACTCCTAAAACACCGTATGGAACAAAACCGTGAATATGCATTCGGCGCTTTATTAATTTTATTCAGTTTATTCCGCCTCCTGTAAATTCTCGTTATTGTTAAATTCGCGCTATTGAACGCCGAGCGACGATATAAGAGTCTCAGTAGATATTATTTATTTTACCATACGAATTGTATGAACTGACCCCCACCACCTTTCAGGGTCAGGTACTTTTTACTCTCCACACTATGGAATAGGGGAGAGTCATGATTTCGCAAAATTTAAGCGTATTTTTTTTACATCAGTTTCTCAATGGGTATCATGTAGAGAATGCACACTATGAGTTTCGTCGTGATGTGTTTGTGTGTATGGCGTATACGCTGTACGCCGTACGCCGTACGCCGTAGCATTTATCTTTTTTGTGTCCTCTCTACAGCCCAAACTATAAGTCTGATCGACTTCATATTAACATCATATGTGTAAAGTGCAAAGACCTAGAGCTGATTAGTTTTCCATAGACAACTTTTGATTTCTTCTCTATGAATTCATCATTTACGTTGTTTTTTTTTTGTGTCCTCTCTGCAGCCCAAACTATAAGTCCGATTGACTTCATATTGATATCACATGTGTTAAGTCCATAAACTTAGAGCTGATTAGTTTTCCATAGACAACGGTTCATTTTTTCCCAATGTTTCTTTATGATTTCATCTATTAAAACTGAAAAAATGCTCTCACGACCTGGAAATTAGAGATATTTTAATTTGGTTTCAACTATTTATACAACACCAAGAATCTTCATAAAATTGTATTCAAAGTTGGTCAATGTTAAAAGAAAAATATTCAACGGTTTCAAAAATTATATTTTATTTAATGGATATTTGTATGAAACTTATATGTAACAAGAGAATTTTTTTATATTTGGCAATGTTCAGTTCATTGATTTCATATTGATATAAGAATATTAATAGCTTGAACTTAGAACTGATTAGCTTTTCATAGATATCATAAAATTTCTTCATATGATATCACGTGTCAACATTGTCAAAATGCTCTAACGCTCTTTGAAACAAAATTTATCTGCTTTTTTTAAAATATTTCATACAACATAAGCAGTCTTCACTATACTGCATTAATAGTTTGTCTATCTTAACATAAAAATATACTATCGGAAGAAAATTTATATTCCTGTTAGTAACATTTAGTATGAATAAAAATGTAATTAGATAAATTTCTATTTATGGAAACGTTCAGTAATTTGATTTCATGTTATAATGTAAAGAGCTTGAACATAGAACTGATTAGCTTTCCATAAATAACAAAAAAAATCTTCATATGATATCACCTGTCAAAATTTGGAAAATGCTCTCGCGTTCTTTAGAACAAAATTTATCTGCTTTTTTTAAAATATTTCATACAACATAAGCATTCTTCCCTATACTCCATTAATAGTTTGTCTATCTTAACATAAAAATATACTATCGGAAGAAAATTTATATTCCTGATAGTAACATTTAGTATGAATAAAAATGTAATTAGATAAATTTCTATGTATGGAAAAGTTCAGTAATTTGATTTCATGTTATAATGTAAAGAGCTTGAACATAGAACTGATTAGCTTTCCATAAATAACAAAAAAAATCTTCATATGATATCACCTGTCAAAATTTGGAAAATGCTCTCGCGTTCTTTAGAACAAAATTTATCTGCTTTTTTTAAAATATTTCATACAACATAAGCATTCTTCACTATACTGCATTAATAGTTTGTTTATCTTAACATAAAAATATACTATCGGAAGAAAATTTATATTCCTGATAGTAACATTTAGTATGAATAAAAATGTAATTAGATAAATTTCTATGTATGGAAACGTTCAGTAATTTGATTTCATGTTATAATGTAAAGAACTTGAACATAGAACTGATTAGCTTTCCATAAATCAAAAAAAAATCTTCATATAATATCACGTGTCAAAATTTTGAAAATGCCTTCGCGTTCTTTAAAACAAAATTTATCTGCTTTTTTTAAAATATTTCATACAACATAAGCATTCTTCACTATACTGCATTAATAGTTTGTTTATCTTAACATAAAAATATACTATCGGAAGAAAATTTATATTCCTGATAGTAACATTTAGTATGAATAAAAATGTAATAAGATAAATTTCTATGTATGGAAAAGTTCAGTAATTTGATTTCATGTTATAATGTAAAGAGCTTGAACATATAACTGATTAGCTTTCCATAAATAACAAAAAAAATCTTCATATGATATCACCTGTCAAAATTTGGAAAATGCTCTCGCGTTATTTAGAACAAAATTTATCTGCTTTTTTTAAAATATTTCATACAACATAAGCATTCTTCCCTATACTGCATTAATAGTTTGTCTATCTTAACATAAAAATATACTATCGGAAGAAAATATACATTCCTGATAGTAACATTTAGTATGAATAAAAATGTAATTAGATAAATTTCTATGTATGGAAAAGTTCAGTAATTTGATTTCATGTTATAATGTAAAGAGCTTGAACATAGAACTGAATAGCTTTCCATAAATAACAAAAAAAATCTTCATATGATATCACCTGTCAAAATTTGGAAAATGCTCTCGCGTTATTTAGAACAAAATTTATCTGCTTTTTTTAAAATATTTCATACAACATAAGCATTCTTCCCTATACTGCATTAATAGTTTGTCTATCTTAACATAAAAATATACTATCGGAAGAAAATTTATATTCCTGATAGTAACATTTAGTATGAATAAAAATGTAATTAGATAAATTTCTATGTATGGAAACGTTCAGTAATTTGATTTCATGTTATTATGTAAAGAGCTTGAACATAGAACTGATTAGCTTTCCATAAATAACAAAAAAATTCTTCATATAATATCACGTGTCAAAATTTTGAAAATGCTCTCGCGTTCTTTAAAACAAAATTTATCTGCTTTTTTTAAAATATTTCATACAACATAAGCATTCTTCACTATACTGCATTAATAGTTTGTTTATCTTAACATAAAAATATACTATCGGAAGAAAATTTATATTCCTGATAGTAACATTTAGTATGAATAAAAATGTAATTAGATAAATTTCTATGTATGGAAATGTTCAGTAATTTGATTTCATGTTATAATGTAAAGAGCTTGAACATAGAACTGATTAGTTTTCCATAAATAACAAAAAAAATCTTCATATGATATCACCTATCAAAATTTGGAAAATGCTCTCGCGTTCTTTAGAACAAAATTTATCTGCTTTTTTTAAAATATTTCATACAACATAAGCATTCTTCACTATACTGCATTAATAGTTTGTCTATCTTAACATAAAAATATACTATCGGAAGAAAATTTATATTCCTGATAGTAACATTTAGTATGAATAAAAATGTAATTAGATAAATTTCTATGTATGGAAACGTTCAGTAATTTGATTTCATGTTATAATGTAAAGAGCTTGAAAATAGAACTGATAAGCTTTCCATAAATAACAAAAAAATTCTTCATATGATATCACCTGTCAAAATTTGGAAAATGCTCTTGCGTTCTTTAAAACAAAATTTATCTACTTTTTTTAAAATATTTCATACAACATAAGCATTCTACACCATACTGCATTAAAATTTTGTCTATCTTATCATAAAAATATACTATCGGAAGAAAATTTATATTCCTGATAGTAACATTTAGTATGAATAAAAATGTAATTAGATAAATTTCTATGTATGGAAAAGTTCAGTAATTTGATTTCATGTTATAATGTAAAGAGCTTGAACATATAACTGATTAGCTTTCCATAAATAACAAAAAAAATCTTCATATGATATCACCTGTCAAAATTTGGAAAATGCTCTCGCGTTCTTTAGAACAAAATTTATCTGCTTTTTTTTAAATATTTCATACAACATAAGCATTCTTCCCTATACTGCATTAATAGTTTGTCTATCTTAACATAAAAATATACTATCGGAAGAAAATTTATATTCCTGATAGTAACATTTAGTATGAATAAAAATGTAATTAGATAAATTTCTATGTATGGAAAAGTTCAGTAATTTGATATCATGTTATAATGTAAAGAGCTTGAACATAGAACTGATTAGCTTTCCATAAATAAGAAAAAAAATCTTCATATGATATCACCTGTCAAAATTTGGAAAATGCTCTCGCGTTCTTTAGAACAAAATTTATCTGCTTTTTTTAAAATATTTCATACAACATAAGCATTCTTCACTATACTGCATTAATAGTTTGTTTATCTTAACATAAAAATATACTATCGGAAGAAAATTTACATTCTTGATAGTAACATTTAGTATGAATAAAAATGTAATTAGATAAATTTCTATGTATGGAAAAGTTCAGTAATTTGATTTCATGTTATAATGTAAAAAGCTTGAACATACAACTGATTAGCTTTCCATAAACAACAAAAAAAATCTTCATATGATATCACCTGTCAAAATTTGGAAAATGCTCTCGCGTTCTTTAGAACAAAATTTATCTGCTTTTTTTTAAATATTTCATACAACATAAGCATTCTTCACTATACTGCATTAATAGTTTGTTTATCTTAACATAAAAATATACTATCGGAAGAAAATTTATATTCCTGATAGTAACGTTTAGTATGAATAAAAATGTAATTAGATAAATTTCTATGTATGGAAAAGTTCAGTAATTTGATTTCATGTTATAATGTAAAAAGCTTGAACATAGAACTGATTAGCTTTCCATAAACAACAAAAAAAATCTTCATATGATATCACCTGTCAAAATTTGGAAAATGCTCTCGCGTTCTTTAGAACAAAATTTATCTGCTTTTTTTAAAATATTTCATACAACATAAGCATTCTTCACTATACTGCATTAATAGTTTGTTTATCTTAACATAAAAATATACTATCGGAAGAAAATTTACATTCCTGATAGTAACATTTAGTATGACTAAAAATGTAATTAGATAAATTTCTATGTATGGAAAAGTTCAGTAATTTGATTTCATGTTATAATGTAAAGAGCTTGAACATAGAACTGAATAGCTTTCCATAAATAACAAAAAAAATCTTCATATGATATCACCTGTCAAAATTTGGAAAATGCTCTCGCGTTATTTAGAACAAAATTTATCTGCTTTTTTTAAAATATTTCATACAACATAAGCATTCTTCCCTATACTGCATTAATAGTTTGTCTATCTTAACATAAAAATATACTATCGGAAGAAAATTTATATTCCTGATAGTAACATTTAGTATGAATAAAAATGTAATTAGATAAATTTCTATGTATGGAAACGTACAGTAATTTGATTTCATGTTATTATGTAAAGAGCTTGAACATAGAACTGATTAGCTTTCCATAAATAACAAAAAAATTCTTCATATAATATCACGTGTCAAAATTTTGAAAATGCTCTCGCGTTCTTTAAAACAAAATTTATCTGCTTTTTTTAAAATATTTCATACAACATAAGCATTCTTCACTATACTGCATTAATAGTTTGTTTATCTTAACATAAAAATATACTATCGGAAGAAAATTTATATTCCTGATAGTAACATTTAGTATGAATAAAAATGTAATTAGATAAATTTCTATGTATGGAAACTTTCAGTAATTTGATTTCATGTTATAATGTAAAGAGCTTGAAAATAGAACTGATAAGCTTTCCATAAATAACAAAAAAATTCTTCATATGATATCACCTGTCAAAATTTGGAAAATGCTCTTGCGTTCTTTAAAACAAAATTTATCTACTTTTTTTAAAATATTTCATACAACATAAGCATTCTACTACATACTGCATTAAAATTTTGTCTATCTTATCATAAAAATATACTATCGGAAGAAAATTTATATTCCTGATAGTAACATTTAGTATGAATAAAAATGTAATTAGATAAATTTCTATGTATGGAATAGTTCAGTAATTTGATTTCATGTTATAATGTAAAGAGCTTGAACATATAACTGATTAGCTTTCCATAAATAACAAAAAAAATCTTCATATGATATCACCTGTCAAAATTTGGAAAATGCTCTCGCGTTCTTTAGAACAAAATTTATCTGCTTTTTTTTAAATATTTCATACAACATAAGCATTCTTCCCTATACTGCATTAATAGTTTGTCTATCTTAACATAAAAATATACTATCGGAAGAAAATTTATATTCCTGATAGTAACATTTAGTATGAATAAAAATGTAATTAGATAAATTTCTATGTATGGAAACATTCAGTAATTTGATTTCATGTTATAATGTAAAGAGCTTGAACATAGAACTGATTAGCTTTCCATAAATAACAAAAAAAATCTTCATATGATATCACCTGTCAAAATTTGGAAAATGCTCTCGCGTTCTTTAGAACAAAATTTATCTGCTTTTTTAAAATATTTCATACAACATAAGCATTCTTCCCTATACTGCATTAATAGTTTGTCTATCTTAACATAAAAATATACTATCGGAAGAAAATTTATATTCCTGATAGTAACATTTAGTATGAATAAAAATGTAATTAGATAAATTTCTATGTATGGAAACGTTCAGTAATTTGATTTCATGTTATAATGTAAAGAGCTTGAACATAGAACTGATTAGCTTTCCATAAATAACAAAAAAATCTTCATATGATATCACGTGTCAAAATTTTGAAAATGCTCTCGCGTTCTTTAAATCAAAGTTTATCTGCTTTTTTAAAAATATTTCATACAACATAAGCATTCTTCACTATACTGCATTAATAGTTTGTCTATCTTAACATAAAAATATACTATCGGAAGAAAATTTATATTCCTGATAGTAACATTTAGTATGAATAAAAATGTAATTAGATAAATTTCTATGTATGGAAACGTTCAGTAATTTGATTTCATGTTATAATGTAAAGAGCTTGAACATCGAACTGATTAGCTTTCCATAAATAACAAAAAAATCTTCATATGATATCACGTGTCAAAATTTTGAAAATGCTCTCGCGTTCTTTAAATCAAAATTTATCTGCTTTTTTTAAAATATTTCATACAACATAAGCATTCTTCACTATACTGCATTAATAGTTTGTTTATCTTAACATAAAAATATACTATCGGAAGAAAATTTATATTCCTGGTAGTAACATTTAGTATGAATAAAAATGTAATTAGATAAATTTCTATGTATGGAAAAGTTCAGTAATTTGATTTCATGTTATAATGTAAAGAGCTTGAACATAGAACTGATTAGCTTTCCATAAATAACAAAAAAAATCTTCATATGATATCACCTGTCAAAATTTGGAAAATGCTCTCGCGTTCTTTAGAACAAAATTTATCTGCTTTTTTTAAAATATTTCATACAACATAAGCATTCTTCCCTATACTGCATTAATAGTTTGTCTATCTTAACATAAAAATATACTAACGGAAGAAAATTTATATTCCTGATAGTAACATTTAGTATGAATAAAAATGTAATTAGATAAATTTCTATGTATGGAAACGTTCAGTTATTTGATTTCATGTTATAATGTAAAGAGCTTGAACATAGAACTGATTAGCTTTCCATAAATAACAAAAAAAATCTTCATATGATATCACCTGTCAAAATTTGGAAAATGCTCTCGCGTTCTTTAGAACAAAATTTATCTGCTTTTTTTAAAATATTTCATACAACATAAGCATTCTTCCCTATACTGCATAAATAGTTTGTTTATCTTAACATAAAAATATACTATCGGAAGAAAATTTATATTCCTGATAGTAACATTTAGTATGAATAAAAATGTAATTAGATAAATTTCTATGTATGGAAACGTTCAGTAATTTGATTTCATGTTATAATGTAAAGAGCTTGAACATAGAACTGATTAGCTTTCCATAAATAACAAAAAAATCTTCATATGATATCACGTGTCAAAATTTGGAAAATGCTCTCGCGTTCTTTAGAACAAAATTTATCTGCTTTTTTTAAAATATTCCATACAACATAAGCATTCTTCCCTATACTGCATTAATAGTTTGTCTATCTCAACATAAAAATATACTATCGGGAGAAAATTTATATTCCTGATAGTAACATTTAGTATGAATAAAAATGTAATTAGATAAATTTCTATGTATGGAAAAGTTCAGTAATTTGATTTCATGTTATAATGTAAAGAGCTTGAACATAGAACTGATTAGCTTTCCATAAATAACAAAAAAAATCTTGATATGATATCACCTGTCAAAATTTGGAAAATGCTCTCGCGTTCTTTAGAACAAAATTTATCTGCTTTTTTTAAAATATTTCATACAACATAAGCATTCTTCCCTATACTGCATTAATAGTTTGTCTATCTTAACATAAAAATATACTAACGGAAGAAAATTTATATTCCTGATAGTAACATTTAGTATGAATAAAAATGTAATTAGATAAATTTCTATGTATGGAAACGTTCAGTTATTTGATTTCATGTTATAATGTAAAGAGCTTGAACATAGAACTGATTAGCTTTCCATAAATAACAAAAAAATCTTCATATGATATCACCTGTCAAAATTTGGAAAATGCTCTCGCGTTCTTTAAATCAAAATTTATCTGCTTTTTTTAAAATATTTCATACAACATAAGCATTCTTCACTATACGGCATTAATAGTTTGTCTATCTTAACATGAAAATATACTATCGTTAGAAAATTTATATTCCTGGTAGTAAAATTTAGAATGAATAAAATATTTCATTGTCAATATTTGTGGTGTGGAGAGTTTAGTGTTGGCCACAACCCACTCGTTTATATTTATAATCCATTCAATTATTACAAGAACATTGGTTACGAGTAACAATAATTAAAAGAATACATATATAAAAAACCAATAAAATGCTAATAAGAGTCATTGGAGTCACATGGATGTATCCACTCTACCAGCCCATGGGCATGTACCTACTAGAGTGTACATTATTATGTAATTATAAATAGATTTTGACAACTTTTTTAAGGATAATGTGTTTGATTTAGTTCAGAATAAAAATAGTTTTATATTAAGTATGCCAAAGTTGCCATTCATAACGCCATCGTAGTGCCAACCTTGACGTATGCAAGTGAAACCTCGACATGGCAGAAGACTCATGAAAGCAGAATAAATGCAATTGAAATGAGATCGTTAAGAAAAATTTGTAATTGAACGATGTATGACCGGGTAAGAAATCAGGACATAAGGAAAGAATGTAAGATGAAGAAAGATGTCATTACTAGAATGAAAGTAAACACATTGAGATGGTTTGGTCACATGGGGAGAATGAATGAGGAGCGCCTGACGAAGAAAATATACGGAGTGGAAAGGAACGGAATGAGAAGTCGGGGACGCTGAAGAAAGAGATGTCACGACCATGTGAACGATATTCTGAAAGACTGAAATGTGTGAGCAATAGACGAACATGTATGAGACGATGCATGAATGTGGACGAGGCAAACGATGCATGCCAGGATAGAAAAATGTGGCGTTCGGTTCTCTCAGCCTACCCCGCAAGGGACATGGCCTGATGGTATGTATGTATGTAACTATTGTAGTACAACGGACACATAATTTTCGCAGTCTTTGCGTTTTTTGGTAAGAAGCCACTGTGAAATTTGTGTATTTTTGAGTTTAGCTGCAGCAGTTTTTTTTAGTTTTGGGTTTCCTTGATGAAGCTGTTATATATTTTAGGTGCCAAGAAAGTATAATAATCCATAGGTTGTATTGGTTCTAAGTACCTGCATTAGTTTACTAATGTTGGTTCTAGTTTGGTGTACCTGTTGTCCTAGAGTGCGTCTTTCCAATTTCCAGTTGAAATGTTTTAAGATTGTGTATATGTATAGTTGTCTTATGTCCAATACTTGAAATTAAGGGAAAAGTTGATATGAAGGATATCTATATGGTTTTTTTTATTGATGACTTTTATTAACCTTTTCCGTGCTAAGCGTATGCTAAACAATGTAACACCTCAGTGCGGCGCAATTTTCGGACAAAATTAAAATCGTCATCTCAATAACTACTCACCTGAGATACTTGAAATCTTCGACAAGAATATTCGTTTTTAGTTGTTTTAAATGTTGAATACAATTTTTTGTTTATTTTGTTTTTCTGCATACTATTTAACTGAATTTTTCAACATTCCAGCTTACAAAAACATGACTAATTAGCAAAAAAAAATATCACATAGGTAAAAAAAGATATAGGAAAGTATATAATGAATAAAAATCAGCTTAAAATTTATAAATTTTTAAGTATTTCTTCGAAAACAAACACAGTTTTCAACAATTGCTTAGTGCCTTATACGTTTGTATGAAGTTTATCTGTAAGCGCTATGACCTATGCGCCGCTGCACCGTGACTTCATCAACTTATATAGTTGAAAATAGTCATAAAATCATTGGTTGTTATAAATAATACTGTAATAACTCAACAGGCTCTGAGTACTTTTTTGGAACATTTGTGAAAGCAAAATTCATTCATAATAGCAAAAAATGTTCAATTGCATTTTGTCTATCACCTAGTAAGATTTTAAAAGTCGGTAACACAAAAAATCAAAGTTACTCTCTAAAACACATGAACTTTAAAAAAAGAGTTATTTTGAAATATGAATCAACGTTAAAGACACAAATAAAAACATATAAATTTACAACATAATACTTTGCTTTTATAAACTAAATAAAAACCGAACATAAATATTTATCTAAACCGGCGCACAATCTCTACGAACTCAGATATGGGTTATACGCAACATTAATATCCATACAAAGCGGTATCTCAGTGCGGGTCCCGATTACGTCTCGGGATGAAATAGACAAAAAGTAAACACTCTACTGCCATCTACCAAATTTTTTTAAAAAAATTTTAAAATCATATTTACTTAGATAAATGGTTCGGTTACACGGTGTAATTATTATATTTTGGATATGTCGATAAATAAGATTTCTACAGCGAGTTTAAGTGGAGCATTGTCCATCACGATTACCTATCGTGATCCGCACTGGTGTAGCGCATGATTCATCACGATAACGTCTCGGGATTAGCACTGAAACGGTTAAAGATTTTTGTGCTTTGACCAGATGTAAATTGATATAACATATTAAGCTATAAACATAAAAATAAAGAAGTGTTTTATAATAATATAACATTATCATTTGTTTATAATTTTAAATCAAACATATTCCAGGCTGAAAAAAGAAAGAAAAACAAGCATACAGATAGGGCTATGGAACATTTTGATGATTTCTATGGTGCAGCATTTGGTGATCAATGGAAAGGAATAAAGAATGCCATCATTCGAAGGCACAAATATGTGGCAATCGTCAACAATTATGGAGAGGAATCGAAAACCATTGATTTTCTCCAGAACCTAGGTTTGCTTTTTAATTTGTAAAGATCCACCTGTGTCCTGTTCCACCTTTCAATCGGCTGAAACTCCTATGGGAATAAGTCCATAACAAATTTTTGCTATTCATTATAATTGTCAGCCTTCGTGGCTCAGTTAGATATAGTTTCCGTCAAACTTCTTGAGTTTTTTGAGGAGGGGGGGTTTGCACATATACTAACCTAGTAAAAATACACAAATTTTCGCTATGCGCACCCACGTGACTGGCTCAAGTTGTTTTCTGATTACTATGTCTGACTTCTAATTCAATGACCCGTGTTTGATTTTCAGTTTTTCACTGCCTAGATGTGTGAAATGATTGTAATTGGATGAATTTTAAATTAATATTTGACATAATATATACCTGAGAATCGAATAAGAATGATTAGGTTTCCGGTAACTTTTATTAAATATTTCATTTTTCGATATAGTCGCCTTTAAGCATAATTCACTTGGAATATCTTTTTTTTATGCTTAAAATTCCTTTCTTAAAAACTCTTCATCCTGGGGGGCGAGTCTGGTCCAACCAGCGAAATCTAAACCCTCGCGATTATCCATGTCATGGATATAATTATCATATGTTCCGCAATATAGCCTAGGGAAGAAAATGAAGAAAAAGATATATAAAATCCTAACTCTCCACAACTCCATAATAGTGGATAGTTAAAATTTATAATTTCAAATTTAGTATTTCATTTAAACTTTGGTTGATAGTAATTGGACCCTACATATTTTTTTACAGGAGCTTTCAATTTAAGAAAGACATTTGAAGAACGAAAGAAACTTTGGCCTCGAGGGGAAGAAACAGTTTTTGACAATGATCCTATTGTTGAAAGAGATAGTATTATCAAAAGTTATACTCAACAATTGTCAAGAGATGAAATATCACAAATGTATAATACGGGAAAAGATGTACAACTTCCAACCACATTGCAAACAGAACAAACTACTATCACAACAGAAGATAATAAACAAAAGTTTGTAATTTTTGAAACATTTATTTATTACCGTAAGACCTAAGGCCATATATGTTTAGATAATAAATTGAAAATGACATAATAATAATAAAAATTTATAAAGCGCCGTTTAGTGATACAAGATCACTCCAAGAGCACTGTAGCTTATTTGTTGGCTCACAGAAACAAGGCTGTCTTAAGAAGCTTACCGAAGGTGTCAATGCTCTGAGCTCCACATATGTCAAGAGGCAATTTATTCCATTTTAAAGGCCCGTTCACACTAAAACCGCGATCATAGTAAGCCGCCTTATTGACTCTGTCCAACCGGTGAATGGGAGTCATGCTTGCTCACAAAATGAAATAGAACAAAAAACTAAATATTTTTCATCATAATTTTTATGTAATAACATTGTCCACTAATATTGAAATGTTAAAATCATAATTTTTGAATAAAGGTTACAGTTTGAAGAAGAGATGGACAGTTCTAGAATTATAGAACCTGAACTTGGAATGGCCGCAGCTTCATTGTGGACATTTGTTCCTGCCACTAAAATCAAAGGAAGAGAGGATTGGCTCCCAGAATCTCACCATTATCAGTATTACAGCAGTAAGTTGTGCATTTCACATGTATATTTCTAAATTATTTAAATTTATTTGTCAAGTTGTAAATTTTTATTGTAAATTTGCATACTAGATAATTTATATTTATAGGTAGTTATTTTTTTTCCTTATTATCACCGTATCTAAACTTCTAAGAACTTATACGACTCTCTTTGGCAGGAATGAGTGATTGTTGGTGTTATTGCTAGTCCCGACAGTTGACTTTACATATCAGCTTTGCTATCTGCATAATAATAATATTGATTAATTTTCTAATTTAAATAAATTTCTTATAATAATAATAATACCAAAAAATATAAATGATTCTATTAAGAAACTTGATCTGCCAAATTTTATAATCACACAGATTCAAAAGAGTGTGATTATAAACACATGCTCGATAGTTCGAAAATTTTTGCTATCACCACCATAAATATTATGCATAATAACTAAGCAACTTGAGAACTCCTCCGTTGTTTAGTTTTTTTTCACCGGTTAACCTGTGAAGAGATTGAATAATAATAATAAACACTTCCTCGCACCCTGCGCAAGTGGTGAGTTTATTGCCATATGGCAATTTCTTCCAGCTAACCAGTGTTTCCAGCCCAGAGAAGCAATATTTGGGTGAGAAATCAATTTAAATCATTTCTCCTCTGCTGGGGATCGAACTCAGGACGCCCACATAGAAACCAAACGGCTTACCAACTGTGCCACGGCGGTTGGCAGTCATGTTTTTATCTTATTTGCATATTTATTTAACTATATGAGCCATGTGTAATGTGACTGTTCTTTTACCTAAATAAAGATGGCCACGGAGTATAATTTAAAATAATAATATGTTGACTTTAATAAACTTATTAAATGTGTTTCAAGCCCTTAGAAACTTATAATCACAAATTTGTCACAATTCTCCTCTGCTGGGAAAATCAAACACACGACCCTATAATCACAAATTTGTCACAATTCTCCTCTGCTGGGAAAATCAAACACACGACCCTATAATCACAAATTTGTCACAATTCTCCTCTGCTGGGAAAATCAAACACACGACCCTATAATCACAAATTTGTCACAATTCTCCTCTGCTGGGAAAATCAAACACACGACCCTATAATCACAAATTTGTCACAATTCTCCTCTGCTGGGAAAATCAAACACACGACCCTATAATCACAAATTTGTCACAATTCTCCTCTGCTGGGAAAATCAAACACACGACCCTATAATCACAAATTTGTCACAATTCTCCTCTGCTGGGAAAATCAAACACACGACCCTATAATCACAAATTTGTCACAATTCTCCTCTGCTGGGAAAATCAAACACACGACCCTATAATCACAAATTTGTCACAATTCTCCTCTGCTGGGAAAATCAAACACACGACCCTATAATCACAAATTTGTCACAATTCTCCTCTGCTGGGAAAATCAAACACACGACCCTATAATCACAAATTTGTCACAATTCTCCTCTGCTGGGAAAATCAAACACACGACCCTATAATCACAAATTTGTCACAATTCTCCTCTGCTGGGAAAATCAAACACACGACCCTATAATCACAAATTTGTCACAATTCTCCTCTGCTGGGAAAATCAAACACACGACCCTATAATCACAAATTTGTCACAATTCTCCTCTGCTGGGAAAATCAAACACACGACCCTATAATCACAAATTTGTCACAATTCTCCTCTGCTGGGAAAATCAAACACACGACCCTATAATCACAAATTTCTCACAATTCTCCTCTGCTGGGAAAATCAAACACACGACCCTAAAATAACCTTCCATAATACTGTAGCTCTCTCTTTTTGAATACAATTTATTTTAAATTTTACTTCTTCGGAATATTTTTATTGACAATAACATCTCAATAGAGACAAAGTTGGGATATTATAGAAGAACCAGGAACTCAGGCACCTACAGGGCTTACGACCTGTCATCGGCTGGTTTACGTGATTACTTTATACACTTGCGCAACGTTCACCAATTATGCCTTCATTGAATTCCCTTATCAATGCAATTTTTTGAAATTTCTATATATTTGAATAATGTGTAAACAATTCACCTAAATAATAAGAAATTATACTATTGCCATCTATTAGGTAACAAAGAAACCTTTTTTGTAACGCCATCTATTGAGAAATTATCTGAAGCAACTTAAATGCTTCAATAGTATTTTTATTATAGATATCGGCAAATATCTTGACATTTTTCTTTGGAGAAAGGGACAGTTTGTGCAACTACCAATCAAGCAAAAAAGCCAAATTGCAATTTGTGCAGCCCACCTCATCTTTCAAGATGTTTTTCTATAACTCTACAATACTAAAGATTTCTAAATTGAATATTAGGATCAACTAGTTAATCATAAAAATGAAAAATAAATAAAATATAAATTATTGTTGTACAATATCATATGTGAAATAGTTTTGCTTTTATATTGTCTACCAGTGTGAGACAAATTCATATGACGGCAGACATCAATCTGTCTTTTCCCCAAAAATAGGGTTCAGAAAGAATGAGTGTGGAGAACAGAAATGGATCGACTGTCAACATTTCAAATTAAATACGAATTTTGGTTTAAGTAAATACTGGATTCACTATTATAATTAATTATATACTAGGAACTCTCATAATTTTGTAATAGTTGTATTATCAATTGTATTTATCTTAAAAAATATGTTTTAATCATTTCTAGGCGCAGATGATTTCCCCCTAACAATAGAAGATGATGATGATTTTGTATTTCCTGCCAATCTACAAATATATATGTTCCCAAAACATGAACACAATAATTTTCCCGAACCAAAACTTCAAAATATTGGTATGTTCAATATAGCTGTTCACATTCATTATTTAAAATAATTAGTTATATTTGATTATTTTCTTATATTTATAGTATTTTCAGGTGTTTATGATTATTACCTAATGGATGCGTCTTCTATACTTCCCGTTGTTGCATTGGGAGTATGTCCCGGTGATTGTGTCCTGGATATGTGTGCCTCTCCAGGAGGAAAATCCCTCGCTATTCTGCAGACCATGCTCACTGAATTTTTAGTTCTCAACGATATTTCCTTATCTAGACTAAACAGGTATTTCATTAATTATAATTAGGTTTTATTTAAATAGTTATGTGATTTAGGATCACTAAGGAAAATATTCAAGGAAGTAACACAAATTTTACTTTTATTTAGATGGGTGGTAGAAGAGCGGTTAGCGTATTTGGTTTGTAATTCAGTAGTCGCAAGTTCGAATCTTGTCACGACCGATTTCGTTCACAAGCATTTATGCTTACTTTAGGGAATATATGAGGATGTATATGTTCTTGTTACTACAAGGACATATTCATTCTTTAAAAAAAAACTTTTTGGGGATTTGTAAAATGAGTAAGTATAAATGAGAACATCATTTTTATAATGGTATTCAAAACTTTGAAACATGTACTTACATTATTTTTTAATTCCCAGTTGTTTATATGAAATTACTTCCAGGATAAAGAAAGTACTGAAAGAATATCTTTATGATTATGAAATAAGCAACAAATGGCACGAAAGATTATTATTGACTCAAGAAGATGGCACAAGAATAAGAGATGAAGGAGGTTTTCATAAAGTAAGTTGGATCAATAATAAGATTATTAATTTTACTTTGTCCATCACATTAGTTCAAAGAAAAATTAAATTTAATCTTTTTTATTTATTTATTTATTTATTATTGATTCTCGGACAACTAACAGGTACTATGTCAAATATTTATTTGACACGCACCCAATAACAAGTTGCCACATTCTGGAGACTTACGATATTAATCGTCTCACAGATCCGGACTGAAAACACAATTAAAAACTGTGTCTCCACCGGAAATCGAACCCGGGACCCTTGGATCAGCAGTCAGATACCTAACCAACTGAGCCACGAAGGCTGACAATTGATACTAAATAGTAAATTTTCTTGTTAAAAAAGTCTTAGTATATTTATTCATATAAATAAATAGAAAGGGAGCATTTGCGTTGATATATAAAACAATATAATGTGTTTGTAGGTTTTGGTTGATGTACCATGCACTACAGATAGACTATCATTAAGGGAAAATGATAATAATATTTTCATATAAAACAATATAATGTGTTTGTAGGTTTTGGTTGATGTACCATGCACTACAGATAGACTATCATTAAGGGAAAATGATAATAATATTTTCATATAAAACAATATAATGTGTTTGTAGGTTTTGGTTGATGTACCATGCACTACAGATAGACTATCATTAAGGGAAAATGATAATAATATTTTCATATAAAACAATATAATGTGTTTGTAGGTTTTGGTTGATGTACCATGCACTACAGATAGACTATCATTAAGGGAAAATGATAATAATATTTTCATATAAAACAATATAATGTGTTTGTAGGTTTTGGTTGATGTACCATGCACTACAGATAGACTATCATTAAGGGAAAATGATAATAATATTTTCATATAAAACAATATAATGTGTTTGTAGGTTTTGGTTGATGTACCATGCACTACAGATAGACTATCATTAAGGGAAAATGATAATAATATTTTCATATAAAACAATATAATGTGTTTGTAGGTTTTGGTTGATGTACCATGCACTACAGATAGACTATCATTAAGGGAAAATGATAATAATATTTTCATATAAAACAATATAATGTGTTTGTAGGTTTTGGTTGATGTACCATGCACTACAGATAGACTATCATTAAGGGAAAATGATAATAATATTTTCATATAAAACAATATAATGTGTTTGTAGGTTTTGGTTGATGTACCATGCACTACAGATAGACTATCATTAAGGGAAAATGATAATAATATTTTCATATAAAACAATATAATGTGTTTGTAGGTTTTGGTTGATGTACCATGCACTACAGATAGACTATCATTAAGGGAAAATGATAATAATATTTTCATATAAAACAATATAATGTGTTTGTAGGTTTTGGTTGATGTACCATGCACTACAGATAGACTATCATTAAGGGAAAATGATAATAATATTTTCATATAAAACAATATAATGTGTTTGTAGGTTTTGGTTGATGTACCATGCACTACAGATAGACTATCATTAAGGGAAAATGATAATAATATTTTCATATAAAACAATATAATGTGTTTGTAGGTTTTGGTTGATGTACCATGCACTACAGATAGACTATCATTAAGGGAAAATGATAATAATATTTTCATATAAAACAATATAATGTGTTTGTAGGTTTTGGTTGATGTACCATGCACTACAGATAGACTATCATTAAGGGAAAATGATAATAATATTTTCAAACCGGGCAGAATAAAGGAGAGATTAAGGATACCAGAAATTCAAGCTTCATTATTGTGGTAAATATACATATTTTAAGAATAATATAAATAAATTTTAATAATGGTGTAAATACTTTGCTAAATACAACTTGGTGAGTTAAAATTAAACACTACTAATTTCGGGAGAGCACTCCTCCCATCAACAGGTGTATTATAACTAAATAATGTTATGTCTATGCTGTGTCTACTAAGTGTGTTGATTGGTGGGGTGTAGGAGGGGTAGGGGTAAAGTATTTGGTATTGTAATTGGTTGGACAGAAGTATTGCGGTATGGATAACGGGAAAATTGTCAAAAATGGAGAAGAATTGGGGAATTTGGTATTATTGATAATCAAATTATAAATAGCATAGACATAACATTATTTAATTATAATACATCTGTCGATGGGAGGAGTGCTCTCCCGAAACTAGTAGTGCTTAATTTCAACTCACCAAGTGGTATTTAGCAAAGTATTTGTACCATTATTATTCTTATCATGGACTACCACAAAGCTACTGCCAAATCCATCAATCTTATTAATCAATTTTATTGAGTGAATTTAAATATCTGCCGAGTGTGTCTATATAATAGGTACCTACTTACCTAACTAAATTATGATAATAAGTGGTTGTTGCTGACTAAACACTTAGTGCCTTTTCACACGACCCGGTTGCCGGGTAGCCGGCGCCGGGTAATTATATGGGCATGCATGCCGGTGCGTGTGAAAGCTACCACGCGTGCCCATACACTTCGCTGCCAGTTACCCGGCGCTTACCCGGCGCCGGCTACCAGACAACCGGGTCGTGTGAAAAGACACTTAATATAGCTGTAAAACTCAACTTTAAACTGATACGGCGTGTTTCAATGTTTTAATGTTTAATATGTGTATTGTGTTTGTTACAGTAACGCCTTGAATCTGTGTAAAGTAGGAGGAACTGTCGTGTATAGTACTTGTTCTCTGAGTCCGATACAGAATGATGGAGTTGTTCACATGGGTCTCAAGAAGGCATTTGAAAACCACGGCATTAAGGCAACTATCAAGTAATGTATTCTTTTGTTTATTATTTGATTCATATTATAATAATACTACAAGATCTTCTACTATGATTATAAAGTGGGTATACATTTGGTGTGAAAATTCTGATTAATCACATTGAGGGCTTAGTACCCCTACCATCTTTATAAAGCTAATATGGTTAAGTTGGTAGTGCAAACATTGTGAATTTGAAATGAGATAATCAGACACATATTATGTATATAATCAAAAATGTGACAAATTTATGTAAATAGAACTTGCATCAAGAACTTGCATCTTTGGTCCCTCCTCCACCCACTTGCAACAGAGTCACTCGTTTTACTCAATCACAGCACCCATTCACAGTAAACCTTCAACATATACGAAGCAGTTGCTTCTTGAACTCCTTTATTAATACAGCAGCCCGGCTGTGGAACGATCTTCCGAATTCTGTGTTTCCACCTTAGTACAACCCGGGTCTTTTTAAAATCCGAATTAATAAACTTAATAAGATTAATAATTAATAAGATTGCAAACCCCTCCCAACGCTACGTAGTGCGCTTCTTCGGAAGAGGAAAATGGACCCAAATCCTAATAGCTGGTGTCCCCTACGTGGACATGTTAGAAAAAAAAAATTGAATTTGAAAAAAATCATTTTTGCATATTTCATTGTTTTTTGAATTTTTAAGTCAAATTTTGTAACAACTTTGTTACTTAAAAAGCATTATAATGTTCTCAAATATTGAAATAAGTTTTGTGGCACATTTAAGGGGGCAACTGCTGCCAAAGTACCTGTTTTTTCAATTTGATATTGCATCATTACTACAAAACAAATCATTTTGAAAAAAAATAACTTAGTTTGGATGTGAATAAATAAAAACATTCCTCAACTTTTTAATTATGTTCTGTATATATTCTTGTGGAAAAATAATAAACATACCCCGATTTTTGACATTTAAATAAATAAAATAGGTATACATTTGGTGTAAAAATTCTGATTAATCACATTGAGGGCTTAGTACCTACAATCTTTATAAAGCTAATATGGTTAAGTTGGTAGTGCAAACATTGTTAAATTGAAATGAGATAATCAGACACATATAATTTTTTTCTAGAAAACTAAGGCGTAAAGCAATATATATTTTTTTAAATCGAAGAAGACAAAAATATCTGGATAAATATGTCATTACATTTGCATTAATTCTTCAGGTTTATTAAAGAAACCAAAAAACTTTTATTTCGCAATGGCTCTGAAAGGAAAATTATATTTTTTAGGTTTCTTTACTAAATCTGAAGCATTAATGCAAATGTCTCAACATATTATTCCAGATATTTTTGTCTTCTTCAATTAAAATATATTGCTCTACCTAAGCCTTATAGTTTTTTTATACATATATAATATATGTTGAAAATCAGGGTATGCCATTATTTTTCTATAAGACTTTATATAGAACATTATCGAAAAATTATTATTTTTATTACATTAATATTTTATAGTTAAAATAAAACAACACTGGATTTATTTATATAAGTCTGTAAAAGATATCAAATAATTATGTTTTATTTTAGGTTGTTCAACAAAAGTATTATGCCTTTGAGAGGAATTTACCACCTGGGTGAAGGTTCCACAGCAGCCAAGTATGGACATCTTGTTGTACCAAATATACCAGCTAATTATGGACCGGGATACTTTTGTAAATTAGTCAGGACTAAATAACTTAGAGGTAAATTTTATTTGTAAATATTGTTGTATTATAAATACATTTGTTGAATTTTATTAAAAGATTTTTACTGGTCACACCTTATTGATGATTATTATTGGCAGGCGCTCAAATGTGATTGGTTGCATTGGCGTTGCCTCATTTACTCATCTAATATTGACATTATCGTTTAAAGATGGATAAATTATAGTATTGTCTACAGCTAGACAGTTCCAGAATCTTAATATTTGATAAAATAATTCCAAAATACCCCTGAAATTTGTAGGATTCCCTCATTATTCGCTTCATTTGATCGATTTAAAACTATAATATAGCAAAAATATTATTAAATATGATGTTAACACTTTGACTGTTTAATATTTTTAAGTCTGTGTCTTTAAAAAAATAGGTATAATTCATATTGTTGCTTACGTTGTTCCTGTTTGCGCTAGCTTTTACTTCAATATGAGAATTGAGGTTCAATTCGCTGAAAATTCTCAGTGCCTGTGGAGCCTTAAGTTGAAAATCGTAGGTGTTTATGATTAATTTGATGAATTCAGATTCCAAAATACTGATTGCAGACAAAGTAATCATAGTGTCAATACTCTGTGTATGTCAGGGGACAATTTATCCCATTTTAAAGGCCCTTTGTCATTGAAACTGCTATCATAGTTAACCGCCATATTGACTCATTAAGAAAAAGTGTTGTCATATTAATACTTTCATGGTGCTGTGTGACATCTTTTGTTATCTCCATAAATACCATTTGGAATTTAACAAGCTGATACAATTTTAGAATAGAAAAAGAATAAATGTTAAGCAAATGGGCGTTATAATAATAATAATAATTCTATCCGTCTCAAAATGTTTTATTTTTGTGTAAATGATCCAATGGCATTTGTTTTAACACTGTCAAGTTCTGATTACCATTGTTGCCATATAAAAAAATTCTTATCTTTAAAATAGTTTTGATAAATATTTCATCAGTGGATGGATCTAAGTTGTACAAAGCACAGTAAACAAAGAAATTACAATTTATTACAAGTAAATAATTGGAGGTCCGGACCCGCAAAGTAAGTAAAGTAGTAATAATTAGAAAGATTAAATATAAAATCAAATGATTTTTTTTATTGCAATTCAAAATAAATAATTTACTTAAATTTGAGGTAATAGAAACTAAAACACTTTTAGATATAACATAAAATATTTATTATTTAAAAATATGAAATTCACTACAGAAAAAAATATAATTTGTACATTAATATAATCAAAAATAAAATAAGTACAGTATTTTCTAAATATATTAATTCCTACGCTGTTTTGTCATGCACTTATATACTGATAACAATTCATAAAAAATTAAAGCAACAAATATCAAAATTTAACCAAAACTATATGTTGCGGATTATTTTGCTAACTATTGCTAAAATGATGAATAATTGACATTTAAGGATGTTAAAACGTAGATTTATAAATAATTAAAAACATTTTTAAAATTAAACCTTAAAACAAAAAATCACACAATTTATAAGTATTATTATTATTAATTAGGAGTGGAACTGTGACGCCCTTGCACTGTGTTATCATTTCAAGGGCGATAACACAGTGCAAGGGCGATAACACAGTAGGGTTATCATTTCAATAGCAGTTTAGTTTCTTGAATAAAGCTCAAAATTTTGCTGGTTGAGAACCCCACTCCATTTCCAAATATAAGTATAATTATATACAACGTATGTATTTTATTTTTGTTTAATCAAAAGAATGTGTTGATAATGATAAAACTACCTAACTTTTTTATATAAATGGTAGATTTTCTTAAAATTTATTTAATATTTCATAATTTTCAATAAATGCTTTGATTTTTAATTTATTTTTAAAGCAAACGCAATTTTTTTTCTTTGTATGTTTCAAGATAAGTAAATATGAAAAAAGTGTGCCTTGCTGCAGTATTGCTTTATCATGAGCAATCTATTTATGTATATTTATACTAATATTCTTACTATTAAAAAAATATCTTTAGTAGTTTCTATAAATTGATATTATAGTAATAACACATCTAAAATAAAGTTTGTTATTCAAACATAATATACATAAGTAACAAGTTTTCATTTTTATAACTTTTAAAATAAATTTATTTAAAAATTTTACTACAGTAAAAAATTTCTTATGTTACATAACTTAACTATTCATAATCTCGTAATGTTAATATAAATATATTAAAAATAAGTAAGTATTTTTTGATAACTTTCTTTCAAAGCAATTCTAATTTTTATAAAATTAGATTCTGTTGTGATTACAAGTACATCAATTTAATACAATTACAATAAATAATAATTATTAAAAACAATACATAATAAATAAGAAGAAATAATTAGTAAAATAAAAAAGAAGAAATAATTAATGATTCAAATAAATTTAAACAGAATGCCTCTGTTCAATATGTATCGGTTGCCTGCATGTACAGAAAAACAAACTCACCACCCCCTTCTTCAAGTATAATCCAACTTCACTATAAATTTGTTCGGATGAGGGATTGGATTAGCTCCGAATCCGGTAAACATAAAATACTCTATAGTGGTGAAAACAACGAAGTTATAATTTAATTTTTATGATTATAAATAAGTACTTGGCAAGGTCTGGCAGACAGATCTTTCACAGGGAAACAAACATATTAATCAGAAATTTAAATTATACAGTTATATAAATTTTACACATTGAACTAACATGCACAGTATAAATATATTCTAGAACACACATATTCCACATTTTTCTAAAATATAGAATTATCAACATTTGTTGCCTACACATTATTGCACGGTGAGTATTTAAATACATAAATTGACTTAAAAAACAATATTTTACCTCTAAAAATAAATAAAAAACCCTAATATTTAGATTGAAGAAAGTAATATTTAACAGTAAAGAGATTTTTTTACTTTTTAGTTGGCAGTTTTTAAGTCAGTTTATGTATGTAATTTGAATTACCTACATTTTGGATTGAGTCACTTTCATTAAATTATTTTTACATTTGAATTTTTTTTTTTCACTTAAACTCTAAATAACACATAAAAAGCTGACATTTAACAGACAAAGTGATGAATGAATTTATTACAATATACTCCGTAGTAGAGCATTCAATGATTATAATAATATTATTTAACTTCACAGTTGACGATTCTTAATAAAACTCCATAGCTAATCGATAAAAAATTGTTTTATGTAAAACACTTAGGTCTGAATGCAGAGTCCTACCCAAATACTAAATACTAACCACATTTTCATTGCACAGTCGCTCACTTAAGTTAGGAGATCAGGTGGCTTCCTAACTGGAGGATGCTATAAAGTTTTTGTATGAGAATTGCATTGCAGAACTATATCTAAATTCTTAGCGCATGCGTGTTGGCGTAAACTAACATTTGCGAACTGTTAAAAAGTATGGTTGGACTTCGTCAAATGTGTATTTGGTAATTTTGTCAAATCAAATACCAAACAGATTATTCAGTGATCTATACGAGATGCCGAAAATTTGATGGCATTTCAGAAAAATTGCGACATCGAGCTGTCAGTGTGAACTTGGTTACGTGTTTGTGTTGTTATGACAAAAAAACATTTTAAACGACAGTCTAAACCCATAGATAACCTCTCTTTTTTCTTCATATGCAATAATGTGAAACGCTACGCCATCGACCTTAAGTTTGGCATAGTATTTAGTTAGTGACGTCTCTGCAATGCAATTGCTAACTTAAAAATACGAAATACTCCAGTGAGGTTAGGAGCTAGTATTTAGTTACCTAGGACTGTACATTCGGGTCTTAGTGTTAGGTTCACTATTATATTTTTTGGCTTTGATTAGTATTATAAATCAGTGTCAAATTTTTTAATAGTGAAACTTAAAACTTATCGTCTTATTTTGTCTGTGCTTACTTTCGATAATGAACTGTCTGTTGGAACTTATATAAGCTGTATTCGAGCATTGAATCTTTCAATCTGATTGTAAACTTATTCACATTTCTAAAATATTTATTACTTATAAACAATATAAGTTAATTATTTTTTTGTCATGGATTTACAATACTGACATCAATATAATATGTAAAGCTACTTATAATAAATTATTATTATTTTTACCAAAGGTGGTCTGTAAAATACAGACCAAATATTACAGATATAAATATTTATGAATAAAAAGATGACATCAAAATCTTTCGACTGAATAAAATTCTACATCTTTATTTTAGTTTTTTAAATATTCACAATAATAATAAAAATACAAAATTGATGTTATAGTGTTTGTTAATTATCTAATGAAATAATCTACCTTAAATTATTATATCTTCTATTTAGACACACAATTTTTCTCTAAAAATTTATTTAAGCTGGTATTAAATGGGTCAAAAAACTATTTTTATTATTTTGCTTAAAAACATTTAAGAGCTGATTATAATATCTTAATATTTTTACAGTTTTACAATGTGTCTTTATTATGAGAAAAAATAATATTTTTACTGGAAAAGTTTATGATGTACAAATCTACTATTTCAGTTTAGACCACCAGATATTTTTTTTATTTAAGTATTTATTACAAAAAAATATATATTCCATGATATTAACACAATTATTTAGCCGTTAAAAATTTGAAAATAGTGACTCCTATATATTTTTAACTATTATTTAATATTTTTTATTGGAAAAGTTTATGATGTACAAATCTACCATTTTAGATTTAGACCAAACTACATTAACTAACTACACATAATATTTATTCAGACTTTGAACTAGCACTTGTAAAAGATGAAAGTGTGCAGAAGCTAAAAGATAGAAATATTTAAAAAAAATTGGAAGCATAATTTAAGCTTGACCTAAACATGGCTGTGTCGAATGCTTAATATAAAAGGTAAATAATTGATGTTTGTTGCCTGTAGCATTTGCAACTATGTTAAATTTTAATTATAATTATGCAATACAGAAGTTCTGCTTTGAAAGATGAAAACATCTACCAGCACATTTAAATATTAAATATACACAGATATAATTAATGCAACGTGTTTATTTGGCAAAAATATTGGTACACTTATATTTATTTATTTGTCCATGGCAAAATAATAATAAAAACAATAAAGGTAGATTTAATGAAAAAACAAAATCTACATACCTAGTCACTCGAGAAAAAAAAATCAAAATACCTTCTCAACTTTTGGTTTGTGTCTTGAAAACATTCACCTTTTTTTTTTAATAACAAGTGTTTTTTACTAACAAACTTTGTAAATGTGAATAATATTTGCACAGTATTTAAAGAGACAAGTCAGGATTGATGTATAATAAATGTCAAAGGATACAGATCAGTAACTATTATTATAAAAATTAAACAAATACATAAAACCAATAGGTACAGTTAATATAATAAAATAATCACATAAAAATATATTCCTTTATTTTATTTATACCTACATTAATTGTATTATCAATGAAATTCATTCCTCTATATCTTCCATACATACATACTGTATTATATATTTAATATTCAGCATCGGTAGTGGATATCTGTACAATTCATTCTACTGCTTAATTCTATATTACATTCAAAACACGGTGTCACTTTCTAATATTGTAGGAATTTAAAATAAGTCACATTTTATTCAATTTAAATATTTGAGGTTATTTTTAATTATTATATTTAGTTAACATTCATACTATATACATCATACTATATTATTTATGAAAAATTAGTCAATTTATTCATATATGTGCATACCATAGATATAAATTTCATTTTATTTAAGTATATTCAGCATTATAAGTAAACATATATGTGCATACCATAGATATAAATTTCATTTTATTTAAGTATATTCAGCATTATAAGTAAACATATATGTGCATACCATAGATATAATTTCATTTTATTTAAGTATGTTCAGCATTATAAGTAAACAAGGCAGCACGAAGGACGAAAAATTACATTTTTGAATAAAAGACATTATTCTATAATTGGGATTCGACAGAATATTGTAAATATGGTAAAAATTGATAGACAAAACGAACAATTCAAATACAAAAATGTTTGTAATGAACAAAAAATGAGTTTATGAATGAAAAAATCACTATTTAATGAAGGTTATAGGTATATATCAGTTTTTGTTAATTAGACTATTTAAATAAAACCAAGTAATGTAATCAATATTTTCAAAATTATTCAAATCCATATTATAATAATTGACATAATAAAGTAAGTATTCATTAATTATAGGGGGCTCCATGTTTTTTTACAAAAAAATATAGTTATGTAGTTGATGGAATATCAGTCAGTATTAAAAAAAATTAAAATTAAAATTAAAATAAAAAATTGTCAGTATTAAAATTGTCAGTCTTCGTGGCTCAGTTGGTTGGATATCTGACTGCTGATCCAAGGGTCCCGGGTTCGATTCCCGGTGGAGACACAGTTTTTAAAATTGTGTTTTCAGTCTGGATCTGTGAGACGATAAATATCGTAAGTCTCCAGAATGTGGCAACTTGTTATTGGGTGCGTGTTAAATAATTATTTGACATAGTACCTGTTAGTTGCCCGAGAAGCTACATAAATAAATAAATTGTTTTTCATACAAAATACTTATTTTTATTTGGTTCTAGGTTAGTAAATAATCAAGTATGTTTATTGCTTTAAATTTAACATAAATTAAGTATTAAAAAAACCAACATCTTGGTATTCCTTGTTGCGTTATTGTGCAATATGACATATTTAAGTGTTTTTTGTTTGGTGTGGTAAGCCCCCATAGTTAAAAATACCCAAAATATTAAGAAAAGTAGGAAGCATGTAATAGTGTATTCATGTACTTATATATCACATTAAAATAAAATTAAAATAATTTTAATTTGTGAAATTTTCTTGCCAGCACTGGTTGTTGAAATTGTTATTTTTTCATTAATGTTGTATTAAACTCTTGTGCTTTTAGAAATATCAAGTTGAAAAATTTTTCCTCACAAAACATCTCAATCTAGTCTTAATTTTTTGGGTTTGAAGACTAAAAAAATATTTATTGTATAAAAATTCATTAATTTAACTGCATTATTTATATTTAAATACTTTGTTAAAAGATTCGTTTCAAGCATAATTAAAAATATGTACACAAAAATATATAAAAAAATAAGTACACGAAAGAATAAATAAAAAAATAAGTACCCCAAAATACCAATTTACATTAATAGAAAATATATAACATAATCATAAAAAACATTTGTGGTGTTATTTTCTATAAAATATAATATGAGTCAACATTACATAATTCATAGATTGTAATAATATAATGAATTGGAGAAGAAAAGAAAACAGAATTTTGGATGAAAATGAACACAAATACAATAGGTATTTTACATTGCTTTCATTATTTATAAATTTGTTTAATTTTGTAAAGCACAATGTATTTTATACACTAAAAATAATTAAGTTTTATATGTCCTTTCAGTATTTTCAAAAAATAAGTACATAAATCTTAATATTAAATAATAAAAAAAATTTCCAGTAACTAATTTTTTAACGTCAAAAGTAAGTACTTTTTTGTATAATGATTGAAATGAAAATGTAATAAAATGATAATAATAATCCCCTAGTTTGCAGTCTTAAGATAATAACCTTGAAGTTAAATTTGGTGAAGACGCAGTTCAGACCAAAGGCATTATGCGTGTGTTTTGCTAAAGTGCGTTCTATAAACTACATGGAATTTATTCAAACTGTTCACATCCTAATACGCAACTAATACACATTTTCCATGTGAGCTGTTTGAATCAATATTGCATACATGTCATGTTAACGCACACTCAATGTCTGTCATATGAACACATAATTTTGCTGTCATATATATATTGAGACCAGCGGTCTCAACATTAAATTGTGAAATCGGTAGAGTTGGCATTTCTACCCAAAATCGGTATATGAATAAAGATAATCAATTGTAATAAGTCCTTTTTCTGTACCTGTACTTGTATTTACTTCCTCTGATGACATTTTACTTAAACAGTCTGAAAAGCCAACTTATTAAATATTTAATAAGATTTGTTATCTCTGTCATACTTCATAGACGCTCTATAGAATAGAAAGAGATGGCAATATTTAGATCATTTGGAAAAAAGTTGCCATTATTCGAAAATGAAATCGGGAGAATTTACTTGTATTCACAAAAATTGTTGCATTTCTGTAAGAGAGCCTTCATATTAATAGAAATACCGAAAAATCGGTAAGTTGAACACTGCATGTCACATTATTGTGAAAAAATATGGCTGACTTCTTAAACTTTTAGGAAAGGTATCTCATGATTCTTAATTTAAAATTTGAATAATTCCAAAATGTTAGCATTAAATGGAGCAATAAATCCTGATGAATTTTATGGTACCTACTATCAGATAAAAACGAACGGGTAGAATTTTTTCAAATCGCTCTACTGGAAAATTATCAAAATGGCAGCTCACTTATTTTACTTTTACTGTCCCAATATATATCAAAAGAGCTATGGAGGGAAACAATATTAATTGTGAAACATTGAAAACTGAATTATAAATCTGAAACTGTTTTACTTAATACTGTTACAGATCTTACTTCATCGCTAATATCTTAAAATACTGCTTAATGTACAGATTAGTACTAAATATTTTTCTAATAAAAGTCGTCAAACATCAAATACACATGTAAAGCATTCCTAAAGAATTACAAGCTCTTTTACAATAATGTAATACTTGGATGTATTATCTATGAACTGAGATCTGTCAATGTTATTTTCGGTCTTATGCAGTTTGATATTAATGTAAAAAATAGGAACATGAAATAAAGTTTTCTTTTGATTTATTCCATTCATATTAATCTTTTATCCATATTAGACCATACATAACATCACTACATCATGGTTCATAGCCTAATTTTAAGATGGCTACTGTATTACATTTTTTTCTGATCTAAGATTTTGTGTAATGATTTTCAAAAGCAAAAGATACTTTTTGAAGGGTAATTTTTTTTGCAAGCATTATCTTATTAAAATGTATTTTATTTTCAATATACGAACAACTGACATTACTCTAAAGTTATATCAGTTGGTCCTAATTAAGTTGTTTTTCATTCACATGGTTTATTGAAAATGTATTTCTATATAATCTCTATTAAAGTATAATTTACTATCTTTGCTTACAATTGATTCTCTAAGTACTCAATAAATGTTCAGTTTAAATGATTTTATCTTTGGAAGAGATAATTATGATTATATCTTATGAAATTATTCAAATGAATTTGGCTGTAAGATTGAATGAGGAAAACATTATTGCTTGTATATTTTTACTCTTGATTGTTTATTTTAGTTCCGTCTATCTTCTCATTGAGTGGCTGTCCTTCCATTCTGTCTTCGTCCTCTTGACTTCCTTGTGGCTTGTTCCATGGCTGTTCTTCACCAGAACCAAATATCATGTACGCCAGAATCTCAATGATGTAAAGAGCGATTGTGACAAAGAATATAATACGCCATGCAGATATTGTTTGCTGGAATTATGAAAGGTTATAGTAATAAATTATAAAACAAGTATTCTAATATTGGTATAAAAGAAGTAGTAAAGTTTCAGTTTAATATATTGTAACTGGTGTTACAAAAATAATAGAAAACGAGACACTATATCTTGTCTAGAAAGAAAGATAGAAAATCCTTGAAATGTACTGTTTACAATTTGTATGGAAATGTTGACATATGAAAAAAATAGGAAGATGGTGTAAACACCCCAGGAATATTGGGCGTCATTATACTTGCAACACTCTACAGTTGAAAGAGTCATTTGAAGATATATTTCTTGTACATATAACCCATTGTATAACTATAACTACAAATTTAACTATTCTACGAAAAAAAAACCGCCCCGATAGTTGTACCAATATTATCATGTATCCCTCTTTACTCTAAATGTACTCTTGTAGATCTATGAAACATGTTTTATGTAAATGAATAAAATGTTCAATTATGACATTCTGGTCTAATTCAATATGACAGCATTTAATTCCTACCACAATAGGCTAATTTTGAGGACTTTCAAAGTTAATCCTTAGTGAAACATAAGACAGCAAATACTTACATTTCCGTGTGTGAGATGACCAACAAAGATAGGTACAATAATTCCAGGCAGCGTAGCTCCAGTATTGGTCAAAGCCATCAAAGTTCCTAAAATATAATCATATTGTAATAAAGTTATTTTTATGAAAATGGAAACATGTTGTTTTTATGTATGTAAAAATGAAGAGGATATTTTTTACTCCCAATTCTCTAAACGTATTGTGTAGAGATAGGATTTATTGTATAATATATGTGGTTAAAATTAAAATTTCAATATTGAAAAGTTACCTGCGAAATTGGGTGCAATATCAATATGATTGGAGAGGAATCCGCAGAACATTCCACCGATACAGGTGACACCAATGGCCATGAGAGCAACAGCCACAGAAGGATGACATCCAACATAGCATAGACCAAGGAGACACACCCCTGGCACCAGAGAAGCTGAAATTAAAAATTGAAAAACATTTAACAGTGTACAAAAAAAATTAATTACTTTTAATTATCTATATTATGTCTATCTCTATTTGATATTTGAACTCTCCACTTCTATTTATGTATCTAATACTGGAATGATGCGATTTTTAGATTCGACAAATAGATTTTGTGTATCTTATGTCCTATATACAGTCCAAACTATAACTTTTTCGTACTGATGGCGTTGACTATGTAGAATTCCATTATACAAATTGAATATTAAATATAAAAAAAAAACACTATTTTATTTTAACACGGTCGTCCTGGTTAGGAGTAAAAATAAAATTGTAAAAGAAAAAAGTGTTTTTTTTTAATGTTTAATTTGTATACTTACCTACTGTTGGTTTAGAACTTATTAGTTTTTCATAGATAACATTTCATTTCTTCTCTATGATTTTATATGTCAAAACTTACAAAATGATGACATTTTGAAAAAGGACTTGAAAAATTAATTTTTGTTTAAGGGGGCTATAAACCTAAACACCCCAATTTGATATAAAATATGTTTAAAAGAGTGTTTAAAAAAAAATACCATTAGTATTTTCAACATTTCTCTAGTGAATGTTTGTCACACAATTTTAAAATTCAGCATAAATAGTTACCTCTAAAAAAATTATTAAAAATATCCTTTCTTACAGCATTTTTTAAAAATTACTCTATAGCTGTGTGTCTTAGAGAAATAAATATTTTGTGTTCTTAAAGAGCTAATAAAATGAAAGTGAACGTTCATGATATTTTTTCATATCAAGTCAGGTTTTTTCTTAAAATGCAAAAAATCAACTAATTTAGGGTTTCTGATAATTTAAATCATGTATAAACCATTTTTTACGCACGCGATAGTTACCCTTACTAACACGTAATTTCATAGTGCATTAGGCAGTTTTGATATATCATGTTTTCAGTCACTAGATTTAGCGTTATATGCCCTCTTAAAGAATAAATACAATAAAAAAATATCAAAGATTGTCAATCTTTCAAGAAGATATAATAAACACACATTATATAGTGGAGACCTTAGAGTTGACCATTTTTATTTAATTTTTGGTTGAATTGAAATATTCCTTCATCATATACGTTCATGAGTATGAATTTTTTTTTTAATGTGATGGGTCGATGGCAGAGCGGTTAGCACGCTGAGTTAGTAATTCAGTAGTCACGAGATCGAACCCTGCCTCGACCTATTTCATTCACCTATAGCACAAGCATTAATGCTTATTTTAGGGAATGTACGAAGATGTATATGTACTTGTTTAACAAGGACATATTCATTTAAAAAAAAAATTTAAAAAATGTATGAATTACCAAAGAGTGTTCCAATCTTGCGGGACGTAGTGGTGGTGATGGTTCCCTTGACCTTGAGATAATCCAAAGTTCTGCTCAGACACAAACTGAATATCCACAGAGTCAAGAATGGAAGAGCGGTCGTCACGGCATTCTGTCAACACAACATGTTACAATTCTTTACCTTAGAGAAATATTATTACATTCTTCAATTAATCAAAGTATTTTCACAGATGTTAACAGTAGATATATGTTATGATGTTTACTTGACATATTATTACATTGTATTAAAGCCAAACCTCGACCCTGATGACATTAATAACTACAGACCCATATCCAACTTACCTTTTATCGCTAAATTACTAGAAAAAATTGTATGTACAAGACTAAATGACTTCATTGAGACAAACGGAATGTTTATCAAACTTCAATCTGCGTATAGAAAATATCATTCAACTGAGACTGGACTTCTTCGAATATTATCTGATACGATTCTAGCTACTGAAACCGGAAATCATGTTCTATTAGCATTTCTCGACATGAGTGCAGCTTTTGATACGATTGATCACACTATTCTCACTGAAAGACTCAAAACAACTTACGGTATGCGAGAAAACACATATAAATGGTTTCAATCTTATCTCACAGGACGACACCAAACTATCAAATTCAATAACCTAAAATCATCTCCCGCTTTTGTAAAATTCGGAGTTCCCCAGGGTTCCGTGCTAGGTCCGTTACTATTTATCTTATACACAAAAGACATATTTTCAATCATTGACTCCCACGGACTACTCGCACACTGTTATGCGGACGATTGGCAGCTTTACTTTTATTGCACACCAGAAAATGCTCACCATCTAAAAACCACAATCTGTAAATGTATCGAAGATATCGGTGTTTGGATGTCAGCAAACAAACTTAAGCTAAACCCAACAAAGACAGAACTACTCTGGACAGCAACACGCAAACGAAGCCATTTAATAGACACTTCCCCACTAACTTTCGAAAATTCAGATATTCTTCCTAAATCCTGTGTTAAACTTCTTGGAGTCAAAATAGATTCAAATCTATGCTTTTCAAACCAAATTAACACAGTTACTTCTTCTGCTTTCTTTCAACTAAGACGTTTAAAGTCAATCCGAAGGAGTATCCCAATTGAAGCCATGAAATCTTTGGTAAGCGCCTTTGTTGTCTCCCGTTTGGATTATTGTAACGGTATATATGCGAATTTACCAAAGAAAGAAATTAATAAAATTCAGTCAGTTTTCAATGCTGCAGCCAGACTCATCACTGGAGCCTCCAAATTTTCTCACATCTCTCACCATCTTCGCAATCTACATTGGCTTAAAGTCCCCGAAAGAATTGAATATAAGCTCTGTCTCATAATCTTTAAAGCACTTTGTGGTATGGCTCCTACTTACCTCTCCGAACTGTGCATTCCACTTTCAATAAATGACAGACAATCATCACTTCGTTCTGCCTCTTCATCCATGGTTGGGAAATTAGTTGAAATAAACAGGGTGCACACAACTAATTTCGGTGATCGTGCATTTGCTGTGGCAGGACCAAATGCATGGAATAAGCTCCCACACACCCTCAGACAAACCGAAAATATATCTTCGTTCAGGAAAAAACTCAAAACGCACCTTTTTCGCAAATCTTACCAGAGCCGAAATGATACAACGTAATCATTTTTTCAGCGCCCTTGAGGTGAGACATTCACAAAAACGGCGCTATATAAATTATCCAAATTTATTATTATTATTATTATTAATACTAGTTGCATGTAATACATGTGATCCAACGGACGGACACACGAAATGTTCTACTCCGAGTTCTGAGTAAATCCGTATATGGAGCATATATGCTGCGAAGCCTCTAAATTGGTGTTTTTTTACTTCAAAGTTGGAAAAGCCGTGAAAAAAGTAGACCTTGCATACAATTCCTTCATACACCCGTTTTGGATTTAAACTGCCTCTTCCTTCAAAAGAATTTCATTCTCTTGAACAAATCGACAGTTGGAATACCTTTTATTTTCTAATATTTCTAAATATACCATTCATTTTATTTTGTATTGCTTCTCGGGCAACTAAAGGTACCTAGATATCAATTTAAAACACACTTAATAACAAGTTGCCACATTACTGTCTTAAAGATCCAGACTGAAAACACAATTAAAAACTGTGTCTTTACCGGATATCGAACCCAGGAGCTTTCGCTCAGGAGTCAGATATCTAAACAATTGAGAAACGAAAGCCAACAGATAATTTGTATAAATAGATGAAATTTGGTCTACTTCTTCTTCTTCTCAGCCATCTCTCCACTACTGTATGTAGGCCACCCTTCTATATCCTGGGTGTCCCGTCATCACTTACTTTATCGTCAGCCCTTCTTTTTGGGATCGACTTACTCCTCTTTTGTCTTCCCAAGGTCTCCATTTTAGAATTCTGTCAACTTCCTGTCTTCCCACGTGACATGCCCACTGGAGACTGCCAATATGGTCCATAATGTCAAGAATCTCAGTACGGCGTCTAATTTCATCATTCCGTATTTTGTCCTTGAGACTATTTTAGTTTATGTATGGTGGCAACAGTCACAGACAAAGTAATGGTTTCTAAACCATATGTAATTAGAGGAAAGATGCAATCTTTAAATACTTTACTTTTGAGACACACGGGTATATTACAACATTTGACAATGTGGTTGAGCTTTCCTAAGGCTGCCCAACCTAAACCGATTCTTCTTATTTGGTCTATCGTACTGATATTCTGAATTCTCAAGTTTTAGTGTTTTGGCCACACCAATTACCTTAGGAACGACTGCGCATACCTACCGTGCAGGTACAACACTCGGCGTCATCGCTTCACGAAGTACGAATAATCTGCGAGCCATTTGCCCTATGTAGCCAATTAAGGCTGATAGGATAATTACCTTTGCAGATGACACAGTGCTTGTCTACAGTAGTGACATGTGGAACTCAACATTTGAACTGGCCAGAAATGAACTTAGTGGATGGACGTTAATTTACACACCTTGAATATTACAAAGTCGAAATACACCACATTTAGTATTGACACCAGACACCAGCCACAACAAAACTATAGTCTTACGATACACGAATTTGCAGTACCTGAACAAATCTGCTCATGCATTCCACTGCAGAAAGTATCTGAGTATAAATACCTGGGGATATTATATATACAGACATTTGCGATGGCAGGTACACATAGAAAATCTCACCAAGGAATGCAGAAAAATGATATATATGTTCAAAATATTACGAGACATTTTTGATATTAAAACTCTTGAAATTATTTACTATGCAATAGTACATAGTAGTCTAGAGTATGGAATAATAGGCTGGATAGGGAGGGATGGCAAAAACGCTACTTGCTTCGATTGAAAGAACACAAAAATCAATAATAAAGGTAATTAATGCACAGAAGACCTAAAAGATAACCCACAGAACAAATATATATAGACAGTGGATTTTTGGATGTTAGATAGCTTTATATGAGACTGATACTGTCTCATTTGCATAAGAACACTGCTGTGTTCCAACTGGACTATATACTGATACATGGCACTAGAAACAGACAACAGCCAAGATCGACACATGTGCAGTGTTAATATAGTTTTTATGGCACCAAGGCTTTAAAGTAAAATAATGAAGGATATTCAAATAAACATATCACATGACGGGAAAAATTTCAAAAACCTTGTTACTCGTTGGCTGAAGTAGATTGGTAGAAAAGGATCTTCCTCAGTACTCTTAGATTTTTTGAGATAGAGGTTTTAGAGTTTTTCATCCTGGTTGTCAATGTCCTAAGTGAATGCAATATGTGAAGAAAAAAAGAAAACAAATCTTATGATCGCAGAGTAGCCATTGTAAATTCAAACTAGTACTGCCTCAGAACAGACTATGTCTAGCGAGGCAGTAACATTTCCACGTGGAGTAAAATTGTAATTAGGTATAAATTAAATTGTATTTTCTTCCTTTGTAATATTTAAACAATTGGAAATATATTATTCATTCATTCATTCATGTATTTTCACAAATAACTCTTCATATTTTGTTGAAACAGATGATTCAAATTGTTTTATTTTACTTTTAGTTTTGAATATAATACATTCAATTAAAGTTGTTACCTCTGTGATGTTGAACTTTAAAACCTGCTTCATGTAGAAAGGCAATTCAATGAGCAACATATACCATCCCCAGTTGGAACATGTGTGAGCAACAAGAATAGCCAAAAATGGTGGAGATGTCAACACTGCCTTCCATGGTACTTTCAATTTCTGAAAATATTCATTATTTCTCATTTACACTATCAATAAATATTTATCTTCAATTAATGAACCAATATTCAAACTAATAAAAATAAGAAAAAGATTTTTAATGTTGCCAGCAATAAAATTAAAAAAAAAATAACTACAATCTTTAACATTATTTTATTTGTTTGAATTATTTAATTTTACCTAATAATATTTCCATTCTATTTTGAATTGCTTCTCAGATTCCTAAGAGGTACTTTAATTCAACCAATATGCTACAAGTTACCACAATGTAGAGTATCTCAAAACACTGAAAAAATGTATCTTCACCGGGAATCAAACCCGGGATCTTTAGTTCAAGAGTCAGATATCTAACTAACTGAACCATGAAGGTCAACAATTTCAAAGGATATTCCATAAATGATCGTTCTTTTTTAATTTTAAGACTTATCCATGTACTTGGGCATGTATATACCATAATGGCACTATCATAGAATGAATTTTGCTGTCAGTACTAACCTTGCTTTTTCCATCATGTGATGTGTTACCCAAAGACTTCAATATCATATCTCTCTCTTCCTGACTTATCAATGGCTGTTGCTGTGGTGAATCTTGTACCAGAGCCACCCACATGAAGCACCAAATACATGACAATCCTCCCATTATATAAAACACGGCTTCCCATCCTAATAACACACCATACATATTATATACAATTAATATCACCAACAATTTTATGGAACTTAACATCATATACACAAACTAACACAATGAGTTTTAAAAAGTAATGTATCTTCACTATTATATACCTATCTAATGGAGAGTGATAACTTGAGAATTAAAATCATGGGCAGTGGCCAGTGGGTAACTTATTTATGATTAATCTGTTCATAAAACTTCTGCAGATAGTTCTGTTATTTGTTATGAAATAACATTTTCAAACTACTCTGAGCTGAGAGACAATAAGACCAACAACGTGTTTTTTTTGACAATTAAATCCGAAAACAATTCACATTAGACGTTATTCTCTATAGAAAAACAATGTGGTCTGCCCACCAAAATGTCAAAAATCCCTTGGAAAAATGCCTCACTTCGATTCATACAAAATTTGTTAACTACGGCTTCTAGTATATTATAATAAAAATCTATGTTACATACAATTACAAATTATAAATTTGAATTGTATAGGTACATCCAATTCAAATTTATGCAACTATTTTTAAAATTTAAATGTGTTCCATGCAAGACTGATACATCCTATGTACCTGTCACTCTCTATCCTTCTCGCTTTCGCATCATCATGCGGTCAGTACATATCATATGTCGATGGATATATCAAAAATAAATTAATTACACATACAATTTATGTATAGTGAACAAGTGAATATATCAGTGCATGTGACCAGTGACTATCAAACCAGCAAACATACATTCAAGTAAGTTATCATCATCCTCATAAACTTACAGCTAGCCATTAAAGGAAAAACTGTATTCAATGAATCAAATATTTTTTTTTAATTGCATATACACAGAAATTGGATTTTTTTCCTTTCGAGAGTCAAATGATATTTTTACTAACAAACTTTTTAACACCTTAATAGAGACAAAGTTGGAATATTGTAGAATTCCCAGGAACTTGAGGCACCTACAAGGCTTATGACTTGTCATCGGTTGGTTTACGTGACCACTTTATGCACTTTGATTTACATACACATTGGTACAAGTAGGTAAAGAAGCTAAATATGAAGCTAAATATATTTCTGGCGCAGTTCAGGGGTGACATCTGTGCGAGACACCATCACCTTATTTATATGGACTGTTGCTTTCATTGTTTACAAATAAACCAATTTCTCAATAGATGGCGTTACAAAAAAAAGGCTTTTCCTTTACTTCAAAGATGACAATAGTATAGTTCCTTATTTTCAGGTGAATTGTTACACATTATTCAAATATATAGAACTTTCAAAAATTATATTGATAAAGGAACTCAATAAGAAGGCATTATTGGTGAAAGTTGTGCAAGCGCATAAAGTGATCTTGTAAACCAGCCGATGACAGGTCGTAAGCCATGTAGGTGCCTTGAGTTCCTGGTTCTTCTACAATATTCCAACTTCCTCTCTATTGAGATGTTAAAAAGTTTGTCAATAAATGAAGTATTCAATGAAATCTTTAAACTGAAGCTATCTAACACACATAGCAGTGAGACCATGGTAAGAGTTATGAAATATTGGTGAAACAGCCCCTTAGACCGTGTACCTAGCACCTATTTACCCACAAAAGGATTTAAATAAATATCTATTTTAGAAACAGCGTTATATAGATAACTTGGCAAAAATAGGTGGAAATGCTTGTGGAAATGTTTGTATTCAAAACTTTCCTACTCGAGTATAAAAAACATGACACATTTCCACAATAACATAAAAAACAGCAATGTATGTAAAATAAATAAAGCACAAAATTAAAAGTATTGTATATACAAAATACAAAATTAAATACAAAAACTTCAGAAATAGAACAGGAACTAAAAACATTCATGAATTTGAAATAATAATTAGTTTGATTTACTGTCAACATAAAAGTATTTACAAATATGATTTAATAAAATTACAAATAAAGCTTTTGTTGATAACATTTATTAGTCTTCTTTGCAATATTTTAAGCAGTTTATTAAATAAAAGTAAATGACAATAACTTTTTTCACAGTAACAATTAATTGCCATATTTAAACATAAAAAAGACACATCTGATAGAAAAATCAAATTCATATTTGCATAATTTTTCTGATGTATTATTATTTTCAAAAAACTGCATTCACCGAAACTAAAATGATTATACAAGTAAAATGGAATCATGTTTTAAATGGCGAGTGAAATATCAATTGTTTATCTTAAAAATAACATAATTCATCGCATTGCATCAAACAAAAAGTATTTCATAGATAAATATGAAGTAACATTCTATCATTCTCTGGTGTTATTGAATGATTTCATAATTATAAGTGTCTATGGTATGTGTCTTCTATAAAGCTGTTATTTTGGCGAGGAAAGCGAGAAATGTGAAAAGCAAATTGTTGCCAGGAAAAATAATGAAGTGAGAAAGAATTTAAATTCCAATATAATTTTAAAGAAAGAAGAAATTAATATATTCCCACACCAAAACAAAATAAATCATAGTTAAAATTCATCTTAACAGAAATTTTTCCTTAATGTTACACACTATATAAAATTTCTAGATGGTATAAGTGATAAAAAGATTTTTTGTACCTAACATAACGCTGCTGAGTCTTATAAATTCAAATAGAAACATAAAAAAAAACTAGTTAAGGAGCAGAAAAATCGAGGCATTTATAGGGTTTATAACCTGTTATGGGCTGGCTTGAGTCTACACTTGAGCGGTTGCGCAAAATTCACCAGTTATTTAAATAATATTAAAATTGCATATACGCTAACATTGGTTAGGTGCCTGATTTTCCGTTTTTTTACAAAAAATATATTCCCGCTTGGTCTCTTTTGAGATATTTAAAATTTTTCAAAAAATCACCGATTCCTTTCATCGAACTTTTATATTAAAAAAATTAATTGGAACTTTTATATATTCAGAATTTTAAATTAAGTTATAATGTTCTATGCAACAACCATCTACATATGTGAGAGGATTCAAACTACCTAGACTCAGCACATGGGTTTGCTTCTTTATAATGAAAACAGAATTTGTTAAACTATCTACATACAAATTTCTGTATACTCTAAATAAGTATCAATGATCTTTTCATTTTGTGTTGTGAGCTATGGAAGAAATAATAAAATATAAATTTGTACTTACCAAAGGCGGCTGAGATAAGTCCAGCCAGCAACATAGAAAGAACAGTTCCTAAGGCTGTGCCAGCGTAGACCACAGCAGATAGCAAACCCCTCTCAGCTGGAGGAGCCCACTTGGACAGCAGCACGTGCATTGCGGGGAAAGTCACTCCCTGTCATCATACACAACACTAACTACAGCCTCTGGTACACTCACATACGTCCCATCGCAATATACTTCTTGCAGTCATTGTGTACTTTCATCTTGTAAAGTTATGCATAATGCAAATGGGGCACAAAACCACTCAGCTTTAATTCCACACCGACAATTAAATGGTCTCTAATGGACAACCATATTGCCCCCTTTCAAAATAAAATTGTTTACATTGAGGTCCTTTTCACATGACAGGCATTACTAAAACACTCACTCAGCTCCTGTCATGTGAACATATCCTTAGTTAAAACAGTGTGCTTTTGTATTGCTTTCAATTTGAAAATGGAGTATTACAAGTCAACATAAAAAACATGTTGTGTTCCTTGTAATATTTATAGTCCGAGAGATAGCAACATTTTCGAAGAATTATTTTTTAATGGCTGGTTTTTTGATATTTTCTTTCTTATTGAATATAAGTATGAAAAAGGTAAGTCTAGCACCTGGGAGTGGTTGCGTTTACCAGTGCACATTCCCTTTCTATATTTCAATATAATTTGTAATTGTATGTTATTTGTACCTATAAAATCCATCCATTTGTGAAATATGCACTTACTGTTACTGAAATATGTAAAAAATGTTTTTTTTTTTCATTAATCTTCAAAGATGTACGCTGAACAAATTAAAAAGTTTCATTGTAATGAGATGGATGGTATAAGAGCACACAAAGGACTTACATATGATACTAAAATCTGCAATTTTCACCTATAGAAAGGGTATGCATAATGGTAAACGCAACCACTCCCAGGTGCCAGACTTACCTCTTTCATACTTATATTCTGTAAGGAAGGAAATATCAAAAACCAGCCATTAATAAAGAATTGTTTTTTTTAACATTGCTATCTCTTAGACTATTACATTAAGTAAAAATATAATGAAGAAGTTCTATTAGTGTAAAAGTTTTCACTCTTTTTATTTTTAAATAAAACAAAAAGAAAACTTTTAATTTTGGTTTCAAACCAGGGGGGCAGGTCTGGTTCGACCGGCGAAATCAAAACCCCAGTGATTACCCATGTAATCACGAGGGTTTTGATTTCACCGATTGAACCAGACTTGCCCCCCAGATTTTCAAATAAATAAAATATGTAATGCAGAAAATTACTTTTTCAACAATAAAAATTTTGCTAAAATTGATCTGGGGGGCAAGTCTGGTCCAACCGGCGAAATCAAAACCCTCACGATTACCCATATCATGGATACAATTATTATATGGAGTTCTATAATATCTTTAGATGTCATAGAACTCCATATGATAATTATATCCATGATATGGATAATCACGAGGGTTTTGATTTCGCCGGTTGTACCACCAGACTTGCCCTCCTGATGAAGTTTTATATGAATTGAATCAGGGCATCACGGTGTAATGTAAATTCAAAATGTTGTGGTTATTTGATTTGTATCTGAATGAAAATAAGAGAGGTTCTTATTTAAACATTTTTTTAATGCATTGATACAGTTCTCTATTTTGTATTTGATTAAATAACTCTACAGCTTAATAACTTTACAAGATACATATACATTTTTATGATAACAACCTTTCCATCTTTATAATAAGACGACCAAACATATTTATACCACATTATTACATTTTTAGAGTTAGCAACATTACACTTAACTGAACAATATTTAAATATTGGTGATTGTATAAATTATAAATCCACATTCATGCAAAATTGTTCATCGTAATATAGGTACCTACATTAAACATAAAGATAGAAAGGATGCAGATTGATAAATGCAATAGAGATAGGTACATCCACATTAGACATGAATAATATATCAAAGGCACATAAAATATATCTGAATATAATTAATAAATGAGAAATTACAGCCAAAGATTGAACATCCTGTTATTAAACAAATCTTTATCAATGTAGGTAAAAAAAACACTTTTCACAAAGATTCGAAATATTGCCGTAACATAGCAGCACACACAATGTTGTTATGTTCAGATGTTTTGTCATATATTTTTTGTTGGTGTTCTTACAGCAAAGATTTAATTTTATTTTAGCGCTATGATATTGCCAATTGATGTTTTTTAGGAATTCAAATTATATTAAAGTACAGAGATACCATAAGGCACATCCCACCATATGGCGTAACCAGTGGCAGGTGTGCAAGTATTCTGTCCATAATGTATCGTGCAACTAAATCCAGACACTTCATTGTTATTATATAGGTATACTAGACTAAAATTTATCTGTAAGGAGATTTGTTTTAAACAGGATTTAGAAATATGCTGACATAGATAAATATACAAGGCAGATATTCACCGTTGATAGAAGACATAAGACATGCTCTCCGCCACCACATTATGTTGATATAATTAAGCAACAGATATAGAAATGACATCTTCTTCTTACCCGGTCCAACTAACATATTGGTGGCTGTGAAGTATCCTTTAACCCCGCCCAGGGCAGTGCCAGCGTGGACTGTTAGGGTCATTCTGATACGATCGTCTGGGGGGGCCCATTGCCCCAACAGAGCATACATGGCCGGCAGTGACATGCCCTTTTTATAACAAACCCACAAGTTCTTCTTTTAATCACATTAAAACCAATCATTATAAATTCAATATCCAATGGAATTTTTTTTGGAAGTTTCAAGTAGGTTCTTGAGAATGTTATCGAGATGTTTCTACTGTCATCTATGATTATCAGTCATTTAATTGTCTTCATTTTATTAAGTGCCTTTGATTTTTTAGTCACTTATTACAAAAAATTAAGTAATGTTGATTTGTTTATAAATCAAAGGGAATTAAATTTAAAGTATGGATTGAAAATTTTCCCCGCTGTTAAATATGAAATATAAATAAATGAAGATCACAATTACTAATATACTATATCACAAAAAATTCAAAACTACTCATGCAATTTTCATTACAATGCAAAACAAATTCACCCCATTGATTCACCTCATAAAATGAGTCGTATCCATAATTAATTTTTAAAAACAGTTCTATATTTTGTACATGAAAATGATAAAATGAATGTATAATTCTAAATTTGAGTAAATGACATTGTATTTTTATTTATCTATAAGTAAAATCTACCTATTAATTTTTTTTTTGTATTGATAGTAAAAAGAATTGTCACCTTAATTACTTAAATAACAACATTTTCTTTATAAATTTAGTAGCTACATTTGAATGTATCATGAATGATTCAACATTATTAAGTTTTTATAAAATAATTGTCTTGTTTCACATTAATATATGCACACTCAATAAATAATTTTTACATTAACTATTTATTCCACCACATATTCTATGGAATTTGTTTTTTTTATTTATTAAATATAAGTGTAGGTAATAATAATATGCATTTTTATAGACATATAGAATAGAATGCAGTTCATGCAACACAAATTATTCTATTACACTCCAAAGCTACACAAAAACAATAAAATAAGAGACAAACACAAGCATTTACAATCTTTGTAACCTAACTATTGAATACAACTATGTATGTGCATATTTCCTGCAATATTAAGGTGGTTTATATATCTACACAATATTCAATTTTCAGTCTACTCAATCCATTTTCAATATAACAACTATTGTTTTTTTATATTTTTCTATTGCTTCTTGGGGAACTAATAGGTACTAAGGCAAATAATTTAAAACACACCTAATAACAAGTTGCTACATTACAGAGATTCACAATATTAATTGTTTCACAAATCCAAACTAAAAACACAGTGAAAATCTGTATCCCTCCTGAGAAGCCGGAGCCATTGGCTTAGGAATCTGATATCTAAACTAACTGAGTCATAAAGACCAATAGATAATTTAGGTAAGTATATAAAAGTTGAAATAATTCACATATTCTATCTACTTATTATTAGTTTCCCTATTTGGGGTAGGAAGAGATGCACTTTCCTCCCTGATATACCTAAGTACATTTTATCTTTTTCTGACATGATCTAATTAATTTTTGTCATGCCAGTTTTTTTTTTTGTGTATGAACCCAAACTCTCATCCCACTCTGAGCCACTTTCCTTCATACATGATAAGACTTTTGATTTCATCTTGATCTCAATATATTAAAATTTTACATTATTGTACATAGAATTATTAGGTATAAATCATATAATCTAAGTTCTAGTCATATACCTAATAATTTTTTACTTATTAAATGCTAAGGAGACATGGATATGACAGTAACAAAACTCCAAAATGACACTCATTAAAAACAAATTGGAGTAGTAGGTACCCTTAAATTGAAAACAAAAAGACACAAATTAGCAAAAAAAATGTTTTGTAAACCTTTTCACTACACAATTGTGTGAATTCCCATATAACCAAGAAAATATTAAACAAAACAAAGAAATATATATGTGTAAGAACTTACCCCACCAATGCCTTCACCAATACGCATGGCAATCATTGCCACATGATGAGCTTTGGCCATCACTGGTGTTAGCAGAGTGCAGACAATATTGATTAACACACTGAAGAACATCACCCATTTTGCTGAAAACATTTCTGCCACACGACCACCTGGAATCAATAAGAGATGTCAAGTTTAAACAATAGCTGAATGATCCTGAAAGGTAATTATATACCTACCCTTGGACAGGCATAGAGACATTATAATTTGTGATGTCCAGCTTTATATTTTTCACAATTATTTAATTTGTAATTTTATTATGTGATGCGGCCCCAATCCGGTCTGACGTTTAATTCAAGTGATAACTTTACTAAATAGGTACAGTCGAAACGCGATTTGTGGTGAAAGTTATTTATTGAATTTTCTTACATTGAGAATATAATACAACAAAGTGAACATAACCTCTACGCCTGTCCAAGCCTGTCAGTTTTTGCTTCCCTGGATTGAAAACACTGGATATTTGGAATAAATAAATATTTAGCAATAAACTATCAACTTCCATAGGGTGCAAGAAAGTGTTCACTACTATGATAATTGATAAAATCTACTTGTGAATTATCTTCTTATGAATAAAGCATCCTCAGTATAATATGTGCAGTAGGCTGGGCCGTCCATGCATGAAGAATTTTATTTTTTGACATATCTTAGCGAAACGGGTCTCAAAAGTTGCGCTTAAATATATAAATTGTAAATGCATTTTTAATTTTCCAATTCAATATTACTTTTGGCCCTCTACTGATACTTGAAGCTGGGACTTGTGGAATGTTTTTAGAAAATATGAATTATTTTGAATGTTTGAAATTTCTTGATTTTTCCAAACTAAATAATATTCGTTTTATTGCAGGTAGAGAATTTTATTACTAACAACATGCTTCCGATCAAATTGACTATTACAGCGCGGCTGACAGGTCTCCAGAAATTGACCAACATTTACTCTCTTTCAAATCAACGGTTGGTGCGCGACACACTAGAACAACACATACTAGTGCAATTAAAATGATATATTTATTATAACTACTGCATTATACGTATTGCAACAAACATTAATAATTATTTTTTTACGATTTAACTTGAGGCAGAAAAATAAAAAAAATTACCATTTTGAAAACTTTTGACTTCTGGTAGAGGGCCAAAAGTACTAATGAATATTTTTTTTACAAAGATTTAGCTTTTTGACCGTCAGTTCTTGATGAAATTCCATTTAAATTACTTAAAATTTTTAATAAATAAAAATAAAAAACGTGTTTGAAATAAATTAGATGGGTCGGTGGCAGAGCGGTTAGCGCGCTGGGCTAGTAATCCAGTGGTCGTGAGTTCGAATCCTGCCTCGACCGATTTCGTTCACCTATAGCACAAGCATTTATTTGCTTATTTTAGGGAACGTAGGAAGATGTATATGTACTTGTTTAACAAGGACATACCTATTCATTTAAAAAACGAGTGGGTTGTGGCCAACGCTAAACTCCTCACTAACAAGTCACTATAGAGTATTCAAAGTTTCTATAGAAAGTTTTCGGCAATTTTATGAAATTAGTGAGTTTAATTCTTTTATTATTTAAATATATTATTATGAAAAATTGATATTTATTAATGACATTTTATTTAAGTGATGTGCCCTTTTAGCAATTTGAAAATAAAAATAACAAATTTCGAGTTTCCTGAGCATGGGAGTCACTTTGAAATATTTGACAGTTAAAAAAAATGAAAACCACTATTCAGATATCCTTCAAAATCTAATGAGGTCTATGCGAGTTTTTGATATACAAATTTGCAAAATTTGAAAATAATCGAATGAGCACTTTAGTCTATAATCGATAATCTAGAATAAACACGCCGTACGTAGCATATTATAGTACACAGCACACACACACACAGATACATTGTGATAAAACTTTCAGAATGCAATCCCAGCATGATACTAGTTGATAATCTGCAATAAAAAATTACTTTAAAAATTGCGAATTCATAAATCCCCTTGGGGTAGTGAGGAGTAAAAACAATGTTAAGTTCAACCCCTTCTTCATAAGGATTCATATTTTTTTCGTGCAACTCTCCAATAATATCTAAAAATTTAAGTCCTGGCAGCACCGTCTACCGTGGTTGACATTTGTCATTTGACAGATATTATACGCGTTCGTTCTGTCATTTGATAAAACATTTAAATAATTAATCAGCATAATATTATATTATAACTTTTTATTTTATGTAGCTTCACGGGCAACTAACAGGTACAATGTCAAATAATTATTTAACATGCACCAATAACAAGCTGCCACATTCTGGAGACTTACGATCTGCTTATGGTATTAATCGTCTCACAGAGCCAGACTTAAAACACAATTAAAAACTGTATCTCCACCGGGAATCGAATCTGGGACCCTTGGATCAGTAGTCAGATACCTAACCAACTGAGCCACGAAGGCCGAAGATAGAAATGATGCGACTATTTTAATTTTATGTTTCCCCCAGAGACAATCCAACTAGCAAACAAGTCGTATAAATAAGAGTTATACCTATGACTTTTAGTCGTATAGGAGTTTTATAGTGGTTATTAACTAACTCTGTTAGTCGTATAGACGTTGTACATCTGACGGTTAAGTCCTCTAACTAAATAGTCTAATTGCAACGTCCAATAAACGTTTTTGCAACGTAATTATACAAGGATCACATAATGGTCTTAATCGAAACGTTAACTTAACAAATCTGTAAGTCGTAAAAACATTTCAGTTGTATAAAGATTTTTAAAAAGACAATATCGTCATAAAAAGGGTATTATTATAACATCTAAACAACTTATTGGCCTATAAACGTTTTAGAAAAAACTTTAATAGACGATTGTATAGTGGTATTATGGATGACTTCAATACGACATAAAATTATTAGTGTGACGTTTATATACCTATTATCAACAGTTGGTTTTATAAATGAAAAACAAAAACTTTTATAAAACATAATATGTAGTTGTCGATGAACCTGTTATATTCCTTTTATATGACAATATGTTTTATAGATGTTAAGTACAGACTTTTATAAAACAAAATTAAACATTTTGTTTTACATTTGGGAGAAATTAAGAGAACATAAAACACTGAATCTAGTAATTGAATATAATATGATTTATTAAAACACCCTAATACATGATGAAGTTACATGTTAGTTAAGATAAATATCACGTGCGTTAAAAAAGTTTTATACGTGAATTAAATCAACGGAAACCTAATGTTTTTTGATATTTTTCTGCATTTTGAACAAACTTGACTTGAAAAAACTATCTCCAACATTGATAAACTGCAGCGTAATAAATATAATATTAAAATAAAATTATACACTTCGCTGTTTGTGAGTCAATAAAAATGATTACAAACACTATTCTTTTTGGCATCAAATTAAAAACATATATTTATGTATATTTTTTATAATAATTTGTGTGTTTTTTACTGACTTTATTTCCCATTTTTCTTAAATATTGAAAAACGCAGAAAAACCAACTAGATAATTTAATTTTCTATAAAAACATATACACTATCGCAGTGCATCTTGAACTTTTCTTACGGGGAATCTCAGTAGTTTGATACTTAATCTCCATACATACATACCATCAAGCTGTTTACATATTCGAGAGAGGAAAAAGTACCTACTGACCTTCACACAAGTCTTGCCTGACATACATTTTTTATATAAAAAACAAAATATCTTAAAAATATTCAATAATTTAGATGCTAGGGTTCATAGTTTGGTACGTTTATTTATTTTTATTTATAAAATACATGGATTTTTACGTATTCTTTTACTATACACATACTATCAACAGTTGGATGTAATGTGTTACATGTAGGGAATGCAATCCCAAACGGGATCCCGAAATACCGAGATCCCGCAGACATTTTGCGGGACTAATCTCGGTCGAAAATTTTGCGGGATCCCGCTGGACTGGCGGGATTACAGAGAAGCGTAATTCATACGTGTTACACTTTGTTGATTTGTTGAGGAAACGGATTTCAGAGCGGCGAACTAACTTGACAGCGGTTTTATTATATACTTACATGATCCATATAAGTACGAAGAAGACAGTAGTCAATTTATTAATGTTGATGACACATTTAGTCTACCTTCAAAAAGTTTAATATGCAAGACAATCAAAACTATAGTCGAAAGGCTAGAGTACACGGACATGGGTAACAACGCAGAAGCCACTGCTCCTGCTGACGCTGATGAACCTTAGGATGACGACACTCCTCTCGCAAATCAGGAGACATACGCAGCAGCAGCAGCACCAATGTCACTTCAAGACGAACTCAAACTTACTTTGATTAGTATGAAGAGTTCGAGATCAACAGCGCAACAACCTAGATCTGGCAATATGAGCAACATTGAGGTTTTGATAAAGAAGGAAATGAATTATTTCGAGTCCGGTGGAAAGGCACATACCTTCAATTCACTTACAATGCGCAAATGACTATTGTGCCAACCAGCGTGGAATCTGAACGAGCTTTTTCAGCCACTGGCTACCTTGTGTCCAATATCAGAAGCCGTTTATCAGACGACACAATACTTTAACTTTTTTACGAAGCTATTTCCAAAATAATGTTTAAACTTATGATGCTTATTGTACAAAAATATTGTTTGTCGTGTGAACGTTATTATTTAAATTTAATTTGTAATATAAATTTATGTCTCATTTTATTCTTTGCCAATTTATGACAAACTTTACCGATGTCTAACTAAAGGTAAGTATGTTAATAAACCATTTAAAATGTCCCAAAGAACGTGTTTGATTAGGTATAAATTTAAAACTCTAAAAACAAGGTTGGTAGATCGAGGTATTAATTAGGTCTTTATTATACGATTGATAAGATATCTAAGTCCACCCTGCTGGATCCCGCAAATACCTGGATCCAGCGGTACTAAGATTGTTCAGTCCCGCAAATACCTGGATTGACATCGTCCTGCGGGATTGCATTCCCTAGTTACATGCAACTAATTATACTATGAATTTCAACCCTGCCAAAACAATCAACAATGGCGCTCGATCGCAGTTGTTTAAAAAACCTTTACTTGACTAACAGTCGTTCAATGACTTGTACTACATACAATGGCTGGTTCAATGACTTGTACTATAAATTATTATATTGTACTATTTTTCAAAAATAATGTTTATCTATTAAATCAGTTTTTTGTTCACATAATTTCATATTTTATTCTAAATTCAATACTTAAACCATAACTTAAACTTTAGATTTATTGGCAGGTACTTATTATTTGAAAATCAGTAATTTATCATTCTTCAACACTTAGGTGGGCTATTTCAATTATTTCTAAATAAATATTTGGTTTGTTAAATATGTTAGTTCAATTAATTCAAAATTTGGTTTATATTTTTTTTGTTTGACCATATAGAATGAACTTAAGATGAACGGTTAACAAATAAAAATTTGTACCTATATAATACAGTAGTGGCCAAAAAAATGGAAACTATTTTTTACTCGACTAAATTATATAGAAAATCTTCCTTCTTAGATTTCTAAATGAATATTTCTAAAAAAATATTATTGCCTTGTCTTTATTATAGTGTGGGTTATGCATGAATTATCATTTATACATAAAATATTCAGATATAATACACATTTTATTAAAATTATTGTACATTGAATAAAATATAAAAAATATTGTGCTCAGCTATGGAAAATTGTTAATGACAATAAAATTTAAAATTCACGTGTTTAAGATAAATCACTTTAGTATTTAGTTGGGTAGCCTTTATTTTTTATCACAGCCTTCATTCTTCGAGGCATTGAGTCCACCAACTTCTCCAAATCTGCATTATTGATGACCTTGAATCATGATTTTATTACAGCTTCAATCAGGGCCCTCTTATTCGATAAGAGATTTTATTTAATTATATTAGTTAAAATGTGCCACAAAGCAATAGCAGCAAAGTATAAAGATACAAAGATTTTCAACCTGGCCCACAAGTTTTCTGTCTAATTAAGATCTGGGCTGTTACCAGGCCACTTAAGTACCATAATATTATTTTCTTCGAACCAGCTTGAGACACTTTTAGCAGTATGACAGGGTGCGTTGTCTTGCTGGAATATGCATATCTCTCTATTTTCTCCAAACAGATCCGCTATAAAAGGCTTTAACTTTGGATCCAAGATAGTCTCCTTGTATTTTTTTCATGTAACGTCCCATCAATGATATGTAGACGACCCACGCCACTTCTTGACATGCACCCCCATATCATTATGCTGAGAGGGTGCTTCATGGTGACGGTGGTACACACTGGTAACAAGTCTTCTCCAGTTCTCCTCCTAACATACTTTATTCCATCCGATACAAATATAGAAATTTTTGTTTCATCGCTCCAGATTACATTCTTCCAGTCTTCTTTGGTCCAATTCTTGTGTTCTTTTGCCCAATTGAGTCTTTTTTCCCTTTGTTTACTATACAAGTAAGCTTTTTTACTTGGGCTTCTGGCCCTTAATCCATTGTTGACTAGGCGTCGTCGAATCGTCCTAGCGCTTACAATTATACCACTCTCAGCAAGGATGTGTTGGATATCACTCGAAGTGGATCTACGGTCTTGAAGAGCTAATTTCGTTATCCTTCTGTCGTCTATCAATAACGTCTTCCGGTTTCTGCCAGATTTTACAGCATTGTGTAAACTTTTGGAGACTTTGAACCTCTCGCAGACCTTTGAACTCCAGACTTGGACGCTCTGTGTCCCAACTTTTCAGCAATTTGTTTATATGTATATCCCTCTTCTCGTAGGGTAACTGCTCTACTACATTTTGTAGGTGACCAGTAGCCTCCAAGCATGTTTCAGAAGAAGTTTCAGAATAAAATAATCTCAGAATTTGAAAAACAGTCCAACCACTTACAAATGACACAGTACAGGACGAACGACAGACTAATAGCTCTTGCTTAGATAGGATTTCAAATATCCTCAATAATTACTTTCTAATGATCACAGACATCAAAAAAACAAATTTCCAGAAATAATGTGAGTAATAATGATGATTCATATCATCAAATAGTAAGGTATATGTTCCTTACAACTCATTATGAGACAAATTAGAAAGGATTAACTAATTTTGTAAAAAAAAGTTAAAACAATTAAAAAAATATTTATTGTTTCTTGCGAAATAAACAAAAGAAAATATTTGTCATTAAAAACAATAAGAATGCAATAAAATTTCAATGAAAAAGTAAAATGAATCACCTAGTAAGTTGAAAAATGTAGTCAAAATAAAAAGTTTCCATTCTTTTGGCCACTACTGAATATCACGTGTTTGTGTCACCGACACAGTAACAACATAGTTCTCTATAAATAATGGGGTGCATGCTATCTCCATGGCTCTTCAATCTATACGTTGAATGTTGCATCAGAACTTTTATGGAGGATAGCAAGGGTCTGAAATTTATTTATTTATATTCACATACACGGCCTCTTAGCCATTATAAAAATATGGTAAAAATAAAACATAAAACTCGTATTAAACAACACAACAATTAACAAGAAAAACAACACAATAATTCATTAAAATACAAAATCTATCACACAAATCGAAATATTCATAATATGTCCCATTCCGATTCGTTTAAATTTATCTGTCTGAATTTTAGTAGGTATATGAGAAATGTCAAAACGTTGACAATTCAGTAAGTATAGTATATGAAGGATGTAAAGAGAACGTACTGAGAATGGATGCCAGCAAATCGAAGTTCAAATGGTGTTTCAAAAGAGTGAAAGCAGAACAGCGTACCAAATAAAATTAGAGAACAAATGGTTCAAGCAAGTAGACGAATATGTCTATTTGGGAAGCAACGGAATACCGGAATGGACGGATTGATAAGGAGATCGAAAGAAGAGTTATGGCAAGAAACAGAGGGAATGGAGCACTTAGACCAGTTATGAATGACCGCAACATATCAAAGGATGCTAAAGTTGCCATTGATAACGCTATCTTAATAGTGCCAACCTTGATGTATGCAAGTGAAACCTGGACATGGCAGAAGTCACATGAAAGCTGAATAAATGCAGTTTAAATGAGATCACTAAAATGAATTTAAGATGAAGATAGATGTCATTAATAGAATGAAAATGATGAATTCATTTCATTCATTAATTGGCCACATGGGGAGAATGAATGAGGAATGCCTGACGAAGAAAATATACAATGCGCATAGGAATGAAATGAGAAATCAATGCCGCCCAAGAAAGGGATGGCATGACCATGTGAATGGTATTTTGAAAGACGAAAAGGTTAGAAGCGTGAAGAACAGATAAACATGTATAAGAAGATGTATGAATGTTGACAAGGCGATGATTGTGTGTCAAGATATATGGCATTCAGTTTTCTCTGTCTACCATGTGAGGATCATGGCATTATGGTATGTATAAGAATCACATACATTAGGTATGAGAAATTTTATAAATATAATAATTAAATTAGACAAACGATTTACTACAAACAAGACAAATATTGAAAATAATATTTCTATATTGCCCTCATTCAGTATAACAAAAGCTGTTTTTCATTCAAATTTTGCTTATGAGTAAAAGCATTTCTTTATAAACATTATTCTATTTCTATTTTACAAATATATATATTTAAAGTCACTAAAATTTAACGATTTATTATACACAGACTAATCTCCTGAGCTCGTAGTGCACAGTGACATAGATCTGTAAATGTGTGGGTGCGAGAGAGACTGCTCAATAAGAGTCTGGTCAATCAAAGAACACTTTTAATATATAATACTAAACATAATATAGGAAAAAAAAATCACTTGATCTCTGAAGTGCTGCTTTAACTAATACCATGAAATATTTCTTTAGCTTTTGTGCATAATTTTAAGACAATGAACCAAAAATTCTAAAAGAAATTTTTCAAAAGCATACTTTGTGAAATATAAATTATATTATATAGTAATATGAAAGTTTTCTATGCATGACATGTTATGGCTGGTCTGGAAAAATATAGTTTGTTACTCATGATGAACATACACAATATTATGATTTCAAAAATCAATATTAAGTCTATACAAGTTGTTCTAAATTCAAACTTTACATTGGAAATTAGAGTAGCGTCTAGCCCCAGCTCTTCTTTTCTGCATTATTAGGTTAGGTTTAAGTTTGTGTATAATAATAATAGCGACTCGCGTGAGCGAGTTGCTTTATAAATTGAATTATAAATTATTATAAGTTAAATTTACATTTTTTATTTAATTTATTGCATTTAATATAAAATTTCACAGCTCATTTGACTCCATACTACGAGACCTCAACCAATCAGAGAGCCAACCGGAAACATAATGCGGAATGGTAAATGCGGATTGTAGACGCTAGTGGAAATTAGTAATTGATGAATATTATTTGTTTTGTTATTTTTTTATAAACTTAATTTCTTTATGTTACATTGAGAATACATGAATGTAATTCAATGTAAATAATGTCCTTTTTATATATTTTTCAAAACAACATAGTAAAACATCAAGTTTCCCAAGTAGAATAACTGCCGTTGAAATGAGGTCTCTCAGACAAATGTGTAATAAGACGATGTGTGATTGAATAAAAAAAGTAAGCACAAGAACAGAATGTATGTTGGAAAAGGACGCCACATGCAAGATAAAAATATAATATATGTCCTTAAGTGGATCGGCCACATAGAAAGAACAGATGAAGAACAGTTGACAAAAAAATTATACATGGCTAAAAGATGCGGAATAAGAGATAGAGGTCGGTCGAGAAAGACTCATTTAAATCACATGAATGGAATCTGAAGTTTAGATAGTAGGAGAGTGTGCATGAGGCAATGTTTGGATTAAGTGAAGCGAGAAAAGTATATCAGGATAGGAAAGTATGGCGCTCGGTTCTCTCTGCCTACCTCAATATGAACAAGGCATGATAGTATGTATGTAAAAAAACACAAAATATTTATTAGTAACTAGTATATTTCTAGAAAATAAACTCTTATGACGTCCGGTTTCTAAAAAAAACTGATAAAATAAACATTTTCCTAATATTCATATAAGATATTATGAAAAATGATGTAAAAGAGTAAAATTAAATAATAATTTAACATAAACAGAGCAAATTTCACAATAATAATGTTAATATATAACCTTTAGTCAGTATATATTATTATAAGGTCTTTGGTATATACCTAGTCAAAGATGTTCCGTACTCAAATTTTGTATGGAAAATTTTCAGCGATTTTATGAAATGAGTTTGTTTAATTATTTTTTTATTTTATTATGAAAAGTTGATATTTCTTTAATGCCATTTTATGAAAGTGAGGAGCCTTTTTACCTATTTGAAAATAAAAATTTCAAATTTTAAGTTTCCTGAGCTTGGGGTCACTTTGAAATATTTGACAGTTAAAAAAATTGAGAAGCACTATTCATATATCGTTCAAAATCTAATGGGATCTAAGTGAGCATTAGATATACAAATTTGCAAAATTTGAATAGAATCGAATGAGTACTTTAGTCTATAATCGATAAAGTAAAATGAACACGCCGTACATAGCACATAGCACATAGCACACTGCACATAGCACACTGCACATAGCACACACACACAGATACATTGTGATGAAACTTTCAGAATACAATCTCAGCATGATACTAGTTGATAATCTGCAAAAAAAAAAATACCCTTAAAAATTGCGAAATCATAACTCCCCACTATATCACCTTGTGTTAGTGAGGAGTAAAAAATCCACTATTTATTAAGACTGCAACCGGTTTCGTGCTAAGCACAATTTCAAGTAGAAAATGTGCTGAGCATGTAATCGGTTGTAGTCTTAATAAATAGTGGAATTGATTTTAAACACGTTTTTTATTTTTATTTATTACAAATTTCAAGATTTTTTTTCTATTTTTTAGATTTAAGTATCCAAATAAGCAACTTTTGAGACCCCTTTCATATGTGGATTCGAAAAAAAATTGTACGGCCCAGCCTAATGTACAATTATAGGCAGAGTAGTTATTGTGTGTTGTATATATATTATGAAAACGTCTATTACCAAACAATTGTACATTTTATGTTAATATAGTAAGGCAGCAAAGACCGAGATAGAAAAATCACTCACCAGGAACTTGAGAGACGATATAACCCCAGAAGTAACAGGATAAGATCAGACCTTGGAGGGGTTCCGACCATGTGAATGGACCATCCTGAAATGAAAATACACGTTTCATTCAATAATTATTATTTTTTTGTATTAGTTAGTAGGTATCTAGTCTTACTAATAAAGATGATTTCTTACGAAAATGACTTAATACATTCAGACAGGATCTTATCTGTACCATATTTTACAAAGATCCAGATACACAGGATGAGAAAATAAGTTGAGGATTTAAAATCATCAGTTTATATGCAAAATACACAAAAAACATTTTTTTTTTGTGTTAATTTATGGATCCAAAGTATATTTTAAAAATGACCACACCATACCATCAAGTCATTTCCCTATTTGGGGTAGGCAGAGAAAACCAAACACCAGACTCCTCTCTCATGACATTTCTCTCTTCATTCACGTTCATGCATCGTCTCATACACGATATTCTATTATTCTTACATCTAACGTTTCCATCTTTCAAAATTTTATTTATGTGATTGTGGCGACTTTTCATTCCTCTTTTATCCGCCTTATATATTATTTTTAACAGACAGTCATAACCTATTCTTTCTATGTGGCCAAACCACTCTCTTTCAATCATACATCCTCATCTTATATTCTTAATTCTTATTCTATCATATATTGTTTTACACACATTTGTTTAATGACCACATTTCAACCGCTTTAATTCTACTTTCATGCGTCTTCCGCCATCTCCATGTCTTACTAGCATACATTAGAGTCGATACGACAGTATCATTGTGTACCACGAGCTTTAATTGTCTCGAATTCGAGACTAAAAATATGTCTTATTAAAATTTCTATACTAATCAATGTGTTCTTAAATTTTATAAACTTCAAACAAAACAATTAGGTTGTAAGATATTGAATCATGTGTACCTCCTTTGTTAATAATCGAACATTAGATACTAGCACACAAGTCAAGTAAATATATTTAGCTGTCAACAAAAAGAAGTTTTATAAATCCCAATTAATTCTGCAGGGCCTCATCCGATACATATGATCAGAAGATGCTAATGCACCGGGCGCATATAATTGGGAGCGTCAAAAAATGCATTCGAATAAATAAAAATGATACTAAAGAACAACAATCAATTCTACTTGTCAACTTTAAAAGCTTACGCACTGCAACAAAATATGTTGTATTCCCTTACAATTAATATTATGCTTACAACTAGTTGCATGTAACACATGAGATCCAATATAATCAATAGTGACGAAGTATAACATTGTCTTCTCTCATATAATATAATAACATTGTAATAATGAATTGATTCTTTATAATCAATTAATTTTTGTAAAAAAACTAATTACTTCAGTAGATACTAGTTGCATGTAACACATGAGATCCAACTGTCGATGGTGATAGTATGTATAATTGAAAAATATGTACCAAAATATAAACACAAATTAATAAATATTTTAAGATATTTTGTTTTCTATATCAGTCTTTCTCAAAGTGGGCGATAACGCCCCCTTGTGGGCGTTGGAGACCTAGAGGGGGGCGTTAAGGGGCCCAGAAAAAAATGGGGGGCGTTGGCGTGGTGTAGGGGGGCGATAGTTGATTTGTAATTTCACTTACTTTATTTTTTAAATTTCACGAAAATCAAAACCTACCTACTACTCAATATCGAATAAGTATTGTTTTTGGGTAAAATCGAACCTGATATCAATAAACTTGTTAAAAATCATCAAATTCATCCACCTCATTAGATTAGTTTTAAAACTAAAATTGATTACCTATCTCTACTGTTTCTTTTAATTTAATTAAAATATTATTTATTTATATATTTATTTATTTATTTATTTATTTATTTGGGACAGACAACAGCGACAACAAAATAATGAAGGTATAGAACAATAAAATAAAACTTGCGCCAAAACATCTATCCACAAATTATAATAATATGATCAATAAACATAAATAATAAACCAGAAAAAAAAATGTTATTAAATAAAACAAAGTGAAAAAAACAAACAAGATATCATGGTAGTGTGTAAAGGATTTTGTTTGATAGGAGATGAAGGGGTAGGGAGGAGGGGAAGAGGTAAGAAATGAAGGTCATGAAGGTGTCTTGTGAAGGTGACTTCACTGGTTTACCACACAATCAACCGGCATCAGTTTACTTCGTTTCATTTGTCGATATTTATTAAAACGAAATTGGAAAATATCAACATCATTAAAATTTTCATTGTATTGACGGCATATGCGCGGTATAATGGAGAATTTTCGATAGTTCGTTCTACATACTGGGACATGAAACAATTCAGGTCTTCTTGTCATTCTTACCGGGGCACGTAATTCAACTAATTTCACGATGTCAGGAGAATCGAAGTAGTTGTTCAATATTTTATATAGTAACTAGTGAACACCCGGCAAACTTCGTATTGCCTGTATAATTAAAAATTGTCCTCCATAACCACCCGTCGCTTCAGACTCTTCAATACCTCCCATCCCTTCAGTACCTTCCGTCCCTTCAGTACCTCCCGTCCCTTCAGTACCTCCCTCAGTTACTCCCGTTCCTTCAGTTACTCCCGTCCCTTCAGTTACTCCCGTCCCTTCAGTTACTCCCGTCCCTTCAGTTACTCCCGTCCCTTCAGTTACTCCCGTCCCTTCAGTTACTCCCGTCCCTTCAGTTACTCCCGTCCCTTCAGTTACTCCCGTCCCTTCAGTTACTCCCGTCCCTTCAGTTACTCCCGTCCCTTCAGTAACTCCCGTCCCTTCAGTTACTCCCGTCCCTTCAGTTACTCCCGTCCCTTCAGTTACTCCCGTCCCTTCAGTTACTCCCGTCCCTTCAGTAGGTCCCGGTCATACGCTCGACAATTCATCAAAGTTTCATTGAAATTGATTGAACGGTTCCAAGGATAGTCCACCTTCATCGGTAAAATGACCTGATACCCGATGAAGAAGAAGAAGAAGAATTTTTTTTTAATCCAGAAACCATCCCGGGCATACACTCGACAATTCATCAAAGTTTCATTGAAATTGAATGAACGGTTCCCAGGATAGTCCACCTTCATAGGTAAAATGACCTGATACCCGATGAAGAAGAAGAAGAAGAAAAATTTTTTAATCCAGAAACTATCCCGGTCATACGCTCGACAATTCACCAAAGTTTCATTGCAATCGGATGAACGGTTCTCAGGTTAGTCCACCTTCATATGTAAAATGACTTGATACCCGATGAAGAAGAAGAAGAAGAAAATATTTTAAATTCAGAAATCATCCAGGGCATACGATTGACAATTCACCAAAGTTTAATTGCAATCGGATGAACGGTTCCCAGGATAGTCCACCTTCATAGGTAAAATGACCTAAAACTCGATGAAGAAGAAGAAGAAGTTAAAATTTTTTGATCCAGAAACCATCCCTGGTATACTCTCGACAGTTCACCAAAGTTTCATTGCAATCGGATGAGCGGTTTAGGAGCGCATTCAACACATACATACAAACATTCAAATTTATAATATAGATTTAAATTGCTTCTCGGACAACTAACAGGTACATTGTACAATATTAATATAACACGCACCCATTAACAAGTTACCACATTCTAGAGACTTCATATTTATCGTCTCACAGATCCAGACTGAAAACACAATTATAAACTGTGTCTCCACCGGGAATCGAACCCGGGAACTTTCGCTCAGGAATCAGATATCTAACCAACCGAGACATGAAGGCGTTAGTTTGATATTGCAATCAAATTAATGAATGTTTCCCGTATAAATAACGGGATTTTTATTTTCAAGTCCGCCGTACAATTTTTATTAATTGGAATTGACTGAGTGTACTGAGCTAATTGGGCATTCTCCATAGTATGGGAAAGAAATATCCAAACAATTTTGGAATATCCACTGAGAATATTTGGGAATTTAGAGGTTCGAAGGGCGTCTAAGGTCCCAGGAGAGCATGATCTTCAGTCGTGACTGCGTAATAGATCAGGTCATTTAAGGGCATATTGTTAACACTCAATAATAGATTAATAGACCCTTTGTAATTTTTTTTTATTGTACTATTGTTTAGTGTAATACGGAAGTATTTTTTTACGAGTTATCGAGTAATTCACGCTCGACAATTCACCAAAGTTTCATTGCAATCGGATGAACGGTTCTCAGGATAGTCCAAAACTCAATGAAGAAGAAGAGGAAGTTAAAATTTTTTGATCCAGAAACCATCCCTGGTATACTCTCGACAGTTCACCAAAGTTTCGTTGCAATCGGATGAGCGGTTTAGGAGCGCATTCAACACATACATAGATACATACAAACATTCAAATTTATAATATAGATGATTGATCATATAAGATGCGTCGGTTTTTGAGAGTGATAAATTTATGAAATATAACCGACTCCTGATAAGATGGAAATTGTAAGTGAAGTCGGAAATAAATGTGCCTGAGATATTTCTTTTGAACAGATTCTAATCTGCTTTTATGAGTGGTATAATTTGGAGTCCACACCGGGGTGCAATACTCTAAGTGTGGTCGAATATATGCTGAATAAAGTTTGTGCAATGTGTTTATATTCTTGAATGGTCGACACAGTCGGAGGATGTATCCCAGCGATTTAAGTGCTTTACCCACTATAGTGTCCAAATGTTTATCAAAAAGTAATTTGGAGTCCAAAATTATACCTAAATCTTTAATATGATCAACTACGATAAGTGAATTATTTTCAAGAGTATAATTAAAATGAATAATGTTTTTGTTACGGGTGAATGAAATCTTATTACATTTAGATACGTTTAAGTCGAGCCTATTTTGTCTGCAATATTCTGAGAGGTTGTTTAAATCGTGTTGAAGTTTTATGCAATCATCGAGTGATATTATTTTCAAGAACACTTTCATATCATCAGCATAAGCAACGTAATTAGAGTAAGCAAAGCACCTAGTAATGTCATGAATATAAATATTAAAAAGTAACGGTCCCAGGTGCGATCCCTGGGGTACGCCAGAAGGGGTAAGAATATATTCTGACACAGAATCTCCGATTTTAACTGATTGAGACCTGTTTTCAATATATGAGACGAACCATCTAAACAGATCACCATGTATCCCAACTAGTTTCAGCTTCCGAGACATAATCTTATGATCGACTTTATCGAAAGCCTTAGAGTAATCGGTGTAGATAGCATCTACCTGATATCCGTTCTCCATATTGCCTGTGATGTAATCCGTGAAAACAATCATATTTGACAATACTGAGCGTTTTCTTAAGAATCCGTGTTGCTGGTCTTGAATGTTCTTTAAAATATGTGTATACACATGATCGTATATAATACGTTCGAACAATTTGCTAAATACTGATAAGATCGATATTGGCCGATAGTTTTCGACTTTACACGGGGTAAGCAGAGAGAATTGAGCGCCATACTTCTCTATTTTTGCACACATTTCTGGCTTCCTTTACATCCATGCATCGTCTCATACATGCTCGTCGATTGTTCAAACTTTTTATGTTTCCTTCTTTCAAAATATCATTCACATGGTCATGCCATCCCTTTCTGGGGCGACCTCTGCTATTCACTCCATCTCTTGCACCCATGTATATTTTTTGGTCAGTCGTTCATCGTTCATTCTTTCTATATGTCCAAACCACCTTAAAGCATTCACACCAAATATTAAGGAAGTAGTTATTTTATAAATAATTTGGCTGTTTTGTATGTTTTTTTTTATATAAAAAATGAATATGTCCTTGTTAAACAAGTACATATGCATCTTCCTACGTTCCCTAAAATAAGCAAATAAATGCTTGTGCTTAGGTGAACTAAATCGGTCGAGGCAGGATTCGAACTCGCGACCACTGGATTACTAACCCAGCGCGCTAACCGCTCTGCCACCGACCCATTTAATATTATGTTTATTACTTACACTACTTTTTTACAAAAGCTTGGAAATGAACATTTGCTAATATAGTTTTGAAAAATACAACAATTATTTTTTTATTTATTTATTTATTTAGTGCAACAATATTAAAAAGAAAATATACTAAAGATAACTGCTCCACTAGACAGAGTCTGTTCCGAAGCAACTATCAGTAAAGTTTGTAAAGTTATTACATTTTACAATACTACATAATTTAACACTGTATACATATTATACAAAAAATTAACAATAAAAAATATATATATCAACCTTAACAATTAAAAAAAAATTACAGTAAAAATATTAATTATACACAATAAAGGTGATAGCCAAAAATTCAATATGCAGACAACAATAATAACTTAACCTAAAGAAGTAAGTTATTATTGTTTACACATTCATTTCATTTTGGAGTCTACCTACTTCGAGTAGCCACCTTGTTCCTGACATTTTGAATGTTTTTAACACTTTAAGTGCCTGTGGTAGTTTGTTAAATAAACGCGGTGCAATATAAAAAAAAATCTTTATCCAAATTTAGTATTCATTTTCGGAACTCGATAGCTACCCGAAGTTTTACTCCTAGTGTCCCTTGTGTTAACTTTCGTGAAATTTGAATTTTTTTAAAAAAATAAATATAAAATTGATCTTGTATAAAGTTGCCGTATATCTAGGACTTTGAAAGATTTAAACAGATTTTCAGAGCTATACCTGAATGGCTTCTTGTTGATTTTTTTAGAGTCCAGTAAGGTAACTGCCGCGCCACCCCATGCAGATATTGCATAACTAATATTGCTCTGACATAGTGCATAATATACCATTTTTAAAATTGGGAGCTGCATAGTATAATTTCTTAAATTTCTAAAAATATAAATAAGTTTTCTGATTTTACTATCTATATATTTAATGTGAGGTTCCCATCTTAGATTTTCATCAATAATTATTCCTAGATACTTAATTTCATTTAACAATTAACTAATTTCATTTAAATTAACTTATATTAAATATTTGTTTTTTTTTTCTTGAAGCCAGTATGACAAAAATTAGGGATCTACTTATAGAAAGACTCAAGAACACGCAGATAGAACCTTCTATGGTTCTTCGTGCACTTAGCAATAAATAACGGAGTTCTTGGAAAAAAACCAATGGTTTTGAGGGCAGTAAAGTAGACAAGCGAATAATTATGAGATGAACGGATCCTGACAAGTCAAAGCTTCTACAGAATAAATGCAGTTGAAAGAAATCGCTGAGAAGAATTTCTAACAAGATATTGTAGGACAGTGCATTAATTATTGAAGAGACTAGAAAAAATGGAAGATAAAAAATATGTATGTATAGAATGAATGTGAACACATTGAAAATTGAGATGGTTGCACAAGGTGAGCACAAGGGAAAAATGTTTCTTCGTTCGACGAAGAAAATATACAAAGCCGAGAAAAATACATCACAATACCATTTGAATGATATTTTGAAATGAGAGAACGTAATGGCGCGACCTCTACTGTTCACTTGGGATTCGCCGCCAAATCACACGGGCACCACAAACAACCAACAGAAAGAAAAAAAATATATCGTACCATGCCACTTTAAGGAGACCTACCTAGCCATTGCCGCTCTCGATGCAGCCGCTCAATCAACATCTCTACCAGTGTCTGGGACAAGGATTTTCCCTGGTATCCTGTCCGATCATCCAACGTCGACATCCGACCTGGCATTGGATATGCATGCATGACCACGAAGATTATTGATTTTGCGACTTTAAACTAAAAAGTGAGGTCTTCCTCTAAATTCTTTGACAGGAGGGTATCAGTAGGTAAGAAATTTGATCAAAAGACTATTCATGAATGTAGGCGAAATGCGATGCTTGCCAAGATTAAAAAATGTAGCTTTTGGCTCTCTCTCTGATTACCTCCGTGAGGACCATGGCGTGATGGTAAAAAAACTCAACTTTCATCATTAATCCGAAAATGATATAGTCAGGTGTAGTTTGATTTTATTACAACATCAAAATTAAAACGATGGTTATCATTTACGAGATGTGAACCCGAAACCCGAAATTTACCAATAATAAAATCGACATGCATATCACCGCCGGATATGTTATGCACAAGTAGCAATAATATGCATTCATTTAGGTACAGGGGACGCATTATTGAAATTAGGAATTGTAATCATTTTATGGTAGATTAATTAATACCTAGGTACTGTGATATATGCTCTTGATATAAATGCAATGGTAATTGTATTGATAAAATAATCTGAAAGTTTCAACCTAAACTTGTTGATACATAATTAGATAGATAATTGTATGCATCAGGTAACCGGATGTTAAAGTACCTATTAGCAAGCCCGGATTAAGGGAGGGCCCGGGAATATAGATATTTATTTATTTATTTTATTTTACAAAGGACAGCACACAGTACATGCATACAATTATTAAAATTAAATAAATAATAATACAAAAATAACATGTACCTCTTACGTACTATACCTAATATCAAAATAATACAACAAAAAAGTGTGAATTAGAGTGGGTGCGCGCATGAGAGAAGAGTAATACATACATGTGTGTGTGTGTGAAAGAGATATCTAGAAAGAGTGTGAGTGTGTGTATGTTTGTATCTTACAATTTTTATATTTATATATTCATGAAGATACAAGAAAACTGAAGTTTTCTCTAAAATATTAGTTATGATGAAAGAAAATTATTTTATTTTTTTTTATATTTTTTGTAAAAAAATATGTACATGTGTATCTTTTGATATCTTTTTTATCTTGCTTCGTTGGCAATTTGGCTTTTCTCACTTGTTAAACTGCCGACCCCTTTGTTATACTATGCTGTTCAATAAAAAAAAATGGAATTTCAACAAAATTTCTCTGCGTAAATAAATGAGTTTTATTTCGTGTTTTTGCATTACATTTTGCTACACCTTGAAACAATGGGCATCCCACTAAAATGGGCCCGGGTCACCCACATATGAATGAAATCCGACCCTGCCCATTAGATATATCGCGATACTAAATTTGATAACACAATGACTATATAGGAAGTATATTCATTTGAAAATGTGATGTTACTCAGGACTCTTGCTTGTGCCCCTCGTTCTTCTACTACTAATATTATTACCTATATATAGAAATAATTAATATACCTTTCAATTCGTGTACAACCAGCGAATGGGAGATGAACAACGAAAAGACATAGACAGTGAAATAAACAAGAAGATCCCTAGACAGACGGAATCGTTCTTCAAACAGATTAGCAATATCTTGACCATAGAATTATAATATACATCTTGACATAACAGATTAGCAATATCTTGTAGAAGTCTTGATACTGACTTATTCAAGAAAATGTTTCCTTCTAACCAGTAGAATAAGTTGATGCGTATAAATATTCAAGAAGTTACATAACAAATAACCTTAATCCCGAAAAAGAAATAATATGCCGTACCAAAATGACAAGAGCATCATTTAATAAAGTGCGTCATATGTTCTGCAATAGCCGCTAAAGTTCCGACAGAGAATGTTTAAGTGCTATGTATGGTCCATACTATTATATGGTGTAGAAACATGGACATTTTAAACCAGTAGTACAATGATGAACCTATGAACCGTCTGGAGGCGTTTGAAATGTGGTTACATAGGAGAATGTTGCAAATACCTTGGACAGATAGTCACCAACATCGAGATTTTACAAAGAGCTGACTTTGAAAGACAATTGCTGTCCATCACAAAGCAACGAAAAATTATTTGGGGCATGTGATCCGAGGTACAAAGGGGAGAAGAGGCATGGACCGTAAACAAATGTCGTGGCAGAGGAACATCCACGGATGGTCTGATATTGGGACGGTCGATCAACTCTTCGAGCTGACGAGGGACAATGAGGCGTTGAATTATATTAGTTATGAATATTTTAATAGATTGATGGTAACCAAATCTCTAAATTGGCAATCTAATGGATCCGAGTTCCTATTAAAGCGTTTGTTTAATTTAGATATGTGAGAAAATATCTAAGGTAAATCGGTTTCACTGAAACAAAGGATCTATGAATCGATTATGGAGTAAAATAAAAGAAAATAATGACTTGAATAGGTACCGGAATTCTGTTAAAAAATCATAAATAAAGATTTGGTTTAAATGGTATATATGCAAGTATAAGGAACATTATTCATAATTGATTTTATTTATCTGATTGTGAAACGAAGGTATGTATGAAGAAATTATTTATTTATTTATTCGTTTTTTGTACATAATATAAACAAGTATACTGTACACTGGTGGGATTATTGCCATTAGACAATTTATTCCAACCAACCAGATTACAAAGTATAACAAAATTTTGTATGTACAACAACAAAAGAATAAGAGCAAAAAAACAAAGATTACATATATAAATAACACAATTAAAACAAGGAAAAAAAATAGGGTAAGGACAAGGAGAGGAAATCGGCATCAGATATTCAGGGATAAATATTTCTTATTTAGTTTTTTCTTGAAAATACAAAGTGATTTAGATGACGCAATATCCGGACTTTAGGCTATTCCATAATCTTGCTGATTGTATTTCGAACGAAGAGCTGAGAAATTCTGTATTATGGATAGGGATGGATAGTGTTTTACGTTCAGCAGATCGGAGTGGAGTCCATGATTGGATAAATAAGTGAATTTGTTTTTGAGGTACTGTGGCAAGTTTGGATTCGAGAGAATATATATTGCGCCGCTGGCGTATCTTGGGCCAACAAAGAAGATTGCGGTAAGATGATATATGATCAAATTTTTCAACCCAAAGATAAATCGGTTACATTAATTCTGAAGACGTTCAAGTTTATTGAGATGCACTTCATTTGCTTCCAAATAGCATACATCGGCATAATCAAGCAACGGAAGAAGAAGTGATTGTTCTAGAGTTATTTTACAACGGAATGGAAGGAGATTTTGAGTTTATTGAGTGAATTTAGGGCAAAGAAAATAGATTTGCTGATACGCGTTACCAAATTAGAGGATTGTCACATATGATTGAAGTGTGACAACCACACCACACGATACAAAGTAAATTTATTGAAGACAAATGATTATTGGCGACAAGATAAATGAGCCGCGTTCTCTCAATCAACTTTGCACTACTCTCAATACACCGATAAATTATAATTGTTGCCTCGACCGACATATTACTATGTACTCAACAGTGACATGCTTCGAAGCACGTCCACTTCCAATATGGAGAAAATCCTCGACCAAAGAAGATGATTCAATAATCTTAACTCATTATCGTCAACACAGAGAAAAGGGTTTTTTTTTTATTTTCATTAAAAAACACCAATTATTTTTGAGTGCATGTATCAATGTGAAGTTTCCATATTATGCTTGGAAAGTTACAGCTGTAAACATAAAAATGTGCCAAGTTTCATTAAAAACACCACATGTCAGATGAAAAATTCAAAATAACGCGCATTGAGAAAAAATAGAGATCTGAAAAAAAGAATTATGTTAAAATTACTCTATGGTTAATTCTGTTACAATTTAGTAGATATAAAAAACCGAGTAACGAATTCAGGTTCATAATATATTACAGTGCGTTTTTGGACCCCAAAATTTCATATCTTAAAAATACCATCTTCAATTGCACAATTCCTAATAGGTACCTAAGTCCTACATACATTTTGATTAAATTTATTACGTGCACATTTAATTTTTATTTTGAGGAGTTTTATATACGTCAGCGTCGGGATTATAGCATCCATATATTCCATTTTGTAAGTATGTCAAGGAATATATTATTAGAATAAACTCGTAAGTAACTACCTACCTAACTAGAAAATAATGTGAGCCATATGTGTGTGTGTGTGTGTGTGTGTGTGTTTATATTTTTACACACGACCAAATAAAATGTCTAATTTAGGAAGCTCATCTCAAATGTTGTGTCCGAAATAATAATACAAATATGTTGCTTAATTATTCTCACTGAGTGACTAAAATTAATTTAATATATTTAGAGACACAGATTAAAACTAAAATTCACAAACTATGCATTATTATCGCAAATGTAAAATGTAGGTAAGTTAGCTAAATGCCATAATTCTTCTCAATTCAAGAGAGCCACATTTTAAGTTCAGCAAATTATTCTACGATTAGGTATGTATTTTGTTATTTGTGTTTTGTTATAAATCTCATAGTTAGAAAACAAATACAAATTTGATGCATAATTTCGAAATTGTGACGCCTATCAATTATTTGTCCTTGCCATGACAAAAATCTATAGATACCTAGTGGTTTTGTAGGTGTTACATTAATAACTGTTAAGTCGACATATTTAGTCTTAGAGGACCTGCGGCCTTACTCCCACTGCAAATCCGATCCGATTCGCTAAGAACCTACCATTGTAACGGAGAATTATGCGGTAGTTATGGGTAAACCCATGCGACAGGTAGGTAATTTGTAAATGAAAATTTGAAATTGGTATCTGATTCCAGTTTCAAGATTAGGTAAGGCTCGCGTAAAACATGAAAATCACAAATTTTATTTGTGAAAAATTGCATTATGTTGCAAGTAAGTACCTACCGTGAAAAGAGTCGCTGAAGACCGAGCGGAGTGGAGGAGGAGATGCATCAATTTAATGCTGCCAACCAATCTTCAAGATTGAAACAAAAGAAGAAGAAGTACCTACCTACATATCACTTAATAAAAAGAGACAGAACGTATTGTTGATGTGTTTGAGAGTTGAAATTTGCAGTTAAAATTTGATGTGTTTGAGAGTTGTACCTACATAAATATGGGATTTATTTATGTAGCTTCTCGGGCAACTAACATGTAGGTACTATGTCAAATAATTATTTAACACGCACCCAATAACAAGTTGCCACATTCTGGAGACTTACGATATTAATCGTCTCACAGATCCAGACTGAAAACACAATTAAAAACTGTGTCTCCTCCGGGAATCGAACCCGGGACCCTTGGATCAGCAGTCAGATACCCAACCAACTGAACCACGAAGGCTGACAAGATAGGGGATTGAGATATTGTGAGATTGATGAACCAAAAACTTCTATATAAAGGTCAAAAATAACTCATAATATACATTTGGAAATGATTAGGTAGGTACATGTTTATAAATGATACAAATTTTTATATCTAAAATGTGTAAAACAAATAAAATAATATAAAGGCATGGATAAAATGACAAAATTCCCATCTCCAGTCGATAAAATGTAATTTGCTATACGTGGGTCTCTGTAAGATTGTCATGCCTAGCAACAATCAATATATTAAAATAGACCTAAACTTAAATATACTGTTTTAATATCGGTTGCCACCAAGTTGTGTTGTGATGTTTACATATGCCTCACAGTCACACTCAGTTGTTTTTAAATATATTGTTGTTATTAGCGAAAGTTGTTAAAATCCCGATTCTCAAACGATGAAACCTCGCGTGCTTGACAATAAATCTTTGAGACATTTTTAAATTATATTCTTGATCTACATGCATGGAAAACCAGAGGAAGAAAGATTACTGGAAAAACCCTCCAAAAGATGGAAAGGTAGCTGGGAGTCTACATCACAAAATGCAGCAAACTCTGCACAAACAGGCTCCAATGGTCTTCAACAAATATAAAGAGGTTTTTAAAGAATATATTATAGGTATTACAACATCCTAATTGATGTAATTAACACTGATTAACACACACAAAATAATGACAACGACTCATATATCGCTTGATAATAATGTCGATGTCGATGAATAAGTTTGTTCTCAGCAAAACCAACTGAAATTTCAGCTTACGATCAATCTAAAATAAGTTTACCATTTGCATCCTATATATTTTGATTATTTGAATATAAATTTATATTAACTATCGTTAAACAGGGTACGTCCACGATTAAAATATCAGAAAAAAATCTAATTTGCCCTTTTTTAAATATGTCCTTGTTAAACAAGTACATATTTATAAGTCCTGTTTAGGTTTAAGTTTTTTTTGCCAAGTGTACCTATACATAATTGCTTTTTTTTCTCATTCTATATATTTTTATCATCAATATGTGTTATTATCTATGTATGTAAGAGGCATTTTATGCCGTTTATAAATAAATAAATAAATATACATCTTCTTCATTCCCTAAATTAAGCATTAATCCTTGTGCTATAGGTGAACGAAATCGGTCGAGGCAGTATTCGAACTCGCGACCAGATTACTAACCTAGCGTGCTAACCGCTCTGTCATCGACCCATCTCAAACTCACAAAAACCATAATAATTCATTATTATCGATAAAGTTAGTATTGAATTTGATGATAGATACTTAAATAAAACCTCAGAAGAAAATGATTAATATACACAAATATATGTAAATCTGAATAAATTTTATTTTGAAAACACATTGAAAATTAAAACAAATCCATAGAAATGAAAGTAAAAAAGGAAGAACGAAAGGAAATGGGAATCTGTTTCAATTCAATCAATTTTGTATTTTATTAGGTAACGAATTTTGCTACTTTGGCGATTAAAACGTTAGTTTGTAGAACTCAGGAACAGGACGATTGATAAGGTCTTTAAAAATATCCAAACGATCGTTATAAAAAAGGAAAATAATTTTGTTAAAGTGATAAATCTTGTTTGATTTTTACAATAATAATGAAGATAAATCCCAACTAGCCTTATATTGCCTTGAAGATAGTTGAATGAATCAGTCAACGGCATATGATGTTGAATACAATGGGAAACTACCAAATTAAACAGTCTTAATGCAGTATCCCAAGAAATAACGCAAAAATGCACTTTACTACCAGCCAATCTTTTTCTATTAATATTCTGGATATAGATAAGTTTTGTCCTCTATGAGGTCACTTAACATCAGCAGTAACAGGTGGTCACCTAGTCTGATATTAGAAATACGAAGAAGTATCCCAATAAAGACCAAATGCCACAATTCACGAACAAACAAACTAAACAATCTATTTAAAGACAGTTCTAAATTGGTCATCTAAAGATAGACTGTCGGCTTTCGCATCTCATCTGACTCCTCAGACAAGGCTCGGGCTAGACTCCAGGTGAAGACACGGTTTTCCGATTCTTGGATTTTCAGTCGATACTACTTTTCAAAATGAAAATAAAAATGAAAAATTTTTATCAATCAATCATAAAAAATCGATTAAAGTTTAGTGTGATATTCTCATTAATTTTTGTTCTCTATGGCGATAGCATGTATAATTGAAGAATACTTACCAAACTATAAACAAAAATTAATATATATTTTGAGATATTTTGTTTTCTATATAAAACATGGAGGTATGTATGTATGTATGTCAAAATAGGATATTATGGAGGTCAATCTGTTTTTCCTACCCAGAATATGAAAAGAGCATGATGGTATGAATGTATGTTTGGAAATTAAGTAGGTATCAAAGTATTGAGTGAGGTATGTATGTATGTATGTCAAAATAGGATATTATGGAGGTCAATCTGTTTTTCCTACCCAGAATATGAAAAGAGCATGATGGTATGAATGTATGTTTGGAAATTAAGTAGGTATCAAAGTATTGAGTGAGATATTGTGTAGTGCCTTACAAATTGTATGAAACGATGTCGTCACTTAATTCAATTTTTATAAAAATTGTTAAAAAAAATTGATAATGTACTACTACAATGTTCATATTTTTTACAGAAAATTAAATTATCTAGTTGGTGTGTTTCAGCTTTTTTCGATATTTTTTTGAAATTTTAGAACTATAGGAAGTTAAACACATATATTTATCATAAAAATAATATTTTTCTTAATAAAAAATGTTTGAGACACTCTGGATTTTTGAGATTTTTTATTTGTCTTAAGTACTTACAAAAGTTTTGTAGGCCTATAACTTTCTATATTTTCTGAAATTTTAGGCTCTATGGATTGAGTGGATTAAAAGTTATAAGGGGGGGAGGTCACAAACACACTAAATGTTCTACTCCGAATTCTGAGTAAATCATTATTATATATAATTCTCTTAAACATATCGACAGTTGGATCAATTAATTATCTAATATTAATATAAAAGATTTCTAAAGTCTGAAACTAATCTCAAATAACTTCCTAATATGAAGCCTTGCATGTGTTTTTAAGAAACACTTTAATTGTACGATTTATTTTGTGGTTAGAAAAAAAAACTAACTTATTTTGGTAATAAAATATTTACCAGTGATAAAGGTAAAAATAGAGGTAATATAATAGAGGTAAATGTTTGATAATTTTTGTTCTATTAATGTATTCAAAATGATATATTGATAGTCTGTCACATATGTAGACTTATGTCACTTATGGAACTCTGCCAATAAATAGTAAAAAAAAATTGTAAACAGAAATACAAATTCTTTAACACTTTTCTTTAAAAAAAATATTTTCACGTAAATACGAGTATCATTAAAATCACAAGGAGAATATAAGAGAGATTTTTTTACTAGTTGCATCTAACGATGTAACACATGAGATCCAACTGTCCATGGCGATAGTATGAATAATTGGAGAATACGTACCAAACTATAAACACTTAAACACAAATTAATAAATATTTTAAGATAATTTGTTTTCTATATATACCATGTAGATATATTTGTTAGGATAGGATAGTATGGAGGTCAGTCTGTTTTTCCTATCCAGAATATGAAAAGAGCATGATGTATGTTTGTAGATTAAGAAGGTATCAAAGTATTGAGTGAGATATTGTGTAGTGTCGACAGCTTTCCAAATTGTATGAAACGATGTCGTCATTAAATTTAGTTTATATCAAAATTGTTAAAAAAAATTGAGATGTGCCTACCTACCTACTACTACAATGTTAATATTTTTAAAGCAAATTAAATTATCTAAGTGGAATGTATTGGCTTTTTTCGATATTTTTCAAATCTTTGAAAACATAGGTAGTTAAACACATAAATTTATCATAAAAAAATGTTTATCTTAATAAAAAATGTTTGAGAAATTCTGGAATTTTTTTGAAAAAACAAATTTGAGATTTTGTATTTGTCTATATTTATACCAATTTACAGGGTTCTAGCTTGCATGGTTTTTGAGATATATGCAAAAATAAAGAAATTTCAAAAGTAACCCCCATGTCCAAGAATGGATAAAAACAGGCTGAAGAAGAACCCCTGACTGAAATGAAAATTCAAAATTCTGAGTATAAATGTTTTGTAGGTCTATAACTATCTATATATTCCGAAATTTTGGGCTCTGTAAATTGAGCGTATCATAAGTTTTAAGGGGGGGGGGGACACTAAATGTTATAATCCAAATTCTGAGTAAATCCATATATAGAACATATACGCTGCAAAGCCTTGGTGAGAAGTTGGTGTTTTTTAACATCATCAAAGTTTAAAAAAACCGTGAAAAATATTGATCCTGCATATAAATCTCGCGTATCTTGGCTTGATACGTTGTCGATATGTTAAGAGAATAAAATTAGCTTGAACACATTTCCATTTGGATAAGAAAAGGTAACAGAGTGAACGGTACTCATAGTGCAATAATCTTCTTCTTTGTTAATGGGCTTTTCTTCTTTATCCACAATTTTCTCGCCCGTAGTGTAATAATGCCTGATGCACTTTTTTTTATAATACACCCATATACACAAAAAAAACATCGTCACGTATGCACTCTCTACGTGATACCCGTTGAGCAATGCATGTACATATACGCTTAAAAATTGTGAAATAATGTTATTCCATAGTATTGGAGACTAAACAACATGATTTTGTAACGGAATTATGGTTTACACATGGTGGTGTTGCGAGGCACGAAGAAATATGGGGGGCCAAATATATTGCAAAGAATCCAAAATAGAATAAATATAAAGACGCCCTGACGTTGAAAACAACAATTATTTAGACTAAATTATCAACTGCAAAATTGCAAATTTTTAAAAACTTGAGATTTCAATAAACAAGCGTCACATGGATGTTTTTCACTTCGCTAGCCCGATTATTTTTTGCCTATTGTTTATTTTAACAAGACTCTTATCTCTGAATTTACATAATATGTAACTATATACCTACTCCAATCAATCCAATATCAATACAGTTATCTTGTATACATATTCCGGTAATAAAATCTAATTGAAAAAATAGTGCAGTATCATTTGTGACGGATAACAAAAAAGTGTAAACATGTTGAGATGAATTCACAGGAATTTCTGGCAGTTTTATTCTGCAACAATATCTACTTTGTTTACTATAAACTGTCACGTAGGTGCGCAGTTAGCAAATTCGTTACTTTTTGCTTGGTTGGTAAATTTGCAAACCGCCCCCCTCCACGTCGAAAATGTTCAAGAAGTTTGATGACATCTATACCACTGTTGGAAAAGAGGATTTTCGTAGTCTCCTTCCCCAATCCATTGGGAACCTTATAGGACTTAAGTCCTGGTTCATCCCCGGAGCGGCTGCTCCAACACAAAGACTACCACATCAAGCATATTTCATACCACTAACTCTAAGAGGGCAAACCCCAAACGTGGGGGCCTAGCTGGATCAAATACTGACAAGCCGTGGCTGAACCTTCGCCGCTTTTGACAAGTGACGAGGCATTAAGGCGTCTGTCCGGCTTTTCGATAGGTAAGAATTGTAGAGAGAACCGACCTTTTGTCCAGAATCCTAAGATGGGGCTGCGGCAACCCCAACTTTACTGGCTAGGCATGGAAATGAATGCATTGGAGTTTCTGGCAGTTTTATTCTGCGATTATTTCTACTGTTTTTAAACATGGCTACGTATGGTACACCAGCTATTAGGATTTGGGTCATTATACTCTTCCAAAGAAGCACACTACGTAGCGCTGGGGAGGGTTTGCAATCTGCTCAGGAAAATATTGTTTCGGGTTTTAAAAATATCCGGGTTATAAGAAGGTGGAAACACAAAAATTCGGAAGATCGTTCCACAGCCGGGTTGCTGTGTCAATAAAAGAGTTACAGAAGCGACTGATTGGAAGAGAGATCATGTGTTTTTTGTTATACCAGAACCACAGAAGAGAGTACATATAGTAAATTCTTCAATCGTATATAGTCGTATATAATCGTAATCGTATATATGTAACCACACAATTTAAAAAGCTGTAGTTTTTTTAAATAAAATAAATAAATAAATAGTCTTCTATGAAAATCACGTGGGTGTGCAGAATACAAATTTTGTTTTTTCGCTTGGTTAATTTGATCACACGTGTAAGCGCAAATCGTCCTCCTCCACTGCGAAAAATTTCTATCATCTTATCTTCTATCCTATCTTATTTTGTATCATTTGATCAAAATATTATTCTGCATTAGAAATAAATAAATCTCGCGCCAACTTAATTAGTAAATATAATATCTTCTTCTTTTTGTACCGCTCCTAACGGAGGTTGGAGACCATCACACCAAACTCATCCCGAACCAAATTTTTATGCCACGACAATATTTTACGCCCCATACTCCGTCTCCCTACCTCTTCTATAAATTGTATAAGGGCATATTAGAATAGGTATGTGGTAAAGTATGCGGCTTTGAGTCTCTTGACAGGGATAACCTAGTCTTCACACCATTTTTGTAAACCTAACCTACAAAAGTTTGGTAAAAATAGGTTGGTCAGGTTTGTATGTAGTTATAATTGCGACTGGCGTGAGCCAGTTGCATTATATATTTAAAAAAAGTAACTAAAATATCAAAATAAATGACTAAATTGGTATTTTTACCAAACTTTTGTAAGTTATGTTTAAAAAAATGGTGTGAAGACTAGGCTATCCTCTTGACAGTGGTCAGCAATTCTCTCTATTTCTGCATAATATTGATAACACTCATTGGAGACTATCGACCCACGAAATGAGCATCAACCTTTGTATAGCCACATCTCGAATGCTTCATCTTTTCAATATTTGAAATTGTCCAAGGAAAAATTATGCATTATTTTTTTTTATCATAATTCGAATGCCTCTTCTTCTTATTTGTTTATTATTAATACACAAAACAAATATCTTTATATATATAATTCTTATGTACGTGTGTATGTCACTGAACTCCTCCTAAACGGCTGAACCAATATATTTGATATAAGATAGGTACTTACTCTAATTGCATTTAGGCATTTTTTAAATGAAAACTAATTTATATGTCAAAATTTAAAATGGACCGAGATTATTCTTTGAAAAGTCTTTCCACAAACTTTTCAATATCCAACTCAAATAAAAGAATAATAGTGGAGTTATATGTTTCCATCGATAAGCTGATGGAAAGTAGGCTGAGGTGGTTCGAACATATTCGAAGAAAGTCGCCAGAAAACGTATGTAACACTGCACTGGACTATCGAGTTGTCGGCAAAAGACCAAAAGGGCGTCCAAAAACACGATGGAAGAAATTTTTTTAACAGAATTTTAATTATCTCAATAGAGACGAAGTTGGAATATTTACTGTAGGAGAACCGGGAAATCAAGGCACCTACAGGGCTTACGACCTGTCATCGGCTGGTTTACGTGATCACTTTATGCGCTTGCGCAACGTTCACCAATTATGCCTTTTTTTTAAATGAATTCAATTTTGAAAGTTCTATATATTGTAATACTGAAATTCTTTTCGCTTGAAAATAAGGATTTTTTACTATAGCCATCTATGCGTGAAATTATGAACAACATTGTGTTACAACAAAAATAATAAGAATTGAGTAATTGAGTAATAACGCCCCACTAGACAAAAGCCTGTTCTGGGACTGTTATTTTACACAGTTAGTAGAGTATCTTTATTCAGCTGTAATTTTCATATTTTCACAAGTTATAGAGGAAACAAGAGTAAAAAAAAATAAAAATGTAAAATGAATGATACAAATACACAAAAATAATCAATTGTACAAAATATTGAAATCTTATATTATATCGTAGATCTTTTTTTCGAGAAACCTATTCCTGTGAAGCTGAGGTCCAGCTATCCCTCCATCTCTTCAGTGGCCTTCCGGGGAGGCGATGCCCTGGTGGAATTTCGTTTGCCGCTATCGATGGGATTCGAGATGCGTCCATCCTGTTGACGTGGTCCCTCCAGAATCTTCTCTTATCTCTATTCCATCGTATGGTGTCTTCGGTCTCACAGGTCCGCCTAATTTCGTCATTGTCTGTCTCTAAGCGTCTTCCCTGTGATAGCCCTTAAAAACCTTCATTTCCGATGTTCGTAGGAGGTTTTGGTTCTGGTCCTGTCGGCTCTTTGTCTTCACCGCGTATATCATGATTGTTCTAACACATGTCTTATATATTCTGACCTTACTATCCGTTCTATGTATTTGTTATGCCAGATGATATTTTTGAGATATCCTGAAGAAGCTGCTGCTTTATTGGTCTGTTTTCTAGCTTCTGAGTATAGGTCACTATGGCTCGAGATTTCCACACCAAGATATCTGAAAGTCATAACTTGTTCCACCGGAATGTCATCTATTACCGGCTTGCATCTTCTTGTGGTTGCTTGTATATCTTTAAGCTTTTCGTTTATAGATGTTTACAGATTTACTCATGTTGAATTTTTGGGATGCAAGGTGGAACTCATATAACATTCTTTGTAGATCATCTTCCGATTCTGCCACCAAAGCCGCGTCATCAGCGTAACATGTTATGTTGATGATTTCATTGCCCGTTCTGTAACCTAGTCCCAGAGACGATACCTCTTCTATGATTTTGTCCATTATTAAATTGAAGAGAAAAGGGCTCAAACTTTATCCCTGTTTTATGCCTCTGACTGCGGGAATGTCTCAATTTAATTTACTGTTGAGATTTTGAGAGTCCAACATTCCACTTCATACAACAGTACTGGCAACACGTATGTATCACCAAAACAAATATTGGTTTCACTCATAACTAATCATGTTACAACTATTTTCTCTTTATATCAAATGCGATGATTAAAAAAAATAAGAGGACAGAAGACATAATCCTTAGAAATTAGAAATAATTTTCATATATTATAGATTTATAGGATGAAAGAAATAATATTATCTTAATACGTCATACAAAGTGTAGTAATAGTTGTATTAAATAATCTGCATTCACGAGTATACGTGGTTTGACATCTAGATTTTCTCAAAGAAGGGTGTGAAGCTGACTTATCTAAACCGCGTATATATATATAATAAATAAATTAATATATAATGAATGCACTTATGATTCATAAAAAGGAATTAAGTAAGTAGGTACTAATACATTAAATAAATGGTAATTCTAGTTCATTTTATCTTATCTATGGTATAAATTACAGAAGCAAATCCTGGAACTAATCCATTACGCATACCATAATATTATCTTAAACAAGGTGATTAATACCTATAGGTTTACTCCGATAGTACCTACAAGTAATATTTTCATCATTGCATCAAGTTTTTGACGACCTTGTTACGTAGTCTTAGCGAAATCTTTTAGTCATAAAAACGGATTATGTACTTTGAGAGATACTGTGTATTATTCAAAAATAATTTATTTGATTATAAATATATATTATATAATTCTTTATATTTCTTTTTGCTTTATTTTATGTGGTAGGTATGTTTGTTTGTTCTATACCTATGTATTTTCACACAATATGTACCTACCTACTATATTTTGTATCTTTTGTGAAATCTTCATTCTAAATGGTAAACGCCGTAAATAAAATAAATAAATAAATTTAATATTATATTATATGACGTAAGACTAAGTCCACATATTTGGTTAATCAAATGGACGAATGTTAGTTTTGTAAAAGGACACCATTCACCTTTCGACGTCAACATTTTCGGATTTCGGAAATTGGAATCGATACAAAATCATGTTAGGGAAAATATTAGGTTGTTTGTTATTCATACGATTATACGGGTAGCGGTGGAATGAGGGCGAAGGAGAAGGGAAGGGAAGTCATAAAATAATTTGGTCGTAACACTATTAAACACGATATGTTTACTGTAGGTGATTTACCAACGTATAATAAATACCTATGTGGCGTCGTCTGCCTTTACACGAATGGGGGAAAGAAAAATTGCCTAGGATATTGATAACGAATATTGGTAATGACAGAAAATTAATGACTGCTCCTATCTGAATGTCCATACAAAATGTTATGTACGTACCTATTCAATTATTTTATGCAGGCTGTTAAAGGATATTGGTAATGACAAGAAATATCAAGGAAGCGATTGGTCTTAGCTGAATGTTCATACAAAATAATATGATGTACGTACCCTTACTACAATAAGTATCTAAAAGGAATCTGATAGGATTGCCACTACATAAACATTCTAATGTTGCCTATCTGTATTTTGATCCCTCCCAATATGGCTACATTGCTTATTAGCCCGGCATTCGATATTTGTAAAATTTCCGTAAACATGAACCTACATTATTCGAGTATTTTATAAATGATAACCAAGGTTTGTATCATCTTGTATTTACGATGTCACTACTATTAATTTGTGGCTAGCGAAAACATAAATAAACAGATAAATAAGCAAATATTCATTTAAAGCCTTCTCCAATGAATAGTATTTACCTATATTCATATTAATTATTCCTCCAAGATTCCAACATTAGTAAAGATTGAATAATTGTATATAACATACCTCAGGTGCAACTGTGGTGTTGCTGGACTGACAAGACTCGTCCTGCGGGGGCGGTGCCCCACTGTCGTGGTGTACCAGGGCCCCAGCGTGTGCCAGGGCAGTGTGGTTGAGCATCCCAACCAGCGCCACAGACAGGTTCACCTTCAGGCCATATATGATGCCCATACCGATTGATCCCATCACTGCCAGGATGTACCGAGCGGGAACACATCCTGAAATCAACAAGATTACATATAATTAGTTATTTTTAACGATGTAGCAATATTTTTTTAAACAGCTATTACTAGGGATTTGAATGTCAGTACATGTTTTATTTTATCATTTTCTCAAAAAGCATTTGCTGCTTTTAGGAAAATTTGTAACGGTAAAAAAGCTATGAGCTAAGTATGCATAAAGCAATGACATACATAGGTATAGCAAAAAAAAGAAAAATAAACACACAAAATTAGAAAAATTTAAACAGTATTTTTATTAGTTTATTTAAAAAACAATGTAATATTACAATATTTACAGATAAAATAAGAATCAATACATATTTATGTATAACCCATATTCCAAAAAAAGATTTGTCGTGTTTTGAAGTAAATTTTAGTGTTTAGCTGTTCGTGGTTCAATTTTCTTATACTTACCTATATCTATCGGAAGATACTATTTTAGTCGTTGGTGGTATTTAATGATTTGTATTGAAAAAAAACTCATGTGAAGAAAAATGTTATTGGTAATAAACATCAGGAACAAATGAAACACATCAGGGTGTATTTTCGAGAGCCGTAATGGAATTTAACAGAAAGTGTCTAAATATTTGCGATATTTGTGAAATGGACATGAAAATTTATAGTTTGTTTATGTTCCGTGATAGCTTTTGTTCTTCTGCCAAACGAGGATCTAAATGTGGAACCATAGGTTTGTAAATTCTTGGTTCTGGGATTTAGGGCACTCCACCCACCTGGGATATATTTTACTTACAAAGCATGTTATACTGTTAGAGGACATCTATAATTTTATAAAACTCTTTGTAAAGTGAATTTATACTATAGTACTTTTTAATAACTGTGGAAACTTATACTTTGTAATAGCATTAAGAAAACCAAAGTGATAGGATATCATTTATATTGTTTAGAAATATATAAGAAATCTTTAATAACACCGCCTTGAGTTTGAGAATGCAGATGGCATTTGATTTTATCTTCTTCTTAAGTAAAAAATTATATGTGAAATAATTGGATGTTTCAAAATGTGTTAATTAAAGTATTCTGGATAGACCACGAAGAGCAACTTTAGGGCTTTCAAGACTTTCTGTCTTAAATTAGGTGCACTATTATCTTCACTATCACTGAGCGTTGAGCCAGTTGTTTATTTATTTATTTATTTATTTATTTACTCTCAGAAAGCTACAGCTGTTAATTATATCATTTACAATTCTGTTTTTAAATGTTAACATAGCCAAAAATGCTTTCTTCTATTTACATTTGTGAATGTATAATGTTTGGTTACATACTTAGTTATGAAAAAAAAAAATTATACAACAAGTAACATCAATTTAAAAAAAAGAGAGAGAAAAGATACATAAAAAATAATAATAATATGAAAGTACAATAATATAAGAAAAAAACAAGTAGGTACATAATATGTTTTAGGATGACAAGGAGGGATCATTAGTAATTGAGGAGGGGATTGTTGGATTGTGTGTTAGGGTTTAAGAACATCTTTATCTGTTTTTGATAATGCAGTAATGTGTCGTGAAAAATGTCCGTGTGTTTGAAATGTGTATTGTAATCTCGCTGAATTCTAAACAAAGGTGCAAAGTATCTGTAATTAGTGTGGCATACTGGTAAGTGAAATAAATTATGTGAGCGGGTATGTCTATTTGGTATATGGAGTGATATATTATTGAGTATGTCCGGCGAGTCAATCAAGTTATTGCAAATTTTGTAAAGTGATATTTGGTCAAAATAAAGTCTCCTGTTTTGTAATGTAGTCATATTGAAGTTTCTGGTAGAAGTATTATAATTAGTGTGTTCAACATAAAGGCGCCTCTCCAAGTGTTTCAAAAAGGTTTTTTGAATATTTTCTATTTGATTAATGTAGACTTTGTAATGAGGGTTCCATATTGGCGTACAGAATTCCAGGTGAGGGCGAATGTATGTAAAGTATAGTGTTTTTAGTGTATTAATGTTTTTGAATTGTTTACAGCTACGGATAACGAAACCGAGCATTTGATAGGCTTTATTTGTGATGGTTTGTATGTGTTGTTCATATGTTCATTTGTCATCTATAATTATTCCCAGATCTCTTATGTGGTCAACTTTCTTCAGCATGGAGTTATTAATAGAGTATGGGTATGCTATAGAATTTCTTTTACGCGTTATACATAATAAAGCACATTTCGATACGTTGATATCTAATTTGTTTATATTACAGTACAAGGATAGGTTGTTTAGATCGTTTTGTAATTTATAACAGTCATTTATATTTTTAATTGCTAGATAAATTTTCATGTCATCTGCGAAACCCGAACAGGATGAAAACTGGAAGCAGTTTTGGATATCGTGTATGTATATGTTGAAGAGGATTGGTCCCAGGTGTGAACCTTGCGGCACACCTGACGGAGCGCAAATGAAGTTGGATCTATGACTTCCCACGACCACAGCCTGTTGTCTGTTTCTTATATATGAATCGAACCATCGGAGGAGATCACCATGAATTCCCACTTTGTATAGTTTTTGTATAAGTATATTGTGATCGACCCGGTCAAACGCTTTAGAAAAATCCGTATATATAGCGTCAACTTGCAACTGCTTGTTCATATTATCTGATACATATTCAGTGAAATTTAATAAATTTGTAAGAACGGATCTCTTTTTGAGAAATCCATGTTGGTGATTGCCTATATGGGGAGTGATTATAGAATAGATATGATCCAATACAATTTTTTCAAAAGTTTTGCTAAACACAGATAGGATGGATATAGGACGGTAGTTCTCGATATCATTTTTTGATTTGGATTTGTGAATAGGTGATATTAGAGCTTCTTTGAATTTCGACGGGAATTTCCCATCATTCGTCGACTTGTTGAAAATAATTGAGATGGGCACACTTAATTGGTCAGCACATTGAACTACGAAATAAGGGGCAATATTGTCACTGCCAGATCCTTTATTTTTATCAATTTGTTTTAGATACTTGCTGGCTTCAGAATGATTAATTTGGATTTTTCCAATAGCGCTGACAGACGAATATGAAGAAGAATTATTAAATGTCTGATTGTAAGTGTGGGTTTGAGATGAAACATTAAAAACAGATTTGAAGTAGTCAGAAAAAAGTGTACAGATTTCCTCGTTACCATGACACGTTTTATCTCGGTAAAACATGGTTTGTGGTATATTGTGGGTTTTAGTTTTGTTTTTAATGTAGGTAAAAAATTGTTTAGGGTTAGTATGAATATTAGTTGTTTCCACATGATTAGCTCTCTTTGCACAATAAGTGCAATGTCTGCAAGGTTTTAGAGTTCTCCGGACTCTTCATATGTTCTTCATGTGTTCTTTCGGAATTTTGCAAGGGGCCGTTATTAGTCCCCATAAGCACAACGGGTGGTGGTGGGGGAAGAACAGACCGATTTTGCATTCAAAACGTCACCTAAATATTTTTTTCGACGAATATCAAAATAATGATACTTGAATATTTTGGTCATGAGAAATCAGCACCGATCCTTTGAGAATATAGGATAATTCGCAGTCACATACCCCACTCCATTGGGAACGGTAGGTAAATATAGAGCTTCAAGCTCTGTTCATACCAGGAGCGGCTGCTCGTCGGACGGCACAAGGAACTATTACCAAGCACATTTCATACCACTACTCCTAAGAGGCCAACCTCAATCGTGGGGGGCTACCAGTCGTGGCGTGTGTCCCGCCAATCACCCGCTGGCGGGAGCTTCTTAGAACTTGTGTAGGTGATTCAAAAATGAGTCTTCACCACATCTGATGAATACATGATATAAAAGAAATCAGAAAGAATACCTAAGCATTTCGAGGTTTAATAATCTTCTCCACTTATTGATTGTCCAGAACTGCTAGAAAGGCTAGGGCTTTTTGTGCCACCCAACTACATAAGTGGTAGATGACATAATCTTCTGAACGTCCCCCATTCCAGAACGGATGTAGTGGCCCGCAGCACTCTGGTGCGTGTTAGGGAAAAATTAAGCTCATTCTCGGACGAGGTAAGATATTTTCAATTGGAATATAGGGCGCTTTAAATCGTACCTTAAACAGAGATAGCTGTCATCAAACCGCATATCCCACTGTAATTGGCAGCAGCTGTAGTGTGATTACGAAAAAAAATTATAGTAGTACATCTCAAACTTTATTTAACAATTTTTACAAAAATTGAATTTAAGGACGACATCTTTTCATACAATTTGAAGGCAGTATATGTACACTACACATTATCTCACTTAATAGTTTAATACCTACTTAATATCCAAACAAACATAAATACCATCATGCTGTTTTCATATTCTGGTTAGGAAAAACAGACTGACCTCCCATCCTGACATACATACTTAGATGTTTTATATAGAAAACAAAATATCCTAAGATATTTAATAATTTGTGTTTAAGTTTTGTACCGATTAATCTTAAATTATATCTTAAATTATACATACAATCGCCAAAGACAGTTGGATTTCATGTGTTACGTGCAACTAGTTATAATATAAAAAGGGCCTTTACAATGTTTTTTTAAATAATGTTGATATTTTTAAATATACTAAAATAAAATTTAAAAATATCATTTCAGAGACCCTTGGAGGTTTATGTTAGCTGATTCCTGCTTTGTTTAGTTTAACTACGAATGCCACAACATGGCCACAACATGGCCACAACCTTCCTTTCCCTCTTTTTGTGCTTCTGTATTTTGAGAATTGAGAACCTACTAATTTTAATAGTAATTGTTGTATACTGTGCAGATTAAAAAATAATGTAATATCAGCAAACAAGGTTGGTCTATGATGTAATGTTTACATTAAGTATATTTGTTGCTTTATTTATTTGTATGACTGTATGTTTGTTAGGTTTAAATAAAAATAATAATCGATAAAAGATCCACAATGGATGTTTCTATTTCAAAGGGCATACATTCGTTAAATGAAAGTCACATTGACATCTTAAAAGTACATTCACACGTCGATTATTTCACATCATCTCGAGCATAATAAGAATTGTATGCAATATGGGACGCCTCTGTTTGGATCACAATTAATGGTGGAATGTATGAGGTCGCGCCGCACGCGCCCCATTCTTAACAATTTATAATATTGATAAATTTATTTTGGCACATGACAACACACAAATCACTTGGCTGCAACGTGGTCAATTTATTTAAGTACACAATCATAACACAATCATCAATGAACGCTAAAATAAACGCAAAACTTAAGTGTCAGATTCAACAATAAAGAACCGGGTGTAACATAGATACTCCAAAATTGAAGTGAGAAACGCACTCGTATATAAATATCCGAGAGAGAGTACCTAAGGTGAAAATGGATTGATAAGTATTGGAAAAGTTTTGCTGATTCATGACCTCTCATGATTTAGACCAGTCTTGGGCAAATTGCTCCCCGACTAGTGTTTCAGCGCGGCCCTAAAATGTGGTAAATTTGGTCATTTCATTCGCACGCATTGCTATTGAAAAAAAAAGAAAATAAGACTGAAAAATTCTCAAAATTAAAACAAACAACGGACATTTTCTCGATGCGCGGACATTGTTTGGTTCAGTTTATCGAAATAAACAAAAGGAACATGAAATTTTCTCGATATAGATACATTTGTTTTTTCATTGGGTATAACCGATAAAAATTAAAAAAATGAAGTGTTTTGATGGAAGTTAGTATTTTATTTCTACCGCCCGCCGTTCACTTTGATTTTCTGAATCCGGCCCGTTTACCGAAAGTTTTTCGACCCCTGATTTAGATTTAGACGATACGACGGATGGAATATTCCACAATTATTACCATGCATTTAAATATCACACAATTGATTGAATAGATAATAATGTAATTTTTTTTTAGTTTAGTTTCTGTTCTTAAATATTTTTGACATGCTGAAAAACTAAGAGTCAGTTAATGAGCCATGGAAAGAGCCATGTTAGGATTAAGTCTGAGAGACAGGGTGCGAAACAACACCATCAGGGAAAGAACAAAATTGGTTGATGTCGTCCACCGCATTCTTACCCTGAAGTGGATATGGGCGTGCCACGTGGCTAGATACCCCGAAGACCGATGGCCAAGGATAGTGTTGGCTTGGAGACCGAGAACGACAGTCAGAGGTGTTGGAAGACCGCCAATGAGATGGAGAGATGACATCAGCCGTTATGCTGGTGCCAATTGGTTGCTCAGAGCACAGGCGTGGAAGGAGATGGAGGAGGCCTTCGTCCAGGAGTGGACGGGATTGGGCTGAGAAGAAGAATATTTGACATAAGTTCAGTGATTATGTGAAAGAGAGAATCTGCTATGCCAAAAAACTGCTTTACAGTTTGACGGGAAAATGAGATTGTATTATTTTTTATTAAAAAAAATATCTTCAAAAAAGAGTAGGTAATAATCATAGACTAACCCTTAATAAAACAGTTCCGGCTTAAATGAAAATAGTGAATCGAATATTTTTTCAATTGGATATATTATGCAAACATTGGATTTTTTCCGTCGGAAAAAATCCAATATTTGCGAATATGCAATTAAAAAAAATATTCGATTTACATACACATTGGTACAAGAAAAAAAGCCAAAAATGAAATAATATTTCTAGCGCAGTTCAGGGGTGACATCTGTGCGAGACACCATCACCTTATTTATAAGGACTGTTGCTTTCATTGTTTACAAATAAACCAACTTCTCAATAGATGGCGTTACAAAAAGGTTTCTTCGTTACTTCATAGATGGCAATAGTAATAATGTATTATTTTCAGTTGAATTGTTACACATTATTCAAATATATAGAACTTTCAAAAATTACATTGATAAGGGAAATCAATAAGAAGGCATAATTGGTTAACGTTGCGCATGCGCATAAAGTGATCACGCAAACCACCCGATGATAGGTCGTAAGCCCTGTATGTGCCTTGAATTCCTGGTTCTTCTAAAATATCCCAACCTCGTCTCTATTGAGATGTTAAAAAGTTTTTCAATAAAAATTGGGAAATCATAACTGCACTATCACATACAAGCAGAGAGAAATAATGGAATAAAAAGACAAATATAGATACCTACAATTCTAGGAAATCTCACAATTTTTATGGAATTTGAAAATATTATCATGATAAAATAAAAGCATACAAATAAATAAACACACTCTTCACTCAATACTTTTATGACGTAGATACTGCCGTTATATGGAAGGTTATATTCTATTACGATGTGGTTTGAACGTAAATATCAAACAAAATTGAATTTCACTCTCCACTACAATGAATGAAAATGCTGTTGTTCGGATAACAATTAACCATAAAAACACATAAAATAACTCCAATTGAACACGAAATACGTTTTTTTATATATGATAGAGACACAAGTAGGGGACACGCTTAGATTATAATATATGATAGGGATACCATAGCTATTAGGATTTGGGTCCATTATAAAAACCGGGTTGTAAGAAGGTGGAAACACAGAATTCGGAAGATCGTCCCACAGCTGGAACGAAATACCTAATGAACAAAAACAATATACCTTAATATAAAAAAAATATAATAAAAAAAAGCTGGTGGGCGGGGGGGGTTAAAGGGGTAAGGGGTGGTAAAGGGGGGAGGTGAGTGGGTGGGGGACGTGCCCTACAATGTCGTTCGAAGTAAAAAGTTTGTCGTGTAATGTCCTAAATTTTTGGAGAGATTTATTGAAGAGAACCTATTCAAAATATGGCATGTTCTATTAATAAATATTTATTTAAAAAAATACATTTCTCATACTTAGGTATGTAAGTAATTAAAATAAATAATTCAGACATACATACAATTTTAATTGGAATACCTACTATGAATATGGTTATTAAGAATGAGTCCTAGAACAGCCTATAAAGAATACATAATTTAAAAATAAATATATTTTTGTACACAAACGAACTCGTAGTCTTGTAAGATATATGTATAAAATTGTAATATTATGCATTATATCTTATTATGTAATAAATAAGTATACATTAAGTAGTATTGGATTAAGTTTAGTCAATAATTTTCCAATAATATTATCTCATGATAAGATAAATATCTATTGTATGTTCCTAGTTCCTATGTAAATTATGAATACAGACCCATACGTGTTCTGGCAATAAAATACCATAAACTTCAATGTGACGTCTTAATCCACTTAAATATGACTGACATACGTAGGTACCTACTATATTTTTTTTACATCGAATTGATAATCATGAAATTAAAATCATTAATCTGGTGTGTTACTTTTTTCTGGTGATTTACAGATATTGCTGTACAAGTTCCACTTATGTAGCAACTCAAAAAATATAATATAAGTATATCTGTTAATAAAACAAAAAAAGAGTTTAACACACGGATCAATAAATGGTTTAACATGGTTTAACAATATTCCTTTCTCCATGGTTTAACAATATCGAAACAACCAAGGAGATGCAAGCTAGTATTAAATGATAAACCTGTGCAACAAGTCATGACATTCAAATACATGGGTGTATAGATTTCGCACTACAATGACCTTCATTCTGATGTCAAAGAACAAACCAACAAAGCAGCTGTTTCGGCGTCTGGATGTCTCAGAAATGTCATTTGGAAAAATAAACACATGAGAATTGAAAGACCAAATGTAAGACATGTGTAAGACTAAGAATGTTGAATATCTTGCTAAGGGACCACAAAACTAATGAATGGATTAGGAAGAACACAGGAGTAGCGAATGTGACCAAAAGATTAGCGGAGTTAAAGTGGAGTTGGGCGGGTCATATATCTCGGATGTCGGACGACCGATGGACAAAAGTTGTGATAGACTGGAGGCCAAGAACAGGAAGCACAGGCGTGGGAAGGCCCCAGACCAGATGGTCCGATGACATAAAAAAGTGCACAGGATAGAGACCAGTGGAAGTCCAAGCGGGAGACCTTTGTCCAATACTGAACTCAAGAAGAATAAGAGTAAGTAAGTAAGGCCAATCTTACATACTTTTCAGAAACAAGAGCCAATACGACTTTAACTTTAACTAAAAACCCGGTCAGTTTCAAACCAGGAGTTTCAGAAATGAAGGTTCTACGTACTGTCACAGGGAAGACGCTAAGAGACAGGAATGAGGAACGAGGAGATTAGGCGGACCTGTGAGACCGAGTACATCATACGATGGAGCAGCGCCAGAAGAAGATTTCGGAGGGATCACATAAACAGGATGGAGCGGTCTCGTATCCCATACCTATATTGCGACCAATAACAAATCACCAAGACATCGCTTTCCCGAAAGACTGTCAAAAAGATGGAGGGACAGCTGGACATCACATCGGCCTCTTTGGAATAACTTACGGGGAAATAAAACTTCAGTTCTACACAACGAAGAAGAAGGACATATATAGCATATGTGAGGCTCAGAGTTTTCAGTAAATTACTTAAGACTACATTGTTTCGTAAACCAAACTAGCAAATGTGCCCTTGGAATCAATGACATTTTATATATAGACACGTTATATGAGAACAATACGCTTTACAAAATGGTACAGTTCAACGAATTCTTAGAATATCAGCAAGAAAGCCCACACGACAGAATACATTAGTGAGAAAGAGATAATACAATAATAACTTTATATTCAGACGCACACTGCAGACATTTTCTCCTTTACTCCAATGCAATCACATTATAACTAGTTGCATGTAACACATGAGATCCAACTGTCGACGGCGAAAATATGTATAATTGAAGAATACATACCAAACTATACATAAACACTTAAACACAAATTAATAAATATTTTAAGATATTTTGTTTTCTATATAAAACATGTAGGTATGTATGTCAGGATAGGATAGTATGGAGGTCAGTTTTTGTTCCTACCCAGAACATTATAAAAGCATGATGGTATGAATGTATATTTGGAGATTAAGTAGGAATAAAACTATTGAGTGAGATATTGTGTAGTGTATACTGCCTTACAAATTGTATGAAACCAAGTATATAAGGTCTTTGTATGAAACGATATCGTTACTAAATTTAATTTTTATAAAAATCGTTAAAGAAAGTTTGAGTTGTACTACAATGTCCATATTTTTTATAGCAAATTAAATTATCTAGTTGGAGTGTTTTGTTTGAGAAAAAAAATTTGAGAAACTCTGGAATTTTTTTGAAAACATAAATTTGAGATATTGTATTTTTTTTATATTTATACCAATTTACAGGGATCTAGCTTTTATGTTTTTTGAGAAATATGGTAAAATAAAGTAAAAATTCAAAAGTTGATGACCCCTGACTGAAACAAAAATTCTAAATTCTGAGTATAAGTTTTGTCGGGCTGTAACTATCTATATATTCTGAAATTTTGAGTTCTGTAAATTAAGCGGGTCAAAAGCTATAAGGGGGGGGAGTAATTTAAAGACTAGTAACCTATTTATTATTTTTATATATCATTGATTGAAATGATCATATATTACAAAACAACGCCGAGTGTAGAGTTCATTTTATAAATACGACCCTATAAATAAGTACAGTTTGCAGCAAACAATAATATATACCTATATAAGTAAATATACCTCAATGATATTTATTAATTTTTTATTGGTCTCCAAACAGTTTAAAGTGTGTGAGGTCACTGTACACTGTACACCATACTATTCACTGAAGAATGACTATAATTGGCCATTCAATCTATCAACACATCAATTAATATTATATGATACATACATACAGACTGACACACAGAACCAATTCATTTATATGTATAGATAAACACTGGAACTATACAAGTCTTTGTCGTTGATCTGCACAAGCACCTGGGCTCAGCATTCAGAGTAGTTGTAAAAATATTTGAGTCAACGAAGAACAATAATAATGGTGCAAATACTTTGCTAAATACCAAAACACTATTACTTCGCTAAATTCAGTCAACACTATTAGTTTCGGGAGAGGACTCCTCCCATCGACAGGTGTATTATAATGGTATTTAGCAAAGTATTTGCACCATTATTGTTGTAATCATGGACTACCACAAAGTTACCGTCAAATCCAATCTTATGAATGAAGAAAATATATAATGTGATATGAATGGAAGAGGTCAGAGTCGTTCATAAAAAGGATGGCACGACCATTTGAACGAGGTGCTGAAAGAGGGAAATTTGAAGAGACAACTAACTAATACCTATCATACATGTTACATAAATATTGAAGGCGATGAGTGCGTGTCAAAATAAAAACATTTGGGAGCTGGTTCTGTCTACCCCGTGAGGGACATAATATAGTCATGGCATAACTAAAGTTTCTTTAGAAAAAATCCTAAGCCTGTCCCTGAGAAATTCGGTCACGGAATAATTTTCAATAAGACGATATGTTAAGAGAAGACTATGTAAAGAATAACAGACAGTTCATACAAAAAGATGAACGGTAAGGTCAAGTGTATAAAAATATGGACAGCTATGATTGTCAAACTAAGTGAAGACATTAATATAATTAATTTTTATTTTAGCATTTACGTCTTAACAATAAACACAATTAACAAAGGCGATTGGTTAATGGTTGTTGATAGAATTCATTTCATGCTCTTCTACTTATTTATCCGTGGTATTTGAAAATTAATTAGTTCCGCGAAGTTAATCTACCAAAACAAATAAAAAAAATTGTGGGTATTGGCCAACACTAAACTCTCCACGCCATAGTAAGCGTTCATTTTTTCGTCTTGAAATGTTGACAATCTCTAAATGCATTTTTATGAAGTACATTTCTATTAGATTCTTAAACAAATATAAGATACCCAGAGGACAAAACTTTTCACAATAGGTACACCATACACACAAAAACATTGTCTATATGATGCCTGTTGAGAAATTTTAAGTAAAATTGCATTACTACTAAGATGAACATGTATGAGACCTTGATGAGACAGTGTATCAATGTTGATGAGGCGACGTATGTGTCAAGATAGAATAATGCGGTGTTTGATTCTCACTGCCTACCCCTTGAGGAAGATAGAAGTGGAGAGTAATAAATACACTTGTCTATAGAGACACATACAATATCAATATAAAGTTGATCACTCAATTTTCGCTTAAGAAGCTATTTTTCTTCTGTTATATACATTTGTCATACAAATATGAAATTCATTTCACATTGATACTACAGACCATAGATTATTTTCTTTAAATTTTGACAACCCTTGAATGGTTCTTGGGTTCAAACAATATAAAAATATCTCGATTTTTCAGGCCGTGAGAGCATTTTGAAAATATGGAAGCAAATTGTAAAATTTGATGGAATCATAGAAAAGAAATTAACGGATATCTATGGAAAACTTATTAGCTCTAGGTCTCAGACACACACACTAAATGTTCTACTCCGAATTCTGAATAAATCCACAAATATAGTACATATTATATGCTGCGAAGCCTCTGAGTTGGTGTTTTTTGTCTGCATAGTTGGAAAAACTGTGAAAAATATAGACCTGGCATACAAATCTCGCGTATCTTGGCTTGAAACTTTGTCTAATCGACAGGTGTGATACATAGTTACAAAGACACGTGATTGAATGGTGTGCAAATTTAGCTTAGCTAACTATACCTACTTAATATCTTACGATAACATACGTTATGTTGTATTGTATAGGTACAAGCAAAAAACATAATGTAATTAAAATACTAGTGATCTTATCGTGCAATAGTTAACCACAATAACCGGTACAGAAGATATTTCATCACATTATTATAAAGAAAATATTATATCTGAATCAAATTACTTCCTTTAGACTCCGGCTTTGAATAGTGCTTCCACTCTTTTGTATTATTAACACTTTGGGGTGTCCCGTGAGAGCCGAAATCGAAAATACAACATGCTAAATGACATCTTATATAATAAATTAAAATAATAACTTTTTTGTTTACACCACTTGTGAGTATTTAATGTTAACCGGTTTCAGAGCTGACCCGCTCCCTCATCCGAACAAATTTATACTAAACTTAAAATTATGTTTAAACCGTGTATATTGCTACTGTCGTTGGTGGGCGAAATTGAAACTAGAAGGGGTGGTGGGTTTGTTTTACCGCACGGGCAGGTAACGGGAACATATTGAACAGGGGCGTTCTATTTAAATTTATTTGGTTATTTATTATTTCTTCTCTCTTATTTATAGCTTTTTGTATTTCTAATGCCTCTAGATTATCTAGTCTCAGGCCCTCCTTATTAATGTGTAATATTTCCACTCCCGTTTGTTTTTCGAATGAATGATTATTATTTATGAGATGGTTAGCAAATTCCGAAAAGTTGTTGCTCTTTAAGCACCTCATGTGCTCTTTGATTCTTGTTTCAAAATTTCGGCCAGTTTTACCGATGTAGAATGCCGGACAATCACTTCAATTTAATTTATACACTCCGGGGTTGCTCAATTTTTCATTTTTATCTTTACTATTTACCAAGAATCTACCCAAATTATTATTAGTATAAAAGGCACAAAGACAAATAACAATTTTAATATAGAGTTGAAAACAATAAAACAGATCGCGGTAAATAATGGATACAACACAGATATTATAGATCATATTTTAAATAGAATCAGAAAAAAGATTAACGTAAATACATACCTATATGGTGGTAAAGCAATTGATAATAATTTAGATGACAAAAAGTGGCGTAGAATGTTATATGTAAATGAAAAAGTAAACTCGTTATTAGTCAAAGATTTACCGTCGAACATAAAACCGGCCTTCTAGTTTAAATTTCGCCCACCAACGACAGTAGCAATACACACGGTTTAAACATAATTTTAAGTTTAGTATAAGTTTGTTCGGATGAGGGAGCGGGTCAGCTCTGAAACCGGTTAACATTAAATACTCACAAGTGGTGTAAACAAAAAAGTTATTATTTTAATTTATTAGTTAAAATGAACCACAAAGTAATAGCTGCAAAGTATCAAGATAATACATCTTATATAGTTTAGCAATGAGGTTCACCTCACATACTGAATGTAGCGCTATCAGGTGAGACGAGGCCGGTGTAAACCAAACCATTATAAGTAATTGAAAATTTCTCGCTGTGCGGAACTTTTTGATTCAATGTATTAAAAACACCAATGGAGAAAGGTGAAATTACACCTAGGAAAATTGGTATTTTGCTTCAAACCCGCCGTTCTCTTTGAATATCAAAATCTGGGGGACAAGTCTAGTCCAACTGGCGAAATCAAAACCCTCACGATTAACCATATCATGGATATAATTATTATATGGAGTTCTATAATATCTTTAGATGTCATAGATCTCCATATGATAATTATATCCATGACATGGGTAATCACGAGGGATTTGATTTCGCCGGTTGGACCAGACTTGCCCCCAGGCCAGTCTACATTCAATCATGAAAAATCGTTAAGATCAATGTTTAGTATGAAATTGTCATTAATTTTTATATATTCTTCTTCTGGAGCTCTGTCAGGAACCTCCGACGTTGTCGATCACTCTGGTGAATCCCTCCCTGTCCTGGTGCTGCCCGGATTATCTGCTCCACAGTTCTGATGCCCGTCCATTCCCTGATATTACTCAGCCAGGACATCTGTCTCCTTCCAGTCCGGTATTAACTGGAGCGAGTGGTGTTTTTCTCCCCTCATTATGTGGCCCAGACATGCGATCTTGCGGACCTTTATTATAGACAGGAGTTGCCTGGTTGTTTTGGCTCGACTTTAAGACTTCTAAATTTGTAACCAGATCTGTCCAAGGGATTTTAAGCATTCAACGATGCAACCACATCTCAATAGCTTCCACCCTATTTATGGTGTTAACCTTCAGCGTCCAAGTCTCACAGCCATATAACAACACAGACCACACATAACACCATCATCCTCTGTCTTGGCTCCATATTGAAATTATCGTTGCAGAAGAAAGAAGAATTTTTGTATACATCAAAAAAAAAATTTCTTAAGTCTAAATCAAATCTTACTCAACTCAAATAAAATTTCTACAGCAAATCCGATCCCCAATTTTTCGTTAAAAACCTACCCTTTTAACGGAAAAAAGCGGTAGGTGTATGTATGTTTATAGGCTATAGGCCCTTGTATACCGTGGGCATGTATACACAAATATCCATACTAAATTACCTTCTAATGTATGAAACATGAAAATATATTTTATGTCACCTGATATGTGATATACAATATTTTTTCGTGATGAAAAGGTAAAATAGCAATAATGGTAATTAAAATCGTAAAAAACTTAGCCGGTATTATAGATTTTCATATTCTCTTTCGATTGATGTAAAAATCTACTTTATAGGCCTTGTTATTTTATAACAACTTATAATTTAAAAAATAAAAATAGGCTTTTATGTTTGACTAAAATAAATTTTACAAGAAAGGTATTAAACAAATTCTAATTTCAATAAACCCTTACAATAGAATACAGATGTAATAATAAAACATGTAGGATAGGATGGTATGGCGGTCAGTCTTTTTTTCCCAAAACAGCATGATGGTATGTATGTATGTATATTTGGAGATTATGTATCAAACTATTGAGTCCCCGTAGATATTGTGTAGTGTAGTGTATACCTACTGCTTTACAAATTGTATGAAACAATATCGCCACTAAATTAAATTTTTATAAAAATGTTAAAAAAAAATTGAGGTGTACTACTATAATGTCAATATATTTATAGAAAATTTAATTATGTAGTTGGGGTGTTTCAGCTTTTTTCGTTATTTTTTAAAATTTTGGAAATACAGGCAGTTAAACACAAATTTATCATAAAACGAGTGGGTTGTGGCCAACGCTAAACTCCTCACTAACAAGTCATTCTATAAAATATTCTAATTTTGTATTGAAAATATTCAGGATTTTCATGAAATGAGTTTGTTAATTTATTTTTTAATAAAATATTTTATTTTGTAAATTTGATATTTCTTCAATGCCATTTTATGAAAGTGATGTGCCTTTTTACCTATTTGAAAATAAACGTTTTCAAATTTTAAATTTCCTAAGCTTGGGCTCACTTTCAAATATTTGACAGTTAAAAAAATTTAGAGCACTATTCAGATATCCTTCAAAATCTAATGGGGTATTAGATATACAAATTTGCAAAATTTTAATAGAATCGAATGAGTACTTTAATCTATAATTGATAAAGTAAAATGAACACGCCGTACATAGCACACAGCACACACACAGATACATTGTGATGAAACTTTCAGAATACAATCTCAGCATGATACTAGTTGATAATCTGCAAAAAAAATAGCCTTAAAAATTGCGAAATCATAAATCCCCTCTATATCCCCTTGGGTAAGTGAGGAGTAAACATGTTTTTCTAATAAAAAATGTGTAAATGTCTGACATAAAGAAAAATTCAAAATACAGAGTATAAAAGTTTTGTAGGCATTTCAGAATGTATATACTATCTATATATATATATATATATTCTGAAATTTTGGGCTCTGTGCATTGAGCGGATCAAAAGTAATAAGGACACACACGCACACGCACACGCACACGCACACGCACACGCACACACCCTCGCACACGCGCGCGCACACACACACACACACACACACACACACACACACACACAAATCTCGCGTATCTTGACTTGATAGTTTGTCGATATGTTAAGAGAAATAAATTCTCTTGAACGAATCGACAGTTGGAAAATGTGATTTGTGTAACTAAAATATTTGTGCAAGTTAAAATCGAGTATAATCTGAGACAATGTGAATTTCATGTTATGTGAATACCTAATACCTACATTCAGACGATAATTGAGTGACTGACTGACCTGAATAGTGGAAAATAACCCGACACGTGGTACTATGACCTTTGTGTCCTATATGAAGGTCATCAATTTTTAGGTTCACTTATTTTTACCATATCATACCATCGCAGCATTTCCCTATTGGAGATAGGCAGAGAGAACCGAACGTCATATTCATTTATCTCGACATATATTTCTCGCTTTATTCGCGTCCATGAATTGTCTCATACACGCACTTCAATTATTCAAATTTCTTACGTCTCCATCCTTCTCAATTATGTGATCTATTTTTGTGATCGTGCCAACTTTTCCTTGGCCGACTTCTATTTTTTATTCCTCTTTTATCAGCCTTATATAAATTCTTTGTCAGACGATCACCACTCGTTCCATCTATGGCGGAGAAACCACCTTAAGGCATTTATTTTCTTATATCTTTCAATCATAGATTCTCGTCTAATGTCCTCATTTCTTATTCTATCATATCGTTTACCAGCACACATTCGTCTTAGTGACCTCATTACAACCGCAACAACTCTACTTTAATCCGTTTATTTATTTTGAACCAACAATAAATTGAATAAATTATTATTATCAACAATATATTCGAATGAAACTGCGGCCACACGATAAGAATGAATGAAAAACGCTAGAAATGGTTGAACTATAATGTAATCATCAGAGGCGTTCCTAGAACCTTCGGATCAAGCAAAACCGAAACGACTATCGGAAAATGTAATTTTTATTTAATTAATTCTTTGGCCACTGACCTTTGGTATTTAATAGAACGCAATATTATTGATTAAATCATAATATAATCAATAAAATTGGTTCACATTATTTGCGAAATACAAAGAAACACTAAAAGACACAGTATTATAACAAGTTTTCTTTAGAACAGATAAAACTCGCGATTTACCAAAAAATGAAATGAATCTAAAAAACTTAAATGATTGTCGACCACAGTGGCACAGTTTGTAAGCCGTTCGGTTTCTGTGCGGGCGGCCTGGGTTCGATTCCCAGCAGAGGAGAAATTTATTTAAATTCATTTCTCACGCAAATATTGCTTCTCTGGGCTGGAAACACTGGTTAGTTGGAAGAAATTGCCATACGGCAATAAACTCGCCACTTGCGCAGAGTGCAAGGAAGTGTTCATTATTATTATTTAAGATTTTTAGTATATAGCGTGGAGATGTTTTGTAGAATTCGATAAAAATTTCGTACAATTCCAAACGGTTTTTTCATTGGTAAAAATACGCATTTCCAGCAAAAAAGTTTTGTTATTTGGTTTTATAAACGAACCAATTACAAAATAAAATATAAGTAAGATTTAAATGTTGGTGTTGGTCTTAAATTAGTATTATTATCCTAATATATTTCTTTTTTTCATGAAATTTCTAACCTGTGATTCAAAATGAATTCTTGTAGATATTTATTCAAACTACAATTTACCTCAAAAGTTTCTTATTTATTATGTAAATAAAAAAACCCAAGAGAATGAATACCAAAAATACTGATAGTTATAATTATACTCACAATAACGAGAAACAACCATAGCACAAAACATAATTTTAATGCATTTGTAAATAAACATCAACATCGTGTAATTTGCAAACTTCAAACATGAAAATGAAACTTACTTAAGTCTATAATATGAGGAAACACAAAATAATGAAAAAATATAACTTAGAATAGATAGTTTTAATTGTAACATAATATACTAAAGATTTTTTCTGTAAATACGCTCATTTGAACGTACTTACATAATCTTCTTCAAAACTATATACCAGCTTACATATCCTAGTACTATAAAGACAATATTAGCTATTTGATGCTGAACATGAAGAATAGAGCGAGAGTAAATATCCATAAAAGAATCATATTTATGTGAAAGAGAAAGCGATATGATTGCAATAAAAAATATGCCTCCGGTCGTATAACAGGTAGCAACGTTATGCTTCAAATGGTATAAAATATGAAATTCGAACAGGAGCACATGCACACATCTTATACATAATATTTGAACAGGCGCTCGCGATAATACGTCTGTATATATCTATATGGTCATTTTTACGTGATTTATTTATTATTTATGTATTTCTTTACAATATTTGTACAGGAAAGCCCCGGTTTTTGGGTTGTATAATAAATTCGCTACTGGTAATCATAAACCAATGAGCATGTGCTCCTACTAAGACGATGCATGAATCTGAAAAAAACGATTATAAATAAATACAGAAGCTCACATAATTATGTGATGGTATTATATGAGACAAAAATAAAATAATTTACATTATTGTGTTACGTTACGTTACGTAGTAATACGTTATTTATAATTTGTTGGCATAATTAAATCAGAAAAAAGAAATTATGATTATTATATATGGTCAACGAATCCTTATTTTATTTATAAAAACCAATTTCATTTATAAACCTTATTTCATTTATAAAAACTTATAATACTTATTGGCTTCTGTCCAGCGTCCTCACTCATGTCTTAAGTTAATATGAACCTATCGGTTCCTGACCCATAGGACACACCATTATCAAGAACTTTTTTGACATATATGTATCTCAATCGTTACCTATGTTTAATTACATTTCCGATTCATATTTTCACGTGCAAAGCACATAACTAGCAGAGGCGTACCTAGAACCTTCGGACTAGCCTACCCTGAAAGAAAATTGGGAAATGTCGAAAATTTAATGTTTTATTAGCATTGTTGTTCTTTTGAGGGGCCATGAAAATATTTTAAATCGCATGCCAAAATAATATTTACATTTGTGGCCATGTCAAGCATCGTATACAAACGGTAAATTTTTTAATCTTGTAGTATGGTTTCAATAAAACAGACAATAAATATTAGGTCTTGAATTTCTTAACATAATATTCATAGGCAAGCCAAGATTTTCGGCTTCTATAAGCAATTCCGCTTCTGATTACTAGTATTAGAGGATCTCGATATTCGTCTTGTATTAACAGGTGTGAGTGATCTTATGTAGGTATGATGCGTCATTTGTTGTTGTGAATTTCGCTACCGACTTCGGAACTAACTGCTCCCTCATCAGGCTTGTTTACAACTAATGCCTTGAATCTTGTGAGATTATCATTTTTCTTATAACAACCCCATAAACACGAATTAATCAATTCATTATAATAAAATTGTGTAAAATTCAATTAAGAGAACGTATAACGCTAAAGCTAGTGACTGAAAACATGATATAATAAAACCGCCTAATGCATTATGAAGTTACGCGTTAGTATGGGTATAATAACTGTCGTGGAAACCCCAAATTTGTTGAAATTGTTGTTGATTTTAAGAACAAACCTGACTTTGAAACCTGAATTGAAAAATCTTTATCGGTCATTCACTTCAATTTTATGCACCCTTTAAGCATATAAAATATTTATTTCCTACGACACATGGTTATGGAGTAATTTTAAAAAAATGCTGTATAAAGGATATTTTCAATAATTATTTTAGGAGAATTTATGCTGACTTTTAAAATTGTGTGACGAACATTCACTAGAGAAATTTTGAAAATATTTATGGTATTTATTTTACTAACACACTGTTACACATACCTATTTGAGAAATATGATATAAAATTGAGGTGTTTACAAGGTTTATATAACCCCTTAAATGCTTCCGTTAAAACTAACGGGTTTATTTTCAAATTTAATCATTTTATACAAACCGTTTCATTACAAATTGTAGTAGGTAGGTATTCTCGCAGTATATTGTGGTTATCGGTTATCAAATTTCATAAAACGCCATCTACATATAGGTATGCCTGAATGCTAATGAAATAAGTATTTAGGTAAAATCCTTAAAAAATCAGTATAGTTTCCGGCAAATAACATGAGAATAAATTTTGTTCGTGAACGGCGGCGGTATGCACATGATATCAACCAAACTAAACACCCAAAATTTAGGTCTGCGCAGCCCACGTGATTTATTAAGTCCTTTAACGATATATTTGGTTGTAAGCTCTTATTAATTATTATTATTATTGGTTAGAAGAAATTACCATATGGCACAGGGTGCAAGAAAATGTTTGATACTATTAATCTCCAAACATACATACAGAACCATCATGTTGTTTTCATATTCTGGGTAGGAAAAACAGACTGACCTCCATACTATCCTATCCTGACATACATCCATTCATTCATTCCATGTTTTATATAGAAAACAAAATATCTTAAAATATATGATGGGTCGATGGCAGAGCGGTTAGCGCGCTGGGCTAGTAATCCAGTGGTCGCGAGTTCAAATCCTGCCTCGACCGATTTCGTTCACTTATAGCACAAGCATTTATATGCTTATTTAAGGGAACGTAGGAAGATGTATGTATAATATATATGTAGGTACTTGTTTAACAAGGACATATTCATTTAAAAAAAAATCTTCTCAAGTATATTATTATTTAGTTTTGTCATACCTACATAAATACCTAGGAACACAGAGGCGGGTTTATTATCATACATTAGGCAATCTCTTTCAACCAACCCAGGCATCGTGAACCAAATAAATTATATACCTATACTAAATTTTTCTTTATTTACAAAACAACAACGAGAAAATTTTTAAAAAGTCACTAAAAATACAACTTAAGAAATGGAAACATATCATAACAGGTAAGTTTACCTAATTAATATCCGGAAACAAGCCTTTAATTTTTAAAATTGGATATATTGCATAATACTTATTCATGAAATCTCTCGCCAACGTGAATTACAAACCTACCTTAAAAAACATTATATACTGCACTTCACTTAAAAATGCACTTCATGACAATACCGCGTATTCAGTAACTATTGGAACCAAACTAGGAACGTTTTAAAATTGTATATTTTAGATTTTCGGTCTTATTTCAGCGTTATAAAATATCAACTTGGACTAAATGGAATAGAAACGTATATTGGCCGGAACGTTCTTGAAAAGTTACTGAATCAGACGTATTATGAATAGTTATGAAATTTTCATCATTTTCATAATTATTCAAAATACGTCTCATTCAGTAACTTTTTAAGAACGTTCCGGCCAATATAGGTACGTTCCTATTCCATTTAGTCCAAGTTTATATTTTAGAACGCTGAAATAAGAGCGTAAATCTAAAATCTACAATTTTAATATGTTCCTATTTTAGTTACAATAGTTATTGAATACGGGGTAATGTTGGTTAGACTGACAGTCTAATAAACTGTTGCCATATCGCCTAGTTAAGTTCCTCATATTTAAACATCATAATTAGAAATTGTAAAAGATCAATCAGAGTTTTATAATATAAATAAAACTTGTCTTCTATAATTATTTTAAACAAAACATATTTAATTTTCAAACGATATGTGCAGATTTATCAGAGTTTTTTTTTTACAAACATTACAAAATAAAAATAATAATCTCTTGATGTTGGGAATATCCTGTTTTTATACTATTTTCGACAATATTATATTATTGACCCTCAAAAGATTGAGGGAAGAAGAGGCATATGCCGTTAACAAATGTCGTAGCTCAAGAACATCTCTTCGAGCAACTCTTGGAGGTGGGGAGGGACAGTGAGGCGTTGAATGAAGTGATAGCCGACATTAGGGGAATCTGAAATGGCACCGGAAGAAGAAGAAGATACTGTTTTTAACGTATAGCAACATAACCACGATGTGCACCTTTAAATTAAGCGTAGTTACTCTACATATTTGTATATTATTATTATTAAAACCGGTTTCGTCTTGTACAAGGAAATTTGTACTTCGTCAATATTATAAAGTAAATTACGATAGAGCGATTTTTTTTTGACAAAAGTATGATGGTTTATCGTTTAATTATTTTTAACAGCTATGGCATATTCAACATCCGTTGATATTCTAAATAACACGAATATCTCAAGTTTATGAATTATTCATTTCATTGGACCAAATTATAAGCAATTATTTTTCTCGTAATTTTATTTTATATTTTGTAAGCCTTTATGGAGACACTCGAAATATTCAAGGAATTCAAACAAATACTACAATTGCATACTTACCTAATATTAAAAAAAAATACTCTTATTTCTTGTTTTTTTTTGACATTTTCTTTTGACATACATATGTCTATGTGATATAGAATGAAATATTTTATTTGGTCAATAATTCGGGAAAACAAGGATTTACATTTTTTAAATATATTCTACGGAGAGAATCGATTTGTTTTACCTCTTTCGTTCTCTCGTATTAAAAAACTTGTCTTTGCTATCTCCGCCGACATCCATTAACAGAATATATGAGACAGTCACGTGGGTGCGCAGAGCGCAATTTTGTGTATTTTAGCTTGGTTGGTATACCTAATAATATATGCACGAATGTGATATACAATGCCAAATATATAATTTGACACGCACCGACAACAAATTGCTACTTATGTACCTACATTCTGGAGAGTAATTATATTAATAATCTCACAAATCTAAACTGAAAATACGAATATGGGAATCGAATGCGGGACCTTTGAGTCAAGAGTCAGATTTATAACTAACTGATTTAAGCCACTTGGGTGCGGGACATTTGGGCCCACTTGGTCACAGCTTATTCCGATTTTCATTTTTAATTCTTTTCTCAGTAAATTTTCCATTGTAAATGCATTTTTTAAACATTTTTCTTATTTTATACTTTTTTCTAGAGAGATTAAGATTAAATTGACGATAGTTATACATATTTATTTAAGCTGCCAACTTTAGACCCACATGAATAACTAAAAACATAAAAAAAACAAAATTACGTGAATAAAAATAGAGAGCAAAATTGTTATAAAAATACATAATTGTTTTAATAGAAGGCTATATTATTTTCACTCTTGCATTGTTTGACCAGAGAATGAAACCATTTGGTATTTTCTACATAAGTATTCATTTTATCATATTTGTGCAAAAAGTGAGTCATGGAATATCGTGCGTTTGACGTTTGGTTGGCAACATATTTCAGTTTTCCTTACATTTCAACACATCCTAGATAACTGTTCTCTAAACCTTAATATTTAAAATGTTTTTTAGACATATAAATCCGAAAACAATTCACATTCGTCGTTATTTTCTATAGAAAAACGATGTGGTCTGGAACCAAAACGTCAAAAATCCCCCGGAAAAATGATTCACTTCGATTTATACAAAATTTGCTAACTACGACATCTACTATATTATAATAAAAATAAAAATCTATGATCAGTTGAGAAATGTATATGAAAAAATACGCTATAAACACAACTAAAATAAATAAATTTGAAATGTTTTAGTTCTGTTCTTATTTCCAACGCGAATGCCGTTGAACGCTATCGTTTTTTAACGCGCATCATCTGAGTGATTGGAGAGAGAGAGAGAGAGAGAGAGAGAGAGAGAGTTTTATGTATCTTATTTCGATGCATACGCAATAAATATAATTCTTTTTTCATGTTATAAAAATAGCCATAAATTATATTTATTACGAATTAGATGTACCCAAAATAAAAAAGTGCTTTATTTTTTTTTAAGATATGCCCTTGAATGGAAATGAATATGTCCTTCACAAATAGGTAGGTACATTTTGTCCTCACGTATGTCATGTGAATAAAATTGTATGATGCAGCTTCTGAACATGGATCAACAAACATTAAATTACTATTTCAGCTAACAAGCCACAAAGAAACATTATTAACGCTTAATACGTAACGCTTGAAATAAGAAAATCATAAAACTTATGTGAATAAATCAAGAGATAATACGCTTTTAAATAGCCGCAACGTACATACCTACATACATTCGAAAAAATTCATTTTTGAATTTTAAATTGACTTAGCAGTCAGCATATTATTCTCTTTTTAAAAAATAATTTATAATATTAAACTCGTAGAAGATTAATATTTTTTTTTAAATGAATATATCCTTGTTAAACAAGTAGGTACATATACATCTTCCTACATTTCCTAAAATCAGCATAAATGCTTATGCTATAGGTGAACGATCGGTCGAGGCAGCATTCGAACTCGCGACTACTGGATCCAGCGCACTAACTGCTCTGCCATCGACCCATCTATATAATAATTTCAAATAATAATTCATTTCAAGGCGTATTGCTAATGAGAATAATTTTATCTGTTGCAACATAATAAAATCTCAGCACTGATGAAAAAGAAAGGACAAATTGTGTAAACTATTTAGTGAGCGAAATTAAGTAAAATTTTCACTTTTTAATAAGTTGATATATTATGTATACGAAAAACCGCACGTTGGTGTAAAGGAAAGTCACCCCTAGCAGAGTTCCTCGCCCTTTTCCATTTCCTCCATCTTTCTCACATAACCTCACCCCGGATCAATTCCTCATTCCCCGGCACACAAAGGTCATCAAAGGACACACAACTGACAGAAGAATGACGTTTAACACAAAATAATACAAATATTTACGATTAAAATCGTGAAAAACTGTATGAAAATCATCCAAAATGTAATTACCTATAATTATATAAAAGATTTTTTATAGAAAAAATTAAATTTTGTTTATAAACAGGTGGTTTTTCTCACAACAACGTAGAAAATCAAAATAAAATAAAAAAAAATTTTTTTAATCATTATTCTATTTTGGAAACAACTATTTGTTTTAATTAATTTATCAATTAGGAGTATTTTGAGTGCAGCGAAATTCGTAAGCGGGAAAATTTTATAAAAAAATAAAAAAAAATTTAAATCTTACTTCCTAAGATATTTCCTCTCGCCGGAACTTCGTTCATTTTTAGAATACAATATCACAGGAAAATACTCCAATATTATTTTTATTATAATTACAAAGGAAAACAAATTAAGCGACGTGTTTTCCGAGATCGACCAATACGGAATTAACCCACGCACCGTCGTAAGTCTTCTGATGAACTGTTGGGAGTTGGGAAAACTTGCGGGCCGAAGCACACGCTTTTGCACGTAGGTACTATAGAATATACCTGCGCATGTCACGATTTTACCCTCATACTTGAAATAATATACGTTCATTTCAATACTTTACTTCATGTTACGTCATAATAAATAATGCATATGTATAAAAAAATCTAATTATTTATTTTATTAAAATGTGATACAACAACGATTTTCCTTAAAATATTTCTTTTCGGAAAATTCGTATATGAAATTTTAAAGTGACCTCTTACGAAAAACTTTAAAAACTTTTTTACGTTGTTATTACGAGTTTTAATGGATCAAAAAAGTATTTCAAAATATTCGCTAGATGGCAGTAGTTATTCAATTACATATTTTATATAGTATTGCAAGAATTCGATGAATGGTTGATTAGAATTTGACGTTTGACATTTCGAATAACCTTCGTAAATTCGTTTTGAAATGCGGCTGCGGCTCGTTCATTCATTCTTTGATGATCAATTCCTCGCGGCAGTTAATTCGTCTCTGATACTTCGCTAGTCAAGTTGACTCCGATGCTGTTTGTAGTGACTCAGATGAAGATCGCGTGGTGAAAGTGTTTTTATCTCGTCATACCCGGCTCGTAGTGAAATCATATTTGGAGGTGGCATGCATGTACGATGATGACCACAAAATATCTGACCAGACACCTGTTTCAACTGTTACTCCGTGGATGAGAATCATCGTGAGTTTCTCTGGGCGCGCGTATCCAAATAGTTCACTATCGGGGTCAGCTCAGCTGTGTTGTCTTCTTCAAAAGAATGCGATTGTCAAGGCAGGCGGCGGGCGCACTTGACATTCCAACATGTGCATCTAGTGTATATTATATTGTCAGTATTATTCGGTAATTTGTGAACTCGTTTCATTCAATATTCGACAGTTATTAGTTTTATTTAAGTTCGACAGTCTTGTGTATTTGTTTATAATTAAATTGTGTCACAATGGCTCTGGATATGGAAAAGAAAAATGACTTTCAGTTCATCACTAAATCTTTACTTGCCGGGGGTGAGTTTATTGTGTATTTATTTATTTGTTTATTCAATTATTGGTGCATAATAATGGGAAGGAAATACTCAAAAAGTTACATTTAACACGATATCTGGTAGGTATACCTAATATAAAAATTATATAGGAATGTTGTATTAATATTATACTAAGTTGTGCGTGTACGTTTTATAAATTTCCACTTTCTAATTAATCATCACATACAATTTAGTCATGCTGCTGATTTTGTATAATCTTAATATTTTTTTTAATTCACAAGCGTACCTCTCTTAGCGACAACGTATACATTAATTAGATTATCCACTTAAAGAATCAAATAAAACTAGTTGCATGTAAAACATGAGATCCAACTGTTGATGGCGATAGTACCTATGTATAATTGAAGAATACGTACCAAATTATAAACACTTAAACACAAATTAATATATATTTTTTTTTTTTTTTTAAATGAATATGTCCTTGATAAACAAGTACATATACATATTCCTACATTCCCTAAAATAAGCATTAATGCTTGTGCTATAGGTGAACGAAATCGGTCGAGGCAGGATTCGAACTCGCAACCACTGGATTACTAGCACAGCGCGCTAACCGCTCTGCCATCGACCCATCATATATTTTAAGATATTTTGTTTTCTATATAAAACATGGAATGAATGAATGAATGTATGTCAGGATAGGATAGTATGGAGGTCAGTCTGTTTTTCCTACCCAGAATATGAAAACAGCATGATGGTTCTGTATGCATGTTTGGAGATTAAGTATCAAACTATTGAGTCCCCGTAGATATTGTGTAGTGTATACTGCCTTACAAATTGTATGAAACAATGTCGTCACTAAATACAATTTTTATAAATACTTATTGTTACGTAAGTACTTTTACAATGTTCATATTTTGTATAAAAAATTAAATAATTGTTAAAAAAAGTTTGAGATGTTTATTTTGGATGGTAAATTGAATTATCAAGTTGGAGTGTTTCGTTTTTTTTTCAATGTTTTTAAAATTTTTGGAAATAGAGGCAGTTAAACACATAAATTTATCATAAAAAAATTTCCTGATTAAAAATGTTTGAGATACTCTGGATTTAAAAAAAAAACAAATTTGACATTTTGTATTTGTCTACATATCAATTTTCAGCATTCTACCTTTTATAGTTTTTGAGATATATAGAAAAATAAAGTATAAATTCAAAAGTTGATAACCCCTGATTAAACAAAAATTCAAAATTCTGAGTATAAAAATTTTGTAGGCCTATAATTTTCTATATTTTCTGAAATTTTAGGCTCTGTGCATTGAGCGAATCAGAAGATATTATAAGGGGACACACACAGACACACACAAAATGTTCTCCTCTGAATTCTGAGTAATTCCATAGAACATATATGTTGCGAAGCCTCAAAACAAATCGTCAGTTGGAAAATATTTTCTATTGCGATTGTACACGCGTTATTTTATTGTTAAAAACAAATGTAATTCAAATTGAAATGGATACAATCAGTGTGAACATTGTTTGAAATTCTCTTAAACATATCCACAGTTGGAAAATTGTTAAAAAAAGTTTGAGATGTACTTCTGCAATGTTCATATTTTAATAGAAAATTTTCTATAAAAATATGAATACTTTTATAAGTACTCTGAATATTGAAATGTTTTGAGGGCCTATAACTTATATATTCTGAAATTTTAGGCTCAGTGGATTGAGCGGGTCAAAAGTTATAGGGACACACACAACCACACACAGACACACTAAATGTTCTCCGAATTCTGATTAAATCCATGTATGAAACAAGTTGGTGTTTTTTGACTTCAAAGTTGAAAAAACCATGAAAAATATAGACCTGGCATACAAATCTCGCGTATCTTAAATTTATGTGCTGAACTACCTAAGTTTCCAAAGTTTTAAAAAATATCGAAAAAACCTAAAACACCCCAACATGATAATTCAATTAACTATACAAAATATGAGCATTGTAGTAGTACATCTTAAACTTTTTTAACAATTATTTAATTTTTTATACAAAATATTTATGAAAATTGAAATTAGTGACGACATTGTTTCATACAATTTGTAAGGCAGAATACACTACACAATATCTACGGGGACTCAATACTTTGATTCTTAATCTACAATATTCACATTCTTACCATCATGCTGTTTTCATATTCTGGGTAGGAAAAATATACTGACCTCTTTACTATTGACATACATGTTTTATATAGAAAACAAAATAATCTTAAAATATATATTTATTTGTGTTTAAGTGTTTATAGTCTGGTACGTATTCTTCAACTATATATACTATCGTCATCTACAGTTGGATCTCATGTGTTTATTTATTTATTTATTTATTTTGTACGACGTTTCTTTCACAAAATAACGTTTCCATCGTATAAATTATTATTATTTTTTTACTGAAAGTTATTCGAGGTTTAACTGTAGCCATGTTGTGTTTATAGGTGAGAATAATATATTGATTGAATACAACATTACAGAGAAAATAAAAGCGTGGAGCAATTTGCTCGGAATTAAGTTCATACCTACATAAGTACCTTCATTAGGAATAGTTCATACCTTCATTAAGAATTAGAAACAGAATAAGAATAAGTAATAATTGTAAGAATTTATAAAGCGCCGTCTAGTGATTCAAGATCACTCCAAGGGCGCTAAAGTGGAAAAGGAAACGTAGTTCTGAAAAATAGAAATAGAGGATGCGTGAATACTAGGAGAATATGTATGTCGGAAATGCGACAAATGTGTATCAATATAGGAAAATAATATTATGATCTTCGGTTCTATATGCCTACCTCGAGTGTGTTTTAACTGTCAGTTGTTTTAAATACTAGTGATGAGCAAAGATCACCAAAATGATATCGCTTAGGTAGCCATGCAAAAAAATATTTAAGACTGAGTGAGAAACGAAAATATTATACATAACAATTCAGTGTACAACGACTGTTGAGAATTTTTTTATTCTATTTCCTCCTTTTCTTTTTTTTATGCTCATTATTTCGATCGTCATCAGATTTTAATCAAACAGCACAGTAACAAGTGATAATTAATATCGAAAATAAAGACGCACTTTTTAAATGAGCACTAATGGATGTCTAATTCTAACAAATATGGAGATTCATTATGTATTAGGAAAAAAATATACATGATATTATGTCGAATGTGTTGTATGAGGTGTACTTGTACATAATATTTAAATATACATGATAATATTATGTCGAATGTGTTGTGTGAGATGTACATAATATTTCAAACTTCCCTATGGTTTGCTGCCAAAATGTATATAGAGATAAAATATATAATTTGTCTCATGTTGTCTTGTTTTATAAGATAAGAATACCTACTGTTATTTTTCAGAAACTTTTATCAATGACGACGCAATATGTGTTTTTTATCTAACTATATTTTATTTTAGGACAGTATGATATTGTTTGGTAACTTAATGCAAACCAAGATAATTATTTGTGACGTTTGTTTTACAACTTATGATTCCGTATGACTTTTCACGACGTTTTATGTCGTTTGTTTTGCTAGAAATTTTAGTAATATCATCTGCGTAACGAATAACATAATATTTATTTGTCTAGCACCCCGCACTTTCTCACCTGTGACATTTTATTTGTATATTTATCTATTGATTATCTAAAACAAAGTCGGGTTAGTTACACCATTTGTAATTCAAGAACGGCTTGAGCAATATTGTTTGTAATGATCCCTTATTTGTTGGAATCGTCTCCGCCCAAATAACGTATAACTATAAAAAACTTCTTCGTCGTCGTGTAATTAGGTCATTTCACTATTTTACATTCAAATTTTGTTATACATCAAAATTTGAACTTCGGGATTTGTAGATACCCAGTGTCTATTGTTGATCATTTTTGCAATGGTGGTAAGTACCTATTATAGAGATTCCTACTGAGTGTAATCCTTTGGTATGTATAGTTTTTCGATTGGTGAATTATTCCCTTTCGAAGTCCAATCATTGCGTTTGTTGCCCCCTATGTTATATTCGAAGTCCAATCATTGCGTTTGTTGCCCCCTATGTTATATTCGAAGTCCAATCATTGCGTTTGTTGCCCCCTATGTTATATTCGAAGTCCAATCATTGTTTGGTTGAAATTAGTTTGGCGGACATACATACCTTCATATCTATCCCCGTTTCATTCAGAGCGAATGAATATTTATACTAACGGTAGATAATAATTTATATCATTTATACGGTGACGATTTTTGCGAGGTCGCCGACCTTGCATGTGTATTTATACTCTATTTAATAACATATTATGTACGTTTTCGATTTAACTTACAAGTTTTATAATACTATTTTTAGTTTCAGATGTAACGATCTCTCTTATGTAGGACAAATTTTGTGGAATGTTGCACAATTCCGTACATCTATGAGATATTAATAGAACATGTCATAATCTGGTTATGTATTGCTGAATCAAATAAGTATTAGCCGCAAAGAACAATACAAGTGCAAAAATAATTATTCCTACGTCATATTTTTTTCTTAAATTGAATTGTTGGTTTCGTGAAAGGCACATCGTCAGAATGAGGTGCAAGGGAAATGTCTCGCGCGAAATAAATAGTAAATAAATTGGGATGATTTTTATAGCGCCGTTTTTGTGATAACCTCACCTCAAGGGCGCTTTGAATATATTACAGGTTTTTGTAAGACTCGCGGAAGAAGTGAGTTTTCAGATGTTTCCTGAATAGTGCTAAGTTGTCGATTTGCCTCAGTTCACGTGTTAATATAAAGAATTATCGGTCGATAAACTATGACTTAATTTTTTTCTTTGCTCTTTCCCGTTTCAGTCTTAAGAGGCTATAGTAGGCTATACATTATATTTTGAAAATAATTTCCCTAATACCCTCAAAAGATACGTCTTTGAAATAAGGAACAGTTTGTATGTACATCTTTAATCTATTGCATGATTTTTTTGAATTTTGAATTTGTTTAATACTTTTCTTGTAAAATTAGTTTTAGTAAAACCCTTTTTTATTTTTTTACTGTAAGTAACTAAAAAACTACAAGGCCTATGAAGTATATTTTTACTTTATTCGATAGAGAATATGAAAATCTACCGGCTGAATTTTTTATTATTATAAAATTTCAATGACTCTTCTTGCTATTTAAAAAAAACCTCTAAATTTTACCATTTTCGCACGATAAAATGTTGTATATCACATATCAGGTGATATACAATATTTTCTCGTGTTTCATACATTAGAAGCTAATTTAGTGTGCATTTTTGCGTATATCCGTATATCCAGGGTATAGTAGGGCCTTAAAATGATAAAGTGTCTCCTTCATATTTTCCTTGTTAGATGTTTTTTTTTGTCTCGAACCTCTTATTATACTATTTTACTCTCCACACTATGGAATAGTGGAGAGTGCACACTGTGAGTTTCGTCGTGATTTGTTTGTATGTATTGCGTATACCGTACGCCGTATCATTTTTGTGACCTCTACAGCCCAAACTCTAAATCCGATCGATTTCGTATTTACATCATAATATGTGTACATAGACCTAAAGCTGATTAGTTTTCCATAGACAACTTTTTAATTTCTTCTCTATGATTTCATCATTTACGTAGTATTCATATTGATATCATATATGTAAAGTACATAAACTTAGAGCTGAGTAGTTTTCCATAGACATCCGTTAATTTTTTCTTTATGATTTCATCGAATTTCATAATTTCCTTCCAAATTTTCAAAATGCTCTCACGGTCTGGAAAATCGAGTTTTGTATACTGTTTGAAATTTCGATACAAAAAAAAAATACATTCATCAAAAATGCATTCAAGGATTGTCAAAATTTAAAAAAAAATCTATGGTTTGCCATCGTGTCCGGACAATTGGCCGTAGCCGATTGGCCGTGGACAATTGGCCGTACGCCTTTTTTACCGTATGGACAATTTATCGTGAGGACAATTGGCCGTGAGGACAGTTGGCCGTGAGGACAATTGGCCGTGAGGACAATTGGCCGTGGGGACAGTTGGCCGTGAGGACAATTGGCCGTGGGGACAGTTGGCCATGAGGACAATTGGCCGTGAGGACAATTTATCGTATGGACAATTGACCGTATGGACAATTCACCGTGCGGAAACTATTTTTAGCATCAGAAAATTTTTTCTTTCTTTTTTCGTTTGAGTAAAATAAATTGCGTGAATAAAAAAAATGTTCGTTTATGGCGACGAACCGATTGCCTTATTATTTTATTTCAAGATACTAGGAGAAATCCAATATGTCGACAGTTATTAAAACGAAATTTTACAAAATAAGCGGTATTTATGTAGTTCTAATTTGCTATATTTTGAGATATAAGAAGACGTCTGTTTTTAGACTTAATCTTCTTGTTCTTTTTTTCATTTTTCGAGATGGATATCGATTTATACTAATAAGAAGGTGTAGATTTCGAAACAATTTAAACTTCTTTGTTTTCTTTTGAAATGATGAGAAACCAATATGGCGGCCGTGATTTAAGGATGAGTTTTCAAAGTGAATGATTATGTTGGGTTTCTCGAGTTTTAATTTGCTACATTTTGAGATTTAAGAAGACGTCTGTTCTTAAACTTCTTCTTGTTTTTTTTTTCTTTTTCGATTTTCTCTTTTTAAAAAATGAATATGTTCTTGTTAAACAAGTACATATACATCTTCCTACGTTCCCTAAAATAAGCAAATAAATGCTTGTGCTATAGGCGAACGAAATCGGTCGAGGCAGGATTCGAACTCGCGACCACTGGATTACTAGCCCAGCGCGCTAACCGTACTGCCATCGACCCATCTAAATATTCATTATATTCGAACGCACTTAAGGTATTTAAAATTATTTTAAAAACGTCAAATTAAATATGAAAATGAAGCAATTCATTTTGAAAAACTACCTTTAAATCGTAATCGCCATATTGTTTTCTCATAATTTCAAAAGAAAACAAAGAAGTTTAAATTATTTCGAAATCTCCACCTTTAAATTAGTATGAATCGATATCCATCTTGAAAAATCAAAAAAAGAACAAGAAGAAGTTTAAGAACAGACGACTTCTTAAATCTCAAAATGTAGCAAATTAAAACTCTATAAACCCAACATAATCATTCACTTTGAAAACTCATCCTTAAATCACGGCCGCCATATTGGTTTCTCATCATTTCAAAAGAAAACAAAGAAGTTTAAATTGTTTCGAAATCTACACCTTCTTATTAGTATAAATCGATATCCATCTCGAAAAATGAAAAAAAGAACAAGAAGAAGTCTAAAAACAGACGTCTTCTTATATCTCAAAATATAGCAAATTAGAACTTCATAAATACCGCTTATTTTGTAAAATTTCGTTTTAATCACTGTCGACATATTGGATTTCTCCTAGTATCTTGAGATAAAAAAATAAGGCAATCGGTTCGTCGCCAGCAGGCAGCGGAGGAGGGACTGGTATGGTCATGTCCAAAGGATGGACAGCACCAGACTTCCTCATATCGTGCTTCACAATCAGCCTCACGGAACCCGCCCTCGCGGTAGACCGCCAAAAAGATGGAGGGATAGCTGGGGGTCCACTTCGCAGGAAGAGCAGGCCTCTTAAAAAACAGACCTGAAGGTCTATTCAAAAGAAGAAGAAGAAGAAGAAGGTTCGTCGCCATAAACGAACATTTTTTTTATTCACGCAATTTTTTTAACTCAAACGAAAAAAGAAAGAAAAAAAATTCTGATGCTAAAAATAGTTTCCGCACGGTGAATTGTCCATACGGTCAATTGTCCATACGATAAATTGTCCTCACGGCCAACTGTCCCCACGGCCAATTGTCCTCACGGCCAACTGTCCCCACGGCCAATTGTCCTCACGGCCAACTGTCCCCACGGCCAATTGTCCTCACGGCCAACTGTCCCCACGGCCAATTGTCCTCACGATAAATTGTCCATACGGTAAAAAGGGCGTACGGCCAATTGTCCACGGCCAATCGGCTACGGCCAATTGTCCGGGAATCGGTTTGCCATATCAATGTGAAATAAATTTCATATTTGTGTGAAAAATGTATACAACAGAAGTAAAATAGCTTCTGTAAGGGAAAATTGAGTGATCAACTTCATATTGATATTGTATGTTCTCTACAGACAAGTGTATTTTTTACTCTCCAATTCTATGTTCCTCAAGGGGTAGGCAGTGAGAACCGAACACCGCACTCTTGACACATACATCGCCTCATCAACATTGATACATGCTCATACATTTAATTATTCATCTTTCTGTATATATTGTACACTGGCGGGCCTATTGTCATTAGGCAATTTCTTCCAAACAACCAATTTGCTAGTAATGCAATTTTTTACATAAATTTCTCAACAGTTATCATGTTGAAAGTTCATACTCGTACTATGAGTTTCGTGGCAATGTTTTTGTTCGATGGTGAATTGTGAAAACTTGTCCTCTGGGAATCTTATATTTGTTTAAAAATCTAATAAGTAGTACTTCATTAAAATGCATTTAGAGATTGCCAACCTTTCAAGAAGAAACAATGTAGGTACACTTACTATGTATTGGAGAGTTTAGTGTTGGCTACAACCCACTAGTTGTTTCTAACGCTTACTTAAATGTATGAACGGTTCTATTTATAATTGAACTTATCTGGATGTCAAACAATTCTGTCTTATATATAATAATTTAATGTTGTTGCAGACCATTATCTATGTACCTACATTTCATATATTTATATTAAAATAATTTTCTTTGAAAAAATAAAGTAAGGCTTTTCTAATAAATGTACGAGAATGTATAAGGACATATTCATTCTTAAAAATAAAAATGGATGTTGGACGTCCTTTTCCTTTCCGTTTTTTTTTTTTGGAGTGCTAGTTGTTTTTCTGGTATGGGGACTACTTCAAAACTTAATCTTACTAGCGCATTACGAATTTTATCAAACTTCGTCACCCTGCCTGCCTATTTCAGCATTTTCATTTCGTTTACATGCAGTTTTTATTCATCTTCACTGTCCAGCATTCTGCACCGTATGTCATTGCTGGTCTCACAGTTGTTTTATAGACTTTGCCATCAGTTTTAATCGGCATACGCCCAACGCCGCCAGGGACCCTATTCTCCAATCTCGCACTACCGATGTCGTATACGACATATCATTACTTTCGCACGATTTCTAAAATATGCTATTCTGGAGTCTCGCATGCGACATAGTCGAATGAAAATCATTCGAGATTTTGACGAGTGGTATAGGACCACTCGACATTCAATGTCGCATAATTTTATCTGTCAAAAATGCTCGCCATATTGCATTTACATACGGCAAGCGTCTGTATCAACAAGTATTTTAGTTATTTTGTCTTTTGTAATCACAATGAAAATTCGACGAATAAGTTATTTTATCTATTTAACAGTACATATAAAATACGTGGATGACGAAAAAATTTTAAAACACTGGGTACTTCTACTTTGTTGATATATCTCCATTAATAAATGTTGTAAATGTTCCTATTTTGTAACGAACCTCCATAAACAAGTTTTGTTTAATGTCTTTTTTTACTTATCACATATTTCTGCATTAATAGGTTTTGTATTTGTATTGTTCTAGAATTCAGGAAGCGTCATAATGAACAATATGTTAAGTGCTTAGAAATCTATTATAAAATTGCATTGAAAAAGGTTGTGTTTTGACAACCATAGAAAAAAAAAACGTCAAAAATATGCAATAAATATTTAAAATATATTTTAAACGCATCTCTATGCTATGTCGCCTATTCTTTCTTGTGACATTTCAATGTCCAACGATTTTAATGTCTAAAGCTTACCATACGACATTTCATTCGACATTTTTTAGGCGACACAGTCGCATACGACATTTACTGTGCGAGATTGGAGAATAGATACCCTGGTATGTAAACTCTTCACTCGGAAATTCGATAATTCACAATAATAATCATGCCATTTCTCGTTTATTTGATCGTTCGGTCGATGACTTGGTCTTAGGTCGTTATCTTTTATGTATCATTTTTTTTTTTCACGTCTAAATTATCAGCGGAGACTTGGCAACTTAATAAATTGGCTGTTAAATTATTATATTAAATGTAACATCGATGTATAGCTGTTAAAAAAATATAAACAAATGCATATAAGTTAATCTATGTTTCTGTTTGGCTATTCTGAATACATCGGTCTCGTTTTAAGCATTCTCAATTTTTTCATAGAACTTCTGACGTGATTCTGGTGTACTTTTCTTCTTGCTTCTGCCTTTGCTTGTTTGTATTTGATGTGATCTTTCTTTTTTAATTCTGCTAAATTTTGAAATAAACTTTCTTGGCTTGCAGGCTTTTTTAAGCTAATCATTCCACACCATGTTGTGTCCTTATCGGTGCTTATATTTTAATTATTCACTATGTCTGCTTCTTTCCTACTGATTTTTTTCAAAACCTGACCACATCGTATTTTTATAGTTGTTATCTAGGTCGGAAGTGAGGTAGTTGTGGTCTTTTTCATATTGCTTTTCGGGCAACGAACAAGAACTATGTCAAATAATGATATAAAACACACCCAATAACAAGTTGCCAGATTCTGGAAACTTACGATATTAATCGTCTCACAGATCCAGGCTGAAAACACAATTGAAAAGAATAGAAACTGATATGATATGATAAATGGATGCTGTGCGGTTAAGGATTCTCTGGGAATAAAAAAAAAATCATTGGATTTTCTCCTCGCGATCTCGGATCCCGAGTTCAAGTGACAGTTCGTTGATCGGCACTGTAATGCCGGGTCAACATGCGATAGGAGTGGAGTTTGCAGCAAGCACAAATATCCCGTCACATTTCAAATGATAATGTTCAAGTATAATGGGCCGATCCCGGCGGCACTGCAATGCCGGGCCAACCCGCGACAGGAGTGGAGCAAGCCCCGAACATCCCGTCACATTCCAAAAATCAGTTTAATATACTGGTCCCGCAATGCGGGAACTATCAGATATTAAGCTGATAAGAACAGATACTACACTTTGATCTTAGCCAACAGGCCGAGAAGCGATACCCACCGAACGTAATACACCGACTATATAACCCTCATTAATACTGTTCACTATTGTGTTACGAACGCCACTAACGCCATCTATGAAGGAATCATTTTTACTAAACTTTGCATTAGAAATTGGAATAATTACTTTTGTATATAGGAAATTTAATATGTTCTCATAATAATAACTTGAACTTATTATTTTTAAATAGTTCCCATAAAATTCCTTCCAAGTCAAATTTGATTATAAGGATATAACATTTAAATTGTGTTTAAGTGTATTGAGAGTCCCCGTAGATATTGTATAGTGTATACCTACTGCTATACAAATATGTCACTAAATTCAATTTTTATAAAAATTGTTAAAAAAGTAGCAGTAATACTATAATGTTCATATTTTTAAAAAAATTAAATTATATAGTTGGGGTGTTTCATAAATTTATCATAATAAAAATTATTTTTACTATTAAAAATGTGTTATTTATTAAATAAAAAAAATATTCTCATTTAACATTTTTTTATATATGTAATAAAAAATATTACATATAAAAAAAAACACAATCATAAAATACAAAAAATGATGCACAGTAAAAAAAACATATTTCCCTTTACCAGAAAGCAAGAACTCGTGTGTAAAGGAGACAATATAATTTACATAATAAATATTTGAAAAATTACAAACAAATAAAATTTTGTCATCCTAAATCCTCGATTATTGGTTTCAATTCAAAATTAAAAAATTTAATCGAATAATTTATTTATTTTCAAACATTTCGTACCTAAACAAAACCATATAGTGCATAGTGGCGGGTTTATTGCCCAATGGCAATATCATCCAAACCACCATAAATATGTACTTGTTGAAGTAATTAGTATATGGTATGAAACCAACATGTCAATATAAAAAAACAAATAGTTTTTTTAAAATAGGGAAGGTGAGGATAAGGATTGGATAAGGAGGATGTTTCAGATTTCTTTTGTAAGCGGACAGTGTTGATTAAACTCTTTCATTGTTACAATCTTAGGATTGGTTTGCACCGCACACTCCATCTCTCCACATATCTCTGTTGTCCGCCAGCCTCTTCATCTCTTGGTAGCTGCTACAGCGCACATCACTGATCACCTGGTCCATATAACTGTCTCTAGGGCGACCTCTATATATAGTGTATTCTTCATGGTTACAATCCTAGGATTGGTTTGCACCGCACACTCCATCTCTCCACATATCTCTGTTGTCCGCCAGCCTCTTCATCTCTTGGTAGCTGCTACAGCGCACATCACTGATCACCTGGTCCATATAACTGTCTCTAGGGCGACCTCTATATATAGTGTATTCTTCATGGTTACAATCCTAGGATTGGTTTGCACCGCACACTCCATCTCTCCACATATCTCTGTTGTCCGCCAGCCTCTTCATCTCTTGGTAGCTGCTACAGCGCACATCACTGATCACCTGGTCCATATAACTGTCTCTAGGGCGACCTCTATATATAGTGTATTCTTCATGGTTACAATCCTAGGATTGGTTTGCACCGCACATTCCATCTCTCCACATATCTCTTTTGTCCGCCAGCCTCTTCATCTCTTGGTAGCTGCTACAGCGCACATCACTGATCACCGGGTCCATATAACTGTCTCTAGGGCGACCTCTATAGTTTCTGTCCTCTGTCATTCCTTCGGCGATGGTAACAAGCAGACCCGGATGCCTGATGTTGTTGCCTAGATACAGTTGGATCGTTGTTATGTTGAATAATTATAAAATAAATGTATTTTGCAGGTGTTGCCGGCATGTGTTCGAAGACCGCCGTTGCCCCCCTGGATAGGCTGAAGATCCTGCTGCAAGCTCACCACTCCCGGTACAGAAGTCTCCGCGTGCCCCAGGGTCTGGCTGCCATCGTGAGAGACGAGTCTGTGTTGGCTCTGTACAAGGGCAATGGAGCGCAAATGGTCAGGATATTCCCGTATGCTGCTACACAATTCACATCGTTCGAGATATACAAAAAGGTTTGTGAAAGCACACATACGTATGTAAAATATATGATGTTTATTTATAATTTTCCGGTTGTCGATTCGTGGTGGAATTCCATTACCAATTATACTACTTATACTTGACCACTGACGCGTTTCGCTCAAAGATCATTAAGTAGATGCTCTTTGAGCGAAAGGCGTCAGTAGTCAAGCATATTTATAACTGGAAAAATGTTAAAAATTTACTTTTTAAAATTATTTTAAGTAATTTATATAACTTATAAATGATGACTCAGAGTTAAATTAATTCGTGTTGATAACCTGAACATGGTGTAAAAATTAGATAAAACGTGAGTTTACATAGAAAATATCATCATAAAGTTAGGCAAATAATTCAATTAAAACACATTTATACAAAAAAAATATCATATAATACAAATTAATATAATAGAAAAAATTCAACGATACATAATATAGGTAAATGAACTCCTATTTAGAGTTGAGGATCGCTGAAAACCGAGCGGAGAGATGTTGGAAATGATGAATCGCTTTGTTACCAACCAATATTGAAACCGAAGATTATTTATTTATTTATTTACTCATAAACTGCATAAATTGCCTTTTACAAACATACATTAAAATATACATACTGAGAAAAATCAAAGATACTAAAAACAATAATACACTAAGTAAAAGGAAACAAAAAAAAGTAATATAACAAAAAAAGTCAAAGAAATAATATGTGAACACAAATCAGCAGAAGAAACAGTGCAACTTAAAAATACTTTTGTTTACAGTTATATTAAACAAAATAATACTAATAATACATAGAGACTCACTCATTACATATAATCACTCTTGTATGCACCATAACCCAATGCAAAGACATCGATCTGCTCAAACTTATTTGCAAGTCTTGGAAGTCTCTGCATTGGTGAGACAAACAAATAATTTGTGTAGACATTCACTATTGAGAGTGAGTCTTGACGGTACACGTAAGTGAATCTGTGACAAGACAGGAGGACAATCTACAACACCATTCAGTAATCTATGAAAAAATGCAAGATCAGCTACTACTCTCCTTATATCCAACGCATCAAGAGAGCAAAATGATCTGAAAAATTCATAATTGATGTCAGTAGACTGAATTCCCATCTTAAAATTGATGTACTTACCTCAAAAACTTGTATTGAACTCTCTCAACATTATAAATATGAACAGTATAACAAGGACTCCAAACAATTGAGTTATATTCCAGTATTGGTCTTATTAAACTTTTGAATAATTAGGGATATTTTTGATATCCCTACTCAATCTAAGTACAAAACCTAAGGTTCTAAGAGCTCTGTTTACAGTTTGGTTGACATGAGTGACGAGACAAAATCTACTGTCGACTATTACACCCAAGTCTTTAATTTACTCAAAGTTGATCCATTGATCTTGTACTCAAAATGAATTATGTTTTTGATACGATGGAATTTTATAACTTGACATTAGATACATTCAAAAACAATTTGGTGACCATACACCATTTTTTGTAAGATGTCTAATGTCTATGTTATATAACGATAATAAGAATATTTATTGCGATTGTACGCGCGTTATTTTATTGTTAAAAACAAATTTATTGCAAATTTACAAATGGATACAATCAGTGCGAAAATTGTTTTTCGGGAAATCGTCTGTTCTAAATGATTTCATACGATGAGAAATATAGTTGCTCTGATATGAATATAGGACTTTTCTTAAGGCCGTACAGGCACTCAAATGTGATTTGTTGCGTGGGCGTTTCCTCATCTATTCGGCCAATACTGACATTGTCGTCTTAAACTAAAGACAGAGATAACCTCTGAAAGTACCTCAAATCTACAAATGAATGTCGGGACGAACCCCAACTCTAATGAAACTTGCTGAAAATTCTCAGTGCCTGTGTGGCCTTAAAATATTACTTATTCATGCATCAGGTAGGTATGTATTTCTATTTATTATAGTTTTCCTAAAAATATAATTTTACGGCGCTGGCCGATTTACTAATGATTCTTCTTAATTCTTCTTTTATTATTTATTGTTGCGCTTATATTTTTATATAAATTAAAGACTTTCACTTTGATGAAGACTGATTATATATTTTAATGACTGCTTACATGGCAGAGAGCAAAGCGGAGGTGCATCATTCAAAAATGCATAGAATGCACTGTTGCTTGCACTATCTATTTCCTGACCAAAGATACAAAACACTATGGCCATAGATGTATAGATAATATATTATGACAGTTTATATTATCCAACATTTATTTTATTATTATTATTGTTACACAACACAAATACAACATATATAAACTTACTAATAACGCCAGACTAGGCAAAAGCCTGTTCTGGGGCTGTTATTTTACACAGTTGAGTATCTATTCAGCTTTTACTTATCATTATTCAAATGTTCTTGTTATTCTACCTAAAAATAGATATAATCACGCCGTGCCCTTGGTGGGATGTAAAACTATAATTTAGCAAAAATATTATATTAACACTGACTGTTTTAGATTTTCAAATTTTCGTCTTCATTTAAAAAAACATATTTTCGCTTACATCGTCGTTCTTGTCAAGTCGTACAAAATTTATGACAGTACGAATCCCACCGTTTCTTCAGTACGAGAAGTGGGTTACAACTAAAAAGTATAAAAATTTTCAGTGTCTGTGCGGCTTTAATTGTTGATTTAGTGTGAATACATCTACCTATTAACTGCAGCTTTGCTGTGAACATACTTTTATTAATTATTGCTCGGAAGTGAATATACTTGTGTTATTTGCTATTCTGAAGTAAATATACCTGTGTTAGTTGCTATTCTGAAGTAAATATACCTGTGTTAGTTGCTATTCTGAAGTAAATATACCTGTGTTAGTTGCTATTCTGAAGTAAATATACCTGTGTTAGTTGCTATTCTGAAGTAAATATACCTGTGTTATTTGCTATTCTGAAGTAAATATACCTGTGTTAGTTGCTATTCTGAAGTAAATATACCTGTGTTAGTTGCTATTCTGAAGTAAATATACCTGTGTTAGTTGCTATTCTGAAGTAAATATACCTGTGTTAGTTGCTATTCTGAAGTAAATATACCTGTGTTATTTGCTATTCTGAATTAAATATACCTGTGTTAGTTGCTAATGTGAAGTGAATATATCTGCTATTCTGAAGTGAATATACCTGTGTTAGTTGCTATTCTGAAGTGAATATACCTGTGTTAGCTGCTATTCTGAAGTGAATATACCTGTAGTTGCTAATGTGAAGTGAATATATCTGCTATTCTGAAGTGAATATACCTGTGTTAGCTGCTATTCTGAAGTGAAAATACCTGTGCTAATAGCAGTTCTGAAGTTAATATGCCTGTGCTAATTGCTGTTGTGAAGTGAATATACCTGTGCTAATTGCTGTTCTGAAGTGAATATTATACTTGTTTTGTGAACATAAAATAATAATACTTATATTAGTATTTTTATTCTATGGTTGCGAAGTGAAGTTATATAGAATATACCTAAAGTTTGCCTTAATGTAATCAAATTAACGTTATATACAGTTGTTATTTGAGAAAGATACCTTTAAGATATTACAAAGAGAATGGTGTCATTAACTGGTGTCAAATCCACTAACCGGAAAATGATTGTAACATAAAATGATAGTGTTTTTGTGTCATTGAGAGATCTCACGTGGAACAACATCGACAACATCGTCGTTGTTTGTACATAAATATTTTATTTCTAAATTAGACAATTTATAATCTGCAAAATGACAAATATTTTTGCATCACACACACGATGGCGGGCGGTGAAAGTATATCCGGTGCGTATCAGGCCTGATTATAAAGAACTTAATCAAATACCAGTTTTTTTACACAAAAAAATAATTTTAAGTCCAATTTTATTATATACGTTATGCGTCAATAATGTGGCATAGCTAAGTTAATCTTATACCGTGTCGTGACTTATACACTGCAGTATATATTGCACTGCAGATTTATTTTCATTTTCATATCTTCAAGACTCTAAACAGGTCCTCCACGGTTATACTCGTATATTGCGGAGTCATGATATCTGCTTTCATACAACTCCCCGTTTCCCCTCGATTTTACTTGATGACAGTGCTTAAATATATCTATGTTAATGTCTGATTCTTTGCATCGTTCTTTTAACATTTTTCTCCGTTGGTATTTGGACTTCCACTTAATAATGTTAACTACAGTGATATTTTGTATATAGACACGGTATATGAGAGCAAAACGCTCTACTGAAATGGTACATTTTAACGAATTCTTACAACATCACCAAAAAATATAACACACGACAGAATACATTAAATCAGAAAAAAGATCATAGGTACAATAATAGACACACACTGCAGACATATTTTCTCTTTTACTTCAGTGCAAACACATTATAATTATCTCTCACACCAAATAATGACTGAAAGAGGCGAACTTATATTAAGTTATAGCTGTGTGAAAAAGCTAAAACAACAACAAAAGATCTCTGCATAGCTACAAGCGAATATGACTCGACTACTCTCTTGTTTACTCAAAATAAAAATAAATATCGAAAATACCATTTAAATAATATATTATTAGTTATTAATGATAAATCTGGTCGTTCCTTCACAGTCCTAGTATAACTTTTACATGTTTTCATCATACAAGAAGGTATTTTGACTACAATACGTCCGAACACTACAGCATCTACATATATTATTTTTATACATCAACCTACTATAAAATATTTGTCAAAATTAATAAGTTCAATCAAATGATTCATCATTACAAAATTATAGATGTATATGATATAATACCTACCTATCTAAGTATTACTGTATTTACATGTATGTTTTCCAGATTCTCACAGAAATTGTATAATACACACATATTGTCGATATTTATCTCCCAAGTATGTTCATATTTGAGTGTGTACAAAGGTGTGGCCTTGGACTCTGTCAATAATAGGTATTTAAATTTCTCTCAGTCTCAGTACTGTATAGTGTCGTCATACTTACTACATATGTACCTACTTGTGTTTTGATGCAATTATGTACTCACCTTATGAAAACTTCGGACCCCTTTTTAAGCAAACTGCGCGCACCGAGGAGTGTTCAACGCAGTTAAAGTTCATATTATGGAGAAGGAGTTCAAAAAGCTAAAATTTATTCACAATGTGTGATACATATACCTACATAATATTAAATTTAAAATATATTTCACGTCAAAACATTGATTTTTAACTTTCATATTGCCAATGTCAAAGGCAGTTTTACAATAAATAATAATATTCAAATACAGATTATGTTAAAGAATACATACCTACTGTGAAACAATATAAATATAGTGCTTAAACAATAATACCTAAAATTGGGACGTTATATGTGAGACGATAAATATATGTAAGTCAGAATGTGGCAACTTGTACCTGTTATTTACTTAAGAAGCGATTTAAAATAAATATAATCTTGACAATGTCCTCGTAAGACGAAATATGTATTTTTTTTATCAGGAAACCCAACCTTTTTTTTTAAATTTTACAGTTTTGATAAAGTAAGGAAATGATTTTTTTGACATATAAAATGCTTACGTGGATAAATACAAATATCCTTCCATATATATTAGAAAAGTTCAAATTTTAAATAAAATATATCTATATGACTAAGGAAAGTTTTGTAGTTTGAACTTATTCTCCGAATCAATTCGTTCTTACCAATATTGGTGCAAAAAGGTGTAATTGAAAATGTATCATTTTGCCTACAATTAAAGGAGATTGAAAGGAGATGACATGCTGAAGGAGAGTAAGGTAAGGATCTATAAGACCTGTGTAAGGCCGATCATGACATACGGCATAGAAACAAGATTTGACACCGCCAGAACAAAAAGCATCCTAAGAACCACTGAGATGAAGACTCTACGACCCATCACAGGCGAAATACTTCGTGACAGAGTAAGGGACTCGGAAATAAGGAGAATTGTGGTGTCGAATATGTTGTGCGATGGGGAAGAGCACGAAGACGATTCTGGAGAGATGATGTGGGGAGAGCAGGTCCAGATCGAGTGGTGAGGATAGCAGCCGATAGGGAGATAACAAATAGCAGGCCCCCTGGAAGACCACCCAAACGATGGAGGGATAGTTGGACGTCCAACTGACAAGAGAAGGCTCCAAGAACAACAGGACACAGTCCTAACTAAAGCGGAAGAAGAAGAACTCTAAAACATATAAACTCAAGAAGTTCTAGAATTTAATGCGTATAGAATCATAAACAAAGTATAAACTTAACAAAATATTTAGTTGTGACTGGCTAATTTCACATTTTTTTTTAGAACTTTTCTTGCGATACTGATAATTAATTCTAATCCATCTATTAATTAGCTTAATCGATTAGAAATATTTTCATAACATATTCGTGAAATGTGATACAGTGCAATTAGAAAATACCGTTAAAGTTAAAAGGGTCCAAGGTTTTACAAAGTAATGTGTCGGTCCAACGATCTCTGTCATATTATATTTTCATATTATTATTTCAGTTGCAAGATATTTCGAAATAATCTTCAATATTAGTCTCTTTGTTGAATATATCTTGGACCGTCTCGCCTCGCTTTGAACAGTTAAATTTTGCAATTAATTCTTTGATATCTCGCACAAAATTATGCAAGATCAAACCATAATTTTTATCCGCGTGACTTTTGACAACAATATGGGCAGACCACGTCGTTTTTCTATAGAGAATAACGACTAATGTGATTTTTTTTCGGATTTATTTGTCGAAAAAACAATTTGTTCATTAAGATTTAGAGAACAGTTATTAGGAAGTGTTGAAATGTGTGGAAAACTGCAATATATTGCCAATCAAGACGTCAAATGCGCTATATACCATGACTCACTTATTACACGGAGTACCTACTCCATGAAGTATATTATATGAAAATCTATGGTTCAAACTCGCATCAATATTTTTGTCCAATATTTAGCGAGTTCCCGACTTTACCAATATCACGCGAATCAATAGTGACGAAGTATAACATTGTCTTCTCTCATAATATGATATAATAACATTGTAATAATGAATTGATTCTAATAATCAATTCAATTTCTATAAAAATTGTAAAAAAAATTTGAGATGTGCTAATACAATGCTAATATTTTTTAGGTATAGAAAATTAAATTATCTAGTTGGGGTGTTTCGGCGTTTTTTTGGTATTTTTTAAAAAAATGGATAAAAGGATATAGGCAGTTAATCTCATAAATTTATCATAAAAAAATATTTTTCTTAATAAAAATGTTTGAGAAACCCTGGATTTTTTTTGAAAAATCCAATTTGAGATTTTGTATTTGTCTATGTTTATATCAATTTTCAGCGTCCTAGCTTTTATGGTTTCTGAGATATATGGGAAAATAAAGTAAAAATTCAAAAGTTGATAACCCCTGACTGAAACAAAAATTCAAAATTCTGAGTATAAAAGTTTTGTATGCTTATAATTATTTATATATTCTGAAATTTTGGGCACTGTAAATTGAGCGGATCAAAAGTTATAAGGGACACACACACACACCCTCACACACACACACACCCTCACACACACACACACACACACACACACACACTCACACACCCTCACACACTCACACACACACACACACACACACACACTCACACACCCTCACACACTCACACACACATACACACACACACACACACACACACACTCACACACACACACACACACACACACACTCACACACACACACACACACACACGCACACACACATACACACACACAAAATGTTCTACTACGAATTCTGAGTAAATCCGTGTATGGAACATATATGCTGAGAAGCCTCTAAGTTGGTGTTTTTTGACTTCAAAGTTGGAAAAGCCGTGAAAAATATAGACCCCTGCATACAAGCGTTTTGGATTTAAACTGCCTCTTCCTTCAAAAGAATTTCATTCTCTTGAACGAATCGACAGTTGGATTATAAGACTTACAAGACTTTTGCTCATTATTATTACACACTTAAAAAACTATTTGCAATTAGGTACTACACACTTAAAAAAACATATCTAGGAGAAATTAATAGGTACAGTTTTATTTTGAAATCGTATTTAATTTTACATTAATTTCTCTTCGTGTGATATCCGTGTTGTGTTATTCATTAAGTGCAAAACATTTTTATCGAATCGACACAACTATTTACTTTTACAGTTTTATATGAACACATTAAAGAGAAAGTCGAATAAAAAATCACAAATTCGACTTACCGAATTTTTACGAATGGTAAACATCCAAAAACACGCGCGTATTTTTAGATGCGATGTCTCTTATCTTGTGGATATTATTGTAATGAAAATATATTATTGCACACAAACCACGTAAGTTATTACATCGTTGCTTTTCCTTTTCATAAAAAAATCTTGGCTCTCATCTTAGTGTAAAACAATTTTAGATCTTGAATTATTCATTTAGGGTATTAGTAAAACAGTATGGAATATCGGTGTGAATAATGATCGGTCAAAAATAGTTAACCTTTTTATTTGGAGAATATATTTCAACCCGGTCCAGTTCGTTTTTTAAATTGTCCCCACGGTCAATTGTCCGTACGGTAAATTGTCCCCACGGTCAACTGTCCATACGGTAAATTGTCCCCACGGTAAATTGTCCATTCGGTAAAAAAGGCGTACGGTCAATTGTCCACGGCCAATCCGCTACGGTAAATTGTCCGGACACGGAAAATTATTTATACTTTTACACTGATATCTCTTCATCCAACTGTCGATTTGTTCAAGATAATTTATTTCCCTTAGCTAATCGACAAAGTGTTAAGCCAAGATCCTTGACATTTTGTATGGCCGGGTCTACATTTTTCATGGTTTTTCACTTTGAAGTCAAAAACACCAACTTGAAGACAAGGGTCTTGCAACCAAGTGCCCTTTTTATATTTCAAACCAAATTACTAAATTATTTTTTTTTATTTATTTTATATTTCATCTCGGGCAACTAACAACAGCTGTACTATGTCAAATATTAATTTAACACGCACCCAATAACAAGTTGCCACATTCTGGAGACTTACGATATTAATCATCTCACAGATCCAGACTGAAAACACAATTAAAAACTGTGTCTCCACCGGGAATCGAACCCGGGACCCTTGGATCAGCAGTCAGATACCCAACCAACTGAGCAACGAAGGCCGAAGGAATGTAGTGAATGACGTGTTAATTCGATAATGTTGTATATTATGTTGTTTACATTAGACGTATTATTAATTGGCACTCCGTAAGTACTTACTCAAGTATTTATTAATTGGCACTCCGTAAGTACTTACTCAAGTATTTATTAATTGGCACTCCGTTAGTACTTACTCAAGTATTTATTAATTCTTCTTCTTTCTCAGCCATCTCTCCACTGCTGGATGTAGGCCTCTTCTAATGGCTTCCACTCGTCTTTTTTCTGGGCTTTTCGAACCCATCCGCTCCCAGCGACAGGGACAACATCATCGGCCCACCTTTTCTGGGGCCGGCCTATTCCCCTTTTCATATCCCATGGTCTCCAATTTAGAATTCTGGGTGCCCATCTGTCCGTACCCTGTCTGGCAACATGACCTGCCCATTGCCATTTAAGTTTTGCAACTCGATCCATGACATCAACAACTTTTGTCTGGCGTCTGATTTCTTCATTTCTAATTTTGTCTCTTAGTCTTACGCCTATCATTTGCCTTTCCATGGATCTCTGAGTGCATTTTAGCTTATGTATGGTCCTCGCAGTTAGCGTGATAGTTTCCAGACCATACGTAAGCACAGGCAGGATACATGTTTCAAACACTTTTCTTTTCAGACATGTGGGAATATCTCTGTTTTTTAGGACATGTTTAAGTTTTCCAAAGGCTGCCCAACCTAGTCCGATCCTTCTGGGTATTTCTGCTGTCTGGTTATCCTTTCCTAATTTTATCTTGTGTCCAAGGTATATATATTCTTCAACAGCCGACCATTAGGGAAGCATCGTGGAGTTCTTTTATCATAACATGAAGTTCTTCCAGATCGTCACTTATAAGCACTATGTCATCTGCAAAACGGAGGTGGTTTAAGTTTCTTCCATTTATTTTTATTCCCTTGTCTTCCCAGTTCAAAGTTTTAAATATGCCCTCCAAAACCAATGTAAACATTTATTAATTGGCACTCCTTAAGTACTTACTTAAGTATTTATAGTTCTTTTTTTTATGTTTGTTCACTTTTATTCCCATCAAGAGTAAACAAAATCTCAATATCCATGATCATTATTTAACATTAATTTTGTATTACACCACTATTGTAGGCAATGCTTGTGTATGTTCGTGTGTATTTGTAACAACATCTGTATAGAGGGGTATTCTAATATATTTATTGACGTATTTTGTATTACACCACTCCTGTAGGCAATGCTTGTGTATGTTCGTGTGTATTTGTAACAACATCTGTATAGAGGGGTATTCTAATATATTTATTGACGTATTTTGTATTACACCACTCCTGTAGGCAATGCTTGTGTATGTTCGTGTGTATTTGTAACAACATCTGTATAGAGGGGTATTCTAATATATTTATTGACGTATTTTGTATTACACCACTCCTGTAGGCAATGCTTGTGTATGTTCGTGTGTATTTGTAACAACATCTGTATAGAGGGGTATTCCAATATATTTATTGACTTTTTTTAGTTTTGATATTGAAGTTAGTAAACATTCAATAAATTATAGGATACTTGGCATATGAATTCCTAGAAGTAATTCGTCCATGTCGCGGATAATAGAAACACATTAGCTCGAAAAAAATACTATTTGGCTTGTAACTTGCTCAAGACGCAAGGAAATGTTAGGGATTCAATATAGACGTGCTCGCTGGATTGCTCACATCTTGCGCCACGCGGGTCTCCTACATGACAACATGACCTAATGGAGCTAATGGTTGAGGGGACAAACCACAGGGGGCGCCCCCGACGGGAGTATTTGTCCCAGGTGTGCGAGGACATGAACTGCGCCACATATGTATGTTGAGCTGAAGAGGGCTGCAGAAGATAGAGAGAAGTGGAAAGCGAGATGTAGACTTCTTCTGGAAACCAATCTGCAGGATTGAGACTTTTAATAATAATATAGTATGAAAAAAAATGAATATGTCCTTGTTAAATTAGTACATATACATCATCCTAATATATTCCCTAAATTAAGCATAAATGCTTGTGCTATAGGTGAACGAAATCGGTCGAGGCAGGATTTGATCTCGCGACCGCTGGATTACTAACCCAGCGCGCTAACCGGTCTGCCATCGATTTAGATTAAATTTAACGGTGTTTTCCACAAATATTTAGCAATTTGTGTAAAAAGATATATATGTATGTTGATGTTAGTATGTACATTATATAGCCATGTATTACTTTCATTTCTTATGCGGTTTCCTGTTTCACTCGATGTTTAATTACTGCACATAACCAATAAATTGTTTGTTATTGTTTCTGTAATCGGTTTATTTGTTTAGACATACATAAAACAGAAAACATTCTTAGAATATAATATATATTATTATTAACGATGTGTAAATAACTAGGTAGGTATTTGTATTGTCACCATAAATATCACCATAACAATGATTAAAAACAGTTTTTTTTTTATAAAAAAAATATCTTCCACGTTTTTTTAACAAAAATAAATTCAGAACATTAGTTATCGATTGGATAATACAGACCGCACAACACTGAAATAGCTTTCGCATAGTATTTGGTGTGCACGCAACATATTTCTAGTTTAGCTGTTAGCTGGCTTAGCTTAGTTCGCTTAGTTTCGGCGTAGCTTAGCTTTCGATCTGCAATCGGCATAAGATATAACAGTTAGTTATCCATGGAAAGCCTTCAATTTGTATGTAGGTATTAAAAACATCTAAAGTGGATTGAACTCATAGAATGGGCTATACAGATAACAATAAAATGTTTGTAAACCAACTGGACTACTCAAACTATTACTTTTCATATGATACCCGTTGAATAATCGATGTAAAAAATACGCATGAAACTGAAAAATCATAGCAACAATAAAATTTAGACAATAATATTATATGTAAGTGCAGATAATGGAAAAGTATAAACAAGTTTACCACTGACAGGGATAGATTCTTCTTATTCTTCAGCCTTTCTTCGTCCAGTAATGGACATAGGTCACCTCCTGAGAGATCTAGGGATCTCATTAAAAAGGCATAATTGGTGAACGTTGCGCAAGCGCATAAAGTGATCACGTAAACCAGCCGATGACAGGTCGTAAGCCCTGTAGGTGCCTTGATTTCCCGGTTCTCCTACAGTAAATATTCCAACTTCGTCTCTATTGAGATAATTAAAAATCTGTTATAAAATTATACAAAATATTATATTCTATCTTTTAGGATTGTTAGTTGTTTTTACTGCCCACTAACCCAAGGGTATTGTATAATGGGAAGTTATGATCTCGCAATTTAGGATTGTTAGTTGTTTTTACTGCCCACTAACCCAAGGGTATTGTATAATGGGAAGTTATGATCTCGCAATTTAGGATTGTTAGTTGTTTTTACTGCCCACTAACCCAAGGGTATTGTATAATGGGAAGTTATGATCTCGCAATTTAGGATTGTTAGTTGTTTTTACTGCCCACTAACCCAAGGGTATTGTATAATGGGAAGTTATGATCTCGCAATTTAGGATTGTTAGTTGTTTTTACTGCCCACTAACCCAAGGGTATTGTATAATGGGAAGTTATGATCTCGCAATTTAGGATTGTTAGTTGTTTTTACTGCCCACTAACCCAAGGGTATTGTATAATGGGAAGTTATGATCTCGCAATTTAGGATTGTTAGTTGTTTTTACTGCCTACTAACCCAAGGGTATTGTATAATGGGAAGTTATGATCTCGCAATTTAGGATTGTTAGTTGTTTTTACTGCCCACTAACCCAAGGGTATTGTATAATGGGAAGTTATGATCTCGCAATTTAGGATTGTTAGTTGTTTTTACTGCCCACTAACCCAAGGGTATTGTATAATGGGAAGTTATGATCTCGCAATTTAGGATTGTTAGTTGTTTTTACTGCCCACTAACCCAAGGGTATTGTATAATGGGAAGTTATGATCTCGCAATTTAGGATTGTTAGTTGTTTTTACTGCCCACTAACCCAAGGGTATTGTATAATGGGAAGTTATGATCTCGCAATTTAGGATTGTTAGTTGTTTTTACTGCCCACTAACCCAAGGGTATTGTATAATGGGAAGTTATGATCTCGCAATTTAGGATTGTTAGTTGTTTTTACTGCCCACTAACCCAAGGGTATTGTATAATGGGAAGTTATGATCTCGCAATTTAGGATTGTTAGTTGTTTTTACTGCCCACTAACCCAAGGGTATTGTATAATGGGAAGTTATGATCTCGCAATTTTCATGGCTATTTTTTTATTGCAGATTATCAACTAGTATCATGCTGGATCTGTATTCTGAAAGTTACATCACAATGTATCTATGTGTGTGTGTGTAATGTGCTGTGTGCTATGCACAGCATGTTTATTTTACTTTATCAATTATATATTAAAATACTCATTCGATTATTTTCAAATTTACCAAATATGTATTCCTAATACTCGCTTTGACTCTATTAGATTTTGAAGGATATCTGAATAGTGTTTCTCATTTTTTTTAAACGTCAAATATTTTAAAGGAACTCAAGCTCAGGAAACATAAAATTTGGCATTGATGAATTATTATGTTTTCATAATAAAATCTAAAGTAATAAAGCAATCAAAATGTTAGTGTATGTGTGTGTGTGTGTGTGTGTGTGTGTATGTGTGTGTGTGTGTGTTTGTCTCACGCCTTCTGAAAAACCAAGAGCATCTAAAAATCTAATTTATGTGCGAACGTGTACCTGTATACCTGATGCAGTGTCACGCTAAAAATAATGCGATAAAAATGCTGAATTTTAAAAATATTTCAATAATTATTTTTTTCATACAAAATTTTCCAAGTCGTATCTGTCAAAAAAGTGTACATTTTGCACGCATATATCTGTTAGTTTAAAAGTTAGAAGTACGTATTTACACGAAAAAAATTTACTTTCAAGTATAACTTAGCGTTTAAGTGAAAAACATGGTGAATATTTTGTATAATTATAATGTTTAACTTATTTTTAAAGTAAGCGTTTTGTACATAAATGCCGCCATTTTAATATCTTTTCATACAATATTTCATTTTCCTACCGAATGAATATGTTCTTGAAAATAATAAACCTTTGAAATAAATATAAATATGAAATAATAAAATGAAACACAAGACATTACAGCAAGTTTTAAGACGTATATTGTAAAAGTCTGTTAATTATTAGTAAAGATATGGGCATAATAAAATTGCATAATTTGTATATAATATTTGATATTTCGGACAATTTTCATTTTTATGGCATCGAACAAACCAATGTAGGTACCTACATATTCAAAAAATGTATCCGAACCATTCGATATTACTTACGTGTTCGAATCGTTTCCATGGCTACAGAAAGAATGTGATATTCAAATAAAATTTGTTAGGAATCGGATTTATTTAGAAGGTTGTTGTAGGTAGGTACCTACCTAATACTATTTACTTACAAATCAACAATAATATACCTATACTGATTTCCTATAGGAAAATTATTTTATTTATTTATTTATCAACCGTTTGTCCGATTATAATGAAACTTTGGTGAATTGTCGAGCGTATGCCCAGGATGGTTTTTGGATTTAAACTTTTTTCTTATTCTTCTTCTTCTTCGTGTATTTGGTCGTTTTACCTATGAAGGGGGAGTATCCTGGGAAAAGAAGGTCCGACTGTCCCTCCATCTCTTCACAGGTCTTCCAGGACGGGTTCTGCATATAAACTTTTTTCTTCATTTTCTTCAACGTGTACTTGGTCATCTTACCTATGAAGATGAACTATCCTGGGAGATGAAGGTCCAATTTTCCTTCCATCTCTTCGCAGGTTTCTGGATTTAAACTTATTTCTTCTTCTTCTTCTTCATCGTGTATTTTTGGTCATTTTACCTATGAAGTTGGAGAATCCTGGGAGAAGAAGGTCCAACTGTCCTTCCATCTCTTCGCAGGTATCTGGGTTTAAACTTTTTTCTTCTTCTTCGTGTATTTAGTCATTTTACCTATTAAGTAGAGCATCCTGGGAAAAGAATGTTCTTTCATCTCTTCGCGGTTCTTCCAGGATGGTTTCTGGATTTAAACTTTTCTTAACCGACTGATGGGACGGGATGTAATGAAGGGAAGGGATGCACTAAAGGGCCTGAAGGGACGGGAGGTATAAAACTGCCTGAAGGGACGGAAGGTAGTGAAGGGTCTGATGGGAAGGGACGTAATGAGGGATTAAAGGGACGGGAGGTACTGAAGGTCCTGAAGCGGCGGGTCCTGGAGTCTAATTCTGTTTCTTCTTAATTTTATGTAGACCTTTAGGGCAGTTTTTATACAAACTATTTCCTATTGTCTAATTCATCTTCTTCTTCTTTTATGTATACATTTGGGTCATTTTTTTATAAAAATTATTTCCTTTAGTCTAATTATTATTCTTCTTCATTTAAGTACGTAGACTTTTGGGAGAGTTTTAATACAAACTATTTCCAAAAGTCTTATTCATTTTCTTTTATGTAGACCTTTTGGTCAATATTTATACAAACTATTTCCAATAGTCTAAATATTCTTCTTCTTCTTTTTTGTAGACCTTTGGGTGAGCTTTTATACAATCTATTTCCAATAGTCTAATTCTTCTATTAGGTATATGTATTTTTACTTATTTTATGTAGACCATATGAATAGTTTTTTATACAAACTATTTCTTATAGTCTTATACTTATTTTTCTCTTTTTTGTTTAGTCTTTTGGGTTAGTTTTAAGTCTAATAGTCTATTGTGCAGAAATATTATTAACGATATGCACACTTGATGAAAATACATATGAAATGAATGGGATGTGACGATATAACCTGCACTAGAATCTTTTCAATACTTTTGTTTAATTAAATTTAAACCATTTATATCATCCTATTTTGAATAATTTTCAACACCTAATATTTAAAGAATGGGGGTTGTGGCCATTACTGAACTCTTCACAACATTTATATTCAAATTAAAAACTATTTACTATAGTTCAAGTCTTCTTCTTCTTCGTTAATGAAGACTTTCAGTCAAATTGAGCAAAAATATAATGCACACTTGATGAAAAAATATAAAAACGAATGGGATGTGACCAATACTAGATCTTTTCAGTACCTACGTTTGTTTAATCAAATTTTAACCACATCCCAACATCCAAAATTACTAAATTTTCAATAGGTACACATTACAATTTGTTTTCGATGATAATATTTAAAAATGGGGGTTGTGGCCAAACCAATCTCTTTACAACGTTGATAAACAGTCATATTTAAAACCATTACGCATAGTCCATGCGAGCAGAAATTGTATAAATATTATACTTCATTCACACTTTATAGCAATATATAAAAAAGAATGGGTTGTGGCCATCACTTGAACATTTTACAATACTTAAACTCAATCAAATTTCAAACCACTTTTCATAGTCTGATATTGCAAAATAATTGGGTGACAATATTATAAAAACGATTGCTTTTTCTTTCACAATTTTACATTCTTGGCCAACGGCGGGACATAAAAGCTAGTATTTAAATAAAAAAATAATTGAACAAACTCATTTCATGAATATGCTGAAAATTTTCCATACAAATATTGAATACTTTATGGAGTGACTTGTTAGTGAGGAGTTTAGCGTTGGACACAACCCACTCGTTTCATCTCTATTTGTGTCTCCTCGACCTTTAACTTTTATATTGTTTTAACCTTTTACTCCTCGCCTTAAAACACCACTAACAATAACCGTTAACAAATGCGTATCTCAATGTTTCCTTATTTGAATGTAGGTATTTACCTTTAATATTTACGGTCGTTAAAAGATGTATTTGAATCCTTAAGAAGATATACGCGAAGGTGTGGAATATGGACATTTGTATGTCCTCGAACGGCACATGTTGTGTTATGATGGTCAACACAACACGGGCAGATAATCTTGAAACATTTGGTATTACATCACACGTCAGTATTGACTGTGGGCAAAACTTATCTTGTAACTTATAATTTATTAAACATTACCTACTTCGTATAATAACATCAGAAAAATACAAATTACATTAAGGGGGGGACTGCTGCCAACCAACGTACCTATTTTTCAATTTGATATACCATCATTATTTCTTATCAAATCGTTTGGAAAAAAAATAATTTAGATAGTTTGGGTATTAATAAAGAAAAATATATCTTTACTTTTAAATAATGTTCTGTATAAATTCTTGTAGAAAAATAATGGCATACCCCAATTAACAACGTTTATCTTATATTTTTAATAAAATATAAAGCCTAGTTCAACATATTTTTTTTTAATTAAAGAAGACAAAAATATCTAGAAAAATATGATTTGACATTGCATTAGTGCTTCAGGTTTAGTAAATACAAAAACATTTATATCCATTCAGCGCCATTGCGAAATAAATGTTTTTTTGGTTTATTAACTTAACCCGATTCATTAATGCAACCTTACATCGTATTTTTCCATCAGATATTTTGATCTTCTTTAATTTATAAAAAAATATAATTCTCTTTACCGTATAGTTTTTTTAGAAATTTAAGATAAAAATCGGGGTATGTTTATTATTTTCCTACAAGAATAGGTATATACAGAACATAATCAAAAAGTTAAGGTACATTTCTCTTTATTAATATCCAAACTAACTAGGTTATTTTTTCAAAATGATTCGTTTTGTAGTAACGATGCAAATTCAAATTGAAAAAATAAGTACGTTGGCAGCAGTCACCCTCTTAAGTACATTCGTGAACCTTCTTATTTGCGTGTACCCGAACGTTTACAAATTTATAAATTATGATATTATTTAACGTTCTTCCCAAAGCATCTACAGAATAATTGTAACGTATATAGCAAGGAAGAGTCTGGAAATCGAGGAGGACACTCGCTAAACAATTTTAAATTCAAGAGGGGAAGAAAGAATGTGCCATGAATAAGAAATTATTTGTGTGTTGCCTCGCTCTTGTACTTTTTACCTTGCATGGCATTCCACCCAATCATTATGATGGTTTATGATTTTTGTGAGTTGAGGTTATTGCAGAATTTAATGAAATTTTTACCTTGCATGGCATTCCACCCAATCATTATGATGGTTTATGATTTTTGTGAGTTGAGGTTATTGCAGAATTTAATGAAATTTTTACCTTGCATGGCATTCCACCCAATCATTATGATGGTTTATGATTTTTGTGAGTTGAGGTTATTGCAGAATTTAATGAAATTTTTACCTTGCATGGCATTCCACCCAATCATTATGATGGTTTATGATTTTTGTGAGTTGAGGTTATTGCAGAATTTAATGAAATTTTTACCTTGCATGGCATTCCACCCAATCATTATGATGGTTTATGATTTTTGTGAGTTGAGGTTATTGCAGAATTTAATGAAATTTTTACCTTGCATGGCATTCCACCCAATCATTATGATGGTTTATGATTTTTGTGAGTTGAGGTTATTGCAGAATTTAATGAAATTTTTACCTTGCATGGCATTCCACCCAATCATTATGATGGTTTATGATTTTTGTGAGTTGAGGTTATTGCAGAATTTAATGAAATTTTTACCTTGCATGGCATTCCACCCAATCATTATGATGGTTTATGATTTTTGTGAGTTGAGGTTATTGCAGAATTTAATGAAATTTTTACCTTGCATGGCATTCCACCCAATCATTATGATGGTTTATGATTTTTGTGAGTTGAGGTTATTGCAGAATTTAATGAAATTTTTACCTTGCATGACATTCCACCCAATCATTATGATGGTTTATGATTTTTGTGAGTTGAGATTATTGCAGAATTTAATGAAATTTTTACCTTGCATGACATTCCACCCAATCATTATGATGGTTTATGATTTTTGTGAGTTGAGGTTATTGCAGAATTTAATGAAATTTTTACCTTGCATGACATTCCACCCAATCATTATGATGGTTTATGATTTTCGTGAGTTGAAGTTATTGCAGAATTTAATGAAATTTTTCTCATAAATTAAATTTGTTCATAAAACGAAATAGGACTTAGTTTACTTGTGTTTTTTTCTGTTTTCTATCTGTTATGATGTGCCTATTTCATGAATATAATTAATTATTACACACTCACACACCTGTGTACGTTTTGTAAGCAATTCATTAATTCGGTGACAAGTGATAATAAACATTATTAATGTGTTTTAACATTATAAATGTTAAATTATTGAAAAACCCAACCTCGTATTAAATGTGTCATTATTTATAATCAACAACTATAGATGAAATAATAGCGTGGGTCCAACCGAACATTCGGCTTCACCTTCGGCCAAAATTAAGCAGAAGTTTTATTTATTTATTTATTTATTTATTTAAACACTTTATTGTACATAACATTATTGCCAGGAAAAATGGATGACTTAATGCCTAGTGTCAACTCCTTCCAGACAATCATCTGTTACATATATGGATAAAAATGATTTAGTACATGTAGGTACTATAGATTATGGAAACTATAAACATAAATACATGTATATACTAAAAAAAGAAAAAAAACATTGAATACATATGTGCATGCTATACAAACCCATTCATCCACCCACTCACCTACAAATACATCCTACATACATACATACCATCACGCCGTATCCCTACTTGGGGTAGGCAGAGAGGGCCGAACGCCATACACCTCTATCTTGACATACATGTTTTGCCTCATTTACATACATGCATCGCGTCATACATGCTCTCCTATTATTCTGACTTCGTATATTACCATTTTTCAAAATCATAATAATAATAATAAACCGTTTATTTGTTGCCATTATTGTTACATCACATAAAAACAAAAAAAATATACAATTTTGAAGAACAGTGGACAGCAAAAAGGCTAATATTGCTCAGCTGCGCTATAAATTAATACAAATATTTAATTAATTTGTAGCTCAAAGAATTCTTAAGCCTGAAGCTGATCTTAAATTTATGTTGATCAACTTCATGAGTATCCCTGCTGGACTATAAGTCCTTTAACATTCCTAATGGAGTGGTGTAGGTGACTGCGTAATTCCTCTTATGCACCGCACCGGTAATGTAGAAAACGATGTTTATTTAATAATATATATTACCTATACATTTTACTGTGTGAGTGACGAAAATTCGGATTATGTACTTTATTGGTGAATTTTATTGTTATTGGTGAGACAAATAAGGCTGAGGTGTTCGTTAATTTTGAATCAATTGTCTCGTGATTTTCCCGATAGTCAAGTTCAGCCGTGACCCGTTGAGAAACATCAAAATAGCAAGGATTTTCCTGTTTTGTAAATGTAATCAATTATTGTAATTACATTGTTATTTGATAATAAACAATATGTATTTATTTTATATTATGAATATAATAATAGTCGTTTGCAAAATAAGTTTTAGCGTAAGATCATAATGTCTGTTCCATTTCACACGATGTCAACCTTGATCTGTCTAAACTTAATGCTATTTCTTATATTATATTTAAGTACTATTACAAAAGCTGTCCACGTTTAATTTATGTCCCAACGAACTGGCAATGGCAGTATTTTCATTTAAAAATACCAGGTTTTGTTCTCATAAACGGTACCTACATCGAAACTGCACCGAAAGGCAATTATATGTAGGTATATTCTTAAATGCGTTTGTTTGTTAAGTTTTCTATTTTTTCATAATTTAAATATCTAATTGATATCAAAACGAAGTATCCACGATGTTAATTCAATAAAACATATCTAAGTCATACAATGATAATAAGTATAATAATTGATGAATAAATACATAAGTGTAAAGGAGACGTTTATAACCGAATGTCGTAGAATAACTTATGTTTTCTTTTTTATAAAAAAAATGAATATGTTCTTGTTATAAAGTACATAATATACATCTTCCTACATTCCCTAAATTAAGTATAAATGCTTGTGCCAAATAGGTGAACGAAATCGGTCGAGGCAGGATTCGAACTCGCGACCACTGGATTACTAACCCAGCGCGCTAACCGCTCTGCCATCGACCTATCTATACCAGCCATATTCTTGAATATTCGTCAACGCGCGCATCGGATCGTCGGAATGCCGCGCGTTGCTAGGAGAGACAATAATCTGATCGGATCTTATCATTTTTGTATGTGCATTTTCTATGCATGGTGATGTTATATCGCCTTATGAAAAATTATTACCTATTTAATTTTTTTATTAGGTAACTATATTTTACTACTTTGTATAAACCATGTTATTAAAATTGAAATTGCGACCGGTTTCGAAATCAACCGTTCTCTCTTCAGGCAGATTTTCAACATTTTCATATTTTTACATACATAGGTAGATAGTGGAAGTATCTCAATAATATTGTAAATTCAAATGTATGGATATTTGTTACTCAATCACGCGAAAACGGATGAAATATTATGAAAGATTTTTGATGAAATTTGGCATTATAGGTATATCCTGGCATTGTATATAGAAATGTATATCCTAGAAAAAGCTATGGGCTATATTATACTTCTTATATTCATTCTTATTTTCATTGAATAAAATCATAAAAGCAATGCGATTACCAAGCCGAATAAAATCATTCTTTATTTGCATTTTCTATGGAAAATTGTCGACAAATCCAAATGTATTTGCATTTTCTATGGAAAATTGTCAACAAATCCAAATAAAGTACTGCCATTAACAAATCCGTCTGATGCGTTGCGCCTGTATGGACGCAAGCGTTAATGCCGCTGCTATAATTTGCAATCTGCTAAATAATATATTTATTGGTATCTTCAAAAGACCCAGGTTGTAATAATAATAATAATTATTATTATCGGCGCGAATAAAGCCCTTAATGATCGGATTCATCCATTCTAAATATACCTACACCAAAGTTATGCAATAATATTAGATTACATCATGTAGGTATTACTTCAACTACCCTCAATTATTGATTTAATAAATTCCGCATATCGATAATTATTATAATAGATATTGGTGTTTTTGTTTTGTCATATTTAATTGTTGTTACTGAACTGTAAAATATTATCATTATTAGTAAATAAGTGATATTTTGAATATTATTATTTTGCAGTGACATCTATGGTATTTCAGTGAGGTTTCTTCACTGAAGTTTGTGATATGGTATGTTTATTGGGATATAACTTACCAAGTTTACCCATAGATGTCTCTCATGTGTTTTGTACTGTGAATATAATTAGGTACAATATTTAATTTAGAAGAACATTCTAGAATATTTAATTATTGTTAAAACAATAGGTTTTATAGACATACAAGAATAAGAAATTGTTGTTATAGGTGAAAATTGTACATTTTTCATTCTGGTTCAGACTGCCAACAATAAGACACACTTTGTAATTATTAAAATTGTAATAAATGATATTATAACTACAAGAGTTGTTCATTTATAAGTTTCTTCTCCACAATTTAAAATATTCTCTTTTACCAAAAGAAGAGATCATTTCATGGCGCAGTCGGTTTAAAAGAACTTCATTCCAAGGGAATATCTGAAGATCTTCATCCCACGGACAGTGGGATCAAACAGGAATCAAACAGGACACAAGTAGAAGAGTTCTACGGCGTTCCAGTTTGGATTGAGTATTTTGGCAAGTACTTATTTGGGAGGTATCTGCAAGGAATCCAGGGGAGTATCCAGGCAAGGAGAAAACCAGGAGCAGAGGACCAAGGACACAAGGAACCAGGTACGGGTCCAAGGTGCAGTTGGCAGCCAGTTGCTGGAAGCTGGAAAGGAGGACTGGAGCAGTCCATTTTTCTTGGAGATTCCGGAGCTTGCTGAGGGTCTACCAGAATCAGGAGAAGAAAAGATCAGTATTGTCTATTTTTTGTTGTATAAATTTTAATTTGAGTCATGTATTTTTTTTGATTTTTTTTTATTATTTTTATTATATCTTGTAAATTTGAACTTTGTATATTTTTTTTTTTAATTTTGTGTTTGGAAAATGAATGATAATGCCAGTAGCAGTAAAGGGGTTTCTGGACAGTCTCAGAGATTGTTCCAGATGGACATCCCAAAATTCAGTCATAGTACTGATAATTGGGATAATTTTCTCACAAGATTTGAACAAAGTCTCATTTTATATGATGAAAATAGTATTTCAGCGATTCAAAAAAGGGCACTATTTCTCAATACGTTGAGTGAGGAATCATTTTCATTATTAATAAATTTATGTGTTCCTAAGAAAATAACTGATTTTAGTGTCGAAAATTTGATGCAAAAATTGAAAGAGTATTGTGAAAATGTATCAAATGTATTTGAATATAGGAGAAAGTTTTATTCGACTAAGCAGGATTTACATGAATCAATTAAGGAATTTGCAGTTCGATTACGGAAATTATCGGTAAATTGTAAATTTGATAAATATCTGGATTTTGTGTTGAAAGATATATTTATTCTAGGTATAAAAAAATATAAGGTTCAAGAAAAATTGTTTCTTGAAGGAGAAAATTTAAAATTCGATGATTGTGTTAATTTAGCTTCCATTGGTGAATCATTTCATCTGGAACGGGAAGTTAGTCACAATTCGACCAATAGGGTACAAGTATTTGGTAACCTTGACAATAATAAATTTTCGTCTAACAAGTTGTATGATAGAGAAAAAAATGTATTGTCAAATAAAGCTTGTAACTATAATCGTAAGAATTTTAAGAATAAAAAAACAAATAGTTTTGAAAAAGAATTTTTATGTTTTCGTTGCGGATTGAAAGGTCACATTAAAGCGAATTGTAAAGTGAATATTGAAGGACAGAAAAATACAAAAAAAAAAGTTATTAATGTGTTGAATACAATTCAAAACAATGACAGTTCATGTATGATTGATGTGTTTTTGTTTGACAAGTCATTTAAATGTTTATTAGATTCGGGTGCTTTCATTTCTGTATTACCAGAAGATTTATATAGAAGATATTTTCATAAGATGAAAATATTGGAATATAATTTAGAAGTTAAGGCTTATTCAAATATTAATTTGAAAGTATTGGGAAAAATTAACCTACAAGTAAGTTATAATGAAAAAACAAGGTTTTTAGATTTTATAATTATTAAAAATGGAAGTGAAATTTTGTTAGGTCGAAATTTTTTCAAAGAATTCGAGATTGGGTTTTCCGGTATTTATTTTTCGGAAATGGTTAACAATAATTTTAAGGAAAATGGTGTATCAATTTTAAAAAAAAAATTTCCAAATGTATTTTCGAATAATATAGGTAAGTTTACAAAATATGAAGTAGGTTTTAAGATGGTTAAGGATCATCCAGTTAAATTTTGTAAAGCACGACCAGTTCCATTGGCTTTAAAAGAAAAAGTTGAATCGGAATTAAATTTAATGTTAGAGCAAAACATTATTGAAAGAGTAAAATTTTCGGAATATGCAAGTCCTTTAGTTATTATTCCGAAAAGTAATGGTACTCTTAGATTATGTGCAGATTATAAGAGAACGATAAATCCTTATGTTATGGATATTAAATATCCTTTACCGGGAATTAATTATTTATTAGAAAAAATTAGTGGAGGTAAGGTTTTCGCGAAAATTGATTTGAAGACTGCATATTGTCAAATTGGTTTAAAAAAAGAGTGTAGAGAGTATACTACGATAGCAACCCATATGGGTTTATTTCGCTACAAAACATTAATATTTGGATTAAAGGTTTCACCAGCTTTGTTTATGCAAGTAATAGATTCTGTCACGCAAGATTTACGAGGTACGTCAGTATATATAGATGACATTCTAATATCAGGAAAAGACGATGAAGATTTATTTAATAATTTATTATCGTTATTTATTCGTTTAAATGAATGTGGTTTGTCAATTAATGAATCAAAGTGTCAATTCTTTACAAAATCAGTAGATTATTTAGGTTACAATATATCTGAGGAAGGAATTAAACCGTTAGTTGATAAAGTGGAGGCGATTAGATTGGCTCCAATTCCTGAAAATACTACGCAAGTGAGGGGTTTATTAGGTATGGTAAATTACTATCGTAATTTTATGCCGAATATTGCTAAAATTCTGTCTCCTTTATATAATTTGTTGAAGAAAGATGTTAAATGGGTTTGGTCACAAGAGTGCTCAAATTCGGTACTAGAGATTAAAAATATTTTATCTTCGGATTTAGTTTTAATTCATTATAATAAAAAGTTACCGTTAAAGGTTGTGACAGATGGTTCATCTAATGGTATTGCTGCTACTTTATTACACATTTTTGAAAATGGGTCAGCGAGACCTATAGCTTTTATTTCAAGGAAATTAACAGAAGCGGAAAAGAAATATTCAATATTAGATATTGAAGCATTAGCGATTATTTTTGCTTTACAAAAATGGTTTCATTATTTATATGGAAGACATTTTATTTTAGAAATTGATAATAGGGCTTTATGCCATATTTTAAAGCAGGATAAAGATATTCCTCAATTAGCAGCAAATCGGTTACAACGCTACGGGGTTATTTTGTCAGCATTTGATTATGAAGTACAATTTGTGAAATCAGAAAATAACTGTTCAGATTTTTTATCGAGGTGTCCTATAGAAAAGGATGAAACATTAGATGTTTCAGATTTAGAAAATTTTAAAAGTTTAAATTGTATTGATATTAATTGTGATTTTGTTTTTCTTCTAGATGCAGAAGAAAATTTCAGTATCAAGTTTGATGAAATTTTAGAGGAAACTAAAAAGGATATTTTGTGTAATCAAATTATAGATTATTTAAAAAAAGGGTGGCCTTCACAAATAAATAAACAATCAGATGTATGGCCTTTTTATAAAATAAAAGATGAACTAAGCATTTATAAAGATTGTATTATGTGGCAACACAAGGTAGTTGTCCCGAGTTCATTAAGGAAGAGAATTTTAAATTTGTTACATGATTCACATCAAGGTATTGTTAAAACTAAAAATCTAGCGAGAAATTATTTTTATTGGCCAGGCATAAATAAAGATATTTCTGTTATGATAGATAGTTGTAGTATATGTAGAAGTTGTCAAGAAAATCCTCATAAATCAGTTTTATCTCCTTGGGAAAGTCCTGAGAAGGTTTGGAGTCGTTTACATATAGATTTTTTACAATATGATGGTATTGATTGTTTGGTAATTATAGATGCTACTTCAAAATGGTTAGAATGTATTGTAATGAAGAATACTTCATCTAAATGTATGTTATATGAATTGGAGAGATTATTTGTTAATTTTGGTTTTCCAGAAACAATTGTGAGTGATAATGCTCAGAACTTAAATTCTCAAGAATGTAAGCAATTTTATGATAAATGGGGTATCGTTCATTTGACGTCTCCTGTTCAATATCAACAATCCAATGGTTTAGCGGAAAATTCTGTTAGAACGCTTAAAAATTATTTAAGAAAAATAGTTATTAGGGGAAAATTGCTTATTAATATTCAAAGTGATATTAATAAATTTTTAATGGATTATCGAAACACACCTCATTCGTCAACTGGATGTGAACCAGCAGTTTTAATGTTTGGTAGAAAGATTAGAAATAGATTTCAATTATCTTTACCAGGGGATCATTTTGATCATTTGTATGACATACCAGATAAGATTAAATCTAATATTAAGAAAAGTCAAAATAAACAGAAATGTTATTATGGTGGTAGAAAGTACAAGAAAAATAAATTTAATATTGGTGAAAAAGTTCTCGTAAAAGATTATCGACCTATAAATGGTAGAAAATGGGTAGAAGGGATAATTTTTAAGGTTGTTTCTAAAAATGTTTATTTGGTTAAGGTTAATCAGTTAATTTGGAAAAGACATTTTAATCAGTTACGTTCTTTGTGTCAAGGTTTAGAGAATGGTGACTCAAGAACCGATGGAAACTCTGATGAAAGATTGGAAAATCTTTCAGATGAGGTTTCATTGGAAAATTTAAAATATTTTCCTGATGAAGCCGTTTCTTTGTTTCAGAGTGAGACAGTTCCAGACTGGAGTAATCGTCTGAGACCCAGGAACCGAGTTGTCAATTATAAAGAATAATATAATTTTGGTTTATATAATTGGTTAATTATGTTGTTTTGGTTTATTATGTTGCAAGGCAACAAATATATTATTATTATTTTGTTTTTCTCCTCAAGGGTGTATTTTTTATTTTAAGTTGGGGAGTGTAAAATATTATCATTATTAGTAAATAAGTGATATTTTGAATATTATTATTTTGCAGTGACATCTATGGTATTTCAGTGAGGTTTCTTCACTGAAGTTTGTGATATGGTATGTTTATTGGGATATAACTTACCAAGTTTACCCATAGATGTCTCTCATGTGTTTTGTACTGTGAATATAATTAGGTACAATATTTAATTTAGAAGAACATTCTAGAATATTTAATTATTGTTAAAACAATAGGTTTTATAGACATACAAGAATAAGAAATTGTTGTTATAGGTGAAAATTGTACATTTTTCATTCTGGTTCAGACTGCCAACAATAAGACACACTTTGTAATTATTAAAATTGTAATAAATGATATTATAACTACAAGAGTTGTTCATTTATAAGTTTCTTCTCCACAATTTAAAATATTCTCTTTTACCAAAAGAAGAGATCATTTCATGAACTTTAGCAGAATTCTTTTTTTATAAAATTGGCAATACCATGCAATACTCAATCTTGTAAATAAGACCGAGATGTCCAAGACCAGTCCCGGGGATGCAATATCTAGATCACCTCTGTCTTGGTCTAGCATTTGCTCATCATTAAACTAACCTAACCTAACGGAGTAACGGGATTTATCAAATAAATAGCGTTGCTTGAAAATTGCAAAATCAAAATACTTCACTATTACATACATACATACCATACATACATAAGTAGTTGGTATTCTCTACTACACAAGATAAAGTGAAATTGTTCCGTTTATATTTGTCATCTTCAAGATAGGCAGTAAAAATTTATGTTTTAAATTATGTACGTGTGTTTTCCCCAATTGTCACATCCTTGTGTAGATGATAAGTCAGTATAGTTATTATTACATATACAAAACCTACACGTACCTAGGTATCTTATACATATAAATGTGAATGGTCCAGGTGGGGACTAGTTTAAATTGAAACCTCTTTAAATTGAAACTTTTTTATAATTCTGTTATTGATACTTTTGTAAGAAAAGGTGATTCACCTATCCCTACTCTATACATTATATATTTTTTGTTTAAAGGTCATTTGAGTTATCGAAAAAAATCTTGAAAGATCACGTGAACTGCGCAGAGCACACAAATTTAAGTTTTTTTTTTTTTTGTGGTGACGCAAATTGTCCCCCCCTCCGAAATATTTTGAGATATTTGCCGATAACTGCCTACTTATAATACCAAAAAAAATAATTTATATTAAAAATTTGGTAGTAGGTGTATCGGCAAATAACTTTCTTTGAATTTCGGAGGACGAGGGACGGGTTGTACCATGCACAGATAGTAACCAAACAAAATATAACAAATTTTAGCTCTGCGCGGTCCATTTGATTTCTCGGGTTATTTGCCGATTAATTGCTTCATTTTAAAATGAAAATAATGATCTCTAAATTTTTCACTCTTGCGTTTGTATGTTGCAACATTTTATGGAAGACCAAGACTGCAAGACTAGTTACTTGCTTATAGCTATGCTTGGCCATATTCCACTCGCTTTTTACCTTCTCCGCAAAAACATCGATTGCATTTCGCAAAGGTTTTAAAAAATTGTAAATTGAAAAAGTTTCGTATTTCATACTTTGTATAAAATACGAAATTGTTCCATTTTATGTAACGAACCAAGCTGAAAATAGTTTTAATGTGCATTTTCATCGAAAATACACATTCTGAAAGTTTCAGAAATCTAACTGGTCAGGAAGTTAGTCAAAAATCGATTACAACATTCCGGTAGGTGCAAACAGACATGTCAAGTTAATGAAAATAATGTAAAAATTAGTGCGTTAATTCGAAATTATATAATTCAAATTGATTGAAATTTATAAAGTTTTTTGGTTTATAACAAAGTTTTTATTTTTAAATATGAACTTCTACAATGTTACTCACAAAAAGTTTGAAGAATTATAAGTATTTTATATTTTACGCAGACTAGAAGACATTCTGTTCTGGGACTATTATACTATACCCACACAGTAATACACTATACAGTATACATACATATGTAGATACTATATTTATTTATTTAATGTGTATAAGACGGGACGGAGATCTCGTGGTCGCTCACCGACATGGAGCGATTTGGTTAAGTCCACAATGCATGGGGTCTTCGGTGACTGGTGCTCTGTGTTCAGCCCAAAACAGATTGGCATGGAGGCGGGACATACGTGTGGCGACAGACTACAGCCGCTATCCTCAGTCATGAGGAAAAGGACGAATGAATAAGACTTATTGTTATTTTGTTGGGGAAATATAAGTTTTAAATACTTAAATGAACAAATTGAGACAAAAGCAGTTTACATACATAAGAAAACAAAAGGATATACATTGACTAAAAAAACAACTTTTACATCTCAAATGAACCATGGTCAGTTAATGTTGCGGGAGGACAAGTCCCCAGCAGATGATTTCTCGTATATAAGGAAAATCGTGTGAAATATTCGATGTGAATTTTGGTAATTTTGAGATACCTCTATTATAATAAATTATGATACCTTCACCTGACTAATTATTATACCGGTGAACCACCTTAAGTTTTGTCCTTATGACTACAAATTACAGATATATTTTTTGCCTTTTCGTAATCGTATTTTCCTTAATGTTATTATTCCGACTGTAGATTTGTTCAAGAAAATTTATATCTCTTCACATATCGACACGAAGACTAGTGGGTTGTGGCCAACGCTAAACTCTTCACTAATTCAAAGTATTCATATTTTGTATGGAAAATATTGAGCATTTTCATGAAATGAGTTTATTAAACTTGCGTGCGTGCGTGTGTATCTAAATCTATTTACAATTCGGAGTAGTAAATTTAGTGTGTATGTGTGTTCCTTATAACTTTTATCCGCTTGATGCACAAAGCCCGAAATTTTAGAAAATGTAGAAAAAATTTTTGGACTACAAAATTTTTGCTCGGAATTTTGAATTTTTGTTCCAGTCAGGGGTTATTAACATTTGGATTTTTATTTTATATTTCTATTTATTTCAAAAACCATAACAAAAATATAGACAAATACAATATCTGAAACTTGTTTTTATAAAACGTTTCAGAGTTTCTCAAACCTTTTCTTTTTAGATAAACGTTTATTTTATGACAAATTTTTGTGTTTAACAGCCTATATTTCCATTTTTTTAATATCGAAAAATGCCAATACACCCTTAACTAGATCATTTAATTTTCTATAAAACTATATACATTATCCATATACCTATACTGATATGTATATGCATATAGCAGTACATCTCAAACTTTTCGTGTATGAAATAGTTGGATAGTCAGTTGGTTTTTTATTTATAATTTTTATTATCATTCTTTGTGTAATTTCTAGAGGCAAAATAGATGTTTTATACCTCACCCCCTCCCAATGCAACATGCCATGTTGCATTTTTGAGTTTGTAATATATTAGTAATTTAAAGTTAAGAATGTTTCTTTATCTGTTTACAGTGTTATTTATTTGTGTTTTCCATTTAAGGTTACCTACTGTCAATTATTACTCCTAAATATTTTATTTAATTTTTATTTGCTATTTACCTAACATAAACAGTTGTTATTTCTACATGTCAATACTTTTATATTCACAGTCTGAATGTTAAGGCCGGGTCAAAATTATGTTTATGTTAAATATCTTTAGCACAATGTATTACTATATTATTTTAATGGCTTTTGAAATTTGTCAAAACGAAATGTGTATTGTGGGGTCAATGGGGGCATCTGTATATAACATAATATCTTCTGTCTGGTGCCCCCAGGGGCAACTTAACCACTCTTCTTTGCCCTATTTGCATCATAGATTTACTAGCTTGCCTAAGCAATTATATCTCTAAGTACCTACTTAAGGAAATGATTATCTAATTCATTAGTTCCCAATCTTTTTTTAATAGCGTACCACTTTGGTAGTACATTATGCCAGATTGTATGGTTTTTGTTAAACATCAAGAAAAATCATGTGGGTGTGCAGAAGACGAATTTGGATATTTCTTGGTCGGTGTGATCATGTGTGTGAGCAAACTGTTGAAAAACAATACAACCATATTAAAATTGTCGTATTTTGTAAAATTATAATCCCATGAATGCCAAAGTTGTCATTCATAATGCAATCATAGCGTCAACCTTGAAAAATGCAAGTGAAACTTGGACTGGCAGAAGTCGCACAGTAGCAGAATAAACGCAGTTGAAATAAGATCGCAAAGAAGAATTTGTAATAGAACAATGATTGACAAGGTAATAAATGAGGACATAAGGAAAGAATGTAAGATGAAGAAAGATGTAATTAATAAAATGAAAGATAACACATTGAGATGGTTTGGTCACTTGGGAAGAATGAATGAAGAACATCCGACGAAGAAAATATACAAAACTGACAGGAACGGAATCATAAGAGGTGGGGGGCGTCCAAGAAAAATATGACACGACCATTTGAAAGATATTATGAAAAACGGAAATGTAAGAAGCGCGAACAACAGACAAACGTGTATGAGACGATTCATGAATTTTGAAGAGGCGATGAATGTGTGTCAAGATAGAAAAATGTGGCTTTGGGTTCTCTATGTCTACCCCGTGAGGAACATGGCGTGATGGTACGTACGAGTATGTATGTAGAATTCCATTATAAATAACACAGTATTGTAACAAATATAAATATATTGTAGAATTTTAAATTAATTACTTATAGTATTTGCATGGTAAGAAATAATCTGAAGACTGGGGGTAGATGAAATTGATCTGTTATGTTAAGAAATTTTGTTGATTAAAAGTTGTTTGCAGTTAAAATTTATGTTGAAAGTTGAATGAATATAATATCTACTATTTAAAAAATGTTGAATAAAACACAGTAAATACATACTTTATTAAATTCCACTATTTATTTTATGTTTTTAGCACAACATATGTTTTGGGAACCAACCGTTCCCTTCTTCGGGTGGGAACAGACTGAAGAAGGGAACGGTTGGTTCCCAAATTGTTGAATGGTCGGTTCCCGAAGCATATGTTATGCTAAAAACATAAAATAAATGTTGGAATTTAACAATGTATCTAGTGTGTTATATCTATAATTAAAAGTAAACCACTTTTTGATTCTACATGAATTTTACTATGTGCGATAGGCCTATTTCGCCTTGTTAGGGCATTTACTAGCTATATAATAATGGATAAGCTAGTAAATGCCCCTAACAAGGCGAAATAGGCCTATCGCACATGGTAAAATTCATGCAGAATCAAAAAGTGGTTTACTTTTAATTATAGATATAACTTATAATGGAATTCTACAAAATAAACACTTCGTCGATCATTAAGTAACTAGTGTGTTTTGTTTGAACTTATTTATCTACCAGTTCCTTGTACTTGTTTAGCTTGTATTGGTGGTCTTTTGGAATATTTGTGTCCCAATAGAACAAATTTGAATAGAAATGAAAGTTGTAATACAAAATAGTAGATAATATGTTTATTAAATAATCAAATGTCGAGGCTTTTACTTTGGGGAAATTCATTATTTGAAATTTTAAATAAAATACACTAGGTACCTACTTTGTTAAATTCCACTTATTATTTTATTACAACACATGTTTCGGGAACCAACCGCTCCCTTTTTCAGGTGGATGCAGACTGAAGAAGGGAACGGTTGGTTCCCAAAGCATATGTTGGGATGACAACATAAAATATTAAGTAGAATTTAACAAAATAGTGTGTTTTACTTAACATTTTTAAATAATGAATTTCCACATTTGATTATTTAATAAACATCTCTACTATTTCATATCTATTATGTTCTCCTTTATCATTTTTTTGTTGTGTACCACAGGGTTGGTAATTGATGATTACCTAATGTTTTTTAAATAAATAAAGTTGTTGTTACATAATTTTAAATGATTGTGTGTATTATATTGTTTTCAGTATTTATCTCGGGCCGGTCTTCCTCGCAACGGAGACAAGTTTGTGGCTGGAGCAGGCGCCGGTGTGACAGCAGTTGCTCTCACATACCCTCTAGACACCATCAGAGCGAGGTTGGCTTTCCAGGTCGTGGGAGACACAAGATATACTGGCATCACACATGCAGCTCTTACCATATTCAAAACGGTACGTACCTACCTACTGGATTATACACAATGTCTTCTTGCTTCATGATTCAGGATGACGGCTACACTCAATCACCCACAGTGGTCGCGAGTTCAAATTCTTTTTTCGTTTATCTATACATCTATAGTACAAGCATTTATGCTTAGTTTAGGGAATGTATGAGGATGTGTATGTACTATGTACTGTTTCAAGGACATATTATTTTTTTTTAAATCATCTGAATATAAGATTTTACTATATATTTATTACTCCTCACTAACCCAAGAGGATATTGTGGGGAGTTATGATTTAGCAATTTTTAAGGCTATTTTTTATTGCAGATTATCAACTAGTATCATGCTGAGATTGTATTCTGAAAGTTTCATCACAATGTATCTGTGTGTGTGTGTGTGTGTGCTATGTACGGCGTGTTTATTTTACTTTATCAATTATAGACTAAAGTACTCGTTGGATTCTTTTCTAATTTTGCAAATATGTATATCTAATACTCGCGTAGACCCCATTAGATTTTGAAGGATATCTCAATTTTTTTAAAGTGACCCTAAGCTCTGGAATCATAAAATTTGACATTTTTATTTTCAATTTGGTAAAAAGACACATCACTTTCATAAAATGGCAAGAATTATCAAGTAATCATAATAAAATATTTAAATCAAAAAATAATTGAACAAACTCATATTTTCCATACAAAATTTGAATACTTTAAGGAGTGACTTGTTAGTGAGGAGTTTGGTGTTGGCCATAACCCACTCGTTTTTCAATGTAACTCACATGCATTATGTGAATTTCAGGAAGGCGGTGTTCGTGCTCTATATAGAGGCTTTGTGCCAACGTTGATGGGTATGGTGCCATATGCTGGTCTATCATTCTACTGTTTTGAGAATCTCAAGTATTTCTGTATGAAGTATTTCCCACAGTATGCTTGCGGGAAACTTGACAGGAATACAGGTAACATTATTCAATATTCTTCATTTAAATAATAATATGTATGCACTTATACTTATATATAAATATTGATAGATATGTTTATTGATAAAAATAAATAAAAATATACTGTTTTTATTTATTTTGAAATATATCACGTCGGGGTCACCACTGTTGAGATGAGTGGGTTAAATAAATAGAGCTTGTTCTTGTCTTACATTTTTAATCGTTCCATACCCCGAGAGAACTGGCACCCTTGGTGGGTCTTGGCCTTCACAAGAAGACGTCGCCATTCCCCTCTGTCAACGGCTTTTCTCTTCCAGTTTTTCACCCCTAGGCTGGTCAGGTCCCTCCCCGCACTGTCCATCCATCTATGCTTGGTTCCGAATAATTTAATTTGTAATTGATCTTGAATATACTGAGGAGTCTTAGAGTAAATATTTTATCACCAAATTGCACAGAGAAACTGTGTGTTGTTGTGAAATTGTTATTCCATATGTTGCAAAATTAGTTTGTTCTAAAAACTATGACTAATATATTACCCACTATAAATTTGAGGATGAAATACTAAGCACAGATAGAGAAAAATTAGTCATTAATATATTCAAATAACTGTGTACTCAAAAGTATGAGAATAACAAAATAATTACACATATATGAAAGTTTGTGCTCCTATAATATAAAAAGGAGCAACACAAAACTAAACCATGGTTGTCTTTTGAATGTTCCTGAATTATCAAACAGTGCTAAATACTAAGGCACATAGAGCCACTAAATACATCTCCAGAAGAAGTCAGGCTCACCCTGTGACAAGAAAAATCACCTTTTGATTTTATCGAACCCCATGAGTGTCTCCCGCCAGTTTAAAGACTGGACTGGGGCATCTGGAAATCACAACAGATTAAGAGTTAGTGTCGGTAGATCCAATGACAACTTGGACGATGACTGCCTTTCATGTGAATGCGGCATACCCCGGACCACAGACCACCTTCGAGACCGGAAAGGGACACTTGTCGTCATGACTTATTCTATTAAAAATATTTTTTCTGCTTAGGAATGAAATGTTTCGTACTGATTTTTGTAATGCTCTTTATAGATTTCATCCAGTTATACCTTACTCAACTCATCCATGTTGCGTTGGGTCGACTTTTACATGTGTAGTATGTAAAATAAAATAAATTCACTTTCAGGAGGTCTAGTGTTGTCCATTCCAGCAAAGTTGTTATGTGGTGGTTTGGCTGGAGCTGTTGCTCAATCTGTCTCATATCCACTGGACGTGACACGACGGAGGATGCAGCTGGCCCTCATGAGCCCTCACACTGAGAAGTTTGGGTTAGACATATTTACATTATTTATCTATTTTTATTATTTATATTTCTATGTAAATATTTCATTCTGCAATTATATTTCTATGATATTCCATACTGAAAGGTAAATAATATGAATACTTCCATTTTGTAAATTATACTGGAGAACTGATAAATTAATAAAAACATAGGTATAGTTTTTGGCAAATATAATTTGGGTTTTTTGCTTGGTTGTATTATACATTTTTTTTGCTGTGCGGCAATCTTTTTTGTTTCATGAATTATTAGAAAACGAATTATACCTACATAAAACAATATATTGTACGTAGTGCTAGTTTTTCAGTCATTACACCATCCCAGCTTCAATATTTATGTGTATTTTATCTGAGGTACAATTTTATTTATATCTTTATCAAATAATGCTTTGTATTCATTTGAATTCAAATAGTAATATTCATTATTATACATATAGGTCCGAATGCACAGTCCTACCTAAATACTAAATTCGAAATACTAACCATGTTTTCATTGCACAGACGCTCACTTAAATTAGGAGATCACGTGGCTTCCTAACTGGAGGATGCTACGACGTTTCAGCATAAACTAACATTTGCGAATTGTCAAAAAGTAAGGTTGATAGCGAGGAACCTTACAAGTGGTTTAATACTAAAATAAGAGATTTTTTCCGTGGATGATGATTTTATCGGCTTCGTTGAATATGTATTTGGTAATTTTGTCAAATCAAATACCAAACAGAGTATTCAGAGATCCATACGAGATACCGAAAATTCGGTGGAATTTCAAAAATTCGTGACATCAACCTGTCAGTGTGAAGTTAGTTACATATGTTTGTGTTGTTATAGCAAAAAAACATCAAACGTCAGAAAAGAGATAGATAGCTGTTTAAGCCCATAGAAAGCTATCTATCTCTTTTCTTCATACACAATAATGTGAAATTCTACGCCATCGCCCTTAAGTTTGGCGTAGTATTTAGTTAGGAATGTCTCTGCAACGCAATTGCTAACTTAAGAATACTAAATACTCCAGTGAGGTTTGGAGTTAGTATTAAGGTATCTAGGACTGTGCATTCGGGTCATAGGGTGCCCCAAAACTCAACAATAAGCTGAGTACAGAGTGTAGGTTAGGTTATGACAGTTTATAAAAAAATGTTGATCAATAAAAATTTAGGTTGATTTATTTGTTTTACTCCATATTTGAATCTGGTTTTAGTACTGAATAAAGTTTACAAGGTTGATTTGAAATTGGCTCATGTTGAATAAAAAAATTATCAAAGAAAGATTGATATTTAAATCTTAACTAAATGAACCTTTTTTAAAAAGAAGTTGCCACAGTGTCAGTGTAGTACATATTTTTTGCAAGGTGAAATGTTAAAGTTATGTCACGAAAATGTGCAGACATTTTCTCTTCTTCTTCTTTTCAGCCCCTTTCACTCCACTGCTGGATATAGGCCTCTTCCTGGGCTTTCCATTTCTCTCTATCCTGGGCACTCTGCTTTCACCCATGTCCCACCAGTTGGACAATATTGCCAGTCCATCTCCTCTGTGGTCTCCCTACACTTCTTCTATTATGATAGGGTCTCCAATTCAGAATTTTGGGGGTCCATCTATTATCTCTGTCTTGCCAGAGAGATAATAGATGGACATATCCATGATATGGGTTACCATGAGGGCTTTGTTTCCATCGCTTGACCGGACTTGCCCTCTGATTATTTTCTTGATAACTAAGAGTCTAAGGAATCAAATCCGTTTTAGTAAAATTTTTAAATATAATATTTTTTAATTGCATAAATGCAAACATTTGATTTTTTTCCCTATCGGGAGTCAAATGATATTTTTATTGACAAACTTTTTAACATCTCAATAGAGATGAAGTTGGGATATTATAGAAGAACCAGGAACTCGAGGCACCTACAGGGCTTACGACCTGTCATCGGCTGGTTTACGTGATCACTTTATGCGCTTGCGCAACATTCACCAATTTATGCCTTCTTATTGAGTTCCCTTATCAATGTAATTTTTGAAAGTTCTATATATTTGAATAATGTGTAACAATTCACCTGAAAATAAGGAATTATACTATTGCCATCTATGAAGTAACGGAGAAACCTTTTTTTTGTAACGCCATCTATTGAGAAATTAGTTTATTTGTAAACAATGAAATCATCAGTCATTATAAGTGATTACGTAAACCAGCCGATGACAGGTCATAAGCCCTGTAGGTGCCTTGAGTTTCTGGTTCTTCTATAATATCCCAACTTCGTCTCTATTGAGATGCTCTAATACTCAAATCTATTTTACAGCTTAATACCATTTTGTGAGAGTAATTATATGTAAATAGGTTACTTATGAAAAATATAAATACCTAAAAGTTTTTTTTCACATTACACAAATTTTTGGAAGTTGATACTTATTGTAATTTCTGTTTTACGATAACAACCAGTTTACATTTGATATTTTTTAAAGTGCTGACATTACCAAAACAAAATCATTAATTTATTTATGACTTGTCTCCTATAAAAGTCTTTCATTATAAACGAGGTTATGGTTACTTTACTTATATTGTATAATTTTGATTAAGTATTATAAATAATTAAACATAGATTAATAATATAACATTTTGATGGAGGTGGTGGTTATTAATATTCTCCGATAATTTGTCTTTTTTTTTAATTGTGTTTGCCAATAGAATTTCAAGTAGATATTTATTTCATGAACTTATGTTATATATATTTTCAAAAATAAGGATTTAATATTTTTCAAAAACTTACAAAAAAATTCATTATACATAATATCTGATTCAGATTTTTTTCTGGTAAATTTTATCTAATTATTTTGTATTAATTGAATGCATACATATATTCCATCGCACTGATCCCTTCTTGGGGTAAACAGAGAGAACAAATTCTCCACTGTGGACAATGAAAATTGCTGCTCCATTATAACTGTACAGTGAAGATTCTATGTCCCTTTCCAATCTTAGAATTATTATTTTTGCATCAAATAGAAAAATGAGTATGTCCTTGGAACAAGTACACATATATTTCCCAACATAATCAAACGTTCATGGTAAAGGTGAATGAAATTCTTAGCATTATATAAACATTTCCCTTGTTAGATGTAATTAATACATTATTTCCAATTGTTTTTTTTTTCAATACGTCATGTTTGTATATTTTATTTCATACTATTTTTATCCATCAAGACTTCTGGCAACACAGGTTTGATAAACAATGAAAAGACAAGTTGTCAAAAATGTTTTATTTTTATTTTTCATGTCATCTTCTGGTACGTATTTGGCTATTTGCAACATACAGAAGGTTGGTATTAATGTTTTAAATTATATTTCTGCTTTCGTTGATAATATATTCTGGAGATGCTTGTAAATTGTTCCACTTGTATATTTTTTGACAAGATTTAACATCACTTCAACACACAAACATTTTTTTTCTAAAGTATTACATAATTTTGCTTTTGAATCCAATGTTAATTTTAATGTTATCAATTTTTTTTTTTTTTATTATTTCAATAAGTTATTCTTAGCTCTATAAAATACTACTAAATAGTATTAGAGACCAACAAAAGAAAAAATACAATAAATAAAAAACACAGTTTTAATCCACAATTGAGTAAGACAGCCGGCATCCTCAGAGGCAGAAATCAAACTCAGAGTTTGATTTCTGCCTCTGAGGATGCCGGCTGTATTCGTCGAAAGCGCTTAGGCTCATTAAAGTCTTTTCATTTGTGGATTAAAACTGTGTTTTTTATTTATTTTCATAAATATTTTATTTATAACTATGAACTTCCACTGTGTTTTTTTTTTATTTATTTATTTTAAAAAGTGAATACACAATATTCTTTAATCGATAACACATATAAATACATAATTGTAAATAAATATTAGTTACCCGATGGAAGGATTTTCATACGTGAATATCAAACCGATTCACCTTTGAGTTTAATTGTAATTGATAATCGCTATTAAGTTTTAAGAAGGGAGAGGAGAGGGGAGGGAAAGGAAGAAAGAATAAGAGTCACTGTCTTATTGATTGTTATATAAAACGAATTTCATTCTTATACAAATGTCTTTTCATGTGTAGAATGTCTATGTCTTTCGATATACTCTCCAAATTTGTATATGAAATAATACATCTGTATAAGGGAGCATTTTTACCGATGTTTGTATTACATTTATTTAAATAAAAAAGTAATGAGTGTCTAGTCCGTCTAATCGGTACGTTAAATTTTATTTTGTTTAGCAGTTCATGGCAGTCAATATTATTATTTGATAGATCATACAAGAACATTAAATCAGAACATTATTCAGTAACTTTTTTAATGTGTTTATGTCGTTCATAATTATTCATATTTTTGTTTTACTTGTATTTTTGCATTAATCAAGAAGGTTTCAAAAGGTCCTTTACTTTGTAACTAACATTATTACTTTTTAAAATTAAAATCCTTGATAACAACTTTATTTATCTTTAATCCTTATAACAACTATTTTTTATTGGTTTGAAAAAGCACACATGACTGGTTCTTTTTATTAACATATGACTGAAATAAGTGAATTTCAAAAGTATTGAAGTGCACTTCATGATTTTGTTAGTATGACTGTTAGTCAGTCAATTAAATTGAATAATATTGCCATATCTCCAAATTAAGTTTCTCAATCTCATATTAATAATGAATTAAAAATTTTAATAGAAATAAGTCTGTAAAAATAAAGTTATATATAATATACAGGTCTTCTATAATTTATCGTTTTAAACAAAACAATCATATTTCTTTAAGAATTTGTGCAGATTTATCAAAAATTACAAAAGAAGCAAATAAATTCCTGATTGTAGGGAATATCCTGTTTTTAACATATATAACAACACCAAATGCAGTCATACCAACTTAACCACGAAGTGAACTTTGAAATGAAACACACTCTAATATTTGAAATTTTTATCAGCATTTAACTATGTTTATATCACAAAATCGTAATAAAATAATCATGTGGATACCTTTTAAACTTTTTTTATGTTTCTGGGAAAACATTATTTTGAGTTTTTTTTGTATTAAAATATTTAATGAATGGGGTACTATCAAATTTTGTGACCTCTCTACAGCCCAAACTATAAGTTTTATCTTTTTCATATTGATAATAATTTATGAAGTGTAAGTAAATTTTTCAATGATTGTGTTTTCAGTATGGGTATGGTCCAGACATTGAGTCTAATTTACAAGGAGAACGGAGTGGTTCAAGGACTATACAGAGGAATGAGCATCAACTACATGAGGGCTATACCAATGGTCGCCGTATCATTCTCAACTTATGAACTGATGAAACAAGCATTGCAACTTGACACAGGAATGAAAATATAAATACAATAGGTACATACCTCGCATCACATTATATAATATCCGACACTGGACTCAATCAGTCCAATGGATTGGCATTCTTTATTAAGTTTTAGTGTTAATAGGTTTGAAATCCATTTTATATTTATAAATAATCAAATAAAATACAGTGTTTTAAAACCAAATTTTCGCTACTTAGCATTTTCAAATCCCATCAAGAAATTCATACAAAATTAAATTACTTACCTACTTATAAAATAATAGTAAATATTGAACTGTTATTAAATACAGGAAATAATATGACTTGTTATACTGTATTTTATTCCCTAAGACAATTTCAATTGACAATTTTATTTTTATCATAAAATAAGTAAAAATAAACATTAGACTGCATTTTTAATAATATTTTCTTTTTGATGAGATTTGCGAAAATTTTGTTGTTTCATTATTGTACCTGAAATATATTAACATGACTCAACAGAAATAAAATTAGCACTTAATTAAAATGATATACTTAGTGTCTTATTTACAATAAGTTTTAGATGCATAATTTTCAGCGCCATGCGCTCTAAACCCAAAATGTATCCACATATATAATATTGCCATAATGAAATTTGCTAATTATAAAATGATTTTACTGTCAATTGTACCAATCAATATACATACATGTTTTTCAGAGATATACATGTGATGGTTGTTGTCTCTAGTTATGAATAAAAACTACTTTTGACAGTACCATTAAATGACATAAAATTTTAATAAAGTAAAAGTGATTTTCCTTTTTATTATTGGCTCTACAAACCAGCACTAGTCTTAAGTATACATATTTAAGTTCTGCTTACATTTAGATTTGTAATATTCCATGGCAAATTAGACTGTAGTTGATATAATGTACATATTGATACCTTTTTAACTGATAGCTAAATTTTATAGGTATTGTTTCAATCAATTATAATATCTTTATTTTACTCCAGTTTAAGACATATATATGTAATTAATTTAATTAAAACCAATTTTTTGAATGATGATCAACATGGCGTGAATAAAATATTAAAAGACAGAGGTTTTAGAATACAGAATAGTATAAAATAGATGTATAAAACAATGTGTGTCTGCTAGGATATGTTTGTATAACTTTCGGTTCATTCTGTTAATGAAAATTGAAATGAGATTACTTTGTAAACATGTCCTTCACATCTTGTGTAACTGGCAAGTTTAATACATAATTCTTTCAACAAACCAATTTTTACAGATCAGAATAACAAATGTAATGTTTGTGATTTTGTTTAATGAGTATTACTTTATTAACCAAATAGCTTGTTTCCAAATTATTCTATTAAGGCAATAATTAACAATAGAGTATTTTTAAATGAATTTGAAGGAAAACTTAAAATCCTAAATACAACTTGTCATTATTTGATCAAACATATCTGTATGTATATTCAATTATCAGTCACACCTAATGTTATTACCATTAAATAAATGTTTTGATATGTTTTTTATAATGATAATAAACGTTAATATGACAATACCATATATGCATATTGTGTGGGATGTATCCATTACATACTACCAGTCTTACTAATAAAAATCTACTGCACACCCGTTGACCAGTGTTTTAGTTACACACCGTGTAAAGCTCGTGCAGCGATTATTTGAAAATCTTACTAATAAACGCTGTATAACGACTGGGTAGTAACAACAAGCATACAACAAAAAATAATCCGACAACGTTGTATTTTCGCACTCGTGCAGCGCAGAGCCGCCAGCTGCCATCCGCCATTATAATTTTGACGTTTGTTGTAGTTAATATTTTCATATGTTTTTCACATTTCAAAATAGGAATATGTAAAATATAACGAATAATTTCATCATACAAATTTCCAAGCGAACACCATTGTAGATATTATAAAAGAGCAAATTTTTTAACAAATTTTCATTCCTAAAATGCACAACTATCGAGAATATAATAATTTGTAAAGAATTTGTCATATTATTCCAAGATATAATAATATAAGCACACATATGAAAATAAAATTTGATTTGTGATAGATGAAATTTGTCTTAAAACACCTCTAAACTAGCTAGAACAGGCGTGCAAAAGATGTGTAAAAAATTTATGAGAGATACACAGTCGTTGACCAACTGATCTGCTACACAGCGTTTATTGGTAACTATTTTGTCTACACGGGTGTTAAACGGTTGTGTAACTTTTACAACACGTTTATTAGTAAGACTGTACATAATTATGTTGTTTTATTTGTGCAAGTTACTTGACTATGTACATCCTGAACATTTCAGTATTACCAAAATAAATATGTAGTATTTATTTTGTTTATCCATGTGATTTTTCATAAAAAAAAACATTAAAACTTTCTACAGTATTTAGAAAAAGTAACTTGAATCAAGTATATTCTTTGAAAGATAACAGAAGTCTCCTTGATATAAAAATAAATATCTAGATAAAAGAGCCATTTACTGTGGCTGTAAACACTAAGAAACTGCCAATGGGCAATACATTTTACACTTGCACACTTTGTGTTATACTCGTAGTGTTGATTTGAGAAAAATGCATTGACTTGTTTCCCTGCAATTAAATATAATTATTTATTTATAGGCAGGACAACCAAGGCTGATGTGCCGTGCCTATATCCACTGTCAAATTTTATTATTTTGTTGTAACTATTTTGCTGCGTCCAAAAAAAGTCCAGTCTATTCTTGAAAGTATTAACATTTTCAGCATCCAAAACATGTTGGGCAGTTTATTCCAAGTATTCACCACTCTTTGAAAGAAAATGCTTTCGAGGATTTGTCGAGAACCTACTTTTCACAAGTTTTAAGCTATGGCCACGCAAATTGGTGTTATGACTATATTGAAAGAGATTGTTCATGTTTACACAGTCATAATGGCTTGATAATATTTTGAACATTTCAATAAGATCTCCACGTTCTCTTCGGTTTTCCAGTTTTAAGAAGTCAAGTCTTTCCCTCATATTTTAAGTTGTGAAGTGTCCTGGGAATTTTTGTAAAACGTCTTTGGACCCTCTCAAGTAAGTCAATGTCCTTGGAAAAATAGGGACTCCATATCTGGAAACCATATTCCAACAATGGTCTAACAAATGCTTTATATATTTTTAACATTAAGTCTGGTGTGATGTTCTGGAAAGCTTTTCTGATGCAGTAAATAAGGGAGTTTGCTTTCTTAATAATATGATCCTCCCATTTTAAATCATCTGCGGATACAATGATACCTAGGTAGGTTAGTTTGTGATTCATCATCTTTTAGTTGAGTATATTCAAGGAAGTATTCAGACTTGCTAGCTTTAAGAAATTTGTCAGGTCGTAAAAACGAAAGGCGCCCCAAACAAGCATTTAAATTATTCTGTTTATTAATGTGAAACTTCTGTTAATCTACTTAAAATAGTTCCATTCATTTTATAAAACTGGAAGTTGGTGATTTCATCTGCATTTTCGTGTAAATAATTACCAAGATTTTGTGTTATATAAATGTAAAAGTATATTTAAATATGTATTAATTAAATATTTATATAATTATTAGAATGTAAGAAATGGTTCAAGGTTGTGATTATAGGCTGAATATGTACTTTGTGAAAAAAATGTATGGTAAAATCTCAAATCAATTTTTGTTTTACAATTTGATAACCATAAATTTAACGTCCACAGTTCCACTTCATACAGATAGGACACATAGCACTTTGTATAGGAATTCATACAAGTGCATCTACTGATCTGCATTGTACGGACTGCACCCATTGGACCATCGGGAATGCCAAAGTCTTGCTCGAAGGACAAAATTCCAATGTGTGCCAATGTTTATATGGATTGCCGATCAGTAGACACACTCTGCTTTATTTCTGCCTTAATAAATGTAGTCTCAAGAGTATTAAATTCACCATGATTTATTCAAATGACTCCAAATTATATGAAAATCCGAATGACAGTTGCGTCAGCTGCAGATACAGTGGACACTACCATAAACAATTACATTTAATACGATCCATACTATTCCAAACTGTGGACACTTACCTTTACACATAATCAGATTTATGACTATGCCTTTGAGCTATGTTTGCAATTTCTATGTTTTACCAAAGTGTCTGAACTAATGGATTATTTTTCTAAACAATTTATTTGAATCGATTATGCCTTACAGGTGAAATTTAAAATTAGTGTGTGAAGGAAATATGAAGATTCGTATTCATTTTAAAAATTTAACTAAATATTTATTCAAATTATATATTTATATTTTTTAGACCACAACAAATCTGAAATCAATTTATTATTTAATAAGTATATTGAATATTAATGTAATTTGAGCATATCGAAAACTTGTAAAAGACATTTTAAATTTTTATTTCTTCATAATTTCGTAACATTGCCAAACATGATAAATATGAAAAGATTATAATGGATGTTCTATCAAATTAACCTCTATGATACATACCAATACCGAGTGAGTTATTTTAAATATAAAAAATTTAAATAAAAAGTATTACGTTTGACGAATCCTGACACAATAATCGGGTAAAAAAAATTAAATTTACCATTTTTCAAAGTTTTTATTGAAAAATCGTATGATTATTTCAGGTGTTTTCAACTATTGGTTCCATTTCTGACGTTTACTTACGAATAAAGTCTGTAATGACCATAGCCGTACCCGTACTTCGATTTGCAATGACATTTCCCGCTGTACGGGTACGGCCATATTAACTTAGAGGTTAAGTAACTTCAATGAAGGTAGGAAAAATCCAGTTTTACATTAAACTTATTTGTCACACTGCCATCTGTTGGTGAATTCAAAATCTGTATCTCCCTCTATTGATAGAAAGATGAAATGAAAATGTTGGTAATTAAAGGTAATTAACCTAACAGAATAGTGAGTAGATTTATTTTAGGTAGTATTAGATTGTAAAAATGGTGTTTATTTTCATATTTAAAATTTGCATACAGATTTTAGATGAAGCAGCTAAATATTTTTTTTATGAATTTATCGAATAAATCTTAAGAAAATATATTTTTAACAATATCAATTTAAAATCATAAATACTTTGTAAGATTTAAAAATGATATTAGACACATAGGCCCTGAGTCAAATTGAAAACGCTGTTCGTTATCGCCAAGCGCTATTTTTTTTTGTATGTGATTTGACGTTTGTTGTAGAAATTTTTTCTACAATAACAAACAACAAACGTCAAATCCCATACAAAAAAAAATTAGCGCTTGGCGATAACGAACAGCGTTTTCAATTTGACTTGGGGGCATAGTTTACTGGAGATGCCTCATGACCAAGAGCCAGCGACAAATTTACATCTTACAATCTGAGGCACAATATGTAGAAAGAAAACTTATGTTACTTAGTTTGATGAATTACCTTGTAAAGTGGCATTATATGTATGATAGGTAGGAAATAAATTTTATGATGTGTGTCATTAATGATGGTTGATCTTATTACTTATAGTATTACTATTGTTATGTTGCAACTTTTAATTCCAATATTTGTTATCCAATGTACGAAATAGTTACCTTATAGTAGGTATTTATTTATAATATACAGTTATTGTTGATTTATATTCTTATTTTATGAAGCAATTTATATATATTTTATAGCGGAAAAAAAATAACATATGTATGATTTAATAATTTTATTTATTTTTATGTATATTTTATGTCTAATTAAATATTTTTGAACAAAGCAGTTTATTTTATTAAATGGAATCACATGGATCCATGAAGGTATAATTAACACTGGTGATTTTCAATTTGATGAGTATGTTTTTGCTTCTCTGAAATAATAAGTGATGATGTAACATTCCCCCTTTCATGATTTATGTGCTTGGTGTACTGGAATCCATTTACAACAAAGGAACAATCTATTAAAAATTATTTCTCATGCAATTCTATCTTCTTTGAGCAGGAAATACTGGCTAAAAGATATTGCAATCAGCTGAGTCCCCAAGGAACGATCCATCTTGTATCGACGATCCACAACCATGGATTGGTAGGTAGATTGGTAAACAAGATCTCCAACATGGGCACGTCTTCATTGGCCGGGCCTTTGCATTACGCTCCTTGCAATCGGAGAGCGGTGGATTGTCCTGTGTGGGGCTAGCTATTTATCAATAAACTTGCTACTTGCACAGTAGGGGATAAATGTAATTTCAAGATATTGAATTTTCTGTAATTAAATATTTAATAATATCTTTTGCTATTACTTTGTAGCAAATTGTTAAATTGAATAATGAAATAGAATATAGACTTAAGTATAGTTTGTCAGTAAGAAGAAGCTTCAACATAAATTACTGAAAACGATGGCGAAGAACAAACTCTAATATGAATTGTATTATTTAATAATTCAACAATGATGGATTTGTAATAAGGAATAATTGGTAACAAAGAGATAACAAAAAGACTGTGTGTTGTAAAGACAGTTTTATGGTTAAGACCTACATGTGTATATCAACATGAATTTTAGTAATTATTGATAAAATCATTCAAACAATGCATATTGTGAAGAGAATCCGATACACTGAGGGAGGGAAGGTCATCCTCCTCCCCCACCCCCAGCCCTGACCAGATCTCGCACAGAATGACTTGACGACAGAATTATAAACAAAGTGTGATTCACAATAAAAAATAGTCTCATGTTATTAATACATAATATTTTTGTGTCTTCAGGTTTAAAATTATACATATCGTATATAATATATATAACATCATAATGTTTTTATAAATCCAAATACAAGATATAATGATTTTGTTGTTAAAGGCTATATGTTTTTTTTCATAACAGTTTGCATTGCCATATCTAAGTAATTATAATAATAATATATATATATATTACAAATGATAATTTGAACTAATACCGTGCCGTGCCAGAGAGGCAAGCATTTGATGTAATATACAAACAACAAGAATGAAGAGGGGGGGGAGAATTAAAATAAAAAATGAATAACGAGAGACGGACGACTCAACACACGGTGAGAAATGCAATAAAAAAGTGGTCATCGCAGCCATATTTATATTATACAAATAGTTTAGGCGATATTGGCTAACATAGATATTATATTTACTGTAACCGACACCACACGAGTGTGTCTGTATGTGGTTATTGTTGTTGTTGGTATTTCACCAATGACAAGACAAGACGAGTGTTGTCCCTTAGAGGAAATAGTCGGGGGTCCTCCTGGTTACATGGGGCTCACCGCGTCGTGGAGCAGGATCAAACTGCAGGCTGGAATCAGAATCAAATATAAAACAAATTAAATCATACATTTATAAATCACACAACAAAACGTCTACCAAGAAGAACGAATAAACCTGAGCAGAAGAACGTACTGAGGAAGACCTTTATTTTAAGTTATATAATATTTGACATGACCTATTAGTTACCCAAGAAGCATTATAATTATATTTTTTAATTCATATTTCAAGTTTTAATAAAAACTAAAACTTACAATACAACATAATATATACAAAACATACTAGATACAATAAGAAAGTAACATTGTTAATGAAGAGTTTGGTGCATATTATAAAAAAATATGTTGATATAACTTGAACTTTTAGCCAAGAAGGGGGGCGATTTTCACATAAACCAACGAAGCAAAAAGACAAAACGCAACCGTAAGCTCATTCAAGATGTTTGGCAAAAATTATACTACACATAAGAAAATAAAACTGTGTATATATTTTTTTTAAAAACTTAATCAATCTGTTTATGTCAATCTGCTAACATTCAAGAACAGTAAGTATTGTTGTTCTATAGAAATAAGTAATACTCTTCATATAGCTTTGATAGTTGCATGTAGTTATAAGTTAAATAGCATGGTACCAGTGAAGTAATCCAGTAAGTAAGTTTTTCCACAAGTCAAGTTCAATGTAATGTCATAATGATGTTGTTAAAACAAACAGTTAAAAGATATTGAATATATTATTATTAAGAGTAAAACATTTAATAATAATGCATCACATCAATATGAATATTACTTTGTATTGCTTCTTTTCTATTACTGTAAATGTCAACAAAAATAGTCAGCCAATAATAAAAATAATTGGTTAGATATCTAACACCTGAACCAAAGGTCATACATAGGTTTGTATCACAATGAAATAACATGTCATTGGCTGTGTGCAAAATTGATGTTTGACACGCTACCTGTTAGTTACACAAGAAACTTTTTTTTTCGTTTAAAAAAAGAATGAAAATTCCTGGTGGAGACACAATATTTAGTTGTGTTTTCAGTCTGGATCTGTGAGACGATAAATATATATTGTCTCCAGAATGTGGCAACTTGTTATTGGATGTGTGTTAAATATTTGACATGGTACCTGTTAGTTGCCTGAGAAGCAATAGAATAAAATAGTTGCATGTAACACATGAGATCCAACTGTCGATGACGATAGTATGTATAATTGAAGAATACGTACGAAACTTAAACTTAAAGATATTTTGTTTTCTATAAAAAACATGTAGGTATGTATGTCAGGATAGGATAGTATGGAGGTCAGTCTTTTTTTCTTGCCCAGAATATGAAAACAGGATGATGGTATGTATGTATGAAGTATCAAACTATTTCCCCATAGATATTGAGTAGTGTATACTGCCTTACAAATTGTATGAAACGATGTCACTAAATTCAAATTTTATAAAAATTGTTTAAAAAGTTTGAGATGTACTATTACAATGTTAATATATTTTATAGCAAATTAAATTATCTAGTTGGGGTGATTCGGATTTTTTCAATGTTTTTAAAAACTTTGGAAATATATGCAGTTAAACACATAAATTTATCATAAAAAAATAATAAAAAATGTTTGGAATTTTCTGGAATTTTTTTGAAAAAACAAAATTTGATTTTATATTTGTCTATATTTATACCAATTTTCAGTGTTCTAGCTTATATGGTTTTATAGATATATGGAAAAATAAAGTAAAAATAAAAAAGTTGATACCCTGACTGACACAAAAATTGAAAATTCTGAGTACCTATAAAAGTTTTGTAGGCCTATAATTATCTGTATATTATGAAATTTTGGGCTCTGTAAATTGAGCGGATCAAAAGTTATAAGGGACACACACACACAAAATGTTCTACTTCAAATTCTGAATTCATCCATATAATATATAGAACATATATACTACGAAACTTCTAAGTTGGTGTTTTTGGCATGCAAAAAGTTCACTACACCATACAAAATGTTCCTTCATACACGCGTCTTGGCTTTAAACTGAATCGACACTTGGAATATGAGATATTGTTCTATCCTATGCGAATGCGGCGCAACCCAGGACGACAGCCACTTGCTGATGTGTCCACTGATGGAGAGTGATCTGTATCCTGGGGATTTGATAATAACAAATGACAACGTGATGTCAGTCGCTGCTTATTGGACTGGTAGAGCTTAGCCGGACACAAAAAAGAAAGAAAGATTGTTTTTTTACTTACAATGAGTATTTAAGGGCATCGTCCAGTTCCATGATGGCAGCTTGGTTGCCACAGCGGTAGCAGTAGTTTGGTGCGCTGAAGATGGTTACCACATTCCTATCGTGACACCAGTTGTATCCCTCCATTACCAGCTGGTGGGCGCGAGATACTAATGTCAGACCGTTACTGTGATTGAATGTCTCCGAGATATCGTGACCAAAAGTGTAGCCGGCACCTCGCGGTGATATACCCCATCCACCCCTGTCGTCGGGGTCAGACCATAGAAGATCGCACATGGGTCCTTCGTGGGGCACCTCCTGAAGGCGATCCAGGGCTCTGATGTGGTCCAGGGTGTCTATGGAGGGGGAAAGTCCCCCGTGAAGACAGAAGATCTGCTCGTCCACTAGGGCCGTCAACGGCAGGTAGTCAAACAGGTCTGTGAAGAACTTCCATACGTTGGCATTACCATACTTGCGCAGGCACTCGTCGTAGAATCCGTAAACTTGGGTAATTTGTCTCGACTCGTGGTTACCACGGAGGATTGTTATTCTTTCCCTATATCTGACCTGAAAATATGAAATTATCAAGTTATTAAATGCCCAAATTGAAAAATATCATCTTTTATTGCTACCTAAGTTCTGGAAACCTTCCTATATAAGTCACCATCATATTATCTACATTCACATTTCGTTTATCAGTCAATTAACAAGTCATACATTTTTTCTCCTTCTATTAGATGAACTATTAACTTTGCATCGGATTCTTCAGAAACTGATGTTCTATTTACACGGAGAAGGGCCATCATGAGAATAAGAGAGGGAATACAAAGTCGGTATGTATGATGTGTATTGGATGTATCATTTTTGTATAAGTTAGTCAACGGAGAGACGGACTGCATTGAGCTTGTTAAGTTCAATTAATTTTTTTTTCCTTTCCGAATTGATGGACAAGACAAGCTGTGATGAGGTAGCAGCTTACATGAATTATTCAAATCTCCTGTATGCCGAGATTGCAGATATTTTCAGGGATAGCTTGACGGTTTTCAAAAAAATAATTATGGATCTTTCCTATATCAATAGCAGCCAACTTTGCAGTTTATCTATTACAACATTTGTTTCTTTGTGTAAGCTATTTTATACTGTTTGTATGGTGTCTAATTTTTTTATGTTTTTGTTTCTATATTTTTATCTGTTTGTAATTCTTTATAGTATTGTGGCTGTGCCATATATTGTGTAAATAAACAAATAATATATACCTTTAAAGCAACAAGAAGGGTGACAGTTTCTACGCTGTAGTATCCCCTGTCAACATAATCCCCCATAAAGAGGTAGTTAGTATCGGGTGATCTGCCCCCAATACGGAACAGCTCCATCAGATCATGGAACTGGCCGTGGACGTCTCCGCATACTGTCACAGGGCATTTCACCTCTTGGACATTTGATTCTTTTGTCAGAATCTCCTTAGCCTGGAAAAAAAACAACAAAAATTACATTTTAATTAATAAATTCATACAATATTAATTAAATAAGTGTAAGGAAAGTAGAGGGAAGACTAAGTATGGGGATGTATAATAACATTTCAGGGAGTGGCTCAGGATTCAGGATGCGGGATCACTCCTAAGGTTGTCACAACAGTGACGGGTGCAGGACATATTTCTGTAAACAATGAAGGAAGAAAACATCTTCAACCAGTTTCCATCCCAAAACAACGTGATCTTTATAATTAATTTATTCTTGAATGACTGAGAGTATAAAACGAATATAATTCTCATTTATAGTAAAATATTATATTATGTTCTCTGTCAACTCTGATTTTGTTTAGATAAATTTCAAACGGAATGTGTAGCGATCTTGATTGGATAACATGTAATTTGTTTTTATTATTGAATAAATTAATGTAAAAAATGCCATTTATTATGTTTCATTAATGACCCTTTCAAACCCAGTGTCAGTTTGACTAGACCGTAATTTTTCCAAAACTATGTATGAAATAAAAAAATCATTTTTTAATTCATAAAAAATTCTTAGATATCTTCAAATGATGTTAGAACATGTTTTCATATGATATTTATCAAACAATATGAATTTGGGTGAAAAAGGGATAATAATGGCAGAAATACAGTAGGAAAAACAACTTCAATTTAAATAATTAGACAGACAAATCTTTGTGAAACTTCATGTTATTTATAATTAACAGTGAAACTAAAACTTGTGTTTTCTATGCTAAGGCTGTGTTTCTCCAACAAAGATTTAAGTAAAAGTATAGTTAAAATACTTTGATTTCATAAAATTGTTCAAAGCTTTTGGTTGTTTCATTTTGAAATTTTTGTTGTAGAACGACGCATTTTGAATAATTTTATGAAAGCAAAGTATTTTAACTATACTATTACTAATACTTTGTTGAAACAATTCAGCCTAAGTAAACAAACTTTGTATAGATATATTAAACATCAGTAAATGATGGTTGAGCGTGTTAAAACAAAGGAAACACAAAGAATGAGTAATAATCCATCTTATCTACATATGGTAATAAAAACTATATCAGTATGTACCTACAAAAATATTAAATAAAAACATGATTACCTCCTCGCGCATTTTTTTTAAATTTTCAACATCAAGAAGTACAAAACAAATACCACTAACCATATTTGATAATCAATGTGTTTTCTTAACACAAAGAAAGTCTTAATTGACTAACAATGAATAAATACATACATAAAAATAATTATCAACGAGTATGTATAAAAGAAGATTGAAAATTAAAGGATGTAAAATATTTCAAATCAGAAGCTTTTTAAGATTTTTCATTGTTTATATATGAGGGGAGACCGACGCGTCAACTGTATACCTATTTCTAGTTGCCCACTCGTCTGATGCTTTGAAACAGGCATCAAAATTTCACAATAAAGACAACAACTTATGTTTATATATTTTTTGAGACTGACTAGTATCGGTCAACGGGTGAACATCTTTTCGCTCTCATCATCTCTGATTGTTGTTATAAAAAAAATTATATACAATAATTATTGAATCTGTAATGTCCCACTAGGCAAATAAACGTGTGCCGGGTCCAATGCATCTCGAGACAGTGACACTGTATTAGTTGAAACCAACATCAATTGTATATAAAGGACAATATTACAAATAACAATAAGAATATAAAAAAAACATTTACAAATATAGAAATATAAATTGCACTAATATACTTAGAACAAAATAAAGTATAGGGTTGAAATATAGGTATGGGTGAAAAATCTCCTCTGAATAGTGTCTGCCTCATACTAAGAGACATTACTTTGTTTTAAATGTATGACTATTTTCCGTTAGCTTATTTTTTTGTCGAGCTTATTGAATGTTCTAGGAGCAATGACTCCAAAATGTCTTTGTCCAAATGAGAGGTTTTCATTATAGGCACAGAAGTTCAGTTCATTTGCTTGCCTAGTGAAATGCGTTTGTTGGCTTCTAGTATGCAGAGTTATACTCTTTTGGATCTATCTATGTTCAATTTAAACTTATTTATGTCTCTTAATGATTACTTTTAATGTTAATAGACAACCACCAATAGTTGGTCTTCGGGTGGTTAAAAGTTTGGCTCCCCATGTTATATAATGAATACAGTCGACCCACGGTAATCCCAAAAATGTTTTGCAAGAAGGTATCGGATGATCAAGAATAATGCCACAACTTTTTGAAAAAACAACAAATTACATATAAAAATGGCAAGATTCTTAGTTATGTTCTTCCCCCACCACCACCCGTTCTGCTTATGGGACTAGTAACAGCCCCTTGCAGAACTTGGAATGAACATAAAGAGTTTGGGGAAATTCAAAAACCTTGCAGACACTGCACTTAGTGCCAAAGAGTGTTAATTATGAAGAAACAGCTGGCTCGCCATTAACTGAAAGTGAAGATAAGAGTGAACCATATTTTTAACAAAGTCCAAGCAAGATATCCAAGGTATTGTGTCCAATGAGTCCAAAGAAATTCCCTCAGACAGTGTTGTAATGTACTTTAACACAGGGCTGCGTTCACAATGAACGACAAATGCACTTAGTGATGCTCTAAGCCGTTCATAATCACCGGAAACAGATGCTCGAAAGACACTCCTGACAGTTATAGTATCTGTTGACTTCTATTTTATAATAATAAACACTTCCTTGCACCCTGCGCAAGTTGCGAGTTTATTGCCATATGGCAATTTCTTCCAACTAACCAGTGTTTTCAGCCCAGAGAAGCGTGAGAAATAAATTTAAATAGATTTCTCCTCTGCTGGGAATCAAACCCAGGACGCCCGCACAGAAACCAAACGGCTTACCAACTGAGCCACGGCGGTCGGCACAGTCGGTATTTTATCTGTGGTATGATGACTTCTATTTGTTTCTGTGGTATATATTATATTATTTATGATGGCAATATGCATTCACAAAGAGGTTAATTTATAAAAATTTCCAATAAAAGATCAGAGACCATTATTTACCCAACTGCCCAATTGTTGTCTTTCAATGAAAACATAACCTAGAGACACTTGTATAATAAATGACATTTGACATTTAAAAATGCTCAATGCTGCATTCAGATTGAAACACCGCTCGTAAGCGTTCAGTGAGAATGATGTGGAAAACTCCATAATGTGCAACTACAAGTACATCCGACGTTGAGTATTGTATATGAACACAGCCCAGAGAAATTAGTGTATTCCCATAGGATATGCTCGAAAGTCTGATCAGGATTACCACAAAGCTGACGTGAGGATGAATCAGATAAGTGAAAATGAAAAAGATAACTTTTGAAACTGCCGTGTCCAGTTAGGAATTGTGTGATCAAATAATCAGGAATAATCCACAAAGAAGAAATTAGAGTCCTCACATCGGGAAGAAATAAAAATATCCCTCTGCCCAACCTGTTCAACTTGGATACAACCTGTTTAAACACGCATTAACAAAGATTTCACGAATTTATACATATGTAAATGTTATAGGCATGTCGGATTAGACAGGGGCCAACTGTATAATAATTGGTTTTAGATGGAATACAGATGTGATGTTACCATTGATTGGCAGTAAATTATTAATCTTTATTTTATTGAAATAAGTGGAGTTTTATTTGAGAATTTTACTAAATGAACAGCTGATGAATTTTGTATTAGTGGATTGAATCTATATTGTAGAACGATATTAGCAAATCAAAGTGGAATTCATACATACATTCATAATATTAGTCATTTATAGTGAGATTAGTAAATATTGATTAAGATAACAATACTGGTTATCCTTGTGATATCAAATGTAATATACTGTACAATTATATACCTAGTGACAGAAATCAGAGATATGTCACTCACATGACAGAAGTCACATAACCCACATGTTTTCAGTCTGGATTTGTAAGACGATAAACAGCGTAAGTCTCCAGAATGTGGTAACTTGTTATTGGGTGTGTGTAAAATTAATATTTGACATTTTACCCATTAGTAGTATGAGAAGCAATACAAAACAAAATAAAATTATATCTCAACAGAGATGAAAAATAATAAATTTTTAGTTGAAAAGTTATGGGAAACTTTATAAAATTTAACAATTTTTATTAGCACTTCACTGTTTGAAAATAACCATTAAACACTGATTTGTTTGACATAATTCCAACTGGCTTGTATGTCTTTTTATTGTAACTAAAACGGTGTAGTTTTCGTCTTGAAGGGAGGGGGGGAGTTTACACATACACCAAGCAAGCAAAAAGACCCAAAATTTTTGATACATTTCCTGATTAGTTTTTTTGAGTCTGACCCGTGAACATAATCTGAAAATTTGTAAATGGCTCTTAAAATGTAACACAGTGGCTTGGAAAAAAAAACAGATTTTCTTCCAATATCCATAGCATTATTTACAATATAAAATAGTGGGACAGTTGGTAAATCGTTTGGCTTCTGTGCAGGTGTCCTGAGTTCAATCCCCAGCAAAAGGAGTGATTAATTCAAATTCATTTCTCACGCAAATATTTCTTCACTGATTTTTTAATTATCTCAATAGAGACGTAGTTGGAATATTTATTGTAGGAGAACCGGGACCCTCATTGGTGAACGTTGCGCAAGCGCATAAAGTGATCACGTAAACCAGCCGATGACAGGTCGTAAGCCCTGTAGGTGCCTTGATTTCCCGGTTCTCCTACAATAAATATTCCAACTACGTCTCTATTGAGATAATTAAAAAATCTGTTAAAAAATATCTTTGACTCCCGACAGGGAAAAAAATCCAATGTTTGCGCATATGCAATAATAAAAATATTCGATTTCTTCACTGGTTATTAATTAAAGTTCACTTGTATACATTATGAATACTGTAAGGTTGCAGATAAACAATGACTTATATCGTGCCATTATTTATACATACATACATACATATCACGCAATATCCCTTACGGGGTAAGCAGAGAGAACCGAGCGCCATACTCCTCTATTTTTACATACATTCTTAGCTTCCTTTACATCCATGCATCGTCTCATACATGCTCGTCGATTATTCAAGCTTCTTATATTTCCTTCTTTCAAAATATCATTCACATGGTCATGCCATCCCTTTATGGGGCGGCCCCTGCTATTCACTCCATCTCTTACACCCATGTAAATTTTTTGGTCAGTCGTTCATCATTCATTCTTTCAATATGTCCAAACCACCTCAAGGAATTCATTTTATTTATAATACTATTCTTCATCTTGCATTCCCTCCTTATGTCCTCATTTTTTCTGTAACATTCTGCTTTCTGTAAAATTCATATTAACTGTAACAGCTTGTATTCCTTAATGAATAAATAAATAAGTTATTTGCTAAAAACCATAATATGCATGTTAGATGTTATACACAAAATATGTATGTAAATTTTTGGTTATTGTGTCAAAATGCATTTATCGCATTGATTCCGTTTCAATTTTGTGATATTTTACAAACTTATAATTAATAATCCAACTCTCGATTTGTTCATGAGAATTCAATTCTCTTAATGAATCGACATTATAAAGCCAAGATGCATGTACGAAGGAAAATATTGTATGGTGTAGTGGACTTTTTGCATGCTAATAACACCAACTAGAGGCCTCGCAGCATATATGTTCCCATACATGGATTTACTCAGAATTCGGAGTAGAACATTTCATGTGAGTTTTATGTGAGTTTTGTGTGTGTGTGTGTGTCTGTGTGTGTGTCCGTCCCCCCCTTATAACTTTTGACCCGCTCAATTTACAGAGCCCAAATTTTCAGAATATATAAACAGTTATAGGCCTACAAAACTTTTATACTCAGAAGTGTAAATTTTTGTTTCAATCAGGGGTTATCAACTTTTGAAATTTTGGTTAATTTTTCCATATATCTCAGAAACCATAAAAGCTAGAACGCTGAAAATTGGTATAAACATAGACAAATACAAAATCTCAAATTAGTTTTTTTTTAAATTCCAGGGTTTCTCAAACGTTTTTTATTAAGAAAAAAAAAATTTTTATGATAAATTTATGAGTTTAACTGCCTATATTTCCATTTTTTTTTAAACATCGAAAAAAGCCGAAACACCCCAACTAGATTATTTAATTTTATATAAAAAATATAAACATTGTATTAGCACATCTCAATTTTTTTAACAATTTTTATAAAAATTGAATTTAGTGACGACATTGCTTCATACAATTTGTATGGCAATAGCTACACACAATAATCTAAGAAGACTTAATAGTTTGATACTAATCTCCAAACACACATACATACCATCATGCTGTTTTCATATTCTGGGTAGGATCAAAGGACTGACCTCCATACTATCCTATCTTGACATACATACCTAGGTACATGTGTTGTATAGAAAACCAAATATCTTAAAATATTAAATAATTTGTATTTATGGGTTTATAGTTTGGTACTTATTCTTCAACTGTACATACTATCACTATCGACAGTTGGATCTCATGTGTTACATGCAACTAGTAATTGATAAATCTGAGTTTCCAGAAAGAAAGAAATAAATATAAGCTAGTTTTAGAGAATATTGACTAAAAAAATTTTTGTACTGCTCCTCGGGTACCTAAAAGGTACATTATCTGTATCTTTACCAACCAATTTTAGTATACTAGTTGCATGTAACACATGAGATCCAACTGTCGATAGCGATAGTATGTATAGTTGAAGAATATGTACCAAACTATAAACCCATAGATACAAATTATTGAATATTTTCAGATATTTTGTTTTCTATACAACATATGTAGGTATGTATGTCAAGATAGGATAGTATGGAAGAAGATCCTTTTTCCTACCCAGAATATGCAAATTGCATGATGGTATGTATGTATGTTTGGAGATGAAGTAACAAACTATTAAGTCTTCTTACATATTGTGTATAGGCGACTGCCATACAAAATGTATGAAGCGATGTCGTCACTAAATTCAATTTTTAAAAAAATTGTTAAAAAAAAATTGAGATCTTCTACTACAATGTTAATATTTTTTATAGAAAATTAAATTATCTAGTTGGGGTGTTTCGGCTTTTTTCGATAATTGTAAAAGTTTTGGAAATATAGGCAGTTAAACTCATAAATTTATCATAAAAAAAATATTTTTCTTAATAAAAAATGTTTGAGAAACTTTGGAATTTTTTTGAAAAAACTAATTTGAGATTTTGTATTTGTCTATGTTTGTACCAATTTTCAGCGTTCTACCGTTTATGGTTTCTGAGATATATGGAAAAATAAAATAAAAATTCAAAAGTTGATAACCCCTGACTGAAACAAAAATTCAAAATTCCGAGTATAAAAGTTTTGTAGGCCTGTAACTGTTTATATATTCTGAAATTTTAGGCTCTGTAAATTGAGCGGATCAAAAGTTATAAGGGGGGGACGGACACACAGACACACACACAGACACACACACAGACACACAGACACACACACAGACACACACACACACAGACACACGAAATGTTCTACTCCGAATTCTGAGTAAATCCGTGTATGGAACATATATGCTGCGAAGCCTCTAAGTTGGTGTTTTTTGACTTCAAAGTTGGAAAATCCATGAAAAAAGTAGACCTCTCCATACAATTCTCGCGTATTCTGGCTTGATACATTGTCGATATGTTAAGAGAACAAAGTTCTCCTGAACAAATCGACAGTTGGATTATGTACTATCCAAGGATGTACAAGTTCTATATCAAATAATAATTTAACATGCACCCAATAACAAGTTGTTACATTCTGTAAACTTATGCATCTTACTAATAATGTGTTGTAAAAGTTACACAACCGTTTAACACGTGTGTAGGCAAAAACACATGTTACCAATATACGCTGTGTAGACAAATTTCATCTATCACAAATCAAATTTTATTTTATATGAGTGTTTATATTGTTATATCTTGGAATAATATGACGAAACCTCTACAAATTATTATATTCTCAATAGTTGTGCATTTTAGGAACAAAAAGTTATCAAAAAATTTGCTCTTTTATAATATCTACAATGGTGTTGGCTTGGGTATTCGTATGATAAAATTATTTGTTATATTATCCATATTCCTCTTTTGAAATATGAAAATATTAACTATGACAAACGTCAAAATTATAATGGCAGATGGTGGCTGGTGACTCTGCGCATACGCAAGTGCGAAATTACAACGTTGTCGGAATATTTTTTGTTATACGCTTGTTGTTACCCAGTCGTTATACAACGTTTATTAGTAAGATTTTCAAATAATCGCTGCACAAGCTTTACACGGTGTGTAACTAAAACACTGGTCAACGGGTGTGCAGTAGATTTTTATTAGTAAGACTGTTAATATTTATCATTCCTTGCAACAAATATTTTGTGAATAATATTTGTCATTTTCGGCCAATATACAAACGTAATACATTATTATTAGCTTCAAATGGCATGTCATCAGATACATAATATTCTCTCAATACAGTGACTGTGGACAAATCAATATTATAAGGTGTATATCTATTAATATTGTGATGACCTTGTCTCTAGTTAGTGGTCATTACAGTACAGTGAACATGAACATATTATGTACCTACATAGTGTATGTATGTAGGTATATAATATTAGTTTGCCCCTATGATCCTCCCATAATGGATGCATCCCACAACACACAATTGATTTGCTAAACTAACCATCAATTATATCATATTGACTAGTTAAATCACACCACATAATCATTCAACAAGTTTAACATCAAATAAATGTGTAATTGTCTGTCTTAAAACAGGAATTGTTCCACAAAGATAAATTAGTGAAACACCTCACACATTATTAGGAAATTTTATGATATATTTTACTTTCTGGTACATTTCAAACAATTTTATTTTTACTGCACCTGCGACAATTTCCAATAGCCAGTCTTTAATTGTGATAGTATGTCATTGAAATTCTAACAGGTTCAACTATGTATGAATTTAGCTAAGACTCAAACCATTGAGCCGCTATATCTAAATATTTTGACTACTTTCTCACATGTTTTCCTACACCATGTCAGTCATATTGAAGCTTGCAATATATTCAAAATATTTGTTTGGTTATCTATACATATATACACATAGAATGGTAAGCAAAGATTTTTGAACTCTTTTAAATTAGTAATCTAATTCTACGAAATAAAATAGACACTCTGGAATTAGATCTACTTTTGTTTTGCATACTTGTTCTCTTCTAAAATATTCAAGTATTATTTGTTGTTCATAATGGTGAAATCACCATTATGAACAACATGCATCATCAAGTATGAGTCATAATTATTGTAATTAAAAAACAATAAGTCATTTTGTGAAAAAGTAAAATACACAATAAACCAACTGCATATATATTTAACATATTACATATTATTTATCAACAACATAGGTACATAACTTTCAATCATAAATATATATTTTTTAAATGTCCCGAACAATAACTAATTTTCCAACCACTGATAAAAATATTAATCTTAGTATCTAGAGTAAAATGAAAGTGGGCTGCTATATATTTAATATAATATACGCTATTAAAACATAAATTCCGTTTGGCTCGCCTATTCTTGGTGGTACTCTGGTCGCCTGTGCTCGTGGGCATCCGGTGAAACCACCATTGCCTTCCTCTTTTGTATATTTCCTGCACTCTGTATAAGGAAATGCTTCAATCATTGATTTTTTACTTTGACTCTGCATACTGTTCATCTCCACCACACATTGGAGTGGCAAAATCAGAGTTCCGGACTCGTTAAGTAAGTATCTTTGAATATCCAAACTTATAGATAAATCACTCAAAGGATTAAATTTTCACAAAAAACACCTCAAATTTGACTCCATATGTTTTCGATATATGCACACTGGTAGAATATATGTAGCTGATAATAATAATAAATACTTCCTTGCACCCTGCGCAAGTGCCGGACTTATTGCCATATTTTATTTTAAGTATTGCTTCTCGGGCTACTAAAAAGTACTATGTCAAATATTAATTTGATAAGCACCCAATAACAAGTTGCCACATTCTGGAGACTTGCGAAATTAACCGTCTCACAATTTATGGCAATTTCTAACCAGTGTTTCCAACCCGGAGAAGCAATATTTGCGTGAGAAATGAATTTCTCCTTTACTGGGGATCGATCCCAGGACACCAGCACAGAAGTCAATAATTTTACCAACTTTGCCATGTTGGTCGGCTGTATCAACTATATTATTTAAGGTTTCTTAGAATGTAAATCCTTAGTAGTGAGGTTTTGCGAAAATATCATTATATAAACTGTCTCTCAGAATAATAATGTGAATAATTGACATAAATTTAAATTAGAATCAGAGAGGCCTGGAGGAGCTCTGTACGATGTACATCTGTTATGAGGAATATGACGCAGAGATAGATATTAGAAGAGTGATTTTAGTGTTAATAATGAAGGAGTCACAGTAAGTACGTTGTAAAAATATATAATTTGTATCCTTAATCATTTGTACAATGTTTATTCTAGTTTCATGCATTCTTTTCCATGACATACGCAAGTTTGTACTGTAGGTGAAACAAATAGCTGGAGAATTTATTTGAATATGGGTCAACGGCGTTGCTGTAGTCCAACTGACTCATCTGTATACAATGACTAAGAATATAGTTAGAATTACATTATAGGCAGATGACGTTAAGAAGAGATGTGTGCAGTGCACCATGACAAGGAATAGTCAAGTTCTAACCATCGTATCTTTGTACTATAACAATAGAAATGGCAAACTAGTTTTATCAAACAACAATATCAAATCACACAATAGTGACATAGGTTTAAATTTCACTAGGCTCTATTAACAATAATAGGTCATAAATTTATTAAACAATACCGAATCAATTATACCCTTTTTTAAGTACAATAAATTAATCAAATGCAGCAAATAAATTATTAATATACATCGGTAATCTTCTTATTATATTCATGCTGCGACCATCTAAAACTACTGCTGTCAAATGACAAACATAACATCAAGCCATATCCCTGATTGATATCCTCTTCAACCCCCATACATATTATTCTCCCATCTCAATATGTCATTCTTCATTGCTTGACCAGCCCTATATACATCGGAGCGGAGCCATGTGTCAATGCCGGAAACGGCCAAGACACAGAAGCGAAAATGAAAGAAACAAAAATGTTAACAATGTGCGGTAAGATACATCTCAGTTATCTCATTCCATGGTAAAATTTCCCAAATAATTGAATTTTACAAATACATATTGAGAAGTCTGTATTTATAAGACAACATAAGTAAAGAAGTAGATGTACATACGGTGTAGATTCAGATAGTCTGCTTTATGTATTATTGATTTTATTATGATTCAATATGAGTAAACATGCAACGGACTTTACTACGTCAAGTGGCGTGTTATACTCAAGTATATTTCTAACTTTAAAACAAATCAGTTTTAAAAATCTAATTCATATAATATTCTTGAGAGACCCAATTTTTATTTTTTTTAAATTTATTGTTTATAGTAAAAATGCTCAATAACAAAATATTGCTACTTATTTCAATATTTTTCCATGGATAAACAATGTATTTTAATTACTTAAGAATGTCATATCTAGATCAGATGGAAGTCTTCCGTGCGTCCTTTCGGGACTCATACAATTCAGAATAACGAAACAGCATCAAGAGAGAAACCTTCAAAATTCATTGCTGATCCTGAGAAGTTTGGAGGACATCAGAAAATAAGCATTTTGAATGAAAATATTTATAAAGTAAAAACAAAGTATGGAAATAAAAAAATTTAATGCAAAATGGACAATGAAATATTATTACTAAGTGGAAATGTTTGTTCAATTGAAGCGACTTGCAATTGAATTCATAAAATAGTTTCTAAATTCACTGAAATAATTTCAATGCCCCTGATTTATTTTCAATAACACTTGCTGCAATTGCTGATCCTGTGAGTGAACCCAATATAAGTGACATATGATTGACTTTGTATTTCTCAAAATACTTGTTATGGCCACCCACTCTCAATACATTCCTTACAATAACAATATTTATAACACAAACAAATTACGCTATTCACTCTAGGTATAAAAAGGAAAAAAAAAACAATCTAAAAGAACATTGAAAAAAGTAAAAACAAGTTATCCCACACAAATATGACACAACACTAACAATCAATATTTTTTTTTTGTAAAAATTTATTAATGAACGTTAGTTAGTCTTTAACAGATCTAGTCTAATAACTCTCTTAAAATAATATCCCTTACAGAGGTTGTGTTACAATAAGAGTAAATATAGTATGGATTAAACAGCAACAGCTTCCATAACTGAGCTACAAACGCACAATTTTCAAACATAACAACAAAACTTATCCAGAATTTGCTTCAGGCTTTGTGGCCCAATTAGTTACATATCTGACTGCTGACCAGATATGTAACTAAGATATATGGGCCCAGGTTTCATTACCAGTGAAGACACAGTTTTCAATTATTGTGTTGTCAATATAGACCTGTGAGACGATAAATATTGTAAATCTTCAAAATGCCATTGGGTGAATGTTATATTAATATTTGGAATAGAATATATTATTTCTTAAAACCAAGAAGTAATACAAAATAAAACAAATAAATTGTATAATATTTCAAACTATCTAAATATTCTTCATTTGTTGGCCTGTGGCTCAATTGGTTAGGTATCTGACTGCTGATCAAAGGTCCGATTCCTAGTGGAGAGAGTTTTGAATTATGTTTTCAGTCTGGATCTATGAGACAATTAATATTGTAAGTCTTCAGAATGGGTCAACTTGTTATTGGGTGTGTGTTAAATTAGTATTTGACATAGTACCTGTTAGTTGCCTGAGAAGTAAAATAAAATAAATAATGAAATAATAAATGAACGAAAGTTTTTTCCGCATTGTACACATTTCTAGGTTAGTTTTTATTAGAATTTGAATGAGTCATACAAAGGAATTGCTTATAAGATGTATTTAATCAAATTTCCTGTTCACTATTGTAATACCAATCTAGAGTCCATTTCGGACATACTCACTGGGACTCAAAAATTATATTTATACCTACTAAACGACTCGACACTAAAATGACATTTCTAGTTTGTTTTGAATTGTTGAAACCAGTAGTAGGGATAGTATGGAAAACTAATTTATTTCTTTATGGATATGTTTACAAGCTTTAAAAATGTTTGTAATGGAAAATAATAATTTTCAAAAATGTACACAGCTTTCAAACATTATTATATTGACCCCCTGAAATTGATTAATGTTTATTTTTACAATGTCATGTCAAATTGAAAATGTAAATATAGAAATTCATCATAGAATTATTATTTAACTGAATTGTAGTTAAGGTCATAAATCAAAATACAACAGCACATTGGATGATATTGAAATAATTAAGGAATATGAAGACAAATTATAAAAATTCACATAATTTTAAAAATATCAATAATAAAAATTGTGAGAGTTAAAAGCAGTCAATATTGAAGTATAATCACGTATATATAATCACGTACGAAATCCAATTTACAATAGAAATCCTTTCTTCACACTGAAACTATTTTATTTCGAATATCATTAAACAGAAGTGGAAATAAAAAACATAAAAACAAATATAATGAGGGTGTGGTGAGTGAGATTATATTTAAATAATATGAACATTCAACGGAAATATTATAATTTGTCGATCAGAGAAACCAGAAACCTCGCTCGGCTGTCAAACAGCCAAACCCTGCAATACATAATGCTTGGCAGGAAATAGCGACAAGACAGGGTGACAATCAATCTACTTGGAAATTGATGATTCACACGCGATTCGACAGGTTAGAAAAGATACACAAACCAAATAATATATTAATCGAAAAACCACACTGAGAACTTATGTCAGCAGTAGTTAAAATACGAAAAAATAGATTACCTTGTCGCATAATAATTTAACTTGAGTTTCTGTCAGTTGCTTGCATTCATTTAACTGCTCAATCCATTGCTCCAATTCCTTCAGGGAAGCCTTTTCCTCCATATTATGTGCCTAAATAATTAACGTACGAGACGTTAATTGTGAAAAAAGGGTTTATATTGCTTCACTATAAAAAACCATGCGAAATAAACGAAATACACTACCCGCGACAAGTTTTAGCCCTAGCAATTACAAAATGGCGCAAATCTTCTGTGACGTCATGGAAGCTGATCGGAGCGTAATCTCGTGTTTATTATTGTAAACTTTCTATGGTTTTTGATTTAATTTTGAAATTAATAATTGCATATAAAACCTAAACTAAATTATCATTAAATGATTTTTAATATTTATTGACTAAAATAACTTAGTTATTTGAACCAACATTGTAAAAGTTATATTTAAAAAAACAAAACAAAACGAGATTTACAAATTTTTCAGTTTTTAAAATAAAATATTGCCATAAGCAATATGACAATAATAATTATATTTTTTTGGTAAAGTACTTTTTTGGTATTTGAATTTTTATTTAAGATGAGATTTACTTCATTTAATATGTTATCGCATATAACAAAGAAGAGCGTTGATAAAAGTGTTTACATGCCGGCTAGTCAATACAATAATTAAATATGGTGGAGACGAAAGAACGTGTTGAGCGTATAAAATAAAACAATGCTTAAATTGACAGAAATACACGCGTAATAGTAATTATCGGTTAATAAAAATTGCTGTAAAATTAAAAAGAAAATAAATTAGAAAACCAGTGATGACGGCCGCTGAAAAGAATTATTAAATACAGGAAATACACGTGGAACAGAGAATAATAGTGCTGAAAAGAATAATCAAATACATGAAATGCACGTGTAATATTGATGACAATCTTGCTAAAATAAATTACGTAACGAAACGTTCAGAGCAAAGAAAACAAATAATAATAAATCAAAAGGATCTTACCAACCGCTGCTCTCGTTCCGGGTCTATAGATGAAACACTTACACTACATAATATCACTTTTTATTAATTGAAAATAACTTAAAACTATCTTAAATTCACCCCTCGTTGGTTATATGGACCTGAAACACACTTATTCACTATTATACGATTATTTAAGTTATGTTTATTCTTAAAAGTTATGTTTAATAGTAACTTAAACTATCTTAAATTCACCCCTCGTTGGTTATGTATGGACCTGAAACACACTTATGCACTACCATGCAAATATGAAATTTAATGCTGGGTATCAAGCAGACGCCTCGCAGAGATAAGATTTTCTCTTTCAACATTCGCGGTCTACGTTTGTTTTAAAAAAAAATATATAAGTTATCTTTCGTACGCGTGAGTTAAAATTCGTCTATCCCGACCAAGCGTCCACTCAAATACTGATTCAAACCAGCTATCGCGTCCACCGCTGGAGACAGGGGGGGGGGGAGCTACCCCACCGCGCGGTGGGGCGCGTTCTACCATCTACCAATAGGAAGCCTCCATTTCACCTGCCAAGTTAGAAAGTATAAAGTTCCAGGAATATGCATTGAATATAAAATTATTAGAAATGACATATTTACAAAATATAAGCATTGTTTAAACACATTAAGGACCCAAAGACCCGTTAATCTGATAAAACCATTATAAGAGAAAGTTTTCCAAGAATCAAGGTATTTTGTTGAAACAAAATAATAGATGTCTGGCTTCTATGCTACCATAACCCATGGTAATATTTTGATCATAATACCTATGTATATATCAATCGGCCCTCTTTTTTGATCAAGATATACCATGTGAAGACCAAAGAAACCAAACATCATGTAAGTAGACAAAACTATTATGCCGGAGCTGAACGAATCTCATCGGCATGAACTTTAACAGGCTTCCCGCGACGTTCTACCCAGTAAACGTGTCCTCTTCCGATGGGCAATAAGATCCGATGCGGACCACTCCATTTAGGAGCAAATCCAGCGTGAAAACCGGTATTCATATCAGACTGAGGGTGTTCTCTAATTAATACAGCCTGCCCTATATCGTATTTCGAAACCGTATCATTATCAGGTGCGTAACGTTGTCGATATTCCTCCTGAGACGCTCGTATTTCGTTATCTAACTGGGTACGCTCACGTGCTCCCGCTGTTGGGATGATATCTCCATCGGGAGAATGAATCATCCATTCACCTGGACGGGGAATGTCGTAACCTAATAATGCCGTGCTAGGAGATACGCCTGTTGACTCATTACGACGACCACGTAACGCATATAAAATAGTCGGTAAATGTTCATCCCAACGATTATGAGGTTGACCTTGTAAATAAATACGCAACGCTTTCTTTATTTCTTGGTTTCTACGTTCCGTAATATTCGCTCGTGGATGGTACACTGCCGTTGTCCAGTGCAAACATTGCCATCTATCTAGTGCGCTGGTCCACAAACGATTCTTAAAATTAGTGGCATTATCCGACAAGATCGCTTTTGGATATCCGTAACGAGAGAATACGTCATCTTCTAATATTTTAATTTTAATCGGAGCTCTACTCGATCGTACCGCAAACGCTTCCACCCATCGTGTATATAAATCCGTAACTACTACAATAAAACGCTTGCCGTGTGTGGATATAGGATAGGGTCCCATCAAATCGACTGCGCATACGTCAAATGGTTTATGTACGTGAGTATTACCTAATGGGGCCGCAGGACGAGTCGGTACGGCTCTCGATAGAGCACACGTCATACACGCTCTCACATATTGCTCAACGTCAGTACGCATGTTCGGCCAAAAGAAATGGCGTGCCGCAGCCCGAGTCGTTTCTTTAGCTCCGGGATGACCTGCCACACGATTATCATGATACGTAGATATAACCTTCAAAACCATCGATCGGGGTACAAATAAACGCATATCATCATCCGCAAATTTTCTCCAAAGATAATCACCTAATAACGCATAATCACGTAAATATTGTTGTTCGTGACGTGCCGTCGATGTATTTGGTCGAGATAATAAGATACGCAACCTATTTATACGTCGTTGTACGTCGGTATCTCTTTTCTGTCGTAACCGTATTTCTTCCGCAAGACTTACATCTACTACCTCAACATCGTCGGATGACTCAACCGCGTCCGGCCTGTCCTCCGTCAACGCATCATCTTCCGTTTGATGTACTTGTGCCGTTATCTCATTCGTTTCCGTTGATGGGTACATCATGCGACTTAAATCTTTTGTGTCTGCCTCCGTTACTATTGGGGACGATTCGGGATTTCGGGATAACGCATCAGGGAGTTCATTTTTACGACCAGGACAATGTTCAACTGTAAAATCAAATTCCTGTAAGAGGAGTGCCCATCTGATGAGCTTTGCCCTATCATTTTTCGCCGTATTCAACCATGTTAATGCTTTATTATCCGTGCGTAGCTTAAACGATCGTCCTTCTAAATACGGACGATATCTTTTAATGGCCCATACGGCCGCAAACGCTTCCTGCTCATTCGAATGCCATTTTTGTTCGGCCGGTGAAAAACGCATACTCGCATATGATATAACATCCCGTTCTCCGTCAGAGCGTGGATGATATAATACGGCCGCAATACCTAACTTACTCGCGTCTGTTTGTAAAATAAATTCGCGATTAAAATCGGGTCGTGACAATTTTAACGGTTGTGACATAGCCAACTTAATATTACGTATAGCGGTATCGGCTTGGCTATTCCACCGATACGGCCGATTAACCTTTAATAAATCGGTTAAAGGAGCAGCAATCTCAGAGAATCGCGGTACATATTCTCTTAACCAATTACACAGTCCTAAGAAGCCACGTAGTTCTTTACGAGTTCGCGGAGCTGGTGCAGAGAAAATCTCCTTGCAATGAGACATTTGGGGATAATTTCCTTCTGCAGTAACAACATGTCCCAAATACTCTATTTCTGACGTGGCTAATTTACATTTATCAGGCGAACATTTCAACCCGAACTGATCTAACCTTTCAAAAACCAGTCTTAAGTGATGAAGATGACTCTCCCAGTCAGAAGAATAGATTACAATATCGTCTATATATACAATGCAAAATTCTCTTAAATAACCGGCAAGAACCTGCTGACACATCGCTTTCTGAAAGCAGCTCGGGGCTCCCTTAAGTCCGAAGGGCATAACCTTAAATTGATATAACGCACCGTCAGGAGTAGAAAATGCCGTATATGGTTTAGAAGCAGGATCGAGAGGCACTTGCCAATACCCCTTTGTTAAATCTAACGTGGAAAATATCTTTGCGTTTCCGAGATCCTTTAATGTTTCGTGGATGACCGGTAAAGTGGAGACCTCGCCCTCAGTGACGTCATTTAACCGACGGAAGTCTACACAGATACGATAATCATTATCTCCCTTTTTCGGAGCCATCACGATAGGAAAACAATACGGAGATCTACTCGCTTCTATTACGTCATCAGTTAACATTTCTTCGATTTGTTTATGTAAATTACGTTTCTTAGCGTCTGATAAACGGTACGGTGGGATACGAATGGGTGTCTCATCTTTCAGCCGGATAACGTGCGGCTGCAAGCGAGCAGGGCCTGCATATGGGGTAAATAAAGCATTAAATTCTCGCAATATTTTATGTTATTCATTTTTTTTCGCATTAGATAAGTCGTTCGTAATATTTGGTAATTGTACGTTAGTTAAATTTGGTTGACGCTTCGTCGAATGAAAATATGCCGTAATTCTTTCCTTCTTACCGAAATACAATGCTCCACGAATAAAATCAATCACGCCGTGTTCCGCTATTAACCAATCTATACCTAATATTACGTCATCTCGTAGGCCGTCTACTACTAAAAATTCATTTTTCATCTTAACATCTGCTATCGAGCAGTCTATTTCCGCTTTCGCTACTACCGTCATTTTGGCCGAAGCATGTGCAAGATTTAAACTCTTTACATCACAAAATTTTCTTCTACACTTGTGTACTAAATCTGCACGAATTAAACTGTGAGAGGCGGCAGAGTCTACTAACGCTACATAGAGACGATCATCGATCGTCACGCTTATCCGTGGGAGGCTAACTTTACCGATCGCACATACACCGTCTACTTTATGTTCTAGTTCGCAAATTCCGTCACTGTACTCCTCTTCGTACCTACTCATCACTTTCGCCATCTCATTACTACCCAGCGCAACTACTGCAGTACCAAACTTGTGATCCGGCGCGACAACCGGTTTCCTCTCTTCGAACTCCTCTGACGCAACTACCAGCTTCTCATCATCCGACGTACCTGACGCAACTATCAACTCCCTATCGTTCAACATATCTACCAACTTTACCTCCGACGCGAATTTCGAACTATCTCGTATGTAACCTGCCTTCTCATTATTATCCTCCACGGTTTCAATACTATCCTCATCATCTTCTCTATGCACATCAGCCTCTACCACCATCTCAGTAAAACCTACAGAGTTTTGATCGCTTTTTTCTACCATTACTTCATCAACAGATTCAATATTTTCATTATTAGCCTCCACGGTCTCAATGCTATCCTCGTCATCATCCTCTCTATGCACGTCAGCCTCTACCAACATCACAGTAAAACCTACAGATTTTTGATCGTCTTTTTCTAAAACTACTTCATCAACAGACTCAATCATATTAATAGCCTCCCGTGAGGTAGAAAAATTTTCTATAACATTCTCATTATCAGTACAGGGCGCCAGTTCCACGTTTGTTAACCTGGTGGAACGCAGGTTTAATTTCTTCGGGAGCCCGCGACAGGTCGAGGTCCGTAATTTGTGTTCCTGTCGGGGCGGCGAGCGTTTCCCGATTTCGATGCGATAAACTCGTTTCTTTCCACGCAATCTTTATTAAAATGACGACCAGGGCAAAATTGACATTTTGGTAATTGCATTCTGTTTACCGGGCTATTATTGTTCGGGCGCGAATTTGCATTACGGCTGTTGTTTGGACGCATATTATAATTATCCTGCCGGTACGTTGGGGTATTATAGATAACACTGCTTTCGCGAGAATTATCATGTTGGGTATTTCTATTTTCATGACTACGTTCGGCAACTGGCTGAAATAACGTTTGTCGGGGGAAATCAATCATCATAACTTTTTCTTTAAGCGACGTGAACGTAAAATTTCCGAAAATCACTCCAACGTCTAAAATACTGCGATACGTGTCTCTCATCAGATATATTAAGTCAGCACATGTAGCATCCGACGGAGCCGTTCCAAAGAGCCGCATATGAACCGCTTCCTTCCGCTTAAGGAATGCGATTCCACCCTCATCCGCACGCTGACGGTCACCATAATAATTAGCCATAAGCGAAGACCGGGCAACGTCTATTCCGTATCTACCAATTAAAAAACCTCTGAATTCATCCCACGTCCATTTACCCTGCGCATGAGGAGACCACCAACGCTTGGCTTCTCCTCGCAACCTCTGAGATGCACGACCGACCATTGACGCAGGAGAACAAAACATGTGGCCGAAGAACGTTTCGCATGCCGTGATAAATAACACAGGGTCTTCTTCTGGAAGACCGCTGAACGTATCTTCCAGTTCGCGACGTTGTAAATATGGGAATAAATGTTCAATTCCCGGGCTATCGTTTCTTGGGGGTTCTGGAAAATCGCGGATAACATTATCATTTGTTCTTGCCCTAGTAACCCGTCTACTATCTCCTCCGCCGCCATCGTTTTCGCGCTCTACTACTCCGAAAATAAGATATTTGAATAAACGAAAAACAAGTTGAAATAACATTTTTTTTTTGTTAATACGAGAAAAAAAACAAACGAAAAGTAAATGCTCAAAACCTCAGGGTGGTTCGATAAAAACTACCGTTTTTAAAAATGGCTACACGTTGGATAGCGCCAAATTGTTATCGCATATAACAAAGAAGAGCGTTGATAAAAGTGTTTACATGCCGGCTAGTCAATACAATAATTAAATATGGTGGAGACGAAAGAACGTGTTGAGCGTATAAAATAAAACAATGCTAAAATTGACAGAAATACACGCGTAATAGTAATTATCGGTTAATAAAAATTGCTGTAAAATTAAAAAGAAAATAAATTAGAAAACCAGTGATGACGGCCGCTGAAAAGAATTATTAAATACAGGAAATACACGTGGAACAGAGAATAATAGTGCTGAAAAGAATAATCAAATACATGAAATGCACGTGTAATATTGATGACAATCTTGCTAAAATAAATTACGTAACGAAACGTTCAGAGCAAAGAAAACAAATAATAATAAATCAAAAGGATCTTACCAACCGCTGCTCTCGTTCCGGGTCTATAGATGAAACACTTACACTACATAATATCACTTTTTATTAATTGAAAATAACTTAAAACTATCTTAAATTCACCCCTCGTTGGTTATATGGACCTGAAACACACTTTTTTTTTTTTTTTTTTTTTATCTGGCTATTCACCCCGACCGGGTGTTATGTGCCAAAAAAGGTATAAATGATTTAGTTAACTGTTTTGTGTGTGAAGTTTATGAAAACTGTTTGCTTTAGATCTTAATTAGGTTATTTTTAATAAATCTGACAATCAAGATGTATGTGTTTTTGGAATTGGAAGCCAAAAGCGACCTCATATTCACTGGCATTGGCGTTTTTACAAAATTTACACTTAATGTGTTTAAACAATGCTTATATTTTGTTATTTACAAAATATAAGCATTGTTTAAACACATTAAGGACCCAAAGACCCGTTAATCTGATAAAACCATTATAAGAGAAAGTTTTCCAAGAATCAAGGTATTTTGTTGAAACAAAATAATAGATGTCTGGCTTCTATGCTACCATAACCCATAATACCTATGTATATATCAAATATGCTGATTTTGTAATAAATGATAAAAGATTGTAGAAGTTTTTTAAAACTATTATTTTATTCAAATCTGTATACCAAAAACTTAATTTTGTTAACTTTTTCGATCGACAAGACATGATGGAATTCCATTATAATATATTATTTAATATATTAGAGAAATTAGTTGTTTATACGGATAAACTTATAAGTTAGCCACATTCCATGTTCTAAGAACCCAGCACAGGCATTGCGTTTCTCCACTGCTGAATATACTGCACCAGTATGGTATAACTCATCACACGTAAAAAGGTTGGATGTGGTAATCAACGAAACAGCCAAATTAAAATCTGATTGCCTAAAACTGAACCTCACAAAAGAACTTTATCTAATCGTGTGCATTGCCCCTCATACGATCGGCGTGTTACAGCACAGCAACAGAAGTCGAACGGAGCAAACTGACTTTAAGCACCTAATATATGGTTCGCAGTCGCACCAGAGCAGATTCAATTCTTAAAGAAGCTTCCTGGAGAGGTGACTGTTACTGTGGTGTGATCATGTTGATCCCACGCAGCTACAACCAGCGGAGGATGTATCAATGGGACATAACCTGCCTTACCCAACGTGGAGAGCGCTTAGTAAGCTCAGAACGGATATATTTTTCTGTTACAATGGAGAGGAAGACACATGCGAGCGTGGCGCCAACGTTATGTCCCATGATGGGAGCAACCAAATTTCTTTCCTATGAGAGCAACTTATGGTTGTTCCGGACATGGAAAGTAAGTAAGTTATTCACATGAAACATTAAAGAAAAAATTACGTTTGTAATTATACAATCTCCTTTATAACTTTTAATTTGTCCTATATTATAATACTACCATTAAAAATATGAAATTAGACTGTTGAAATTTTTATATACCTACTTAACAAGCCTTACACCATTTTTGTATACTTAATCTTTAATCTTGCATCAACACTCGGCATCAATTTTATAATTAATTCAACACAACGTTTTATTAAAAAGCAATTGAAAAGGTATCAAATCGAACGAGATATTAAAAAAAAAAGAAAATGAACAATTAGTAGATTCTTTGTTTTAGGTATTGTAAAATGTGTCAAACCCAGTATTGTTTAAGTTGTCAAATATTTTCTAATTAAAAAAACATATTCTATGTTAAAATCGACAAAATTCATTCTAAAAAGAGACATTACAGTCAATCGGCTCCTCGAAGGAACGAACATAGTGGATCTTGCTTATGGGAATCTTTCAAGGATGGATTATTGATGGATGATGGTTAAGGTAGAACGCAATGTTTTTTATCCCGGAGATTGGCTCTAATGAATTATAAAGAAACTTGCGTAAACCTAAACAAAAAAATTCCACCAGTAAACATCTTATTATGAAAACAATTTGATCAGAACAAATTCAAGATTCCTACATATTATAAAATAAAAAATTGTTAATAAATTGATCTCTACTACAAATATTTATTGATATCATTGTGGGAAAAATCAATTTCTTTTTAAAATATATCTAAATATTGCTATAAAAAAACGAAAAGGACACCACGTTGGCGCCAAATTGTTGAAAAGTTAACACAACTATTGCCAAAATTAACAGATTTTTAATTATCTCAATAGAGACGAAGTTGGAATATTTATTGTAGGAGAACCGGGAAATCAAGGCACCTACAGGGCTTACGACCTGTCATCGGCTGGTTTACGTGATCACTTTATGCGCTTGCGCAACGTTCACCAATTATGCCTTTTTTAATGAGATCCCTATCAATTCAATTTTGAAACTTCTATATATTGTAGTGATCACGTAAACCAGCCGATGACAGGTCGTAAGCCCTGTAGGTGCCTTGATTTCCCGGTTCTCCTACAATAAATATTCCAACTTCGTCTGTATTGAGATAATTAAAAATCTGTTAAAAAATATCTTTGACTCCCGACAGGGAAAAAAATCCAATGTTTGCGCATATGCAATAATAAAAATATATTCGATTGCCAAAATTGTTTACGTTAAAACCTACTGTTTTGAAGGCCTCACGGTGAATAGCCAAATTGTTAAAATGGTATACAGACGTTCCCGAATAGTAAATAATTGCTGAAAAGTACAAATAAAACATATTAGTTCCTACTGGAAAGTAAAATACAAAAATGATCATTAAACACTATTTGGGTTTCTTTGCTATCTCAATGCATGGCAATATAGCGGTGCTGTCATTGCAATATAGGTATAGAGTATTTTTTTGCGCACTTATAATAATATCAAAATTTTCAATAATGGTGATAATCTTTTATTATTTAGCTAGCGCGCTGGATCAGTAGTTCAGTGAACGCGGGTTCGAATCTCGCCACAACTGATTTTTTTCGCCTATATCACAAGCATTTATACTTAATTTATGGAATTAAAAAATAATAAAATGTTTAAAATCATCAGATAAACGTGTTATCTAATTCATTTTGGTTATTCAAGATCACTGGTGGATGACATTTTTACTGAAAAAAAGATCAATTCAATTTAGAAAACCAAAAAAATATAAAACAGTAGGTATATTTCAAAATATTCGTAACATTGAAAATGCACCGCAACATGAAAAAAACTAGTGTGGTTAACCTTAGCCTACAGATATACACAGTACACAGTATCTGACAGTAGGCTATGGGTTAACTCAACCCTTGCATAACTATTCATTAACGAACGGTTTATCGGTGGTCCGACAGTCGGTAAAGGCCATCGGTATAATTTTACTAACATTTAACTAACGGATTGTTATAAGACGAAAAATAGAGCATGTGTATCAAATTTCGGTTTATTTGTTCTGAAATCTAATTAACGGACCACGGACGTCTATAAGACCAGCCCTTAGCAAATCGACAAACATTCATATTTTTTATTAGTATATGACCTTTATTTTGATGTTCAATCACCAAGGGTCCAGGATCATAGTTTCAACACTAAGTTAGAAGCAAACGATGTGAAATAACAATAATTGTTCCAAGAAATCTGTGAGAAATGTTAATGCTTACAACTACGCTTAGTTACATTGAATACATTATCTTATTGATTTCGTTTCTGTCACAATATTTGTGTAAATATCAGTATTTACGATTTACAAAAAAAAACAAGTATAAATATAGCCAAATATCTTGAACCAGTCTTCCGGGTGCGCAGAGCGCAAATTTGTGTCTTTTTGCTTCATTGGTATACGTGCAAATCGTCCCCCTTCTTGGTGAAATGGCTCAAGATATTTGGCGACAACTATAGTTATTTTAAAATAACAAAATTATTATTAATATTAATAATAATAATGAACACTTCCTTGCACCCTGCGCAAGTGGCGAGTTTATTACCGTATGGCAATTTCTTCCAACTAACCAGTGTTTCCAGCCCAGAGAAGAAAAAATAAATAAAAAAATAATTTAAATTTATTTGCGTGAGAAATAAATTTAAATAAATATCTCCTCTGCTGGGAATCGAACCCAGGACCCCCGCACAGAAACCGAACGGCTTACCAACTGTGTCACGGCGGTCGGCACAAAATTGTGCTTTTAAAAAGTAAAAGCAAGTACTTTTTAAAATTTGTTTTGGTAAAATATTTTTGTCATGTTGGTGCTATCGCTTATTTTTATTCGTTACGTTGTTTATTTGGGTTGCCATTTGCCTTGCCATCTTTATAATATCCGTTTCCTTTTTTTAATTTCTTTTTCACGTTCGCTTCGGTTGTGCGCGGAGGTTTTAGCTAGTCTGCGGAAAAAAGTCGAGCGAAATGTCTGAAACATTACAACTTCGAGGCCGATTGACAGGCCACAATGGCTGGGTCACACAAATTGCCACAAATCCCAAATATCCTGATATGATCTTGTCCGCTTCTCGAGGTATGTCCATACTTTTTAACATTGTGACATTTTCTTGAAATATTGAATCCGGTTAATCAACGTGTATTTAAATTTTATTATCACGTTTTCCATCTGTATTTGGTACTAAAATTGATATACTCTTCCTTTTTTGTTATATTTTTGTTTACACAATTTCTAAATGATGCAAAAAAAAAATTAACCAACGTGACAGTTGTGAGCGGTTAGCGGATATGGGACTGATGAAAAATGTTGTTTAATTTTGGCGTGTTAAGTGTTTGTTATTGTTTATTAAGTTATATTTCTTCTGCATTTCAGACAAGACATTGATTGTATGGAAACTTACAAGGAACGACGTCAACTATGGAGTTCCAAGCAAGAGGCTGTACGGTCATTCTCACTTTATCTCCGACGTGGTTCTCTCCAGCGATGGAAATTACGCACTCTCCGGTTCATGGGACAAGACTCTCCGTTTGTGGGACTTGGGAGCTTGCAAGACGACCCGCCGTTTCGAAGACCACACAAAGGTCTGAAAAATAGTATCAAAAGTTTTTCCTAGCGCCTTTTCGAGGCAGAAGAAATGTTTTAGCTCAGGTTTGAAGTGTTCACCGGTGTAGGCTTAGTCAGGTTTTGTCGCCCTTGCGGGGCAGAAGAGGACTAGTCCTCCAGATGACGCCTGTAGCTGAAAGTGCTTCCCCGTAAGTAGATTGCTGCTATCGTAACATACAGATGCTTTTACTAGATAATTGTAAGTAGTATACATGAGACATACCAAGTTGTATACTGTGATTTGTTTTGATTACTATATCAGGAATTTAGTCTCGCCAAAGATACACCATCATTTATTTGAATTTCAAAAATATCACTATTATTTAAACCACTTATGTCGATATGTTGTGTAAAAATATTGTTGCTTTAGATAAATCTTGAAAATAATAATTCATGAACAAATTTGTTTTTCTACTTGCTAAAATAAATGACATGAACTCGTTGCGATCAAATTTATATTATCTTTTTGATCTCATCTTCTTTAAACGGATTTTTCATATTGAAATGATTTGATTATATTATATTTGTTCTGCTGCCAATATTCGTCCACTCTTTTAAAAAACCATCACTTAACTTTTAACTATAATAGTTGTTAGTGGCTAATAAAATAATATAATGTTCTGTTTAGGATGTGTTGTCAGTGGCGTTCTCAGCTGACAATCGCCAGATAGTGTCTGGATCCCGCGACAAGAGTATCAAACTGTGGAACACTCTTGCCGAGTGCAAGTTCACCATCCAAGAGGAGGGGCACACGGACTGGGTGTCTTGTGTCAGGTTCTCACCCAACCACACCAACCCTATCATTGTATCTGCTGGATGGGACAGGGCTGTTAAGGTATTATATTGGTTTTTGTTTTGTCGAGTAATTTGGATGATTCTGGGTCATTAAATGGCTCTAAAAATGAACATATATCCCTCAGCAAAACTTTTAAAGAAGGCACGACATATGCATGTATGCCCACACCATCTCGTCTAAAAAGGCTAAATTTGGATGTTTAGTGATAAACTATACTTTTGTGCTAACATTGAAAGCAACTGTTTTATATTGTTAGTACAGCAGTATATCAATATCGCTACTCAATATTATTTTAAATGAATAAAAATGGAGTTGGCTGCTATTTGTTCTTCAATCAATAGAATTTTATATTTTTGTCTTGTTTAAGATCTTTAAACTGCATAATTAGTGAGCAATTTAATTATGGAACAAATAAAATCATTATTACCAATTTTTGCATTTTTATCGAGTTATTTTTTATTTAGTAGAATAATGTTTTAAATGTTAAAAATTAGTAGTAATTAAACATGTTTTTATTATTTTAAGACATGCTTTTTTTTTACAGAAATACATTTGATTCTACTATTAATAATTTTATACATTCATGTCTTGCTTTATTTTATTAGAAAATGCACAAATATTGCTGGTTAGTATATTGGGATATGCCTTAGGAGATATGAATGAGCGATAGGTTGTACATAATATTTATCCTACCATTTCGATACTATTTCGTTTTACAAAGTTATTATTAAAATTGACAAAATAGGTTTGCGATAGCTGTTGTCGCCGTAGAATAAATATGTAGTTTCAAACAATTTTCTTTAATTCTTCATAATTCATATCATTTTTGTGGCTTTTCATCCTAATTGTGTCTCTTGTAATTAAAAATGTAAATTAAACCATGTGAAAATATGTTTGTAGTCTTATCTGTCATAGAGAAAAATATCTGATTCCTTGTATTTCAAACATTATAGTTGGATGTATTATAGTTTATATTTAATTATAGGTATGGAACTTGACCAACTGCAAGTTGAAGATCAACCACTTGGGTCACACAGGTTACTTTAACACAGTTACTGTATCACCCGACGGCTCTCTGTGTGCCTCAGGAGGTAAGGACTGTAAGGCCATGCTGTGGGACCTCAACGAGGGCAAGCACCTTCACACCCTGGACCACAACGACATCATCCAGGCGTTGTGCTTCTCACCAAACAGATATTGGCTCTGTGCTGCATTTGGGCCTTCCATCAAGATTTGGGTAATTTAATACTTGCTCAATCATGTACCTTCATAGTATATTGTAAAACAGTAATAGACCTTTTAAAACCACCCTTTTTTCTAACCTGAATGTCACCATGAAAAGTACATAGAAATTTTTGTACATTCCCTAAATTAAGCTTGGGTTATAGACAAACATAATCGGGTCATGGTAAAGAATGGGGTTCGATCTCACCAGAACTGGATTACGAAGTCTTGTTTATATATTTACAAAAAAAATGTGTAAATGAAAACATAGTTTTGTTATGTACGAGGATGTATATATTATGCCATTTAATATTTTCTTAAAAATAGGAGGCTTAGAAATTTATTAATCTAAGAATTAGAACTTCATCGTAAATAGTAAGCAAGACCACAAAGGAGAAATAAATTATATCGACTCCTGAGAATGAGAAGGTTCCTTCTGTTAAAACCAAAGAGCTGAGAAAAATGGGATCAAAGTTTCCAAGACTCATATTGAACATATTACAGACGGAACCCAATTATTTTCATAAAATAGAAATTAATGTCACTTTACAGTATTTTTGTTGTTTCGTATTATCAGTTCTTTTTCACGAAAAAAAACCAATCTATGAAATATTGTTAGTTGGAACCCTCTTCTTCTTAGGTGTTGATATGTTAACATAATATTTACTAATTGATTGTTTTTCCAGGATTTGGAAAGCAAGGAGATGGTTGATGAACTGAGACCAGAGCCAACAACTCAGTCATCAAAGGCAGTTCCTATTCAGTGTCTATCATTGGCTTGGTCAACAGACGGCCAGACACTGTTTGCTGGATATAGTGACAATATCATCAGAGTATGGCAGGTGTCCGTCTCTGCACGATAGAGACAATATATATATGTATATCATTTTATATTACCAACATCAATAAATTTGTAAAACCAAACAACTTTTTTATTTTATCATTTTTCCTTTCCTCATACTTATCAAATTAATTAAAACAACAATTAACCAAGGTTTAAGGCTGCATCCATCTAATCTAATTGTGTAATTATTTATTCCAATTTTGATTTCACATTTTTATTTATGGTCTCAATGGCTTTATACTAATTCTGTATGTGAATATTAAAAAGACTAGTCTATGTACTTTCAAACTATAAATTATTGAATATTTTAAGATTTTGTTTTCTATACAAAACATGTAGGTAGGTATGTCGGGATAGTATAGAGAGGTCAGTCTGCTTCCTACCCAGAATATGAAAACAACTAGATTGTATGTTTGAAGATCAAGTATCAAACTATTGAGTCCCATAGATATTGTGTATACTGCCATAGAAACTGAATGAGACAGTCGTGAAGCTATAATACTAGAAACAATGTTGTCACTAAATTCAATTTTTATCTTAATAAAAAATGTGAAAGAAATTCTGGCACTTTTTAAAAAGAAAAACTAACTTGATTTTTCTGTATTTATACCAATTCTCAGCGTTCTAGCTTTTATGGTTTTTAAGATATATGGAAAAATAAAGCATAAATTCAAAAGTTGATAACCTTTGACAAACAAAAATTCTGAGTATAAAAGTTTTGTAGGCTTAAATTTTACTATACTTTCTGATATTTTAGGCTCTGTTAATCAAGCTGATCAAAAGTTATAAGGGGGGACACAGACACACATGTTCTACTCGGAATTCTGAGTAAATCCATGTATGGAACTCTAATGTTGGTGTTTTTTAACTTTAGTTGAAAAAACCATGAAAAATATAGACCAAATCTTGCGTTGAGACTTTGTGGATATGTTGAGAAATAAATTCTCTTGAACAAATCCAGTTGGGTGAGGTACTATAATTTGGATAATTTATAGAGCGCCGTACCTCCTCACAAATAACATTTTATTTGGCATCATAAATCTGACATTGTTATGCGAATGAAAACTGAAATATATTATATAAATCTTCATGTTAGGAAGCAATGTTTGGTTTTTGACACAATATTTTACGTCTTGATCAATAGATGTCTATAGTAACATGAAATGCTAATGGCTATAGCTTCATGTGAAATGCCATAGAACGCACAGATTATATGATAGAACGCTGTGGCTGTATATCAATACTGCAAAGCATATACCTAATCTGTGTTGCGAAGCAAAAGCTTTTTCTAAGCGAAAGGCGGTGCTGGTTTGCTCGCCATTTTTCTGTGTTTGTGGGTGTAATCCTGAAAGTGTTCGGTGTGTACTGTTTTTTGTGATTTTAGTGTTGTTTAAATCGACCGTGTGCTGAAATAGTGAATTGTTTTCAACACGAAACCAACGGAAAAATTTCAGGTGAGGCCGCAAACACTATTTTACGGTGCTGGCGCTTGTGCAATTTGCAGTTTGACAACTGGGATTTTCGTGACTTTTCAAGATTATTTTCGTTTCTTTTTTGACGCGAAACTTTATTTTTTGTGTAACGTTGATCAAATTAAGCGTAATATGTTGGTTTTTGTCAATTGTGTACCCAAACGTCAGTTTTTTTCGAGCACATTTTATAGGCGTTTACCCCATACTGTTTCATTAACGAGTCTCTTATCAAATTTGAAATGTTTCCGATCTACCTAGTTATGTGTCACAAAGCCAATATAATACTGGACATCCTGTATAAGCACTCCTTACAAGCTTTAATAATGTCGAAATATTATCACCGCCAGTAATAGCTATCCTTTAATACTTGCGTTCGATTCTAACCTCACCATATTTTAATATAATTTCCGTACTCCCGAGTTTAGTCATACCTATTGCGAGAAAGGAAGTTTAATCATCAGCTAATGTATACAATCGTTGAATACTTTTAATATCTGTTAACACCAAAACAGTAATATAATATGTATTCATAAATGAGTATAGTCAGATGATGAGCCTTGAAGTGTACTCCAAAATACTAACTTGAATATATTTTCATGTTTAGAAGTTCTTTGTATGCAATATATTTGTATTCTTAGATATTTAAGTGCAATTATTATAATAGTACTGAACCATTCATGTCAGTAATTATAATAATAGTGCAGTTTCATAATTCAGGATTGTTTTAAATGTATTATAGGTCATCTTGCTTTGTGTACATCTTAATTACTTAATTTTATAAGACAAGTCACATCAAAGTATAGTAAGTAAACAGCATTGTTTAAGGAGTTTATATTCTGTTATTTAAACAATAAATTAGTGTTAATAATGATGTCACATTGATTCTACAATACTTTTATTTACTGTATATGTCGACAATAATAATCTGGTGTTGATATTATGGAATACAATAAATGGGCATCACATTTGAAAGAATGAAGACGCATATTATTGAGTTATTTTCTCTGATGCAGATCTTAAATGAACGGTGCCAAGTTATTTAAAGCATTTCAACAACATCAAATGAACCGTTAGTAATTCAACTTGGATATATAAGACATAGATGGGTTGGTGGCAGAAGGGCATTGCACTGGAATAGTAATCCAGCGATAGAGTTTGAATCCCACCCTAGATGCCTTGACTGATATTGTTTGCCTATAGAATAAGGATTTATGCTTCATTTAGGATGATGTACTCAACACAAGAATATATTCTAAAAAAAAATATGAAACAAAACTAGTCTTCAATAGTAGAAACAAAATATTTATTTTTCCCAATATTGGTAAAATTTCAAAAGATAACTAACAGAAAAATTATTGAAAAAAAAAAATGTTTGATCTTCATAAGACTTAACAAAGATTTCATGTAAGAATTGTTACAATTTTACATGGAATCGTGTTTTATTAAAATAACGTAAAATATTGCATCATTATTTGGAAAATTTATTAAGGTGCAGTCCTTACATTATATATGATACAGATACCTAGTCAGCGCAATGAAAGTATGACAACAAAAACTACGCTGAAACACCGGAGTTTCACTCGCCTGGCCGTCAATACAGTTACAGAACACATAGTAGTACACGTAAAATCTCTTTTCTATGCAGTATACGTACACCTACCGATCTACCACCTCACACACACATGTAAATAAAACTTGTCATACATTTGAATTCGAAATTTATATTGCACGTGGCTTCTGTAACTTAATAATTCTATGGTGCAGTCAATGTAAGCAGGTCAAATGCAAACTTTGAAACAATTGTATGAGAATGTATGTCCTTGATGATTACAATTATGTGCCCCCAAATTAGTTTGTTTTTATCGTGCGTTACATAAAATACTTAATATGGTTTATTTGAATTTACAAAAAAGTATGATCAATGCGTAAAAACGTATCGGACCAGTGTTTAGATTAATAAAATACCTATTATTTTAAAGGAGTTCATATTTCTACAGCTCATGAGTTTTAAGTTAACGAAAATTAATCGGAAAATACAGGCAGGTATTATTAAAAAAAATATTACGAAAAAAGTACACATCATAATGATTCTGTCATACATCACTTTTTTGCATATCCTTCTATGTAAAAATCATTTCTGTGGCATTAATTCTACCTTCATGCTTTTGTAAATATTATTATTATTATGTGGATGTAAACAAGTAGCACTTCAAAATGTTTGTCTGTTTTATCTTTGGACAAAAATATTTGATCACATTACCGTAATCTTCTGCATTGGCCCAAGATACAACAACAGCGTAATACTAATACATATTTTGTCATCGTTATACAATGTCCTTTCTAAACCAAACTTACCTCAGTATCACAGGCGCTCATTCCAATCTGCAGAAGGTACAACACTATCTATTCCAATTCATATTACTGAATTTTTCAGCTCTTCATTTGAAGTACATTTGATTAGTCTTAGTCCTGATATTGTCTATTTCACTAAATTGTTAAAAAAAGGCTAGAGCAAAATTATCTATCTGATTCTAATTATTCTTTTGTTACAATATACAAAATGAGTGAAACTAAACTCTCCACTACATACATATTAAGTACATTTTTCGTCTTGAATGGATTTTTATGAAGTACATTCCTATTAGAATTAGATTCCTAAACAAATATTAGTTTCACTGAGGACAAAAGTTTTCATAATACACCATACACACAAAACCTTAGAGTATGCTCTCTCTATATGATACCTGTTGAGAAATTGATGTAAAAATATTGCTTAAACAAAAGACGATCATGTATGAGACGATGCATAAATGTTGATGAAATGATGGATACTAAAAAGAGTAATAAAAATACAGTTTTCTATAGAAACACATACACATACACATACAATATCAATGTCAAGTTGATAAATATTCAGTTCTAAGTTAATGTACCTCATACATATTATGGTGTCAATACGAAGTTCATCGGCCTATTAGTTTGGGCTGTACAGAGGACACCAATTAGTGTATGGCGTATGGATTACGGCATACACACAAAAACATTATGACGAAACTCAAACACACGGTCATGCCATCCCTTTCTGGGGTGGTCCCTGTTATTCACTCCATCTCTTACACCCATGTATATTTTTTTGGTCAGTCGTTCATCATTCATTCTTTCAATATGTCCAAACCACCTCAAGGAATTCACTTTCATTTTACTTATAATACTCTTCTTCATTTTGCATTCCCTCATTATGTCCTCATTTTTTATTCTATCATATATCGTTCTATTACTTACTCTTCTTAGTGATCTCATTTCCACAGCATTTATTCTACTTTCATGCATCTTTTGCCACGTCCATGTTTCACTGGCATAAATCAAAGTTGGGACTACAATTGCATTATGTACGGCAATTTTGGCTTCCTTTGAGATGCTTGGATCGGACATTACTGGTCTGATAGCTCTGTTTATTCTATTACCTGCCATAACTCTTCTTTCAATGTCTTTATCAGGTCTTCCATTCCGTTCAAACAAGTAAACAAGTACCTACCTATAAAAATATCATAAAATTTCATTATTAAAAATATTATAAATCAGTTATCAAATTTAGGCAAGTATTATATAGATAAATATCCTAGGGATCTATGTATGTATTAAATTGACCTTTTATAAACAGGTCACTGTGCACATCGCACGGTTATAGAGTAGGTACCTACATACATAATATAGAGTACTTACATAGGTAGGTACATACATAATATATTATAGAGTACATAACAGATTGAGGGTGACTCATAATTTTAGCCACTGACTCGGAAAACTCCCGACATTGAACCAATTAGGTACCACCCCACCCCCTTCTTTCTGCTATTTGCAACTGTCCTCTGCGTGGATGGGAAAGTGTGGCGAATTGTTATCTCCATATTTATTTATAACGCAAACATAATACAATCATTCATTCATACCACCCCATAATGTGGGCTAACCATAGACAGGTGTGCCGACGTGCATTACTTTATCTTTACTTATTTTATGGCTCCGGTTCTACTTTGCCCGTGTGTGCCTCGTCTAGAAAAAATATATTCTTGAAAATATTTATTTATTTGGCAACGATACATAATACAGCGTTAAGTACCTACCTATAACAACAAAATAATTTCAACATTACAGCGATAATATATCCTAAATTTAATGCTAGGTAACTATTAAAAGTTTTTTCATATATTTACTAGGTATATTAAAATTGTGTATTATTTTTATATTATCTTATTGTTAGTCCAACTAGGTGAACCTCATTTATTACTAGCTGATTTTAGTGTTAGAAGTAAGAATAATAGAAGAGCGTGTATGAGACGATGTATGGACGTGAATGAAGCGAGGAATGTATGTCAAGAGAGAGGAGTCTGGCGTTCGGTTCTCTCTGCCTACCCCAAATAGGGAAATGGCGTGATGGTATGGTATGGGGATTTTAGAGCAAAAAACAATTTATTTTTCTGTCAATAATAGAGGTCATTATTTACAATGAAACACAAAAAAAAACATGATTTTTTTTATTACATATACCAAAAATTACATTAATTTATATAAGCAACATTAACAAATAAATTGGGTTGGTTTGGACCACCTCACTAGGTCACGCCTGTTCCGAGGTGGTAGACTAAAATTTCTAGCAATATTTACAGCAGATAGAAATTGGGTTGGTTTGGATCACCTCACTAGGTCACGCCTGTTCCGAGGTGGTAGACTAAAATTTCTAGTAATATTTACAGCAGATAGAAATTGGGTTGGTTTGGATCACCTCACTAGGTCACGCCTGTTCCGAGGTGGTAGACTAAAATTTCTAGTAATATTTACAGCAGATAGAAATTGGGTTGGTTTGGATCACCTCACTAGGTCACGCCTGTTCCGAGGTGGTAGACTAAAATTTCTAGTAATATTTACAGCAGATAGAAATTGGGTTGGTTTGGATCACCTCACTAGGTCACGCCTGTTCCGAGGTGGTAGACTAAAATTTCTAGTAATATTTACAGCAGATAGAAATTGGGTTGGTTTGGATCACCTCACTAGGTCACGCCTGTTCCGAGGTGGTAGACTAAAATTTCTAGTAATATTTACAGCAGATAGAAATTGGGTTGGTTTGGATCACCTCACTAGGTCACGCCTGTTCCGAGGTGGTAGACTAAAATTTCTAGTAATATTTACAGCAGATAGAAATTGGGTTGGTTTGGACCACCTCACTAGGTCACGCCTGTTCCGAGGTGGTAGACTAAAATTTCTAGTAATATTTACAGCAGATAGTTTAAAAATGATCTTTTTTTCGTTTAATAGTGTTTGATGTATTAAAATGAAATACTGATATATAATTATTTTCACTTGATTTAATAGACTAACTAGTTTCGCTCTAGACGAGCATCTTCAGAGTAGTCAAATGATGCTCTTCTAGAGCGAAACTAGTTAGTCTATTTAATCAAGTGGAAGAAAATTATAAATCAGTATTTTATTTTAATATATTATAATGTATTGGCGATTCCATCAAGTATTGGCGATCGAACAAGTTAGCAAAAATGATTGTGTTCGTTTGACACGAAGTGTATTGAAAATCTGTTAATGTATAATTGATATTATTGTTGAATTACTACTGTATGTATATTTTTGTCTATATGATAAACGGCTTACCACCGCCGTGGCACAGTTGGTACGCCGTTTGGTTTCTATGCGGGCGTCCTGGGTTCGGATCTCAGCAGGGGAGAAATTATTTAAATTAATTTCTCACGCAGTTATTGCTTCTCTGAGCTGGAACCACTGGTTAGTTAGAAGAAATTGCAATATGGCAATAAACTCGCCACTTGCGCAGGGTGCAAAGAAGTGTTTATTTTTTTATTTTTTTAATAATTTGTGAGGTTTATATTAAAAATCGTCTGTCAACAATATGCTACAGACGTATTCTTCAATTTATTTGTTTATAAAAATGTTACATTTCGTGGAGTACAGTTTATGTAACATGATGTATTCAACCATAGACATGTACTCGTATACATGACATTGTGTGAAAGACATACTTAATACGTTTTTTTATTTATTTTTATTAAGTAATTCACCCTGATAAGAATGCTTTGTGCCAAAGACATACAATTAATATATTTATATAACTATCAGTTGTTAGCAGTCACCAGTTGGTACTTATAAATTACTTTTAACAATATTTGTCGGCCTTCGTGGCTCAGTTGGTTGGGTATCCAAGGGTCCCGGGTTCGATTCCCGGTGGAGACACAATTTTAAATTGTGTTTTCAGTCTGGAACTGTGAGACGATAAATATCGTAAGTCTCCAGAATGTGACAACTTGTTATTGGGTGCGTGTTAAATTAATATTTGACATAGTACCTACCTGTTAGTTGCCCGAGTGGCAATATTAAATTAATATTTAAAAACGCAAATGAAAAAAAATACATAATAATACACATGATAATTATTGTTTGGACCTGGGAGGTAAGTCTGGTCCAACCGGTGAAATCAAAACCATCACGATTAGGTACCCATATCATGGATATAATTATTATATGGAGTTCTATAACATCTTGAGATGTCGTAGAACTCCGTATGATAATTATATCCATGATATGGGTAATCACGAGGGTTTTGATTTCACCAGACTTACCCCCCAGATTGAAGAGAGATGGTGTGATCTTTCTATGTAAGTCTACATGCACTGTGGTATATAGTGAATGGTGCTTTGGATTATGTCCAGAACATATTAGCATGGAGGCGGGCCACACTTACAGTTATTGATTACGGCTACTATCTCAGTTATGAGGACGACGACTAGAAAGAGATTTACATATATTTTTATTTTGCAAGATAAAAGGCTTAGTAATATGTATACCAAATATCGCTTGATAACTTACACAACCTCGTACCTCAAAAAGCTGAGATTTGTATCCATAAATAAACAATTTTTCAAAGGCTTATAAAAACAAATACTACCAATGAATTACTTAGATGCATCCTTAAAGTAAAATGATAATTTCTGAGATACAAAGTTATCCGGCGATAATATGTAGTGTGGTTTTTATGTAAACTGGTAAATTGCATCAAGGATATGATTTAGAAAAGTTATCTCGCGATTGACAGATATAATTTGAGCTACTTATCATCTCTGTCCGGCACTGTCCAGAATCTGTCGCTGTTAATGTATACATATATATACACACACACACACACCAAAGTATGTACATAATATATCCCATATGTAATTGTCAATTGATGAATTGTCTGAATTGAAGCAATGCTCACAGCATCCGCCGGAACATCTACCGACTTGACAAGTTTCTCCAACACTTGGACTTGGACCCCCTAACATCATTCTTTATTAACGGAACCGGAATATCATTTTTTTATTTATTTGTTTATTTAACTTCTTGTACATAATATAAACAAATATAATGAACACTGGAGGCAATTTCTTCCAATCAACTAGATTACAGAGTGATAGAATTATATATGTACACCAACAAAAAATGATGCCTAAAAATAACAAAGAAAATATACGTAACACCAAGATAAATAATTAAAAACAAAAAAAAAAGGATTGGGAAAGAACAAGAAGAGGAAATCGAGAACAGGTGTTTAGGGATAAATATTCCTTCTTTTTAATCGAGCTCAATGGTGGATTTCTATGAAAGTTCGTTATTTATGAATATTATATATCGCCGCGCCATGTCCCTGTTGTTGGGGTTAGCAGAGAGAACCGAGTACCACACACTTCTGTCTTTGTATACCTACCTATATTCTTTGCCTCACTCACGTTCATCCTAAGAAGCACATATATGAAAACCCTCAGAAAAGTAACAGGCAGGATTCTACGTGACCGAATAAGGAATAGTGCAATAAGAGTGTTGTCAGATGGGGGAGATAAAGAAGAAGGTGTTTGAGAGATCTTCTGGAAAGAATGTACTACCAACGACGACCAGAGGGAAGAAGGACGACTGGAAGACCCTCCAAAAGATGGAAAGGCAGCTGAGAGCCCACATCACAAGAGGCAGTACAAACAGACTTTCAACAAGTATAATAAGACTCACATTAAGGGGGCATATAAAACTTAACACCCTAATTTCAAATTAAATACCTCAAATATGTTAAACTGTGTGTATCTAGAAAAAATACCATAAGTGTTTTCAACATTTCTCTAGTGAATGTTCGTCACACAATTTTAAAATTCAGCCTGAATTCGCCTAAAAAAATAAAAATATTCTTTTTTACAGCATTTTTTTTAATTACTCCATAACTATGTGTCGTAGAGAAATAAATCTTTTATAAGCTTAAAGAGTGCATAAAATCAAAGTGAATGACCTCAGATATTTTGGGCCTCTGATAATTTAAATCACGTATAATCCCCTTTTAACGCACGTGATAGTACCCTTACTAACACGTAACTTCATAGTGCATTAGGCAGTTTTAATATATTATGTTTTCAGTCACTTGATTTAGCGCTTTATGCCCTCTTAAGCCACAGAACAATTCAGATGTTAGGGTATAAATAATTGGTTTCTAAAATAGTATTTAATTAGGTACCCTACTTTCTGTCAGATCCAAAAACTAGGTACATTATATTGTTTTGTTGCCCTTCATGTTCTTAAATAGTTCTCATTCGGAAAGTAATTATATTATTGACTCAAGCTTTTACTTTTTAGAACTTCTGTGTTTTAAAAACAAAATGGCAAATTTGAAATATTAAGATAGTAGAGTCTGGCGTTCGGTTCTCTCTGCCTACCCCAAATAGGGAAACGGCGTGATGGTATGTAAATATCAAACTTTCGGTCGCTGCATATACTCATGCGATCGACTGATTTTGAGGTTCTTGTTAATTAGACACTTCATATAGAAACTAAAATCTACGATTCGTATCTACCTGTAAATGTGTTTTTTACACATTATTCTTTTTTTTCGAAATAATTGAGTTTTTCTACATTCTTAAGATCACGATGATAATATCGTCACAAAACGTCAAATACCGCCTATTTGGCACGCTTGTGTACGCTATCTTTGTCCATTTGTACAATAATTGTTTGGCCCTTATAATTAACAAGTACCATATTTGATTTTATGTATTTAATTAGCTGGATACTGCGGCTTCTCCCGCTCTATCTTCAATTTCACATTACGGTAAAATTATTTTATGCAACACTTTTGCTCATTACTATACAATATAATAAAAAAACTCGAGTATTATATTGTTTAAATGCTATCCCGTTTTATTCAAGCTTGATTCTTTAGTACTTGTAAATTTAATAATATTGTACATAATTTTTGCACAGTCAAAACTCTGCTATGTGAGATCGGGCCGGACCCCTCGTGACTTTGGCTTTGTCTAGTCCCGTTAATTCGCCATCGGTCAAGATCTGTCCTGCCATTGTGTGATGTATGTAATTAGGTGATCCTGTTGTCTGTGTGGTCATTATTCATTAAACTAATACAGTCATATAAATACTCAGTACCTAACTGCCATCTTCTATCTCAACCCGCATATGTTTTTCAATTATACTTGCGAAAATATTATGGTCGAGTACACTAGCGTCTACCCTTTTGTTGCAATTCTAATTTTTTTTTAGCTTTTTAACAATCAGTGAGTACATAAGCAGTTTGAGTTAATGAGCAGTTTGCGAACGAACAATATTTGGTTCGTTTTAATTTTGACCCAGTTTGCAAAATAGATCGAGTCAATGTGTTAAGTAAACCAATTTAATATTATATTTAAGTAATGTGGTGAGCTCATTGGATTCCACAATTCAAATTTACATGTTGCAATATTGAAATATATGTTCCAATGCGCATCTTGTTTAAATTAAACTAGATAATTTAAAATCACACATAACAATTTAAACTAGAGGTATAAGTTCTTATTTTTTTATTGGTCTAGGATCTATACGATCTAAATATTCATTATGCTATTGCTCATGTGTAATTGAACCAGATAACATTAAAATGCACATGTTTTAATCATATTAGATGCTTATGTTGTTATTGAACTTGATAATCCAAATGCAAGTATTATATGATTAAACTGTTCTGTTCTATTAAAATATGCAATCCCAATGCACATAGGTACATATTTTAATAAATGTAAATGATCCAACTTCTCGTGTTATAATCAAACTAGATTATCCCACTGCTCATGTTGTAAACAAACTAGATTATCCCACTGCTCATGTTGTAAACAAACAAATTATCCCACTGCTCATGTTGTAAACAAACTAGATTATCCAAGTGTTTATGTTGTAAACAAACTAGATTATCTAACTGCTTGTGTTGTAAACTAGATTATCCAACTGTTCATGTTGTAAACAAACTAGATTATCCAAGTGTTCATGTTGTAAACAAACTAGATTATCTAACTGCTTGTGTTGTAAACTAGATTATCCAACTGTTCATGTTGTAAACAAACTAGATTATCCAAGTGTTCATGTTGTAAACAAACTAGATTATCTAACTGCTTGTGTTGTAAACTAGATTATCCAACTGTTCATGTTGTAAACAAACTAGATTATCCAACTGTTCATGTTGTAAACAAACTAGATTATCCAAGTGTTCATGTTGTAAACAAACTAGATTATCTAACTGCTTGTGTTGTAAACTAGATTATCCAACTGTTCATGTTGTAAACAAACTAGATTATCCAAGTGTTCATGTTGTAAACAAACTAGATTATCTAACTGCTTGTGCTTTAAACTAGATTATCCAACTACTCTACTCGTGTTTAAATCAAAATAAATAATTCAAATTTACTAATTGTAATTCATATAGGTACACGATCTGAATGCTCATGTTGTAGGTATATCTTCACTACTAAATGTCATGTTGTATAACTCCACTGCGAAGTCACATAATTCCACTACTAAACGAACTACACTGGTTGAAGTATCCAGAGCGAGTTGACTACAATTTTTTTTTGACGGTGTTTAATGCTTTGAATAACCTGGTACCACAATACATTCAAGAGCTGTGTCAGAAAAAAGAGCTATCTGGGAGGCATCTCACACTCAGGTCTTCTGGATCACAGAGTAGCAAATCCCCAAAGGAGTTGGACAGAGCCAACAAAGCGGATTACTATGATCGATGTTTTAGTGTGAGTGGTCCTATCAAGTGGAATAGATTGCCTCCAGATGTCCGCAGTACACAAAGCAAGAGAACTTTCTCTAAAGACTGAAAACAGCTTTGTTTCGTAGAGTGACATAAGACAATATAAGCGCCCTTGGAATGATCCTGAATCATTTAACGGCGCTATATAAATAATGTATTATTATTATTGTTGTAATTAAACTAAATAATCAGATGAACACAATCAAGCTGGTAAACAAACAATTACTAATTTTCATTTGTGGTATTAATATTATTTTAGTTTGTCTGCGAATTATCTCAATGATTGAAGTAGGCAACTGGTTGAATATAGGTCTCCCAACAATATAATACTTGTCTATTACCAATTAGATTTACATGAGTAAAGTGTGAATATATTTATACCATACAATAACCGCTGGTTACTGACTTAACTAATACTAACTAGAGTTTACATCTGATTAACTTTACACTAATTATTTCTCACGCAAATTAATTTGAAGAGTTGGTTGGTAGTTGGACTTAATTTCAATTGACTCACTCAATCGACGGGTTAATTGACATTTAGCAATATATTTAAAACAAATAATTAATAATTTTATATTCATGTCAATAAGTATTACAAAATTTGTGTGCGATTTTTTCCGGAAACAAAACAAATATTCTTATATATTTTTGATTTTGTAATTTTTAGTCATTTTTAACCGCCTTAACCGACGGAGGAGGTTATTACTTCGACATGAACTTTTTTATGTATGTTCAGCGATTACTTTTTACCACGTTGTCCGATTTCTATGATTCTTTATCATTATAAAGGGGGTACCTTCCGATTGGTCCTATTTCAATTTGGTCAAGATATGATTATGGGATACATGAGAAATTAATCAAACTCTTCAATTTGCATTTCAGCGATGAAAACTCCTTATAACACTGTCCGATTTTAACAAATCAATTTTTAATAGGAAGGGAGTGCTTCAGAGATGATGACACATATGAATTTAATTGAGTTCTGATGATGGAACTCACGAGAAAAAAATCAAACTCTTCAATTTGCAAAGTCGTCTAAAATTAATAATAATTCTTTACCACTTTGTCCGAATTCGAAGATTCCTTTTTCATTAGAAATATTTAAGAACTAAGCCAAGATGGGAATCATGAGAAATCATGAAACTTATCAATTTGCGAAGTATAGGCGAATTGTATGAAAGGTAATATTACTGCGTACAAACATATCATGTTCCTTATGGGGTAGGCAGAGAGAACCGTATACCACATTTTTTCTATCTTGACATACATTCATTTTGAAGTCGGTTTATTATACGAAAGATTATTGCGTATTTTTGAAGTTGATAATCTGAATACATAATTATGTACCTACATACTACCTACTTATTAAGAGTAATAATGACATTTTTTCACAAAAGTATTACAAAAACTAGAACGGAGTTGCTTTAGTGGGTGGTAAAGCTGTGTCTGTTAGATTTAGTTGTACATACATACCATGTCCCTAGCGGGATAGGCAGGGATAACCGAGCGCCATACGCATCAGTTTTTGCAATCATTCATGACCTCCATGCTCGTCGATCATTCGAGCTTCTTATGTTTTCTGGGGCGGCGCCTACTACCTATTTATTTAGCGTTTGGCCGCATATTTTTTTGGTCAGTCGTTCATCGTTTATTCTTTAAATATGCCCAAACCACCTCATGGCATTCAATTTCATTTTACTAATAATATCCTTCTTTATCTTGCATTCTCTTCCTCATCCTCATTTTATAATTTATCGTATATCGTTCTATTACATACTCTTCTTTAATTATCTCATTTCATGCGTTTAGTTTTAGTTGAATAAATATACCTTGGCTCGACGAATCTTAAATGTATTCCTTACATATTTATTTACTAAATATAGCAAAATTTCTTCGGCTGGATTCAATCTATAATGCAATAAACTCAAGTCTCAAAATAATTTAATAACATTTTTATACTGGCAGAAATCATCCTAATGATTGGGTGGAATGCCATATAAGTTAATAAAAAATAATCTTTAATTTGTATATTGTACCTGAATATGTGTAGGTAGTTGAGTTCATAATCTAAGTTTTCTCTCTTTAACTTGGGGATTCTTGTTGTCGTTATCTCATACTGTACATATAAATATATTATTCTTGGGTGTTTTTGCTATATATGTTATTTCAGTGAGATAAGATTAGATAAGATTTAACGTCGTTGTAAAGAAATATGCATGGTTATCGGTAAGTTTCAATTAAACAAACGCTTAACCTACTCGCGATAGACTTCAGTCGTTAAAAAAATAATAATCAAATAACCGTTATACTATCTATTATGTATGTGAGTTATTTCAGTAAATACTAAGGACGGCATTACAATTGATGGGTTTAGATGGGTCGATGGCAGAGCGGTTAGCGCACTGGGCTAGTAATCCAGTGGTCGCGAGTTCGAATCCTGCCTCGACCGATTTCGTTCACCAAGCACAAGCATTTGTTTGCTTATTTTAGGGAACGTAGGAAGATGTATATGTACTTGTTTAACAAGGACATATTCATTTTAAATTTAAAAAAAATTGAAGAATGTAATTATCAAAATAATATTATGTTCAATAGTACCTACGTAAATTTCTATTGACATCACCATAGTATGGATTCATAAAATAACTATACATCTTGGGAACTTCTCTGTTGTCTGGTTTTTATAATCGGTAACCCAGTGATTTTTTTTTTTTAAATTAATAAATATGTGATGTTTTAATATTCTATAGTGGGCATCTAAAGTATTTAATACTCTATAGTAGGTCTCTAAAGTATTTAATACTCTCTTATAGGCCCCTAAAGTGTTTAATACTTTATAATATTTTCCCCAGTACCTTCAAAAGACATTTCATTGAAATAAAGAACATTTTATTTTTCCATCCTTATTCTATCGAGTGATTATTTTTGAAATTTGAATTTATTAAATACTTTTCTTGTAAAATTAGTTTTAATAAAACCTTTTTTATTTATTTATTCGTGTAACGATGTCTCAATCTATACAAATATTCAAGAAAAAACTACATAATATTCGTAAAATAATAATTCTTGACCGATATTCCTACTGCGTCCTTATAGTCCTCCTTCATTTTTATGATCAATTTGTTTATTATTGTATTTTCTTTATGTTCTTAGGTACTGGGTACTGTATTAAATTTATTTGAAGCTTCGCGTTGCTTGAAAGAGATTGTTTTATGGCAATAAACCCGCATTTATGCACTTTGTTATATAATAATATATTCTTCTTGATTTCGTTCACCTATAGCACAAGAATATATGCTTAGTTTAGGGAATGTATGAGGATGTATGTGTACTTATTACTAGGACATAATATTCATTCTTTAAAAAAATCTCTTGGGAGAACGTCCTGGAAGTCTGCTTTCTGGAGAACATTATCCTTGGCACCTGTGACGTTTCTTGACGCGTGTTCGTGCTAAAACCTTCTTCTCAGTCGATTCCATCTTACGATATCGTCAACTTCGCACATCCTTTGGATCTCTGTGTTTCGTACTCTTATCACGGGTTTTACCAACGATGCTCTTAGCTACATATGTATCTATCTCTACAGGTTGTATCAAAGTCGGAGTGTGAGATGCTTCCCGGAGAGTTATTTTCTCTGATAAAGGTGAAGAACCTGTTTGGTATACGTTTTGATTTAATTAATACGTTAAAATGTCGGCGTCGTTTCGTATCAGGCGGAGTGAGGGGCGGTATGCAAATCTTCACGCCCACGTGATCTTTCAAGATGTTTGTCGATACTTATAATAAATATAAAACGTTTTCTTTGATTATCGTTAAATTATAGATAGTTTTTACGTTGAATTTAAAACTCAGTCAACCCTTTACTGGTCTGTGGTCAACCCTTTACTGGTCTGTGGGCAACCCTTTACTGGTCTGTGGTCAACCCTTTCTACAATTGGATATCATTCAATGTGAAGTAAATATTTTCTCGCAATTATTCATACAGTTGAAAATTTGAATATATTTTTTTATTTGTCTTTTTTACATAATATAAACAAATATAATACACACTGGCGGGCCTATTACCATTAAGAAATTTCTTCCAACCAACCAAATTACTAAGTATAACAAAATTATATATGTAGGTACCTACATCAACAAAAGAATGACATCGAAAAAACAAAGAAAATATACATTACACAAAGATAAATATAAAAAAAAACACTTCATAGGAAAAAAAAGGATTGAGAAAGAATAAGAAGGGAAGATAAGGTGTTTAGTGATAAATATTCCTTCTTTAGTTTTTTTCTTGAAAATACAAAGTGAGTTAGGCGACACATTATCCGGACTTTGGCTATTCCATAATCTTACTTATTGTACTTCGTACGACGACCTGTGAAATTCTGTGTTATGGATAGGGATGGATAGTGTTGTACGTTCAGCGGATCCGAGTAGATACCGTAGCAGGTTTGGATTAGAGGAAATATCGTACAATAGTGACATAATGTGTATATTGCGCCGTTGGCATACCTTGACCCAACAAAGAATATACCGTATCGTTATCAAGACATTTTCAGGTTAAAGAGTAACTTTAAAAAATATGAATTAAAATAGTTACAACCTGTATCGCAGAGAAAATTGCAATCTGTGATACAAGTGGACAGTCAGTTGATAATCTGTGTGTATAGTACACAAGCTTGTCTATAATGTGGAATGTGGGTGGGTACTTATTAATTAACAAAATGACATAGATTTGCACTTTCCTAAGTGTACCTACATCGCACCATTTTACTGTAGATACAAGTGGACAGTCAGTTGATAATCTGTGTGTATAGTACACAAGCTTGTCTATAATGTGGAATGTGGGTGGGTACTTATTAATTAACAAAATGACATAGATTTGCACTTTCCTAAGTGTACCTACATCGCACCATTTTACTGTAGATACAAGTGGACAGTCAGTTGATAATCTGTGTGTATAGTACACAAGCTTGTCTATAATGTGGAATGTGGGTGGGTACTTATTAATTAACAAAATGACATAGATTTGCACTTTCCTAAGTGTACCTACATCGCACCATTTTACTGTAGATACAAGTGGACAGTCAGTTGATAATCTGTGTGTATAGTACACAAGCTTGTCTATAATGTGGAATGTGGGTGGGTACTTATTAATTAACAAAATGACATAGATTTGCACTTTCCTAAGTGTACCTACATCGCACCATTTTACTGTAGATACAAGTGGACAGTCAGTTGATAATCTGTGTGTATAGTACACAAGCTTGTCTATAATGTGGAATGTGGGTGGGTACTTATTAATTAACAAAATGACATAGATTTGCACTTTCCTAAGTGTACCTACATCGCACCATTTTACTGTAGATACAAGTGGACAGTCAGTTGATAATCTGTGTGTATAGTACACAAGCTTGTCTATAATGTGGAATGTGGGTGGGTACTTATTAATTAACAAAATGACATAGATTTGCACTTTCCTAAGTGTACCTACATCGCACCATTTTACTGTAGATACAAGTGGACAGTCAGTTGATAATCTGTGTGTATAGTACACAAGCTTGTCTATAATGTGGAATGTGGGTGGGTACTTATTAATTAACAAAATGACATAGATTTGCACTTTCCTAAGTGTACCTACATCGCACCATTTTACTGTAGATACAAGTGGACAGTCAGTTGATAATCTGTGTGTATAGTACACAAGCTTGTCTATAATGTGGAATGTGGGTGGGTACTTATTAATTAACAAAATGACATAGATTTGCACTTTCCTAAGTGTACCTACATCGCACCATTTTACTGTAGATACAAGTGGACAGTCAGTTGATAATCTGTGTGTATAGTACACAAGCTTGTCTATAATGTGGAATGTGGGTGGGTACTTATTAATTAACAAAATGACATAGATTTGCACTTTCCTAAGTGTACCTACATCGCACCATTTTACTGTAGATACAAGTGGACAGTCAGTTGATAATCTGTGTGTATAGTACACAAGCTTGTCTATAATGTGGAATGTGGGTGGGTACTTATTAATTAACAAAATGACATAGATTTGCACTTTCCTAAGTGTACCTACATCGCACCATTTTACTGTAGATACAAGTGGACAGTCAGTTGATAATCTGTGTGTATAGTACACAAGCTTGTCTATAATGTGGAATGTGGGTGGGTACTTATTAATTAACAAAATGACATAGATTTGCACTTTCCTAAGTGTACCTACATCGCACCATTTTACTGTAGATACAAGTGGACAGTCAGTTGATAATCTGTGTGTATAGTACACAAGCTTGTCTATAATGTGGAATGTGGGTGGGTACTTATTAATTAACAAAATGACATAGATTTGCACTTTCCTAAGTGTACCTACATCGCACCATTTTACTGTAGATACAAGTGGACAGTCAGTTGATAATCTGTGTGTATAGTACACAAGCTTGTCTATAATGTGGAATGTGGGTGGGTACTTATTAATTAACAAAATGACATAGATTTGCACTTTCCTAAGTGTACCTACATCGCACCATTTTACTGTAGATACAAGTGGACAGTCAGTTGATAATCTGTGTGTATAGTACACAAGCTTGTCTATAATGTGGAATGTGGGTGGGTACTTATTAATTAACAAAATGACATAGATTTGCACTTTCCTAAGTGTACCTACATCGCACCATTTTACTGTAGATACAAGTGGACAGTCAGTTGATAATCTGTGTGTATAGTACACAAGCTTGTCTATAATGTGGAATGTGGGTGGGTACTTATTAATTAACAAAATGACATAGATTTGCACTTTCCTAAGTGTACCTACATCGCACCATTTTACTGTAGATACAAGTGGACAGTCAGTTGATAATCTGTGTGTATAGTACACAAGCTTGTCTATAATGTGGAATGTGGGTGGGTACTTATTAATTAACAAAATGACATAGATTTGCACTTTCCTAAGTGTACCTACATCGCACCATTTTACTGTAGATACAAGTGGACAGTCAGTTGATAATCTGTGTGTATAGTACACAAGCTTGTCTATAATGTGGAATGTGGGTGGGTACTTATTAATTAACAAAATGACATAGATTTGCACTTTCCTAAGTGTACCTACATCGCACCATTTTACTGTAGATACAAGTGGACAGTCAGTTGATAATCTGTGTGTATAGTACACAAGCTTGTCTATAATGTGGAATGTGGGTGGGTACTTATTAATTAACAAAATGACATAGATTTGCACTTTCCTAAGTGTACCTACATCGCACCATTTTACTGTAGATACAAGTGGACAGTCAGTTGATAATCTGTGTGTATAGTACACAAGCTTGTCTATAATGTGGAATGTGGGTGGGTACTTATTAATTAACAAAATGACATAGATTTGCACTTTCCTAAGTGTACCTACATCGCACCATTTTACTGTAGATACAAGTGGACAGTCAGTTGATAATCTGTGTGTATAGTACACAAGCTTGTCTATAATGTGGAATGTGGGTGGGTACTTATTAATTAACAAAATGACATAGATTTGCACTTTCCTAAGTGTACCTACATCGCACCATTTTACTGTAGATACAAGTGGACAGTCAGTTGATAATCTGTGTGTATAGTACACAAGCTTGTCTATAATGTGGAATGTGGGTGGGTACTTATTAATTAACAAAATGACATAGATTTGCACTTTCCTAAGTGTACCTACATCGCACCATTTTACTGTAGATACAAGTGGACAGTCAGTTGATAATCTGTGTGTATAGTACACAAGCTTGTCTATAATGTGGAATGTGGGTGGGTACTTATTAATTAACAAAATGACATAGATTTGCACTTTCCTAAGTGTACCTACATCGCACCATTTTACTGTAGATACAAGTGGACAGTCAGTTGATAATCTGTGTGTATAGTACACAAGCTTGTCTATAATGTGGAATGTGGGTGGGTACTTATTAATTAACAAAATGACATAGATTTGCACTTTCCTAAGTGTACCTACATCGCACCATTTTACTGTAGATACAAGTGGACAGTCAGTTGATAATCTGTGTGTATAGTACACAAGCTTGTCTATAATGTGGAATGTGGGTGGGTACTTATTAATTAACAAAATGACATAGATTTGCACTTTCCTAAGTGTACCTACATCGCACCATTTTACTGTAGATACAAGTGGACAGTCAGTTGATAATCTGTGTGTATAGTACACAAGCTTGTCTATAATGTGGAATGTGGGTGGGTACTTATTAATTAACAAAATGACATAGATTTGCACTTTCCTAAGTGTACCTACATCGCACCATTTTACTGTAGATATAGGTACTTGGTTTCATTCAAAAGTTAGATTTTCGATGAAAAAATATTCTTGATTTTTTTAAACGTAATTCCGTTTTTATAATTTTTTTTTATTTACTAATTTATTTATTTTTTTGTACATAATAGAAACAAATATAATGCACACTAGCGGGTTCATTGCCATTAGGCAATTTCTTTCTACCAACCAGAATACAAAGTAGGTATGACAAAATTATATATGTACATCAACAAATGTACAGCAAAACAAGACAGAGAAAATATACATCACTCTAAGATAAACATTAAAAAAAACATAGCAATAAAATGATTGTGAAAGAACAAGGAGAGGAAATTTATTTTATATTATTATATTTTTTTCTCTCATTAAAGAAATAAAGCCCATGTGCTATCTATAGGGCTAAATGACATATGTAAATAGACCAGCAATATGGCGGTGTTCAGATAATCAATTATTAGGTATATTGTTATTTGTATAGTTGTTTCTCGTAATGAAATGCCACTTGACATTGTCATCGCGTCTTGTGCAAATAGGTAGCTTGTGGTGGTGGTAAATAGTAAATATTTAAATTATCTGCACGTAATAATTATTAGTGGAGGTTATTGGCCACGTGTTGTGTTTTACATAGTTTATTTTGCTCGGTGATGTAATTACATATTATGAAATACAGTGACGATTCGTGGATATTGTTCAGGAAAATTTTTATTTTAAAATCATTAAATTGAATGAATGAATGAATGAATATTGAATGAATGAATGAATGAATGAATGAAATGAATGAATTAAATTGTTTATATACTTTATTGTTTCCATTTTCTAATAAAGACATCCTAAAACTATCGAGTCGTGGCCATACCTGTACTCCTCACTACCGAGTCACTCCAACAAAATTTTCATCATTTTAATGAAATGATTTCGTTAAATTATTTTTGATTTAAATATTTTATTATGAAAATTTGATAATTCTTCAATGCCATTTTATGAAAGTGATGTGTTTTTAAGAAATTTTAAAATAAAATTTTCCTGAGCTTGGGGTCATTTTGAAATATTTGACAGTTAAAAAAATTGAGAAGCACTATTCAGATATCCTTCAAAATCTAATGGGGTCTAAGTGAGTATTAGATATAGAAATTTGCAAAAAAAAAAATAATCGAGTAATGAACACGCCTACATGCCTACTTAGTATACAGCACACACGTCACAGATACATTGTGATGAAACTTTCAAAATCCAATCTTAGCATGATACTATATAATCTGCAATAAAAAATAACCTTAAAATTGCGAATTCATAAGTCCCCTCTATATCCCATTGGGGTAGTGAAATAATATATAATATGTACTTACGCCATTGAGATAAATATTTTGGTTTTAGAAGTCCAGGGTTCTATTGAAAAATATTTACTCTAAATTTTACAAACAGAATTTTATCTTTTTCTCAGAGCGATAGCATATAGATTCTTGAACACTCCACACTTGCTAATTTAAGATTTCTTTTTCTCTATATTCAAACGTGTAAAGAAATAACAAAATTCTTGTAGAACATCATTCGACGCGGTTTAATTTCTTTCTCCGTGTATGTTGACACGTTCGTGATTTTATATTTATGTATGTATGTATGTATCATCTGTATTTGATCGTGTTTATAGATATTGTATAGATATTGTGATTGATTTCTATCGAATGTGTGAGGTCGGTGTATCCGATCGGAACTGGACCAGAAATGCCGTGATGCTGCGTCTTCAATCGACATAATTATCTTATCATTTCCTTGTATCGTAAGATATTATCACTTATATCTTACACATTGTACTTGGTGGATAATATCACACAAATATTATGTTATTAGGTGCATTCTAATACTATAATACAACGGACCCTGGCCTTGTGTATATTGTATAACTAGCTTTTATGTCCCGCCGTTGGCCAAGAATGTAAAATTGTGAAGGAAAAGGCAATCGTTTTTATAATATTGTCACCCAATTATTTTGCAAAATCGGACTATGAAAAGTGGTTTGAAATATGATTGAATTTGATTGTAAAATGTTCAAGTGATGGCCACAACTCATTATTTTTAATATATTGCTATAAAGTGTGAATGAAGTATAATATACAATTTCTGCACGCATGGACTATGCGAAATGGTTTTAAATATGACTGTTTATCAACGTTGTAAAGAGATTGGTTTGGCCACAACCCCCATTTTTAAATATTATCATCGAAAACAAATTGTAATATGTACCTATTGAACATTTAGTAATTTTGGATGTTGGGATGTGGTTAAAATTTAATTAAACAAATGTACTGAAAAGATCTAGTGTTGGTCACATCCCATTCGTTTATATATTTTTTCATCAAGTGTGCATTATATTTTTGCACAATTAGACTTATAGACTTAAAATTGACACAAAAGCCTACATTAACGAAGAAGAAGAAGACTTAAACTATAGTAAATAGTTTTTAATTTGAATATAAACGTTGTGAAGAGTTCAGTTATGGCCACAACCCCCATTATTTAAATATCGTCAACGAAATCAAATATGAAGGTGTTGAAAATTATTCAAAATAAGATGATATAAATGGTTTAAATTTGATTAAACAAAAGTATTGAAAAGATTCTAGTGCAGATTACATCGTCACATCTCACATCCCATTCGTTTTTACATATGTATTTTCATCAAGTGTGCACAATAGACTATTAGACTTAAAACTAACCCAAAAGTCTAAATAAAAAAGAGAAGAATAAGTATAAGACTATAAAAAATAGTTTGTATAAAAAACTATTCCAATGGTCTACATAAAATATGATAAAATACATAAAATAGAAGAATTAGACTATTGGAAATAGATTGTATAAAAACTGACTAAAAGGTCTTCATAAAAGAAGAAGAAGATTAATCTATAGGAAAGAGTTTGTATAAAATTCACCCATGTTCTACATAAAATAAGAAAACGAAGAAAAAGATTAAAGGAAATAGTTTGTGTAAAAACTGTAAGGTCTACATAAAATTAAGAAGAAAATGAATTAGACTCCATGAACCGTCGCTTCAGACCCTTCAGAACCTCCCGTCCCTTCAATCCATCATTACGTCCCTTCCAATCAGGCCCTTCAATACCTCCCGTCCCTTCAGGCCCTTTAGTGCATCCCTACCCTTCATTACATCCCGTCCCTTCAGTCGGTTAAGAAAAGTTGAAATCCAGAAACCATCCTGGAAGAACCGCGAAGAGATAAAAGGACCTTCTTTTCCCAGGATACTCCACCTTTAAAGGTAAAATGACTAAATACACGAAGAAGAAGAAGAAAAAAGTTTAAATCCAGATACCTGCGAAGATATGGAAGGAAAATTGGACCTTCTTCTCCCAGGATAGTCCACCTTCATAGGTAAAATGACCAAATGCACGATGAAGAAGAAAAAGAAGAAGAAGAAAAAAGTTTATATCCAAAAACCGTCTTGGAAGACTTGCGAAGAGTTGGAAGAACAGATGGACCTTCTTCTCCCAGGATTCTCCAACTTCATAGGTAAAATGACCAAAAATACACGAAGAAGAAGAAGAAGAAGAAGAAGAAAAAAGTTTAAATCCAGAAACCTGCGAAGAGATAGAAGGACAATTGGACCTTCTTCTCCCAGGTTAGTCCACCTTCATAGGTAAAATGACCAAATACACGATGAAGAAGAAGAAGAAAAAAGTTTTAATCCAGAAACCGTCCTGGAAGACCTGCGAAGAGATGGAGGGGCAGTCGGACCTTCGTTTCCCAGGATATTCCGCTTTCATTGGTAAAATGACCAAATACACGAAGAAGAAGAAGAATAAGAAAAAAATTTAAATCCAGAAACCATCCCGGGCATACGCTCGACAATTCACCAAAGTTTCATTGTCATCGGACAAACGGTTTAGGAGCACATAGCATACATGCATCCATTCATACAAACATAAATAAATAAATAAAATAATTTTCCTATAGGAAATCAGTATATTGTTGATTTGTAAGTAAATAGTATTAGGTAGGTACCTACCTACAACAATGTTCTAAATAAATTCGATTCATAACAAATTTTATTTGAATATCAGAATGTGTCCGTTACCATAGTAACCATGTTCCAACATGTGAAAAATATCAAATGTTATGGAGACATTTTTTGAATATGTAGGTACCTACATTGGTTTGTTCGATGCCATAAAAATGAAAATTGTCAGAAAAATCAAATATTATTTACAAATTATAAAAAATCAAATATTATTAAATCTTTACTAATAATAAACACATTTTTACAATATATGTCTTAAAACTTGCTGTAATGTCTTGTGTTTCATTTTATTATTTCATAATTACATTTAATTCAAAGGTTTATTATTTTCAAGAACATATTCATTCGGTAGGAAAATGAAATATTGTATGAAAAGATATTAAAATGGCGGCGTTCATGTACAAAACGCTTACATTAAAAATAAGTTAAACATTATAATTATACAAAATATTCACCATGTTTTTCACTCAAACGCTAAGTTATACTTGAAAATATATTTTTTTCGTGTAAATACGTACTTCTAACTTTTAAACTAACAGATATTTGCGTGCAAAATGTACACTTTTTTGACAGATACGACTTGGAAAATTTTGTATGAAAAAAATAATTATTGAAATATTTTTAAAATTCAGCATTTTTATCGCATTATTTTTAGCGTGACACTGCATCAGGTATACAGGTACACGTTCGCACATAAATTAGATTTTTAGATGCTCTTGGTTTTTCAGAAGGCGTGAGACAAACACACACACACACACATACACACACACAAACACTAACATTTTGATTGCTTTATTACTTTAGATTTCAATGTAGGTATAACATTTTGATTTTAAGAATTGGGCGGTGATTCCGCAGTTGGCTATTTTCGAGTACATACAATTAAAAACATTAGCGCGTAGTGCTAATTAACAATATTTGAATGAGCATTATGCTCGTTTCGGGATTACAGTGCATATTTCAACAACCGATTTTACATGTTATGCCAATCAGGCACTTACATGACTTACGAACTGTAACATTATTTCTTTTATCTATTTTGGGATTAAAACTACATTTAATATTCGGTCTTTTGTCTTCCGATCTTCCGGTTTTATCATCTTCCACGAGGAAAATAAAAGTCCTAGTTATCGAAGTCTTCCAGTTACAATAAAATAACATTCGTCTCGTATAAGTTGAATAGTTTATTATTGTATCGTCTACGTCACACATATTGAATTTTGTTGAGTTAGTTGAATTTTGTACTTTTAACAATTATTATAGAGAACTAAACACATCAATAATCAATAAGAAATAAGTGTAGGTTGATTCACGCATTGCACGGGATCTGCATTGGCGAGTCTGTTTCAAACAATTTATTCATTTATTTACCTTTTCAGCGTTATTATAAGTTGAAATTGTGTTTGTCTATAATTGGCTCATTTAAATTGTAATCTTTATTGTAATATGTATGTACGAAGCTATTGACAATAAATAAAATAAAATAATAAAAAAAAATAAGATTGAAAATATACGATTCAGTTTGAATATCAACCAGGAATAAGGCATTCGACAAATATAAAGACTACTTTTCTTAAATAGAATAAAATGACATTGTATAATTGCTTAAGTAATTCCAAACTCTTTCTGACTGAACTTTTTAAGAAAATTGAAAAGAATCCTGTTAGGTGATTGGTGTATTGTTCAATAAATTGAATATAATTTTTAACAGATTTTTAATTATCTCAATAGAGACGAAGTTGGAATATTTACTGTAGGAGAACCGGGAAATCAAGGCACCTACAGGGCTTACGACCTGTCATCGGCTGGTTTACGTGATCACTTTATGCGCTTGCGCAACGTTCACCAATTATGCCTTTTTAATGAGATCCCTATCAATTCAATTTTGAAAGTTCTATATATTGTAATACTGAAATTCTTTTCGCTTGAAAATAAGGAATTTTTACTACAGCCATCTATGTGTGAAATTATGAACAACATTCTTATTATTTTTATTTATTTTTGTTGTAACGCCATCTATTGAGAGAATTGGTTTTTTTGTAAATAATGAGAGCAACAATTCTTATACCTGAAGTGACAAATGCATTTTTTGCATAGAAGTCACCCCTGAATTGCGCCAGCCTTATAAGGTCATTTTTGTCTTATTTACCTACTTGTACCAATGTGTAAGTAATCGAATATTTTTTATCACGTGAACCAGCCGATGACAGGTCGTAAGCCCTGTAGGTGCCTTGATTTCCCGGTTCTCCTACAGTAAATATTCCAACTTCGTCTCTATTGAGATAATTAAAAATCTGTTAAAAAATATCTTTGACTCCCGACAGGGAAAAAAATCTAATGTTTGCGCATATGCAATAATAAAAATATTTGAATATAATTGATAGAAATGAAGAAAATGTCAGCAAGAGAATGAGGTGCAGAATTTTGAATATGCATCCTAAATCAGCAAAGAGATAGATTCCTTATCTATCATAACGATATTATTAATGATTGCATTCCTTATTTAGTGTAGCGGCTTTAGAGACAGGTCATTAGTCGCACGCACGGGAAACGTCCATCAACATACTAATACTGGCTGAGGTAACACGTGACCCAACCGTCCCCATTGACTACTGTTGTATAATAATCAATCTTTATTGCCTTATTAACTTTAACTATTTATATTTCGGTAGGTGGGTTATTGTTCCCTATTACTCATTCCGATCATACCTCTCTGTTTATTGATTTCATTGTTAGGTATTTAATATTGGACACGGATCCACACGCATTGCCAGATTGATTGATCATTATGGCAGCGGCGAAACTTTATGTTATACTTCGAGCATCAGGAAATAAATATTAGTTTTAATGTGTTTTCAAACTTTTCTGTTAGTTTTTGCTCATTGTTTCAATGTCAGTATTGTAAATAGAGCATTTGATTAGACTTGTCGAGTTCTTGTTGGAAATGTGGAGTTTTGCTAAAACGAATTGGAACATATGAGATGTCGATTTATAGAATACATAATTCTGAGGATAAACTGGGTACATGTATCGGTATAGATGAACAAGGACATACCTTGGGACATACCATAATATACCTTGGTCATTCAGAAAAAAATACTATGTTCTCCAATACATAACGAGAGGTAAGATCGCTGGTTAGATAAAACCCTGGAAAGAGGGGAACACCATGACTGTAAAGTTTTTAAGTTACTGTATTTAAATCAGTAATGAATAAAGTAGGAATGATGTTTATCGTTTCACCATTCCAGACCTCGATTAATTGTGGACTTCATAGGACATGTCTCAACCACACATTGTATCTTATAATTATATACGAAACCGATTGGAATTACCGATTTTACTACTTTTGTGATATATCATGCGGATTTGACTTATCACAGTAAACGAAGAAGATGTTGCAAATCCTAAATATTTCCCGGTTTGTACCCACTCGGCGGTACTAATAACGAAAAAGTAGCGAGGTTGAACTATGGAATAGAGTGACTAAAACCTAACGGCCAAAAATCTTACTAATAACCAAGTTTTAAAACTTCTATTTTATTCCATGGTTTATATCACCATGGTAACGCTAAACCATCCGGTACCCTAGTTTAGTGGTGGAATAGCAATAGTGAATTCGTGACCTGTCATAAGCCAAATAGACCGCGCGTATTGTATTTTTTCATTTTTAAAGAAATACTTTTTTTAATTATGGACAACAATCTGTTTGATTATAGAATCGGCGATTTTGAAAGATCGTTTCAAGAAATTGAGCAGGTGGAAAGTTTTTTGATGACGCAAAATTTATAAGGTGTGTTCAAAGGTCCGTTGTAATCCGTTTGTTGATTACGACGACATTAATTTTAGAAGAAAGTACAGATTTTCAAAGGCAGGAGTTAGACATCTCGTAGATTTATTTGGAAGAAGGCAAATAAATGAAGATATTTATTTTCCATTGACAATTGTTTTAAAATAAATGTAATAAGTTATGTTGTAATAAGTTAAATCATTGGGAATTCAACCAAAACGTGACGATACATAAACAGTAAATCATCAAACATGCAGTAAACAAACAATGACAAACATAGAAATACGATGATTCTCGATAGATGTCATAGATGACGGCTAATAAAGTCATAGAGAATGAACAAAAAATAGCATAAAGTAAAGAAAAATTCCGAAATTCCCGTTAAATGGCTGCGTTCACACAACATTCATTCCGTATTCCATGGTTTACTTAGTCCTTGTACATTTTTACATTATTAGTAAGAACCCACTAAACCACGAATTAGTGCCTAATACGTGGTTTACGTAGTGCGAGGTTTAGTTGGCTAAAATGAGTTTTAACGAAAATGTTATTAGTACCGCTGTTTGAGTATAATGCCTGATGGAAACGTTTTACACAATGCGTCTCCGATAGTTTTATAATTTTATATGAGATCATGCTAGCACACCTTGAAGTCTTGATGTCTTATTATCCGACAGTGAGTGGAACAAGTAGTATTTAATATAATTATCCTTCGTGTATTAACTGTAGTTGCATTATTGTGTTTTATTTTATCATCTTTTGCTTGGCAATAATTACATCATTACACTCACACTTAGGAATGTCACGAACTTGTTCACGATAATCAATTGTTTTATTTTGAAAAAATGTTTCACATTGAAATCTTGACACCGTGATGGTTTATTTTTAAATTCAATGTGGCCAGTAGGTTAAAACGGCAATTTCATATTATTATTATAAATTAAGGTATGCTGTACTTGGTATATTTCCTTCTATATTAGTTATGGATTGTATACATATACCTACATAGTTCTGTCATAATAACTTTATATTTTTTGTATTTATTTGGTTTTATCCCTAGAATGCCATGGACTGTTAGGAGAACCAGCAATGTGTCCATATTAAATGAAACTACAGATAAAGGATCGCCTGTCATCAATCTATTTACGACGCGTCTTTCAGTATTTTTACATCAGTAGGTATAATTATCCGCCTAATGGTTGTGTGTAGCTGCCATCCTCAGTTAGGAGTCCAAAGAGGAAGAAGAACTTCTACAGAATTACATTGGTTGAAGAGTCCACTGCGAAATTTGTTTGACGGTGATTAATGCTTTGAATAACCTGGCACCACAATACATCCAAGTGTTATGACAGAGAACAGAGCTCTCTGGGAGGCATCTTACATTTCTGGTAACAGCTCCCCAAGAGTTGAACTAAGTGGCTTACTATGATCGGTGGTTTGGTGTGAGTGGTCCTATAAAGTGAAATAGATTGCCTCCAGATGTCCGCAGTGCTCAAGGATTGAAAAAAGCGTTGTTTCGTAGACCGAAATATAAGCGCCATTGAAATGATCCTGAATCATTAAACGGCTAAGGGGGCGACTGCTGCCAACGTATCTATTTTTTCAATTTGATATTTCATCATTATACTACAAAACGAATCATTTTGAAAAAATAGATTAGTTAGTTTAAATATTAAAAAAAAGGAAAATATACCTTCACTTTTTAATTATGTTCTATATAATATATTCTTGTAGAAAAATAATAAGCATACCTCGATTTTTGTCATTTTTTTTATATTTCTAAAAAAGTATAAGGTATAGAGCAATATATATATATATATATATATATATATATATATATATATATATATATATATATATATATATATATATATATATATATATATATTTTTTTTTTTTTTAAATTAAAGAAGAATGAAATATATGAAAAAATATGTTGTGACGTTGCATTAATGCATCAGGTTTAGTAAATAAACCAAAAAACTTTTATTTCGCAATGGCGCTGAATGGAAAATAAATGTTTTTTAGGTTTCTTTACTAAACTTGAAGCATTAATGCAACGTCACGACATATTTTTGTCTTCTTTAATTAATAAAAAATATATGGCTCTACGCCTTATAGTTTATTAAAAATATAAGATAAACGTTGAAAATGGGGTATGCATATTATTTTTCTACAAGAATTTATACTGAACATTATCAAAAAATTAAGGTATATTTTTCGTTATTAATACCCAAATTATCTAAATTATTTTTTCAAAACGATTTGATAAGAAATAATGATGGTATATCAAATTGAAAAATAGGTACATTGGCAGCAGTCCCCCCTTAATATATATTATTATTATTATTGTTAATCTTTCTCGTAGCTTTGGTTAGCAACAATAATAAGTTTGCAATTCAGCCGTCGTGAAAACAAATGAAATAAATTAAATGCGAGATTATTGTATTAGGTTTGAGTTGTACTTATTATAATTTATTAATATATTGTTATCATCTCCATACGATTATATTTAATTGTGACTGTGTTTAGTTGTTGACTCAGCCAGCCAGCCATGTCAATAGTCAGTATGTTCAACATTCATCTGTACATACAATGAATGGTGCGTCCGTCAACAGCTTCTTTCGTTGATAACAATAAAATATGCGACGTCAGTAAAGTTGACTGCAGATACAGAACGGATTTACTTATTGGCACTTCACTGGTCATCATTGTTCTCTCTGCAGGTGTTATTATTATATCTTATATCTAATTATTTATGTCTTCAGACACTCTACTATGATTAGCTGTGTCAATAATGATCTGTTGCAGAATCAGATAACGTGAAATATTCTCTAGGACAAATAAATGCTCTGTGCGAACCATGTGACATACAGTTACATAAATACATATTTAGAATTTGTGACCTTAGGAAAAGTAGTGGTCTTGCATTCACATATCGGTCTTGTACGCCCGGTTGAATCTAAGTCTTACTTTTTCAACAGTAAATAAGTAGGTTTATAAAATTTTGAGAGACTCCAAACTTGTAAGGTTTCTGATCTCACAAGACAAATGCAATTTATGTAACTATAGCAAAGTGCACTAGAGCGGGTTTGTTGCCAAAAGGCAATCTTTTCTTACCAAGCTTTGAGAAAAGTGTGTATATTTGTGTATATCCCGTATGCCCAAGGTCATAGACGTACATAAATAAGGACCTTTATGTTAGTCAGTCAGCTATGTAGAGATCTATTTTGGATCGCTGGGTATCTCGTACGGTGTTTGCAATCGTTGCATAATGTGAGGTTGTGCCAAACAGTACACTCATTATTACTAAGAAAACAACAAATATCCTTGCTTTTTTATAAATTCTCTTTCTGCTGTACTCATTCAAAATATCAGCTTCTCATGGGTCGATAGAGTCTCCAATGAAAGAATTTTAAATATGATGGAGAAAGAGATAGATAGAGTTCCTGACCTCTGTCAAAATACGCTAAGCTGCATAATTTGGCCAGGATTCCGTGGTGATAAATACGTTCTTCTACAACTTATAGTGGAGGGAAGACGGAGTATGGGGCGTAAAATAATATTGTCGATAAAAATCTCAGGCAGTGGTTCGGGATTCCTGATGCGGCTTCACTAATTAGGTTGGCACAAGATCGGGATGAGTTTGGTGATGGTCTAATAATCCTTATAATTAATGCGTATTTTGATCCAATTCTTCCCTGTAACTACCGTACCTATTTGTCGCAAACCACACGCTCTCAACCCAACCATCCATTTGACGTTTACGCTTAGAATTATACACGGCTTGTTTTAGTATATCCGTCGATCTAATCAATCAGTTGTTTGCAAGATTTTCTCATCGTTATTTTTCGTTGAAATCGGGGGAGGCTGTATGAACAAATTTGGGAACGTCTGGTTTAAGGTCACGCGGCATTGTTGACCCATTTGGGCGTATTGCGAGAATAGTTTTTAACGTGGCGCAGGGTTTTCGAACTACTGGTTCGGGTTAGCACCTTCGATATCTTATTAAATTATAAACTTATTTGTTTGCTTTTTTCAATATTTTTATATTGTTTTTTTTATTTTACCTGGTACATCTGACATGTCTTTCTGAGATGGTCTTGAGTAGGTGCCTTCCTCTTTCGATTACGAGATTTTCGGCATTCTTGATCTGATATTTTCCGGAAATCCCCCCGAATTCTTTTAATAAAAATCATTATTAAAATTAAACCATTCTTTGGAGAAGATTATAGAAGATTAAGAGATCTTAGATTAATTGATTGAGAACTCACACGAAAGAGCAACGTTTTAAAAAACTTAATTCCGTTTAAATCGAAAGTCAAGATTTTAATGAGAGTTTGGTCGGTATCATCAAATAATGAATTGTATACTGCGCAAGCGTTCTGGGCATAATTGATATGACAGGCAGAAAGATGTATGAAATGTCTATTAGGAAAACCTTCCTAGTCGGACAGCGAAATTAAATTTAATTTTATAGTTGTGGTTTTTCTTAAATAAATTTTAATGTTACTGGTTGTGTTGCAACAAATTAAGAGGCAATGTTGGTTAAAGTTTATATTACATTATGTATGTATTGTTGTAACGTCTTCTTAACACCTGTATTCTTTTGATTGTCCATTGTTATACATACAGTAGGTATACATTATGTACATACCTTCCTACTTACCTACCTCACAACTAAAACTTCCCATAAGACAACGAGACGGAAGCTTTTAAACCATGTTACAATTTTGCTATTGCTATTTATTTACCTCCCGTAAGTAATTACATTTTACCATCGCTATTTATTTACCATTCGTAAGTAATTACATTTTACCATAGCTATTTATTTACCTTCCGTAAGTTATTAAAATATACCATCGCTATTTATTTACCATTCGTAAGTAATTACATTTTACCATTGCTATTTATTTACCTTCCGTAAGTTAATAAAATATACCATCGCTATTTATTTACCATTCGTAAGTTATTACATTTTACTATAGCTATTTATTTACCTTCCGTAAGTTATTAAAATATACCATCGCTATTTATTTACCATTCGTAAGTTATTACATTTTATCATTGCTATTTATTTACCTTCCGTAAGTTAATAAAATATACCATCGCTATTTATTTACCATTCGTAAGTTATTACATTTTACCATAGCTCTATTTATTTACCTTCCGTAAGTTATTAAAATATACCATCACTATTTATTTACCATTCGTAAGTTATTACTTTTTAACAATGTTATTTATTTGTTAGTTGTTTTTTTATTTTTTTCGATAAATGAAACCAAAAACATTCCACGCAGCGAGTAATTATCATTTTTCTTTTATTTAATAGGCATGATGACTAATTTTGAGAAACTATCTCACGATCTTTGTACGCATCCACTTTTTTTCCAAATATATACATTTCTACATAAAATAAAGTTTTAGTAGCAAAAATCGCCATTTCAAAATCAAATTTGACATTTACGCCAAAAACGCTTGTAGTGTCATGGCGTCTGCCGGACCTGCCGGTGACGTCACGGTATAGTAATCTGCATATTCACTATATGTATCCTAAGACAATTTGTGTAATTAAAATTAATTCAAAAATGCATAAGTGTTTTGCGGTCCCTAAATGTACAAATACGTCGAAAAAAAATCACACCAAAACTTTCACGCAGCTACAATATTTCGTTTTCTTATGTTTTTCCGATAAATTATGCTAGAAATTTTCGGTTTTCTTGTATTCTCTTTGACAAATTAATGCTTCTGAAGTTAAATTTGCACCATACTAAAAAAAGTCTGATTTTCGATACTTATTGTTCGGGCCGCACCTAGACACGCGGCGGGTCGCACTTAGCTCAGGGTGTTCTAATTGTTAGGTATTTATCATGGTGGTATAATAGACGTATTTATATTGTTTTGTATGGATATTTTGCTAAAGATCCACACTATGATCCTTTCAATCCTTTATAACTTTATTCTACTGCTAACATAGGTCTCTAATGTGATTTGGTATAAGGCATGTTTTGGTTACAAGGTTAGGTTATGTTATAGTACGTATCTACTGTTATATAATTAATCGATTTTCAACATTGTACATATGTTTACATAATATTAATACTCGTGTATGTGTCCGTGCCTCCAGTAGCGTGCTCAGCTAATTGTAGATAAGGTAACGGTATGTTAAAAAAATGTTTCGCTCATTGGGCAAAGTGCCTATTAGGCATAATAGGCATTCATAATAATTCGATTCATTTAATAAACTCTAAAGAGGGATAATATTTAATCTAATTCAACACGAAAATAAAACTATTATTATGATCATTCTACAAAGAAGAGTACTTATGATAAAATCCGCGTCGTCGTAAGAATGAGAATTGGCGCTAGTATAGTCGTATGATTCATGCTTTATAAAAATAGGCGATCGTAACGTCGTAAAATATTGCTTACGATAATAATATGTGCTTCTGTAGTCGTAAGGGTAGGCGCTAGTAACGTAAAAATAATGCTGTAAAATAATGGTTATAGGGTAGCAAGAATTAATGGCTTCCGTCGCATCTAGCTGCGTAGTTTCTATTTAATTTTTCTATCAACATTTTATGAATTATAAAGAAGTGATGTTTATCCACAATATTTTATATACTTATAGAGTTGCCTGTTTGAAATTTTATTAGGCTAAATAGTAAATATATAGTAGGCTAAATAGTAAATTTTTTAAATCTTTTCCCCAACAGTTTGTTTCTACATCTTTATTCTACTGTGTGAGTTTTTAAAATTTGTTTCTTGTAACATTAGTTTTAATAAAACCCTTATATAATAATATATTGTATATCACATATTTGGTGATATACTCGTGTTTCATACATTAGAAGGTAATTTTGTATGCATATTTGTGTACATCCGTATGCCTAAGGTATACGAGGGTCTTAAATAAAAACATATAAATAGGTATACATAAAATGTAAATTAAATATTTTTTATCAAATATCGTGTTTTTATCTTTGTGGTATATTTTAACAAAAATTAACTATATTTTTAACTTTGTTTACACCACGTGTCGATTGAATTTGCGACCGGTTTCGGAACTAACCGTTCCCTCCTCAGGCAGAATTTCGATTAAACGCAGAATGTGACTGTGCTTAAAAGAAGACTACTAGGTGGGAGGTCATTAGGGGCGGGTCTTGTGTAGAATGACTTTGATTGGTAAGATTGATGGAAAGGGGAAACATTCTTAAAATTTAACTTACAGCCCGCTTTTAAATATATTTCCCCTTTCCATCAATCTTACCAATCAAAGCCATTCTACACAAAACCCGCCCTTAATGACCTCCCACCAATATCCAAATAATAATAATGAACACTTCCTTGCACCCTGCGCAAGTGGCGAGTTTATTATATAGAGTTTGTATCATGAGTTCGGTTTGTTTTATTGATTAATAAAACAAACCGAACGGATTACCAACTGTGCCATAGCCTTCTTTTAAGCACACAGACACATTATGCGTTTAGTTGAAATTCTGCCTGAGGAGGGAACAGTTAGTTCCGAAACCGGTCGTAAATTCAATCGACACGTGGTGTAAACAAAGTTATAAATATAGTTAATATTTTTAATAAATATTTTTTCTTTTATTTACTTATTTATTTTTCGAATTTATGTACCCACAGCAAGTTCACAAAGGCAGATGTATTGTTATTAGACAATCTATTCTAACCAACCCGAGCAACATGAAGTCTTAAAAGTAAAATTGATACAATGGCATTTAGTAACTTAGAAAAAAGTATAACAATAAAAAGACTGCTGATTTATGAAAAAAAAAATCCAGGCATTTGGGATTATATGGAGTGCACGCCACTGTATGAGCCAATAGCTCTTAGTCGTATAGTATGAGTATGAGTGTATTATTAGTGTGAGAAATTTGAAGAGAGAACCATACTCCACATTATCCTCTATTGGCAAACAATTTGTTTTTTCCACATCCATGTACATTGCACATATTATTATATTATTTTTCTATTATTCTGACCTTTTTTCATCATATACTTCAAGTATTTCTCTTTTATTCCTTATTTTTTCGACAGTCATAAACAGAATCGTATCCACAAGTACACCAAAAAATGTGTATCATGTATTTATAAAGATCAAAACAGCACCAAAAATATGTGATATGTTTTTTTTTTATGTGTATGTTTCGAGAAAAAATACGCGGGAGATTAATTCACACCGGTGGAATCCAAAAACTTGGCAGCTGAAGTGCGTGCCACAAGTTAATGCAAAAATACTGCATAGATCTGCCCTCTGTATGTGGTAGGACCTCAAAATAAATCCCAAATAAATAACCGTCCATTCCACAGATGGCAGACCTCGATCATTTAGTCGACTTGTCTATAATATTATAAAATTAGTTAAAAAATAAAAAATAAATAATATTGTTTACTGCCCAACCATGTATAATAATTTAAATAAATATTATTTTATAACATCGTCAATTTTAAAATTATTATGATGATATTATCGCACGATCAGAATGAAAGTGACTCGATTCAAAATTTAGGCAAATTGAGTTAAATGAATAAATCGACTTATAAAACCATAGCTAACCATCTAAAAATTAACAGTCCTTGTTCCATTAAAGAATGAAATATTTAACTTTTAGATGGTTAACGATGGTTCTTTTAAGTCGATTTATGTATTTAACTCAACTTGCCATAATTTTAAATTGAGTCACTTTCATTCTCACCCTGCTGTACTAAGTATGTATATATTGTGTACTGCAGGGTGAGAATTATAATACTTTTGTTCTGTTTATGTGATATCAAAATATTTGAGTAACTTTGAATGTAATCAACTTGAATATCAACTTATTGTTGATTATTTACTGTGGTTATTTAATAAACCACAATTCTTTATTATTTGTTTTAATTTATCTACTAATTGTATATCCAATAACTTAATACAATCTACAGTACCTAGGTACTTATATGTGTCTATAGCACAAGCCAATAATCTATAGACATGACATAACCCAGTGACTTTGCCACTAAAATTTAGTGGCAATCAATATAACGTATTTGAAAATTTTTGGAATGAATACTTAACACTAATATCAAAAGGATAGAGACACAGTTTTCAATTGTGTTTTTAGTTGGATCTGTGAGGCGATTAACATTGTGAGTCTACCAGGGTTACGTTCACAACGAACACCAAGCGCAATAGATGCTTGAAAGATACTCTGTGGCGTTCAGATTGAACGTCATGAGTACGCACCAAAAACTCAGTAAAGTTATAGTATAGTATCTGTTGACTTCTATTTTATCTGTGGAATGATGACTTCTATTTGTTTCTGTGGCATCTAATATTTTATTTTATTTATTCATTCATACATACATACATAATTGACAAATAATATTCTTAACTGCAATGCCACCAGTTGACATTATTTACGATGACAATATGCATTCACAAAGAGGTTAATTTATAAAAATATCATTCAACAATTTCCAATAAAAGGTCAGAGATCATTATTTACACCACTGCCCAATTGTTATCTTTCGATGAAAATATAACCTAAAAAGGGACATGTATGATAAATGACATTTGACATTTAAAACACCTGATGCAGCGTTCAGATTGAAACGCTACTGGAAAGCGTTCAGGTAAGATTGGTGTGAAAAATGCTATAATCTGCAACTTCAGGAATATTCGACGCCCGACGTTGAGTGTTGAATTTGAACAGAGCCCAGAATGTGGCTACATGTTATTGGGTGCGTGTTAAAATAATATTTGACATAGTACCTGTTAGTTGCCCTTGAAGTTATAAAAATAAAATATAAAAATATTTCTTAAGTGGGTCGCTCAAAAATCTCTAATAATTCTATGTCATCTAATAGTAATTGTACTTTGATTTTATTGAGCATAGACACAGGCATTTGTGCATTTTCTTTAGTGATATCATATCGCCTTTTTTAAAGACAGTTCTCATTTAATTTGTTTAAAGTTTTATTTAAATAAACCACTATAATATAAATTCAAATCTTTGGATGCTTAGATGTTTTTTATTCAGCAATCACGCGAAAACGGCTGAAAGATTATGAATGAAAATTGTCAACAAATTTAAATGACAGTTGTGTTGTCAATCCGATTGTTGGGCCTCTGTGGACGAACTGCCACAAACAAATGAAACAAATGACAAAAAACAAAAGCTAGCCTTTATAGATATTAATAGTAGGTATAATACAAATGGTTGGTGTGCATATTTCCTACCTATCACTATGCAGTGTGCAGCGTCTATTTTGTAGATTAAAAGGTTCAGAAAAAAAAAAAAAAAAAAATGTAAAAATAATTCAAGATGTTTTTGTTTATTTTTAGGTGTGAGTGATGGTGGGGAGGTGAGGTGAGGTGAGGTGCCAAGGGCAGAAGGGTTGGAGTGGAAGTAAGGAAGGAAGATAGAGAGAAGAAGAGATGCCTCTACCGAAGCGTGCTGTGGCGCCGGTACACGTGGCCAGGAGTGTGCTGCCCGCCCATCTGCCTGTGCCCAATGAACTGGAGGCTGTCACCAACGGTACCCTAGCCAACACTGTCAGGTATTACCATTGTCTTTAGTATCTTACATCAATATAACGGCTGATTGGATGGAAAGCTAGACATGAATTGGACACTTGAATGAGAAACTGGTTGCAGTCTAACCAAGTGAAGCTTTTAGTGGCTAATACGAGATATCACAATAAGAAATTAAATTCTGATTTAGTGCCATTGGTGTGCTATGTTCCTTATTAGTGAATTAAGTACTGTTTTAGCCCAAATATAACGTGACCTATATATTTGGTATGAGAATGAAGGGAAAAATTCAAATATAAAGAAATGTGTGATATAAGTGTCACTTGAACAATTACTATTCATCATTTTCTACCCAAAAAATGTTATCGTTTATTTTGTTAGAAATGCAACATTTCTCAAAATCTTTTTCAATAGACTTCTCACCAACTCAACCGACACACGTATAAGCTGTGTGTGCTTGGTTGTGTGCATCTTCTTCTTCTTCAGCAAGTTTTCATCCATTCTTGGACATAGGCCTCCCCCTTGATCCTCCACAACTCCCTGTCTTGGGCACACTGCATCCATCTCCCTCCGGCACATTTCTTGATGTCATCAGACCACCTTGCCTGGGGTCTGCCAACACAACACCTCTTCGGCTTGTTCTCGGTCGCCATTCTAAGATCTTTTTGGTCCATCGTGAATCCTGGCATCTGGCAATATGCCCAGCCCAGCTCCACTTAAGGCCAGCGACCCTTTCCGCTACATCGGCTACTTTGGTTCTTTGTCTTATCATGACATTCTGAATTCTGTCCCTTATTGAAATACCCAGCAACTTTCTCTCTATAGCTCTCTGTGTCACTAACAGCTTGTGCATTATTCTTTTTGTTAGGACCAATGTTTCCATTCCATAAGTAAGCACTGGGAGAATACATGCATCAAATAGCTTCTTTTTCAAATAATGGGAGTATTTACGGGATTTCAGAATGTATGATAATTTTCCAAAAGCTGCCTTGTTGTGTGCATAGTGTGAACTTTGGTACATCTGGATTTGGTTTAACTACAAAAATATAATTGATATCTATCTTATAATCAGGTATTATAAGATAGATATCAAGATAGATAGCTGTTATACCTGTCTGTCTAATAACTCTTAATTGACACTCCTTTTCCCTATCTTGATATCTATCTTATAATCAGGTATTATAAGATAGATAGCTGTTATACCTGTCTGTCTAATAACTCTTAATTGACACTCCTTTTCCCTATCTTGATATCTATCTTATAATCAGGTATTATAAGATAGATAGCTGTTATACCTGTCTGTCTAATAACTCTTAATTGACACTCCTTTTCCCTATCTTGATATCTATCTTATAATCAGGTATTATAAGATAGATAGCTGTTATACCTGTCTGTCTAATAACTCTTAATTGACACTCCTTTTCCCTATCTTGATATCTATCTTATAATCAGGTATTATAAGATAGATATCAAGATAGATAGCTGTTATACCTGTCTGTCTAATAACTCTTAATTGACACTCCTTTTCCCTATCCTCTCTCACATCTCACAATCTCTATCTCCCTCCTTTCTTTGTTACTGTGATTTTACATTTAATAATGTTACGTGTTTATCTTTCTTTATGTTATAAATTCAATGTACCTACCACTATACTGTTTATGGTTTAGTTTGGTTGGTTGGAAGAAATTGCTTTATGGAAATAAAACCGCCATTGTACACATTATTGTACATGAAGTAAAATATACATGCTCGTCGATTATTCAAACTTCTTATATTTCCTTCTTTCAAAATATGTATGAGACGATGCATAGATGTAAAGGAAGCTAGGAATGTGTGCAAAAATAGAGGAGTATGGCGCTCGGTTCTCTGCTTACCCCGTAAGGGATCTGGCGTGATGGTATGTATGTATGTATGTAAGTAAAATATATAAATAAAATATTTTTGAAATATATCTTATGTATAATTTTATCAACTATTAGGTACAATCTATAGTTGGATGCTACGAAGCTGACAAGATGTGTCAACGGATCTGAATTTCACTCATATTGTCAGTTCTTGTACCAGCTGCGGACTGTTTGTACTGACATTGAATATTTGTGGTTGGTTTCAGGCAACTGTCTTCGTTGTCACGCCATGCGGAGGATCTGTTTGGGGAGTTGGCCCGTGAGGCGGGGGGGCTGTCTGCGAGGGCACAGTTGCTGCAGGCGAGACTAGACCGTCTCTCCACCAAGGTCCAGAACCTAGATTCCAACGTTGAGGAAGGTAGTAGTCACTGAACTGTCTATTTCTCTATAATTGTTATCAAAGATAATTTATTTATTTTATACGCTCCCAACAATATTTTAAATCAAATTATATCATAATAATGTCGGCCTTCGTGGCTCAGTTGGTTAGATATCTGACTGCTGAGCCAAAGGTCCCGGGTTCGATTCCCGGTGGAGACACAGTTTTTAACTGTGTTTTCAGTCTGGATCTGTGAGACGATTAATATCGTAAGTCTCCAGAATGTGGCAACTTGTTATTGGGTGCGTGTTAAATTAATATTTGACATAGTACCTGTTAGTTGCCCGAGAAGCAATATTAAATAAATAAATAAATAATATATCATAAAACAAGTGGGTCATGGCCAACACTAAAATTTCTACTGCATAGTGTAAATTTTTTTTTGACAAGTTAACAACCCCTCTATGGACTTTTTTGTAGGGAAAATAGATGGATGTCTATTAAAAACTAATCAGCTCTAAGTTTATGGACTTATAGTTTGGGCTGTAGAGAGGACACAAAAAAAACAACGTAAATGATGAAATCATAGAGAAGAAATTAAAAGTTGTCTATGGAAAACTAATCAGCCCTAGGTCTATGCACTTTACACATATGATATAAATATGGTCGATCGGACTTATAGTTTGGGCTGTAGAGAGGACAGAAAAAGGATAATCTGTACGGTATACTTACAAGCACATCAGGACGAAACTCATGGTGTGCACTCTCTACATGATACCCGTTAAGAAATTGATGTAAAAAAAAATACGTTTAAAAGTTGTGAAATCATGACTCTCCACTATTCCATAGTGTGGAGAGTAAAAAACTCTTAATTCACAAAAAAAATTGTAATACACAGATTGGTGATATACCTACAATATATTTTCGTGTTTCATCCATTAGAAGGTAATTTAGTGTGCATATTTGTGTACATCCCGAGGTATACAAGGGCTTTAAGAAATTGATAAAAAAAATATGCCTAAAAATTGTGAAATGTCAAGGTGTATTTAGTTAGTGTATTTCACAGTAGCGGAAAATACTAATGAAAAAAATTAAATATTATTTTATTGACTTCATTTGCTAACCTGTCATACATTTTCTTATTTCATCAATTAGCTTAACATATATAATGTATAAATATTAATACACCATGTCCATGTCTCACTTGCATACATTGCAGACATGGCAGAAGATGCATGAAAGTAAAATTAACGCTGTGGAAATGAGGTCCCTAAGACGAATGTGTGGTAAAAGGATCTATGATAGGATAAGGAATGTGGACATCAGACGAGAATGCAAGATTGAAAGAGATGTTGTGAGTAGAATGAAAGTAAATACACTACGATGGTTCGGACATGTGGAGAGAATGAACGATGAGCGCCTGACAAAGAATGTATACAAGGCTGAAAAGAGTGGAATGAGAGATCGTGGCCGCCCGAGAAAGAGTTGGCATGATCATATAAATGAGATTTTGAAAGATGGTAATATACCAAGTCAGAATAATAGGAGAGCATGTATGACGCGATGTATGGATGTAAATGAGGCAAAACATGTATGTCAAGATAGAGGTGTCTGGCGTTCGGTCCTCTCTGCCTACCCCAAGTAGGGATACGGCGTGATGGTATATATGTATGTATGTTAATACACCATCAAATTTTATGTTTCTATATAATATTTTCAGTGACTCTGCAAGATATACAAATGAGGAAGGCGTTCAAGAGCTCGACACAGTTTGATCAGCAAATATTCTCTCGAGCGACAATGCCAACTGCGATGCTGGAGACTTACGCCTCGTGTGAGAGACCCCCGCCTCTCGATAAGCTGAATCCATACAGAGACGACGGAAGAGACGGTCTCAAGTTCTACACAGATCCGGGATACTTCTTCGAACTTTGGAGACAGGAGATGCTGCAGGACACAGAGAGGATACAACATGATAGGGGGAAGAAGGTACATATCCTCATTGATCATTATTTTAACCTTTTTACAATGGATACGAAAAAGGACTTGGAATACCTGTGGATGGGAATACGAACAGGACGCGGCGTCTAGAGGTGACGCTCGTGTTTTAGGCACGGAATCAGTTCATGTATATGTAACGTTTATCATAAAAAGGTTAAAATGTTAATTGATGAAAAGGATCATTTATTTTGATTTCGTTCACCTATAACACAAGCATCTATGCTTTGTTTAGGGAATGTATGTGGATGTAATGTATTTGTTGTAGAAAAAATATATAATTTAGACATTTCTATTTATACATAAGGACCTAATAATTTTTATTTTTAAAACAAAAAATGAATATATCCTTGTTAAAACAAGTACATATACATCTTCCTACGTTCCCTAAAATAAGCATAAATGCTTGTGCTATAGGTGAACGAAATTAGTCGAGGCAGGATTCGAACTCGCGACCACTGGATTACTAACCCAATGCGCTAACCATTCTGCCATTGACCCATCTAATTATTCTACATATTTTTTTAAAATCTGGTTTGAATTCACTTGTCATCTTGTCAAACAGCAAAAGGAATATTATGGCCTAACTGAAAAAGAACAAAATCGAGGTATTCCCAAGACTGGATATTTTACTAGATCCTAACCTCATCTGCCTGTAAATAAAGTAGTTGAAAATATTTGGGAATTCATGAAATGAAAAATTGAGAAAAAAGTAAAATAACTACAAAGCAAAATATAATCAGTGTCTGTTTTCATGTCCCAGAGTTGCCAGAATCCATATATAAATCTGTTGCCATGTTTTATTGATGGTTCGATTGCTAATATAGGCATAAATATGTGAAATATAAAAGTGAATAAAAAAAAATTTAGATCATCCGTTTCAAAGTTTTTTCACGTAATAAGAAATTCATAAAAATATTCTTGGTTTAATGCAATTTATTACTACTAGTACTTTGAAATAGTGATCAACTTTGATTTTTTTTAATGAAATAAAATAATTATTATACATACCAAAACGACCAAGGGGGCAAGTCCGGTCACACGGCGGAGTGAAAACCCCTAAGATAACCCATATTGTGAATATAATTATCTTATGAAGTTCTATAATATCTATAAATATATCCATGATATAGGTTATCATGAGGGTTTTGATTCTATTTGACTGGACTTGCCCTACAGGTTTAACTGTTTTTAGTGGCAGATACTTAAAAGGTGCTTTTTTTCGTTGAATGTGGTCAAAGTCGAAGCAGAATGTTCCCTCGGACACTAGTTATCACTAATCATTGTCTTAATTTATTAAGTTAGAGAAATAGGTATATTAATAAACTCTATATTGAGATACGTTCATAATACATAATCTGTTGTTAATCCCAAGTTAGTTGACCAACTATTATCTACATTTATCTTATCAGGTCATTATGTTAATGTTTACTTTTATACTATCTCCAAATGTTCTGATCTAAGATGCAGTGACTACTAGATCAAGTATAGTGTTATTAAAGTATCTATTCTGTAAATGTTATTGAGAGGTTATAGTACATGAATATTATGTTAAACTCTGAAGTCTCATTGTATTTGCAGTGTATAAAACTTGAAGTAAGTTTTATTGAAGAGTCAAGTTCTTCATATTACTTTTATACTTACTTAACGTGTCAGGACATACATAATAGGCATTTCCCCTCCAATATGTTGCAGCAGCAATTGCCACATCATTTTACACAACCAAGTTCCTCGTTATGTCATCTTTTATAGCTGACCAAGTATAATTTAAATTCTATTATATTTTCAGAATTAACTTTGTGGTATGTTTAAATTTATTTATTCAAATTAATAAAAAATTGTTTTCAATATATATAACTATTTTCGATACTAGAGTATGTTTCACTTAAAAGTGCACTTTATAGTGATGTTGGTACGACTGTCAGTCAGTCAAATAACTGAATAATGTTGCCATATCGTCAAATTAAGTTCCATATTTAAAACTGAAAATTGTAAAAGAAAATAATCTGAAATTTATAAGACAGAATGACACAAGACTTCTTTTTTTAACGATCTGTGCAGATTTCTCAGAAATAACTTGTACAAAAAATAAAAAAGAAGTAAATTGTAAGGAATGTCCTGTTTTAACACATAACGACACCAGTGCAATCATTCCAACATAACCACAAAGTTAACTTTAAATAAACAGTCAATGGTTGACCATCTTCAGAGGGTTTTAGTGAATTTTTTTTTATTGTTTCTTCTTGAGGACTGATTAGAATTAAAACTGTTGTCAACCTGTTCTAGGGCAGTTAATAATAATAAACAAAATAAAATCACACTGTGTTTTCTCATCTATTAAAGGTTAGGATATATCAGAGGTGTTTATTGTTTCCAGGTGCGTCCGCGCGGAGGTGGCGGTGGTGGAGCTGATGCCGCCCGACGAAAGCAGCGCGTGCGCGCCCCGCCATGCACAAGAGAGAAGCAGAGACAGCGCGCCCTGACGCGCGGTGAACATCTCATGCCGCAGACAACCGCTCCGCACAACAGTCACTATGCTGCCGGTGACGCTATGCACTATGGAACGCAACATGCACCCATTGGTCAGTACATGCATATATTATATATTACGCTCTTCACACTATGGGTGCCTCTGATATAACATTTTCAACTAATATTTATATTATTTTATTCATTTTGTCATATGGGATACCAATTCATAATATAGTTTTGTTGTGATTAATAGTGTAAAAGGTGTCTATAAATTTCAAAATATACATTTTCATTCCTAAGATGATTATGGGCCGGTATTACAGTCTCAGTTTAAGAGCTAAACTCAAGTTTTACAAAAATATAGCATATTACAGTGTCCGTTTAGGCCTAATCTTCCCTCAAATACGTCACTAAAATGACAAATATTTAACTCAACGTTTCTGGCGGATTAAGTACCTACTTAACGGTGAGTCAACTGTCATTTACTAGGCAACGCGTGTAGTTTCAGTTTCTATCACTAGAGGTGTTAGGCAACGAGTGTAGTTTCAGTGTTCTATCACTATATGCGTTAGTTGTATCGATGGTGGCGCCACATAACAAAACAAACTGACGACCATATTGAAACGAACATGGGCATTAAAAAGCATTATTTTGGTGAAAAAAATTAAATTTACCATGTTGGATAGTAAAACAATAGTATTTCAAGTTGTAGCGTCCACGTTTTGTAGTTCGTATTATTTGAGGTTATTTAAAATTTGACAGATAATAACCACAGAAAAAGTAAAATATGACTGTAATTGAAGATTTAGTAACTGACATGTCATATTGCACTGTAATACGGAAATAGATTCAATTTCCCCTTAACATTAATCTTGAGTTTAACAAACTCAATGAGTTGAGGGCCGACTGTAATACCGGGCCTATTTATTCAAGAAAACTGTAGTATTTTCGTTTTTTTCACATGGTCGTGATGTTGGGACAACAAGACATATGAGGAATTCTCCAGTTTCTTTATTATTTATAATTTTTTTTTTAAGATATTTATTTTTTAATAAAAAGTAATACATTTCCCCATCCACACTAGATTTAGTATTATGCAATGAGGAAAACTTGATTACAAGCATAGAACTACTTACCATGCATTGGTAAAAGTGATCATGTTACATTGGTAGCAACCCTTCAATAACAATCTCAAGAAAGTGAAAGAATAAATTATTATAAGGCAGATTTTGATAAAATTAACCAGCTATTATCAACAACTAATTTCCATTATCCAAGTACAGTGGTACCTCGACATACGAGTGCCCCAACATACGAGTTTTTCGAGATACGAGCCGGCGAGCGAGTGATTTTTTGCTTTGAGTTACGAGCGAAATTCGAGATACGAGTTCGGTTTAGCAGGTCGGTCTGTAGCACGCGAGCATACGGAGGTTATGCAAGAAATTGGTTTCGAGGAGTCAGAGAAGGAGGAGGTTATTTCTACAAGTGAGATAAAGGAGATCTTAGGAATGTGCGAGAGAGTTTCACAGTTCGTGGAAAAGAAACACCCAGAAAAAGTTGCAACAGGTTGTGCATCTGATATTTTTAATGACACTTGCCGGAACTTCATTTCCGGAACATTCTGAGAGGGAGGAAGAAACAAACCTCCTTGGACATGTTTTTTTCTAAATGGCCTACAGGTGAAAGCGAGAATAATGTAGCGAAAAAAGCAACAAAGACCAGTGAGGATATCTAATTTATTTCTTCACATTCTCTTTTTTGTTTTTGTACAATAAATATTTGTCATTTATAAATACGTTTTTATTATTCAAAACCACGTAACAAAAATAACTGGGGTGACATTTTGGGGGTTGGAACGGATGAATGGTAGTTCAATTGTTTTGTATGGGGAAATATGCTTCGAGATACGAGTAATTCAAGATACGAGCAAGGTTGCGGAACAAATTAAACTCGTATGTCGAGGTACCACTGTACCTACTGATATTGATGAAAACTGGAATTTTTTCAAAAGTGAAATTCATAAAATCATAGATGATAACTCACCAAATTATAGAAAGGGCAGAAATAAGACAAATAAACCTTGGATAAACACTGAAATCTTGAAATTAATTTGTGACAAAAGAAAATGCTGGAATAAATATACAAAAAGCAAAACTTATTCAGACTATCAGATTTATCGGCGTAGTAATAATATGGTGATAGCAAAAATTAGAGAGTCTCGAATGCGCTTTGAAAGAAACGTAATTGACTGCGGAAATAAACCCTTTTATAGTTATATAAGTAAACAACTGTCTTCCAAAACTTCTATACTGCCAACTTTAACAGATTCATCGGGCATAGCCATATCTAATCAAAAAGAGATAGCCAATACTTTTGCTGCTGAATTCAATAAAATGTATGTCAAGGAGCCTGATGGGCCGCTCCCAGCTGTAGATTTATTGGAATGGGTACCACACACTGTTACAAATATGTATTTCACTGAGGAAGACGTCACAAGTGTATTAAATAATCTGCAAGATGACACATCAATGGGCCCAGACAATTTGCCAGCTGTTATCCAACTGTCGATTTGTTCAGGAGAACTTTGTTCTCTTAACATATCGACAATGTATCAAGCCAGAATACGCGAGAATTGTATGGAGAGGTCTACTTTTTTCACGGCTTTTCCAACTTTGAAGTCAAAAAACACCAACTTAGAGGCTTCGCAGCATATATGTTCCATACACGGATTTACTCAGAATTCGGAGTAGAACATTTCGTGTGTCTGTGTGTGTGTCTGTGTGTGTGTACGTCTGTGTGTGTGTGTGTGTGTGTGTGTGTGTGTCCCTTATAACTTTTGATTTGCTCAATTTACAGAGCCTAAAATTTCAGAATATATAAACAGTTACAGGCCTACAAAACTTTTATACTCGGAATTTTGAATTTTTGTTTCAGTCAGGGGTTATCAACTTTTGAATTTTTATTTTATTTTTCCCTATATCTCAGAAACCATAAAAGCTAGAACGCTGAAAATTGGTATAAACATAGACAAATACAAAATCTCAAATTAGTTTTTTCAAAAAAATTCCAGGGTTTCTCAAACATTTTTTATTTAGTGACGACATCGCTTCATACAATTTGTATGGTAGTCACCTATACACAATATCAAAGAAGACTTAATAGTTTGATACTTCATCTCTAAACATACAATATACATATACCATCATGCTGTTTTCATATTCCGGGTAGGAAAAAAAGACTGACCTCCATACTATCCTATCTTGACTACCTAGGTACATGTGTTGTATAGAAAACTAAATATCATAAAATAATAAATAATTTGTATTTATGGGTTTGGTACTTATTCTTCAACTATACATACTATCGCTGTCGACAGTTGGATCTCATGTGTTACATGCAACTAGTATTAAAAAAATGTGCTTCTAATATATGTAAACCAGTGTTACACCTGTTTCAGAACTCATTTGAAACAGGAAATCTTCCTATTGACTGGAAGAAAGCAATAGTCACACCAATCTACAAAAAAGGAAATAAATTGGACCCAAGCAATTACAGACCAATAAGTTTGACAAGTATATTATGTAAATGCATGGAGAAGTTAATAGTGCGTAAATTAAGAGCCTTCTTATTAGAAAATAACATTATTAATGATGAACAACACGGCTTTGTACCTGGAAGATCCACCATATCTAATCTCCTCTTGTGCCTAAATGACTGGACTAAAGACCATAATGATCACCAACCAATAGACATTATTTACCTGAATTCGAAAAAGCATTTGACAGAGTGCCAATCAAAAGATTGTTAGCTAAATTATACCACATAGGAATTCGAGGAAAACTACACAACTGGATCAAGGATTTCCTTACAGGTCGAACTTATCAGGTTCGAATTGGTGGCGAACTATCACACGAAGAAGCAGTGATAAGCGGCGTACCACAGGGCTCGGTCCTTGGTCCGGTTCTTTTCATACTGTACATCGTAGACCTACCAGCAGTGATTAAGTCAAGATCCAAAATCTTTGCAGACAATACAAAGTTCTTTGCTAATCCATGTACAAGTCATGAGCAAGTGCAGGATGATCTAAATAGAATAAAAGAGTGAACAAAAAAATGGCTCATCAGTCTGAATCCCAATAAGTGCACTGTTCTACATATTGGAAAAAATAACCCCAAGTTTGAATACTTTCTTGAAAATACTCAACTAAAAGATGTTGAATCACAAACTGACCTAGGTATCATTGTATCCGCAGATTTAAAATGGGAGGATCATATTATTAAGATTGTTAAGAAAGCAAACTCCCTTATTTTCTGCATCAGAAAAGCTTTCCAGAACATCACACGAGACTTAATGTTAAAAATATATAAAGCATTTGTTAGACCATTGTTGGAATATGGTTTCCAGATATGGAGTCCCTATTTTTCCAAGGACATTGACTTACTTGAGAGAGTCCAAAGACGTTTTACAAAAATTCCCAGGACACTTCGCAACTTAACATATGAGGAAAGACTTGATTTCTTAAAACTGTCAAAACTAGAAAACCGAAGAGAACGTGGAGATCTTATTGAAACATTCAAAATATTATCAGGCCATTATGACTGTGAAAACATGAAAAATCTCTTTCAATATAGTCATAACACTAATTTGCGTGGCCATAGCTTAAAACTAGTGAAAAGTAGGTTCTCGACAAATCCTCGAAGGCATTTTCTTTCAAATAGAGTTGTGAATACTTGGAATAAACTGCCCCAACATGTTTTGGATGCTGAAAATGTGAATATTTTCAAGAATAGACTGGACTTTTTTTTGGACAAAGCAAAATAGTTACAACCAAATAAGAAAATTCGACAGTGAATATAGGCACATCAGCCTTGGCTGCCTGCCTATAAATAAATAATAATTTCCCGCCAAACTGCAAAGCAGTTTTTTGGCAGAGCAGATTCTCTCTTTCACATAATATTATAAATTCACATATAATTATTTCAATAAACTTGTCTCAAATATTGAAGAAACAGAGACTTAACAAAAATTTGAAAGAAAAAAAAAATTGAAATTTGAAAAAAAAAAAAAATCACTACCATATTATATCAGTTTGTTACAATAAAAATATTTTAGCATAGTAGCAAACTGTTTTAGTGAAGTGTCTTTTAATGACAGGTATAGTGTTTTAGGTAAGGCGCGCATGGAAGCTTAAATTAATCGGCCGATTAATTTATCGGCCGATAATAAATCGGCCGATCGGTTCTAACGCGCATGGAAGCTTCTAGAATCGTACGATTGGAAATATTACGGCGGTCAACATTCATATGATTAGAAATAATTGACAGATCATAATTTACCGAACTTAATCGAAAAATCATTAACTTGGGCTCCATGCGCCTGTTCAACAAGCGGGAAAAAGAAAAACATTGCGCGGGAAACAGAAAACTGCGGTATCTTTGTATTGCACGGGAAAAGATAAATAAATTGACAGATCATAATTTACCAAACATAACCTAGAAATCATTATGTTGGGCTCCGCGCGTGTACAAGTGGGAAAATACAAACATTGCGCGGGAAACAGAAAACTATTGTGTGATAGAGCAAATGTACAGACGCAATAGTGAACCAAGTATACATATATAATATAAAACTTTTTTTTAAGGTTTTTTCGTTGATACAGTTGAAGTTCATAATTATAAATTGTAAAAAAAACACTTGAAACACAGTTAAGTTTTTATTCATTAAGTGGAATATTTATTAAATTACCTATGTAACTATTAATCAATTAAGTAATAACTTACCCAATTCAGTTCTTTTATTATGATTTAGCTGTTCCCAGCCAGTTATTAATATTTCGCTTATCTCCAACCATAATTTTTGCATAATTTGGCAGTTACTATAATTTTTTTATCATATAATGAAGGACGTGCTTCAACTAATATAATTAATTTTTCCGAATCACAATTTATTTCATCTGACATTTCGTTTGGCAGCACTGAGAACGTACTTCTCGATCTACTGCGCTCGGACGATTAAATTATCGGTGAGCATGCACCATGCGCGCCCTCTCATACAACAAGATTGGTTACAAAAAATTGGTTACATTTTTTTGTGTCTCGTCACAGATTTTAAAATCGGCCGATTCTGTTAGCTTTCATGCGCGCTCTTACATGTAATTCGTATGTTGTAACTCACCGATAATTAATCAGCCGATGAAATTAGCTTCCATGCGCGCCTACCTTTAGAGTAATGAAATAAAAATGCATTATGATTACAGTTATTGCATTATGATTACCAATGCATTATGACTGCAGGATTCATCATACAATCTTGAGATGTTTAGTATATTTAGACCCGAATGCACAGTCCTAGGTAACTCAATACTAACTCCTAACCTCACTGGAATATTTAGTATTTTTAAGTTCTCAGTTGTGTTGCGAAGACATCACTAGCTAAATCCTACGCTAAACTTAGGCATTTCACGTTATTGTGTAAGAAGAAAAAAGATAAATAGTTTTTCCATGGGTTTTTTCTGACATTAAAAACCTAGCCTAGTAACCTAGCTTACAATGACAGCTGTGTGTCACGATTCCTGTAAAATTTCGATAATTTTACGCCATCTTGTATTGTAATTCGATTTGATAAAATCACATAATGGATATTTGATGATTTATTAAAAACATCTCTTATTTTAGTATTAAACCACTCATAAAGTTCCTCACAGATCGCAAATGTTAGTTTATGCCAACGTGCAAAAAGTAATTAGATATGTCTCTGCAATGAAATTCTCATAATACAAAAATATGGTAGCATCTTCCAGTTACGAAGCTACGTGATATCCTAACTGTAGTGAGCGACTGTGCAATGAAAACGTGGTTGGTAATTAGAATTTAGTATTTAGGTTGGACTCTGCATTTGGACCTTAGTAGCAATTCCTTTGAAACATTATTTTATGCTAAAATATAATTTTATTTAAATTTATATTATGTAAATGATATTTACATGGATAGCAAATATGGATTGTGGATCCAGGACTTTAATTGTTTAATGTTTGTCTCGGTATTACAAGTGTATGTCTCTATAGGTACATATTATGTTATCATTAACTACATAATTTGATGTAAAAGACAAGTAGTTACAAGTTAGAATGTGTACTGTACTATATATAGGTATGATGATGGTGGACGGTGTAAGCAGAGAAAGTAGCGTTCCAGCTCGACCAAGTTCAATAGAATTGTCGCATCAATATCAACCACATCAGATACATCAACAGCATCAACCAACACCAACTAACAATATCAACTCACACGGTATGTCTCATCTATCTATTTATATCTATTTATACTATATACTATATACTTTCTTCTATGCTTTTCTAATAGGTTCATATTTCTTGTACAAATTAATATCAATCTTTTATATACATAGGTACCCTTTTCTTTAACTTCAACTTTGTATGTCTGTATATTTTGAATATTATTCGGATTCGGAACTTGTTTGATTCCTATTTTCTATTATTATTTGTAATTGTAATTGACTTATGTAATTGGCTTGTTACTGTTATTGGTTATTTTTTAATAATTACAAAAGAAGATCAAATCCTCTAATTTTCAATAAATATATTTTACAAATAAATGGCATTATGTTACATTTTTAGTGGAAAAAAATATCAAATATATGACAGCATATTATAAAATTAAATATGAAATATTATATTAATTTTCATTCATGCAGTATGTACAAGAATGAGTTGAACAAATACTTTTTAATTAGTAACAAAACTGTAAATTAATAAAACAATGATATTATCAGGTGAAGAGGCAATGTACGGCACCGGTCCCCTGTCCTCTGAGAGTCTGTACAGCGGCAGCATCGGAGGGGGAGGCACTCCCAGGAGGAGTCGGCCCTCGGCACCTCCCCCCGCTCCCCCCCCGGGCCCCTCCACCCCCACGCGCCGGTCCACGCCAGCCAGGGACACGCTGCCACCGCCACCACCGCCCCCTGCCTCGCCACCCGCGGTCACGGCGGCTGCTGCGGCGCCCCCTCCCCCGGCCTCTCCTCCCGCCCCGCCTCCCCCTCCGCCCCCGCCTCCGGCACAAGGCGCCCTGACGCCCCCTCCCCCTCCGCCCCCTGTGCCCCTGCCCGCTATGGCAAACGGGGACGCTCGCTCCCCGCTACTTCTCAAGCAGACACTCAAGGCAGCGCCACCTCCACCAGAGCCGTTGCCTGATCCCAGGAATGATCTACTCAAGGCCATTAGAGATGGTAAGTCTTATTATATCAATATACACATAGACATATACGGTCATATTTACTATTTGCGTTGTAATTGAGTATAAGACCGATGATATTTTTTCTTCACGTGCCATCTTCTCTGCGAAGGTTAGTGATCATCAGGGCTATCTCCACTTTTTTAATGGAGGCTCGAAACAGTGTAGTGTAGTGCTTTCTGTAGAGTGTAGATATAAGAAATTCTTCACCATCCTGGTCCTCATGTCTCTTGTAACCTTCCCTGAATTACAAGCTCCAGGAGTTGGTTTGGTACGATGATATTTAGCAATTAAAAATAACGAAAGCTATTCTTTGAAGATGGTCAACTAGTGATCAGTGTCCAAAATTGCAAAATATGAACTCAAAACTTTATTAGTATAGTTATGGAATTGTCATATCAAGAATTGTCATATTTTCATGACCTGCTACTGGGTTCAATTTCTGGCAGGGTTATAGATTTTTCATTGTAATTTAAAGTTGGATAGATCCTCTGAGTTGTCTTATATTTGATAATAGAAATATTGACAAGTTTGAATTATTCTCACATCAAAGTGAACAATTGCATTAAAATGATCCTGAATATTCATGGAATTTTGTTCCTTACAGGTATGATTTTGCTGGTAATGACCTGTTCAATGTTACAGAAGTTCTAATAATAAATATATTTTTAGGTATAAAATTAAGGAAAGTGGAGAAAACAAACAATGGTCGAAGCGATTCCACGATCGGAAGTAGTACAGCTCTACAATATGACGTGGCTTCCATCCTGGCAAGGAGAGTAGCCGTGGAGTTCAGTGAATCTGACAGTGGAAGTGACTCAGAGGCGGACTCGGACGGTTGGGCCGAACCTCCGCCTGCGTGACACCACGGCACACCCACATGTCCTCCCACCATACCTCTGGATGTCACCAAGGAAGCTGCAGACTCGTTGCAACCAGTTGATATCACCGCAGACACTACTTCCCATCAGCCCCCAACCAACTACAGCAGACAGAACAGTACGCAACAAGGTCCACCAGCCTCGTCCACAGCCACAACTAAGGGAGTCAACAAACCCACCTTCAGAATCGATCCCAGTCTCATTAGTGGAATCAAAACAACACCAAACGTCACTTGCAACATCCCCAATCAAATATTTGATGATAAAAACAAATCTCAAGATCAGACCGTACCCCTGACTGACTCATCTTCCCAGAATGTTGAAGGAACACACCCACCTAGCGCTAAAGATGAAACACAAGCTATTCAAAATAAAGTTATAAAAGATATATCTAACAGCGACGGATGCAATGATCTCTTCATCAGAAGAGATAGCGCTAACTCCATCGGTTACAGTGAAAGAAAACCAATGCTGAGTTTCGAAAGTATAACTGCCCCACCGGCCGAACCGAAGAAAACTGAAAGCCCCGAAATTATAGCCGATATTATCAAAAAAAATATGAACCCTTCCTGCGATATTGTCAAGTCTAGTGAAGTCAACATCGTAAAGGAAATCAAAAATACAGATACTCACAAACCTGATAGCAGGAAGGAAATCAAAATCAGCTCTCATCATAAAGAAGAGTCATCCAAACCATTTACAGAAACTAAACAAAAAGAAAAAGATTCATCTAGTAAAATTGTCAAACCTCATGTACAAAATACAGTCAAACAAGAGTTGCCAATTCCCAAAGAACAGATCGTTCCACAACAGGATAAACAAACTGTCATACCAAACTCTGTCCAAGATATTAAACATAAACATTCAGAGGGAGCGGAAGAAGAAAAACTGAATGTCTCAAATGTAATAAAACAATTCAACGATAAATCCAACAAGCACGAGGTTGCCAGAAGTTCATCCGGCAAAGTTCTACATACTGTGGAGTCCAGCAAGGGACACAATGCTCGTCCAATGTACGCCACGATGGACTGCAGGAGCAAGCGCAACACTCTCATGAGCCGAGGCTACACAGTCAGTGAATATTCTGTCCGAGCCGAGACCTTCAGGAGGCAAGCTTCCGTCAGCGGGGCGCAGACCCCACCCGAATCCAAGAGCAGAGCCAAGTCCCCCGGGGAGCACACAACGCAGTGCGTCCACTGCAAACCCGGAGGTCACTGCAAAACTAGGTCCAAGAGTCAAAGCTCCGCCGAAGACGACATATTCCGGAGGTCCGGTTTCGATTTCTCCCATTCAGAGTACAGAGCCAACCTGACCAGCTATCGGGTCCGTTTCGATGAGTCCACAATCAAGGGATGCGATCAGATTTCAAAGTGTTCATACACTCACAGAAGAAGCAGACCAGCGTCGGCTAATTCGGATCAGGACGATGATCTCTTTGAGAAATATGAAACACTCGTATAGATGATTGGTCTTTGGCGATTCTGCCTCAATATTGGTATTAATGTCATGTCATTCAACATAACCTGTAGCTGTTAAAGTGATATTTGTAGAGACCTAAAATTGTGAGAGCTGATGTTATCATTATATCAATCAATGTCCATAACACATTATTAATTATTATTACTCATAGTACATATAATAGAACATTATCTTAATATATGTTTATTATACACATACCCTATTCTAAATAATACCGTAAAACATGTAAACAAATGTCATATGTCACAAATGCATATAAAATGTTAATTGGTATATTTCTATTCACTTCTAGTGTAAGAAATAATAAATTTGCTGTATGAGTACCTGTAAAAATCATTATTTTTAACAGTTCTAAGTGTCTCACATATATTGAAGTTGTAGCAAGAGTTTGCACAGTCGCTTTTAGTCATTTCATTTTATATCAATATGAATTTTTAATGAATATTTTTTATTTTCTTACAGTTAGAGGTTTTTTTTTTATATTTCAGTGGTAGCAAAGTAATTTGTTATAAAGAAATAAATAAATTTGTCAACAAAAATAAATATCTATGATGATTTGTGACATAAGACTTCATAGAAATATATTCAATTTGTTTACAATCTTTTCAGAATAAAAAAAAAATGTAATATTCATTTCTAATTTATTATAAATATGAGTCAATCCTGCAATTATTCTGTCTACATTACATAAATTATTTATTTAACTCAGATTATTATGGTAAATTATTAATGTATTCATATTATTGAAGACACTTTATCACAGGTTAACTGTTTTCTAGTGCAATGGACTCTGCTTATTGTGATCAAAATACATACTTTTGCTTTGATGTGTATGTTTACATATTTTATTACTTTTTGTAACAATTTTATGTTACCTCTTTTGATTTATACTTTTCTGTCATGATATGTTGAAATTATTGCAAACTTTTCAGGCTTATAAATTAGTGAACTTAAGAAAATTTCATTGTAATGTTCACCAAGGCCGTAGCCAGAAAATAATTTCGGGGGGGGGGTTTAGCTTAGTGGAACAGTAGAAACAAGTCGCCCCGCGAGCGTATCCCCGTACAAGTACCAAGCGAGCATAAAGAACAGCCATATATATATATATATATACTTGGACGATTTATATAGCGCCGTTTTCGTGAGAGCTCACCTCAAGGGCGGTTTACATTGGTTTTTGCATGGTGGTTTAAAATCTAGTCATGTATAATAAAAATAAAAGGTGTTAGGGAAATTTGTTTGTTGTGATTTTAACTTAACTATTATGTTTTGTATAACAATAGATTGAAATGAGTGCATCGTATGTAACTGCAGTCTCATTGTTACTCACTAAAGAAATATCTTCTTTTTTTCATCTGGCTACGGCCTTGATGTTCACTGATGCCTTTCTTTCAATCGTCCATCGGAAGGATTAGTGAATTGTTTTGTTGTTTATGTATTTGAAGCAACATGAAACTAAATTACTAATGTAACTAAATTAACAAGTTGAAAAAAATTGACGGCACCCTTTTCAAATTTTTCTTCACATATTAAATTTGTACTTGATCTTTCACTAGCATGCATACATTAAATTACTCAATTTATAAATTTTCCTTAATTTTTATTTAGTTCACTGTTAAAAAATCATGTTTAGAAAAGTACCTATATAATTATTTTTTTTTATTTTTATTTTTTTATTTATTTATTTTGGTAAAACAAACAGGATTAAACCTATAATTATTCTACACGATTCACATTAAAAAAATAATTACATTACTGTGTATAAAATTACAAATTATAAAGTACAAAAAATACAAAATAAATTAAAAAGCATGCAAGGTAGATTATGATTTAAACAGTAAAATATTATTCTTGCATCTAATTGAATAAATTTCAAATTTTATTTAAACTCAGATGAAAAAAGTTAATCGAGTTTCAGAGCTCTAACTGGTTAGGAAGTTAGTTAAAGAAAAATGTGTAAAAAACAAAATAACAAATTGAGGTAAAGAAGGAAGGAATAGTAGGATTTTGTATTTAATATTTTGATACTTGATTACAATCATTACTTCAAAAAAACCAATGGATAACATTAATTTGTGATCACAATAAGCAGATTCCACTGTATATTACATTTTAGACAAAATTTAAATGACTTATTTTCGTTATTCGATAGGAATATGAAGGTCCCAACATAATTATCCCAACGATAAATATCAATTATTGGCCTGTAGAAAAAAAATTAACCTAAATATTTGGGTGGATTTGAGCCAATGTGCACATTTTTATAATTCATCTGGCTGCCACCGAATATACAGTATTATAAGCAATGAATGTATTATACTCAAATATGAAAATATTTAAAAATGATTGAGCCGTAGTAGTCGCGCTAACAAACAATATGTTATTGGGAGTTTGCTTTAGTTGGTAACACTTATTTAACAATTGCCACCAGAGGGTGGATATATTTTTATGAAGCTACTTTTTATGTCTAATAAATATTTTCCTTTTGTATATTCCAATGCTCTGTAGAATGTAAAGATATTAAAAATATTTAATGTATGTATATTTATGTCATAGATTTTACTATAGTTTCTGTACCCTGATTAATAATACTGTCGATTGTTGTATAGTAATGTCCATCAAACAGTTTCCTTCCCGAGCAGAATTGATTGTTTATGATAATGAAGTGTCGTTGGTATCTGCATGTGATATCCAAATATTTATTGTAGGAATGTTAAGTGCCTGGATGTGGAGGCTTGCTTTAATGGAAGTATTTGAAATAATGTTTCGTTTAAAGTTGAACTTCACAAAATATCGAGCCAATGTCCATTTGGATTTTATATTAAAATTTATAATTTCATTCAGTAAAAATATTTATCATTCATGAATGGTATTGATGAATGATTTTATGTTGAATCAAACTAAAGAATTGAATTTGATACAAGAATCTTGTTCATGTGTCTTTCAAAAGGTAGACAGAGATAACTGATAGTAATCATCGCGTGTCTTTATTTATAACTTTATGTGCATATAATTTGTACATTGGTAGGTTTATTGGCAAATGACAATATCTTCCAACCAACCAAAGTTAATGTACGTATGTATATTTTTTTTTATGTAAAAAAATAGTACAGTTTCTTACATCTGGTATAAACAAAAAGAATATAAACAAGTTGAACAAAAAACAAAGTAGTATAAACAAAGGAAGCACACAATATCTTAAAAAAACTTTTCCTTTATGTATTCAATAGAAAAGTGAAAAGCGACCAGATGATGCTTCCTTCACACATTCTGCCAAATCATTATCTAATTGAAAACCTCAATGTTATAATAATCAATTACATGTAGCGAATATTATTTAAACATATAATATTTATTGGTTCAAATAAATAATTGGGTTTCGTATATTTCAAGTCATCAGCTTTTGGGGTCAATATTAGATAGGTACAAAAATATTAAATTTTTCTCTTTGGTGATGTGGGAATCTGGGGTTTTGTTCTCTCTGCCTACTTCGTATAGGAACACAGTATGATGGTAAATAGGATCGGATTATATTCTCAAGATATCAATAGTAAAAATAAAACGCAGTATTCTTCTATGTAATTGTTTGGTTTTATGACTAAATACATAGTGTGTTTTATTTATTTAAATTAACAGTAAAATTTAGACTAGTTGTAAGTTATATTGTCAACGTGATGCGATGATTGTCGTAAACAATTATATTTTGTACAGAAACTGTATTGATAGTGAAATGTGTCTCTGTAATTGCTTGATGTGTAACAAAAGCAGAAATGTACTGAAATAATATTGCTATATATTGTGCAAATGTGTCTGTGTGAATCAGACATCTCGGGAATGATAAAAAGTGTAAGACTTCCTTTATCTTTTGTATGTTTTATTACTTATATAATTATCATAATAGAAAATGTAATTAACGAATATGTGCTAAGTGATATATAGTGGAACTATATGAAATGAATGTTATTTAACAAAATAATACAAAAAAGACATTTTATTTGCCATGTGAATTGAAATTGTCAGATGGAAAATGTATCGGAAACATGCAACGAATTTTATTTTGTTCTTCGTTTTTTTTCTTTATTATGCATCGAGATATTTTACGATTATTTAATTATGAATTGCATTTGGTACATTGCTGTGTTAATCTAAAAATATAAAGTTATATTTATAGTATTGTTGCATTTAAAAATAACAGTAATTTATAATAGTGTATAAATGAAATTAAATCAATGAAAATATTAGAGAGAATATGAGGCGGTCTTCTAAACATTATGTCGTTGGATTCCAGGCCAAATGCATATTGAGTCAAAATGACCAATTGTATGTATTTTTATGAAATGATCAAACTTACAAGATATTAATTTGTCTATGACTTCTGTTTGTCAAAGATATTGGCCCAAATTATAGAATCGTTCTCCAGCTTGAGACTGGTGACTGCAATTTTCCTCCAAATGAGCTTGATCACAAGACCGGACTCGAAATGAATAGAAGAGTTGAGATTGCTTTGAGACAGCTATCCCGCTGTCTTGAGCTCGGTCTCAAAGAGGGGCAAGGAGAGAGCACTATATATGAAAAAGAGACGCAAATAGAAATGAAACAACTTCGCACTAATTACTATTTTGATGTTTACATTGTTAGCGGTACTAAAATGGATGGAGCATCTTATACAGAACCTTCTGGGAGAAATTTATATACAATCATTCATAAACTATTTTTGTAAATGAAATTTTGTAAGATTTCATAAAATTCCGACACATCATGCAGACCATGGATGTATTGACTGTAGGTACATATATTATATTTCCATAATATGACAACTAAATGAAGAATTATTTCTTTTTCCTCTTCCGAATAAAATGGTCGACATTTTCACTATTTAATTACGTATAATATTATGTTGCATAAATTTCTCTACACTTTTTAAAGATTACTAAGACAGCGAATTGTCAAAATATCTATTAATAGCTTTTCTAAATCAGCGCTGAAATTATTGCCATTCATGAGAAAAAGTACTACCGATTTTTGAACATGATTTCAAGATGGTACATTTGGAAAACAGTCTTGAGATTTTTTCTATAATTTAGGCCATAGAGTTGTTCAGATCACATCGGGATTAATTGTGGTTTAGAAATAACTAATTGAAATGACAAACATAGCATTCTGAACATGTTTGATTAAATATAATGTTTTTAATTTTAATAATAATATTTAGTTGACATTAAAACTGAAACAAAAATATCAAATAATATAATAGACTTGACTTAAATCAATTTGCAAATGGCATTATGATGTGGTGCCCTTAAAACTGGCTGCAGAACATAATCCATTAACATTTTAGCTATGTTTGGCAATGAGAGCTCTATTATGTCACCAAAATCTGTAAAATTATGTCATATTCATTGTCAATAGTGTTAAAATATTAATTACTTACGTTGCAGAGTAAAAAAATATTTTGATCATTGGTTTAGAAGATTGGCCCTAATAATTACCTACAGATGTATTACATTTTATTTATTTATATGTACAACATGAAAAGAAGCCAAAGTTGCCATTCACAAAATGCAATTATTGTATTGTTGATTTTGACATAATGCAAGTGAGACTTGGACGTGTGAATGCAGAATATATTGAGTTGAGTTGATGCATGACTTGAAGACACAGAAAAAATATAAGATAAATAAAGACATCATTGATTGATTGAATGAATTGAAAAATTATGAGATTGAGGAAGAAATTATAATAAAATATGCTTAAAGAAATGCAGATGCCTGAACATGTGAATGATATCTTGAAAGAAGAATATGTAAGTAGCTTGGATAATAGCAGCACCATCTTGAGAAACTTTTTGTAGTTTTTGCATACTTAGTTTTTCAAGATGGCTTTGATAATAGACAGTTGATATATTAATAAATGAGAGTTGTATGTCTGCCTGGATATAAAAGTGTATATAACCACCTGTAACAATGCATGACATGGCATGATGATTGATATGCATGTATGTACTACACAGCCCAATATTATTCCTCTATTTAATGTAATTAATTTATTAGTGATATATTTATTACAGTGTACTTGACATATATTCCAAGTGTTGTTTAATATTATGTTACGAGTGTATATCACAAATATATATATATATATATATATATATATATATATATATATATATATATATATATATATATATATATATATATATATATATATATATATATATATATATATATATATATATATATATATATATATATATATATATATATATATATATATATATATATATATATATATATATATATATATATATATATATATATATATATATATATATATATATATATATATATATATATATATATGTATAAGATGCTTTCTTTCACTTGTTATATTTTACTATGCTATATTTTATACAAAACCATGTACGGTACAAGCCAAAATAAAACTAATTATTTTAAGTCTTCTCTAAATATTATATTATGTACATCTTGTAAATGTCTAGTTCAGACTACAAAATATTCTCTATAATTTACTTTTGTAAAACATATTGAAGATTTCTGTAAGTAAAAAATGTATTCTCCGTCACTCCTCGATTTACAAAATCTGATCAGTACAACGAATAATAAATTATTGATATGAACATATGTATAACATACATATTATTGATGAATGTGAAAATGTATATTATATTTTGATCATAACATGGATTTGTAAAATATCTGTTCTACCTATAAAATATTTAGTTATAATTCATATTTAAACTTTCATTTATGTCTGTTTTTCATATCCAACCTAATTATACCACTGTATTTCTGATTCAACAGAAAACCAACATTAGACTGGGTGCTTACTCATATCCTGTTATCAATTGTGTTAGAGGATCTGTTTACATGAAGTTTACAAATAACTTTAACTATCAGAAAACAATAAAATTAACACCCGGGTGTCCCCTCCAACCATAGATACAGGTTTATATACATAGATGTGATTTTTACCTTCATCAACATCCCTAAACAGTAACATAAAATACAAAAATGTCTTAAGAAGAAAAATGATTGGAATATAAACTCAATAAAGACATCAATTTTTCTAGTAAAACTTTACTAAGAGGTTTTGTTAATATATCTGCTATTTGGAGTTATGGAAACATACTCCATATTTAGTTCACCACTTTCCATTTTTTTCTTACTTAATGATAATGTGTTTTGAATTCCAATTAACATTATCATTTGAAGTAATAGCTTAAGAATAGTCAAGTGGTTCAGTTAGCATTGTCTCTATGAGTTGGATAGGTGGTTTTGGATTATTTCTCAATCGTTGTGTCATGGATGGACTTTCTCTTGTCATCATAAAGGGTACATTTGACATCAGGTGTACGTCTTCTTTGTTTTCAATTGAAAACTCTTCATTACTTCTGGAATCAGTGCCACAGTTATTCCAGATTCTTCATGTTCGAACTTGACATCTCTGCTTTGAATGTGTCGGAGTAGCCAAAGAATACACCACTCTGTCCTTAAGCATCCCATTTTTTTATGTTGTGTGTTACTCTGTACCAAATACATCATTATTGTCATGTAATAACTCAAAGTGTTTTTCCTTCCACTGTTCTAGTTCCCGTTATATTAAGGATAAAAACTAATGCGTTTACAGTCTCAGCCCAAAGAATCTTAGGCAAAGATTTCACAAGCAGCATAGACCTGGAGAGCTCAACAATTATTCTATTAGTTTGCTTGGCACAACTATTTTGCTGTAGCGTATATGTATTTGTAACAACTAATTCAATACCATTGGAATCAAACAAATTGTTGACATTATAACTATTGAATTCTAGTCCACCATCACATACAAGAGATTTTACAGAATGTCCACATTGGTTTATTAACAAATTCAATCAATTGAGTCACTTTATCATTAGTTGCAGTCTTATGTTTTAAGAAATATAAACAACACAAAATGTTGAGAATTCACGTGAAGTACTTATTGTCCCTATGTAAGGTTTCTTCCATTTTACTATGTAAATTAACAGAATGAAAGTTAACACATTGAGATGGTTTGGCCACTTGGGGAGAATGAACGAAGAACGCCTAACGAAGAAAATATACAAAGCTGACAGGAACGGAATAAGAGGTCGCGGGCACCCAAGAAAAGGATGGCACGACCATGTAAACGATATTTTGAAAGATGGAAATGTAAGAAGCATGAACAACAGACGAACATGTATAAGACGATGTATGAATGTTGATGAGGCGATGAATGTGTGTCAAGATAGAAAAATGTGGCGTTCGGTTCTCTCTGCCTACCCCGTGAGGGACATGGCGTGATGGTATGTATGTATGTACTATGTAAATCAATACCTATGCATAACTGCTCCGGGGTAGAATCAATGACATAATTATTGAATTATGAAATAAAGAGATACATTATGTAGATACAGATCTATATACATATATACCCTGAGCAAGCGGCGAGATTCAAGTCAAATGGTAATTTTTTCCAATAAATTTGTTTACAACCAAAAGAATTTCTTTTCTCCTGCATAGGAAATGGTACGCAGGTCTCCACAGGTCATGTCATTAATATGAAATAAGTTTTTATATTGATCTAAAATAATTTAAGATAGCAGAGTTTAGAAACATTAGGAAGAATCTTGGCTAATTAAATAGTTGTACATACAGTAACAAATCTGACCATAATGTCATTTTAATATTTATTATTATCATTATATATACCAGCTCCCTTCCAGAATCTGTCTCTCTCTATTGTTGTTCGATATTCATATTTAAATACATAGCTTTATATAGTTACATTATTATATATTAAAACTTAAACTGCCTCAAAATGATCTTTTCATTAGAATGCAATAAGTAATGCTTTCTATGATTGATTTACTTAATTTATTATAAAACATTTGTAAATCGGTGAGTGATTCCTCCAACAGTTGCAGGATCAAGTATCAGAATAAAAGAAAATGTTGTATATCTTTTTGCCATTACCAAATTAATATTTTCATTTCGAGTCACTTTCTTTTACCAGATATGTTTTCAAGATGTAGCCAAATTTACAATTATATAATACTGTGATGATAAGATATTGATTTGTATTAATGATTATTTCCACTGCATTATTTTATAATAATTATAACAATTCAGGTTTCTATATTTTGATTCAATTGGAATTTTTCAAACAATCTATCCGCTTTGGACGTGTTGGGCGACAGCCTTCATTCTATTTTTAATATTTATTTTGAAAATTGCATCTACTAGATAATACATTGTGATCAATGTTGGTTTTTATTATTGGATATTGCAACTATTGGAGGGTTGGTGACTTCACATATATCTATCTATTGATGAACTGGAGAGTAGATAAAATTATATAATATATTTTGTGTATGTATTGTGTTTTATTTGCCACTGTTATTGTTTATACAATATTATATTCTTAAGGTTGTTAGTCATGTAAGTGGAGATATTATTTAAATATAAGTAACTTTCTTGTTACTTATCCCTCTTCATGTTATTATTATTTTTTTTAATTTTTAATACTTATCAATAAAACTTTGAAATCTGTTTTAAAATTTAGATATTTAAATAAATTTCATCACTCATAATGGTGTTTTTTTTTTCCACCTTATCCACAAATATTTTTAATTCTATAAAACTGTATCATTGCAGGAGACAAAGAAGAAAAATCTTCTTTGATCACCTTTGTTCCATTTACTTGAGGTCGGTTCTCCTAGTCCTTCTGTCATCTAAATATCAATGTATAATAAATATTTGTTTTAAATATACAACTCAATTTGCACTTAAAATCTTATAATATCAATATATCTTATTTTTTTATTTATTTTATTTTTTTTTATTTTATTATTTGAATGAACATTACAGCTTTGAGTTTTATATAAAAATAGTATAAAAATTACAAATTTTCATAACGCCAATTACAATGTTCTTATTTAGTATTATGAATAAAAAGTTTGAATAAATTAAAAACTATTGATATCTTAGGTGGAAGTTTTTAAAATATGACCATATGCAGCGGTAAGTTTCAATAATGAATTAGTGATTCTGGCTGGAGATCTAAATAGATGGATGGTCGTCCATAGACAAGATTTTGAGTCTGTCCTTGGGCCCAACGGCGATATCAGAGTGAATGACAACGGAAAAAGACTACTGGAAGTGTGCACAGAAGGGAATTTATTTGTGGCGAATTCAGTATTCAGCCACAAAAGAGTTCACCAATATACATACATGGAAGGGAATGAAAGATTGATTATGTATGCGTTTAAAGCGACAGTGAGCGCGGAGCTGGATACAGACCACTACTTGGTGATATATAGAATTAATCTGTGGGATTCTAAAACGCACTGAAGGGAACCAGTTGAAAGGCTGCAAGATGAGTGTAAGAAATCAGCATGCAAGTAGACTGGAAATGAACTTCTTAGAGCAATACACAGTAGAGAAAATATCCAGAAAGTATGGACAACCCTGAAAGAGACAGTAAAGAATTATAGAATTGATAAAAGAGGTGGAAAGAAAGGCGACGCATGATGGAATAAGAGAGTTAAGATATCTGCGGATGAAAAGAAAAAAGCATGGATGGCATTAATAGGTAAAGGATTGAAGCTTGACTGCAAAAGCTATAGAGCCATAAGTTTGTTAGGCTCAGTTGGTAAGATGCATGCAAGGATTCTATATCAATGAGTATGAGGCCTATGATAAAGTTGTTAGAGAAAAATTATGGGATATATTATCAGTGTATGGAGTGAAGAGCATATGCACAATCGCGTCATTATATGAGAATAGCGAAGCATGTTGTATCAACAACAGAGTAACAATGTGATTCTCTATAAATTATGGCGTTAGACTGGGGAGCATGCTGTTTCCATGGATCTTCAATCTGAACATCGATTTTTGCTCAAGAGCCCTTAAGAACGAAAGCAAGGGTCTAAAATTGAGTAGGTACAGCAATATTGGATTATTTGATGTGGTATGTAGACAATAAAGTTCTATTAGCAGAAAGTATGGAAGAGTTACAATATCATGTATCGTACCTATATGAAGGATGCATAGAGAACGGACTGAGCTTGAACAGCTTGAATACTAATAAATCAAAGACAATGGTCTTTGAAAAGAGTGAAAGCAGAACAATATATCAAAGGAAGCCAATGTTTCCATTCATAGTGTTATCATAGTGAAATTGGCAGAAGTCGCACGAAAGCAGAATAAATGCAATAGAAATGAGATTTCTAAGAACAATTTGTAATACAAGGATGTATGACAGGGTAAGAAAGAATATAAGATGAAGTAAGATGTCTTTAATAGAATGAAATTGAACAAATTGAGGTGATTTGGCCACATGGAGATGAATGAGGAACATCTGATGAAGAAAATATACAATGCGGACAGGAATGGAATGAGAGGTCGGGCCCGCTCTAGAAAGGAATGGCACAACCCTGCAAACGATATTCTGACAAACGGAAATGTCAGAAGCGTGAATAACAGACGAACATATATGAGACGAGGCCATGAATGTCTGCCAAGATAGAAAAATGTGGCGTTCGGTTCTTTCTGCCTACCCCGTGAGGAACATGACTATGGTATGTAAGTATGTTTCAACTATTAAATTTTGTACAAGGTTTTACTCTCAGCAGAGAAGGGATTTATCAAGAAATTTCTCATGTAATGTTTGATTCTATGGACTGGAAATGCTGATTTCTTGGGAAAAAAAAAGATAATGACTCCCTCGCACAGGGATCAAGGAAGGTGCCTATAATATAATCATGGAAAGCTTGTTATGCCCGAAAAAAATAATGCCGAAAAACTGGTGGAGGACGGACGGTTTGGTGTGACGCCGTCATCGGTCGACACGCGCGTCCCGATGGCGGCCATATTTTCAAGAGCACGAGGAGGCCTGTGTGACAGGACCCGTCACGCGCATGGACGCTGATGGTGCCCCAGAACCAAGATGAGGGCATCAACAGGACAGGAGGTTGGAGGCAGAGCGCAGTGTGGGACCAGCGCGTAGGGAACGCGGCGGCTCGCAGATTGGACCACGAAGGGCAATCCGTGTCGTCTGGAGCGTCGGTTCGCCTCCGGTGAGGCCCCAACTGGTATGCCACCTCTGTCGAGATGCGCCGTCATAGCGTGCCGTGGGGCACAGAGCCAGCCATGGGTGACGGTCTGGAGGAGGAGATCAGGAGGAGAAGAAGAAACCACGCCGGACACGAGGAAGACCTGCTAGCCTGACGCAGAGGCTGGGCCCCACCGATCTACCGTCACCACGTGGAAGACAGTGACATGCCTGTGGAGTAAGGATGTCGCTGTACCCTGGGGCGGTATATTCTGGTCGGCGTCTTTTCGTGTGTTCGCGTGTGTTTGACAGTTCGTCTCGGTAGATGCCACGTGTGTCTGTTTTATTTGTTGTCTGTTGTTTTGTTTTTTTTTTATTATTTTATTGCCATGGACCAACTATAATGATTTTTTGAATAAATGCGCTGTACTACTCCAATTTCATAGTGTCACCATCATTTGTCTCCTTTTCTTCCCCACACCTTGGCTTGATGTTTCCTCGTGGTAGACGAGAGGTCTCATCAAGCTGTATGTGTCTAGAATTCAATCATTTAGGTAAAAAAATTGGCATACTAAGAATAGCTTACTAAAAAATATGAAGCAAATAAATACTTGAAACAAATTGATAAAAACAAAGGATCCGGAAGTGACGAGATTAGTCCATACTTTGTATTTCAATGTGCTGACCAATTAAGTATACCAATTTCAATTATTTTTAATAAATCAATGAAGGATGGCAAATTTCCAACAATATTCAAAGAAGCCCTTATAACACCCATTCATAAATCAAAATCAAAAAATGACATCGAAAATTATCGCCCCATATCTATATTATCTGTATTTAGTAAAATATTTGAAAAAATTGTACTTGATCAAATCTACCCAACGATTTCTCCATACATTAGTAATCACCAACATGGATTTTTAAAAAAACGCTCAGTTCTTTCAAATCTACTTGACTTCACGGAATATGTCTCACAAAAAATGAACAACCACTTACAAGTCGATACTATTTATATAGATTTTTCAAAGGCGTTTGATCGGGTCGACCACAATATACTCATTCATAAGCTCTATAGTGTAGGCATTCACGGTGACCTTCTCCGATGGTTTGACTCATACATAAGAAACAGGCAACAGGCGGTGGTTTTAGGGAGCTGTAAATCTAATTTCACTTATATTCCGTCGGGTGTACCCCAGGGTTCACATCTAGGACCTATTCTTTTCAATATTTATATATATGATATTCAATTTTGCTTCCAATCCTCATATTTTTCAGGGTTCGCTGACGACTTGAAAATTTACAGAACTATTAACAACATAAACGACTGTTTCGATTTGCAAAATGATATCAATAGGCTAAGTACATTTTGTTGTGATAATAAACTTGACATCAACGTGTCCAAGTGCGCCCTTTTAACTTTTTCCGGCAAGAAAACGCTAATATCATATGATTATTCAATTAATGGTTCTGCATTAAAAAAAGTCGACAGCATAAGGGATTTAGGAGTAACATTGGATTCTAAATTGATGTACATACATACATACATACATGTGGGATTAGGATGGTGAATAATGAATGAAACAAACGACTCGGGAACAAATCTATAATCATCTACAAAATGATGCGTCTTATGGCGTCCGGGTCCAGCTCGTCTAGCTTGTCGACTGACTCGCTCTCGCTTCCGCTACCCGCTTCCGTGGCTCGAGCACTTCCGGCACTGTCACGCCGGTCCACTCCGATCCCCACATCTCGGCCCTCCTGATCTTCATCCGACTCGGATGATGTCTCACTCTCCCTCCAGTTCTTCATGTGATCTACCGAGCAAGTAGTTCTTCCTGGACCTTCTCCTCGGCCCATCCTCTCTACTTCGTATCTGTCGTTTCCCGATATTTTAGCAATTTTATAAGGTCCAAGGAATTTCGGATGCACCTTCAGGCCAGCACCAAACTGGGTCTTTCTGATGGCCACTAGGTCACCCAAACGATATACTCTTCCAGGCTTGCGCCTTCTGTTATACGTTCTTCTATTTTCTTCTTGTATCTTGGCGATTTTTTGGACGGCTTGTATTCGGAGATCATCTCGCTCCTCCACAAAGTGATCAACAACCTCCGCCTCCAAGAGCCTTTTTATTTCTATGTCGCCTTTGTCTCGCAGTTCTACGCCAGTCAAGAGTTTGAAAGGGCTGGTTCCGATACTCCTCTGCCACGCCGCATTCAAACACCTCTGTAATCTTGACGTATGTTTATACCACTCAGATGGGTTATTGATGGCCAACTTTGATAGGACAGATATAATTGATTGGTTAACTCTTTCCACCTGGCCGTTTCCTCTTGGAACCCCTGTCGTCACTTTGATATGTTCAATGCCTTCCTCTTTGCAGAATGTTTGAAACGCCTCTGAGGTGAAGGCTGCACCTCGATCGCTGATAATACGCCTGGGGTTTCCGAACACCTGTTGCTGAATCCTAAGTTTTTGTAGTACCTCGTCACCACTGGTCGACTTTGTGGGATAAATCCACGTGAATTTGGTGAAAGCGTCGACCACAACAAACAGGAACTTGTAGTTTTTATTGGTCGTGGCCATGGGTCCTAGGTGATCTATGTGGTACGTATCCAGCGGTGTACTGCCCTTTTCAATTGGGTTTAGTAAACCCTCTTGCCTGCCTTTCTTGCGGTTAGCTAGTATGCACTCTATGCAATTTGAAACAATTCGCTCTATCTTCTTTTTAGCCTTTGGTATAAAGAACTCCCGCTTAATGAGCTCTTCTGTCTTTGCAGCTCCGAAATGCCCTCTGTCATGTGACCTCCGGATAATCTCCGTCTGCATGCTCTTAGGCGCTACCACCAATCTATAACCTTCCTCGTCTTTATAAAGTATTCCATTTTCCACAACATAATTCTGATATGGACCGTCTTTGAGAACTTTACATATTAGATTGCAGGTGTCGTCTTCTTCTTGTGTACGCTTAATCCTTTCAGTTAGGCCATCCACTATCAATGAAACTGGGTACCTGCTTAACGTGTCAACGTGTTTCATCCTATCTCCCGAACGATGTTCCACAACGTAATCAAAATCCTCCAGCATTAAGGCCCATCTCGCGACTCGAGGAGCAAGGTCTTTTTTCTTCAGGGTTAGCGTGAAAGCCCTGCAGTCTGTGACTAGTTTGAACTTAAGACCCATAAGGTATACGCGGAACTTCTTTAGAGAGGTCACGACTGCTAATACCTCAAGTTCATAACTAGGATAGTTCTTTTCTGGTGCCGTTGTCCTCCGACTCATATAATATACTGGGTGTAATTTCTTATCTGTCGGATCTTCTTGCAGCAGCACTGCGCCATAACCATCTTGACTTGCGTCAGTGTGCAATTCTGTCCATAACGTCGGATCATATATTTTCAGAACAGGGTCAGTCGTCAGAGTTATTTTCAAGGCCTCAAATGCCTCCTTTTCGCTATGGCTAAATGTGAATTTGGCATCCTTCTTTAATAACTTAGTCAGTGGACGAGCTATAACGGAATAATCTTTTATGAATTTACGGAAATAGCCAGTCAATCCCAGATATGACTGGACATCTTTAGTGGTTTTGGGACATGGGTAGCCCATAACGGCTTTAACTTTTGTGCTGCTGGGCCGTACTTCGTTATGCTTTATTTCATGACCCAAATACTCCACAGACTTCATCAAGAAGTGACACTTTTTCAAATTAATTTGCAGCCCATACTCTCGGGCCCGCCTTATGACACACTCTAGCTTCTTTAAACCATCTTCTTCGTCCTTGCCTGGAATGATCAGGTCATCCAAATAGATTAGCACTGTACCACTTAGTGTCATATCTCTGAAGATAGTATTTATGTACCTCTGGAATACCGATGGCGAGTTGCACAATCCAAACGGTGTCTTAGTGAATTCATACTGGCCGTTCGGAACAATGAAAGCAGTGTACCTTTGAGAGTCTTCATGAATAGGCACATGGAAGAATCCATTCTTCAAATCGAGTGTTGAAAAAATAGTAGAGTTCCGTAGTCTATCCAGCTGGTCGTCAATCAGGGGGAGTGGGTATCTCTCCTTCACTATATTCTTATTTAGTCTCCTGTAATCTATGCAGAGTCTGTACGATCCATCCTTCTTCTTAGATAGCACAACTGGGCTTGCGAAATCTGACGTGCTTTGCTTAATCACTCCATCTCTGAGCCATTCAGCAATCTGGTTGCTTACGAATGCGGACTCCTTGGGTGATAGTCTTCTCGGTGGTTGGTAAACAGGGGTGTCATCACTGAGCACAATCTTCATAGTCACGCTCGAGTTCCTTTTGGTTGTTGCGTCCTTTGAATAATCTTTAATCATCTTCTCTATTTGTTTCTTGTGTCTTTCAATTCCTACATCAATACCTTCGTCAACTTCCAATAACCCTATAAAGGGGTCCAAAGGGTTTGTAGCACACTCTTTTTTGGAAAATGACACTCCTTCCTGGCTCACCACCATCGTCACACTTGAGAGAATCTCCTTGCCAATGATGGCAGTAACTGGTATTACATTGTCCTCAACGATGTGGAAGGAAGTACGAAACTGGCATCCGTCTACATACATTGTGGTATTAAATCTACCTATGGTAGACACCATTTTACCAGCTAGTCCGGTTATCTGTACGCTGGTGTCTTCCACATCTATGACCTTCATTCGCAGTGCCTGGGACACGGTGATCAGATTCAGATCACTCCCTGTGTCGACTAGAGCCCTGACATCTTTTTCGCCAACCTTCACTGTTCTATGAGTGGCGTCTCCAGATTGTGCGGACGCCGTGAGTGTCTTCTTCTCCCCTGAACCACCAGGATTTGCATTCGGACACCTGGCAGCAATATGCCCAAAATCATTGCACGAAAAGCACCTTGTCCCCTTCTCTCTGAATTTACAGTTCTTGGACTCATGGCCCGTTCCTCCGCAATTATAGCACCGGGTGTCGCTTCGGATATTCCTTCGCCTCCATCCTCCATCTACATCTTCTACCTTGGCGGCCATCTTGGTTCTAATGGTGCCATAAACCTCCAACTTCTTCCGGAATTCGGACATAGTTTGGGCCCCATATAAAATAACTTTGTTGGCTTCCGCGTCTTGGATTCCGTCTATAATATACTCCATGAGAGAGGCGTCGTCTACTCCACCATTCGTCCCTATTCCCTTCATCCTGAGAAAATATTGAATGCAAGTGTCCTCCTTTGACATTTTCGTCATGGCGAGCTTCTTGTGGATGCTTGCTGCGCTCGTTTTTTCGGAAAATTCTCCGAGTAATGCTGTTTTAAGGGCGGTCCATGTGCTTATTTTGCCTTCGGCTTTAAGAAAAAGCTGTGCCGTTCCTTTAATTAATCGCTTCCCGTAAATTAGTTTCTCAACATCGTGCCACATCGCAAGTGATGCCATCTCTTCAAAATCATCGATCCACCTTGAAATCGGCGTGCCATCGTCGCCCGTGAAAATTTCTAGTGAATCTTGGAGGTCCTTAAAGGAGAACTTTACTCCGTCATTGTCACTTCCAGCGTCCTCGGAAACACTTTTGCTCGTAGCTTTCGGCATTTTATAACACGTCACAATATGGCGGCTAAGCCGCGATATATTATACACAAAACAAAAGTCAGTCTGCACGAATGAAAAAAAAATGTTCAGTATCTTTTTAATAACGTGATTAAACTGAAATTATTAGTCTCTGTCTATTAACACAAATTGATTTTCAACTGTTATTATGTACAACTGTACACAAGGATCGCACAAAACACGCCGTTACAGTTAACTCATAACCTCGATTCATAAATGTCAAAATTCGGTCATTCACGATTCATTCACTTTCCATATCCCGGACGAGCCCCCAAAGTGTGTGGGATTAGGATGGTGAATAATGAATGAAACAAACGACTCGGGAACAAATCTATAATCATCTACAAAATGATGCGTCTTATGGCGTCCGGGTCCAGCTCGTCTAGCTTGTCGACTGACTCGCTCTCGCTTCCGCTACCCGCTTCCGTGGCTCGAGCACTTCCGGCACTGTCACGCCGGTCCACTCCGATCCCCACATACATACCATCACGCCATGTCCCTCGCGGGGTAGGCAGAGAGAACAGAACGCCACACTATTCTATCTTGACATACATTCACCGCCTCGTCAACATTCATGCTACGTCTCATGCATGTTCTTCTATTGTTCAGACTTCTAACATTTCCTTCTTTCAGAATATCATTCACATGGTCGTGCCATCCTTTTCTTGGGCGCCCCCGACCTCTTTTTCCATTCCTGTCAGCCTTATATATTTTTTTCGTCAAGCGTTCTTCATTCATTCTTTCCACGTGACCAAACCATCTAAGTGTGTTAACTTTCATTCTAGTTACTACATCTTTCTTCATCTTACATTCTTTCTTAGTGACCTCATTTCTAACTCTATCATACATCGTTCTATTACAAATTCTTCTTAACGATCTCATTTCCACTGCATTTATTCTACTTTCATGCGACTTCTGCCATGTCCAGGTTTCACTTGCATACATCAAGGTTGACACTACAATTGCGTTATGAATGGCAACTTTAGCTTCCTTTGATACGTTACGATCATTCATAACTGGTTTAAGTGCTCCATTCACTCTGTTTCCTGCCATAACTCTTCTTTCAATATCCTTATCAGGCCGTCCATTCCGTTGGAACATGCTTCCCAGATAAACATATTCGTCGACTTGTTCAAGCCATTCATTCTCTACTTTTATTTGACACGATGTTCTGCTTTCACACTTTTCAAAGACCATTACCTTTGATTTGCTAGCATTCATCCTCAGTCCGTACTCTATGCATCCTTCATATACCATGCTTACTAGATACTGTAACTCTTCCACGCTTTCTGATTCGCCCTCATCTAGAATTTTGTACTTACACCAATTTGGAACCCGCACTATAAAATCCACAGCAACCGTATTGAAAACATCCAGAAAACTTTTTTTAAATATTTAGAGAGACGACTATTCATAGAACATACTAATTATAAATTATCTACAGAATTCTTCAAATTAAACACATTGCAAGACAGAAGGACCTTATTCGATCAACTGTTACTGTATAAAATATGCAACAACCTTATTGACTCCCCCGATTTACTAAGCACTATATCACTCCATGTACCAAACAGGCACACCCGTTCGAAAAATTTATTTCATCTTCCTATTTGCCATACTAATTACAGATATATCACTCTTTCTTCTTCTTCTTTCTACTTTTTAAAAGGCTTTATTTCACCGTTGCCATTGTTCTAGCCTGTCTTGGTTGATGCTTTGCTTGGGTTTCAATGTAACCTGTCCTCAGGTATTATGGCGTTTAGCTGGTCAGAGTGCAAAGGACTCCGGAATTGTTCCTGGTATGTTGAACTCAGATAGTCAAAAGAGTATGGGCTGATGCTTACTTATACAAGTTGTATTGTATCCATTATAGGTGGGCTAATCTTTATTTGGCATAGGTCATTGCTACTTTTGGTTAGTATTACCCTTGAACAAACATTATAATATTACTAGTTGCATGTAACACATGAGATCCAACTGTCGATAGCGATAGTATGTATAGTTGAAGAATATGTACCAAACTATAAACCCATAGATACAAATTATTGAATATTTTCAGATATTTTGTTTTCTATACAACATATGTAGGTATGTATGTCAAGATAGGATAGTATGGAGGAAGATCCTTTTTCCTACCCAGAATATGCAAATAGCATGATGGTATGTATGTATGTTTGGAGTCGAAGTATCAAACTATTAAGTCTTCTTACATATTGTGTATAGGCGACTGCCATACAAAATGTATGAAGCGATGTCGTCACTAAATTCAATTTTTAAAAAAATGTTAAAAAAAAATTGAGATCTTCTACTACATTGCTGATATTTTTTATAGAAAATTAAATTATCTAGTTGGGGTGTTTCGGCTTTTTTCGATAATTGTAAAAGTTATGGAAATATAGGCAGTTAAACTCATAAATTTATCATAAAAAAAATATTTTTCTTAATAAAAAATGTTTGAGAAACCCTGGAATTTTTTTGAAAAAACTAATTTGAGATTTTGTGTTTGTCTATGTTTGTACCAATTTTCAGCGTTCTACCGTTTATGGTTTCTGAGATATATGGAAAAATAAAATAAAAATTCAAAAGTTGATAACCCCTGACTGAAACAAAAATTCAAAATTCCGAGTATAAAAGTTTTGTAGGCCTGTAACTGTTTATATATTCTGAAATTTTAGGCTCTGTAAATTGAGCGGATCAAAAGTTATAAGGGGGGGACGGACACACAGACACACACACAGACACACACACACACACAGACACACACACAGACACACACACAGACACACACACACACAGACACACGAAATGTTCTACTCCCAATTCTGAGTAAATCCGTGTATGGAACATATATGCTGCGAAGCCTCTAAGTTGGTGTTTTTTGACTTCAAAGTTGGAAAAGCCGTGAAAAAAGTAGACCTCTCCATACAATTCTCGCGTATTCTGGCTTGATACATTGTCGATATGTTAAGAGAACAAAGTTCTCCTGAACAAATCGACAGTTGGATTATAATTAGGCACATTTAAACAAACATTATGTTACTAGTTGCATGTAACACATGAGATCCAACTGTCGATGGTATTGAATGTATACTTGAAGAATACGTACCAAACTATAAACACTTAAACAAAAAATTATAAACCTTTTAATATATGTTGTTTTCTATATAAAACAACTAGATATGTATGTATGTCAGGATAAGATGGTATGGAGGTAAGGGGTTATCAACTATTGAATTTTTACTTTCTTTTTCCATATATCTCAAAAACCATAAAAGCTAGAAAGCTGAAAACTGGTATAAATATAAACAAATACAAAATCTCATTTTTTTTTAAAAAATGTCCAGAGTTTCTAAAACATTTTTTTATGAAAAATATTTTTTCTATGATAAATTTATGTGTTTATCTGTCTATATTTCCAAAGTTTTTGAAAATATCGATAAAAGCCGAAACACTCCAACTAGATAATTCAAATAAAAATATGAACATTATATTAGTACGTACATCTCGAATTTTTTTAACAATTTTTATAAAAATTGAATTTAGTGAAGACATCGTTACATACCGCCACAAATATCTCTACTCAATAGTTTGATACCTACATAATCTACGAACATACATCATGCTGTTTTCATATTCTGGGTAGGAAAATCAGACTTACCTTCATACTATCCTATCCTGGCATACATATCTATGTAAGTACATGTTTTATATAGAAAACAAAATATCTTTAAAAATTTATTAATTTGTGTTTAAGTGTTTATAGTTTGGTAGATTTTTATTCAATTATACATACTATCGTCATCGACAGTTGGATCTCATGTGTTATATTCCACTAGTAATAAACACGAAAATAATTTGAAAATTTCCCTGCAAATATAAAACTTAATGCAAATTAGACTTGATTATTTCTTTGTACAATAATAAGTATTTGTTTTAATCAAGTCAATTTAACAAACGGAAACATTAAACATTTACTTTTTAATAATAATTCATTTTTTACGTTGAAAGGTGTACTTGAGAATAAGTGAATTGTGTGAAATTTTCTAAAAGTAAAGCACCGTACAATATTAATATTTAATTTACACAGCACGTAATATATGTTTCAACAATGTACGAATGCCTACAATAAATTCATCCTTGTATATAATATTCCCTAACGTATGTGAATGAAAAAAAGCCAAACTAAACAAAGAAATGAAAAAGTAGAAATTGTGGTTTACATTCATACTATTCTCTGCTTAATTAAGATAAAAACAAAAGTTTCCTGGAGCAAATAATCATAATTAAATACATTTGGGTTGACTCAGCTGGGATTAATTAATTTTATTTAACTGTGCATATTTCATCAACATCATTTTTATACGTTAATGAAAATTCTGCAACAATTTAATATATTTGAAATAATTTTATATTAGATTTTTCGTTGAGTTTCTTTCCATTTTGCGAATTGATAATTTAATTAATACTCATTGAATTATTTGTACTACGTACGTACAAATAAATCAATGTTAATACTACATAGGTATCTTATCGATAGTTTGCCAAAAACAAAAAAAACTAGAACACTCAAAATTGGTATAAATATAGTCAAATACAAAATCTTAAATTAAAAAAAAAGAACGCTGAAAATTGCTATCATTATTTATGTAGGCGCAGATGAAAGATACATTCCATTTTAATACATATCCTCATCTTCCTGACATACCAAAACCCCTTCATACCTATATCCATACCTTGAACGTGGTAATAATCTCGCCTCTGTCCGCGCTCGAGTAGGCTACCTTCATCAGTCACCATACTCGCACCGTGTGCATCTATTGTACAAAACTTTTGCATACTAATTCGGTGCCGTGCGCACAAAACATTTTTTAATTAATTTCGCGGAATTCGCAAGTTAATATTACATATAAGTGTAGTGAACAAATTTTGAACCAGTGACGAGAAGAAAAAAGAACTACGCGATAGAGTGAAGTAAGAAGACAGCTGGCACAGTAAGTCCACTCCTTTCAAACTTTTCGTACCCTTACGAGCGGATCAGTAATTCGTTATAACCAAAGACCTTATAATAATGTAGTATATAAGGTCTTTGGTTATAACTGTCTGTATACATTAAAGTAATTATTTTGTGATTGACAATATAATTTTGATTTGTATTTATGTTCACTATAGTTGTCTGTAAAGTAGATAACTTATATCAAAATAATTCGTTTCATACAATGCCAGCATACACAATACACAATAACTACGGGGAATAAATAGTTTGATATGCAGTTGATTAGAAATTGAAATTTATTATTTTCGGACGATAATTTTATGTATTTACCTTTTACAATATGCAAGAATAAGCATTAAATATTTAGAGGACAGAATTGCTTCCTAAAGGTACTTTAAGCTAACAACACTTTAATGTCTTGCAATTAAGTCTGCATAGGTCAGGATTTAAGTTAAAACCACAAGTTGATTGATGCACGGCTAAATTTCATGAATGATTCGTTACCATGGTCTGTAATTTTTTATTTGTTCCAAAAATACAGGCTTGATTCTTAAATGTGTCAGCTTTTGTGTTTTTAGAGGGACTTACCGAAAGACGTTCCTTAATCGTGAGTTGGTCACATGGGAATGACCCTTTGCGTAAATCAAATCACTAGTAAACGAAGGAGTATATTCAATTCAGTTTAAAAAAAATACTGTAAGGTTCGTTCAAAGGCTTTAGTGACATCCTGAAACTGTATATTCTGATAAATAAAAGTATGGGATTTATTCATCGCATTTACGCATTATATTTAGATAGATTTTAATATAAATATAAAGATAGACTTAAAACATTATTTTACTCACCGCCTAAATAAATCAAAAGATTCATTTCAAAATTTTGAAGTTTATTTTAAAATAACTTTAGCGAAATGAAGCAATTCAATATTATTATAATATGTAGTAGTGTGTCGTTGTATTAAAATATTTCATTGAAAACTTGGAGAAAGTATTTATACCGTCTTAAGTCTAATCTCTGAGTGGGGAAGAGGAAATAAAAAATCCAATCTCCTTTCCTATGTGCACAATTTTCAGAACAAGTTTCGTCTCATAGGTCGTTGTCATGTTTACAATTTTTGGACGATCGTTTTTATTTTTTTTACTTTTTTCAGTCTTAAAAATATTTTTTAAGTCGACCAATTATTCTTTTTACTCATCACTAAACCAAGGGGATATTGTAGGGAGTTTTGAATTCGCAATTTTTAAGGCTATTTTTTATTGCAAATTTTCAACTAGTGTCATGCTGAAATTGTATTCTGAAAGTTTCATCACACTATATCTGTATGTGTGTAGGTGCTGTTTACTATGTGCTGTATGCTATCTACAGCACGTTTATTATACTTAATCGATTATAGACTAAATAAATCATTTCAAATTTTGCAAATTTATATTAGATTTTCAAGGATATTTGAATAGTGCTTCTACTTTTTTTAACTAAAAAAATATCGAGTATTTTTTTAATTGCATATACGCACGCATTGGATTTTTTTCGGGAGTCAAATAATATTTTAATTGACTTTATCACATCTCAATAGAGACAATGTTGGGATATTATAGAAGAACCAGGAACTCAAGGCACCTACAGGCATAACAGGTCGTAAGCCCTGTAGGTGCCTTAGGTTCGTGGTTCTTCTATAATAGTGAAGAGGATATAATAATATGTAAAAAAATGATTTTGTAAATTATAATAAATAAATAAATAATATCCCAACTTCGTCTCTAATGAGATGTTAAAAAGCTTGTTAAAAAAATATATTTCAAATGGACCCCAAGCTAAGTAAAATTGTAATTTTTCTAATTGGTAAAAAGGCACATCGCTTTCATAAAATTGCATTAAGAATTATCAACGAAATATTAAAATCAAAAATAATTTAGCAAAACTCATTTCATAAAAATGATTTTACATACAATATCGTTCACTTATAGCACAAGCATTTGTATGCTTATTTTAGTGAACGTAGGAAGATGTAAATGTACTTGTTTAACAAGGACGTATTCATTAAAAAAAAAAATATTTGAATAATGTGTGGAGTGAATTGGTAGTGGGGAGTTGAGCGTTGGCCACAACCCATTCGTTTTTGTTCATTATAATAAGACTTTTTAATTTAAAATTAATTTAATGATTCTAGAGTTTTCGTGTTTACAGAGTGGAAATCCATTTTAAATGAATAAATAAATAACTTTTTTTTTTCCACGACCGAACGTTTTCGCCAAGGTGACTTGGCATTTTCAAGGTCCAAACGAAACGAAAACAAAAATTAGCAACATTCAACTTTACTCAGCATTTACAACGTTGTCACATGTGTGGTTTGGTTTGGGAAATGTAGAGGTTTTGCATTCAGAATATAAAGGATGGAAACATGACGCTCTAGAAATGTTAGAAATTAATAAAAATAAAAAAGGCAACATTGTTAACATCCAGATACCAAAGGTATCGCCACTTCTCCAAACATAAGCTCACCCACATAGGCCCGAGATATCAGTTGGCCCTTAAATCGTTGGATTTGGTAATCCAAGTCAAAAGTTTAGGGAAGATTAAATTTCATTCGCGTATTTCAGTGCAAAATGAAACGTCAGTTACGTAATCTTCAACTATAGATATATTTTACGTTTTTCTGTGGTTATTGTCTATAATGCATCTGTCAAAATTGTAATAACCTTAAATGATACGTGACGCGAAGCTGTGACTAAATATTATTTTATTATTATAACAACACATAATTTTATTTGTTTCATTACACAGCATGTTACTTTTTCAATTTTTTATACCGATCGATGTTTTTTTTAATTAAAATCCATAGAATTATAATATATTATAATTCTATGTTAAAATCAAACATTGTAGTGAAAAAATGTCATTAAATATGTACTACGTACGTAGTACTTCAATGCAAAATGTATGTACATTTTACAGATGGATATGGAACTAAGTGATAATGGTAAAATAGTGTCTTATGTAGAAAATTTAAGAATACATAGAAACAGGATGGATCAATTTAAAAAGTGGGATGAAAAAACATCGCAAAAATAAAGTTGCGTGCCTGACGTTTCATTATGGCTGACAGTTTATTTCGTTTGTTGTCAGGCAATACATTATAATTATGTAAAAAAGAAAATAAATATTAAATACATGAACCACTTCTATATCAAGTCTTTTATTTTAACAACAAAAATAAATCATGATTATAATTATTATGCATAGTTATTTGTAGTATAAAATGAAATAAAACATTAAAGCGTGCGGTGATTAGTACGCCACCTGGCGAAAAAGACTAGAAACAATACTTAACTCAAGATTAAGACACGCGATCCGCCAGAAACGTTGAGTTAAATATTTGTCGTTTAGTGACGTATTTAAGGGAAGATTAGGTACTGAAATACGCAATATTTTTGTTAAACTTGAGTTAAACTCCTAAGGGCCGACTGAAATACTGGGCCATAATGGCAACATTTTTAATTACTGTAACTCCACCCACATATTTGGCAACGCTGTGGAGTTAATTAAGCTCCGCCCACACATGTGAAAACGTTGTAAATGCTGAGTGAAGTTGAAAGTTGCTAATTTTTGTTTTAGTTTCGTTTGGACCTTGAAAATGCCAAGTCACCTTGGCGAAAACGTTCGGTCGTTAATATAAAACATATTTGTGGAAAAATACAAAGTTATTTATTTATTCATTTAAAATTAAATTATTTTCATTTTAAGTGAATATTTCCATATTACCATAGTCATAATATATTTTCAACGTTATTCATAAAATTTCAAGAAAAAAGTTTTGTACTACGAAACTACGACATATAGTTGTAGGGGAGGTACCTATAATATCAAAATATTATTTCATTCACGTAACGTTTTTGTTGGTCTTATAAGTACGTGCTATAAAAGTTTCGGGGTACCCAGAGTGAGACCAACAAATTCAAACACTTAAAATACATAGGTTATGTTGCGCTCAAGATGTTTATGAATAGTGACTATTTAATTTCGTTTGCCGTTTAATTTACGCAAACAAACGTAAATCATTTATCAAATACGACATTTTCAAAGTTGGCGGTCTTCGGATTTCGTTGCCAGATGTAAATTGAGTCGGAGGCCCTACTCAGAAAAAGCCGGAGTCGTATCTTTTGTGAACATTTCGCCAATTGTCCAAACTTTTGTTTATCTATTGGGACAAAACAATTTCATTTAAACTCACGAAAAAGTGGCCCCTGTTTGTATCGCTTATAATTTCAACGAAAACAATATAAAGTAAGTATTTGAAATTATTTAAAAAAAGTAATTTATTTGATTATAGGGATTTCATTGAATCCTCTTACACTTGTGTAGGTACATCCAAGAGTAAGCAGTTCATTTGTCCACACAAGGTTTTTAGTATGGTTATTAAAATTAAAACTCGGATTGTAATTTCCATCATAATATTTTAACGCATAATATAATATATGGGTTAATATTTTTAAGACAGAGCATCAAGCATATCGCTTCCTTTACGACTAGTGACAGTTTTCGACAAATAAAAAAACAACTTATTAATATTTTATTTTCCACTTTATCATTACCATTTCCCGTAGTCCAATCTTGCATAAATTTTTTATACATACTTGCTTCCGATGACAATTTATAAAAACGAGTGGGGTGTGTCTAACACAAAATTTTTTCAAACGCAATTATTCAATTACATTTTAAACCATTTGGCATAGTCCAATTTTTCTGATTGTTTTGTACACACTCGTCTTCCAATGAAAGTATATAAAAAAACAAATGCGTTGGAGCCAGCATTAAACTCTTTCCAACGCTTATATTCAATTATATTTTAAACCATTTCTCATGATCCAAACTCTCTGATTTTTTTATACACATTTGCTTCCAATAAAAGTGAATAAAAAACAAATGGGTTGTGGCCAACACTAAACTTTTTCCATTTCTTATATTCAATCTAATTTCAAACTACTTCTCAAAGTTCATTATTTAAGACTGAAGGGAAGAGACGGTGGGGACTGATTTTTTGAAAAACTTACGTATGTTGATTTTTATTTATTGTGTTGGATACATTTTACTTATTCATAATTTATATCATAAAAGATAAACAGTTTTTTGATGATTCAGTTTATTGCTTCACATTTACCTTCTAGAGCAGCGCTGGGTATTAAAAAGTGGTTGGTAAGTTTGTAATAATTTATTACACTAGTTGCATGTAACACATGAGATCCAACTGTCGATAGCGATAGTATGTATAGTTGAAGAATATGTACCAAACTATAAACCCATAGATACAAATTATTGAATATTTTCAGATATTTTGTTTTCTATACAACATATGTAGGTATGTATGTCAAGATAGGATAGTATGGAAGAAGATCCTTTTTCCTACCCAGAATATGCAAATTGCATGATGGTATGTATGTATGTTTGGAGATGAAGTAACAAACTATTAAGTCTTCTTACATATTGTGTATAGGCGACTGCCATACAAAATGTATGAAGCGATGTCGTCACTAAATTCAATTTTTAAAAAAATTGTTAAAAAAAAAATTGAGATCTTCTACTACAATGTTAATATTTTTTATAGAAAATTAAATTATCTAGTTGGGGTGTTTCGGCTTTTTTCGATAATTGTAAAAGTTTTGGAAATATAGGCAGTTAAACTCATAAATTTATCATAAAAAAAATATTTTTCTTAATAAAAAATGTTTGAGAAACCCTGGAATTTTTTTGAAAAAACTAATTTGAGATTTTGTATTTGTCTATGTTTGTACCAATTTTCAGCGTTCTACCGTTTATGGTTTCTGAGATATATGGAAAAATAAAATAAAAATTCAAAAGTTGATAACCCCTGACTGAAACAAAAATTCAAAATTCCGAGTATAAAAGTTTTGTAGGCCTGTTACTGTTTATATATTCTGAAATTTTAGGCTCTGTAAATTGAGCGGATCAAAAGTTATAAGGGGGGGACGGACACACAGACACACACACAGACACACACACAGACACACACACACACAGACACACGAAATGTTCTACTCCGAATTCTGAGTAAATCCGTGTATGGAACATATATGCTGCGAAGCCTCTAAGTTGGTGTTTTTTGACTTCAAAGTTGGAAAATCCATGAAAAAAGTAGACCTCTCCATACAATTCTCGCGTATTCTGGCTTGATGCATTGTCGATATGTTAAGAGAACAAAGTTCTCCTGAACAAATCGACAGTTGGACAACATTTATGGTCTGGACACGGAAACAAATTAATTGAAATATGAATAATAACGAAACAGAGCGAAAAGAACCTTAAATGTCAAAAAAGCCAAACTACTACGCAAGTGACAGATTTTTTAGTGTTGTCAGATGGAAAAAACTAAACATTGCCAATTAGACATTAGCGCCACCTATTATAATTTATAGTTATAAAAAATCATGTCAGTCGTTTAGGAGGAGTTCTGTGACATACACACGTACAGAAGAATTATATATAATAAAGATTTAGATTTGAATTTTGAAACAAGTGGTCGATATCATCCAAAAAAAGGATAGTGTATGAACTTCTGAAATAGAAAAATATAAATTGTTCAAATAACAAACGAACATCATGTATGAGACGATGCGCATTTATTTATTTAACTTTTTTGTACATAATGTAAACAAATATAATGCACACTGGCGGGTTTATTGCCATTAGACAATTTCTTCCAACCAACCAGCGTAAATAATGATGAGGCGATGTATGCTTTTACAAATAAGGAAAATATTGCGTTTATTTCTCATGCAGATGTAGCGTGATGGTGCGTTTGTATAAAATGAAAATCGCAAATCTGTTTAAAAAGAAAATTGTGTCTGATACGTTGATAATCGTTAAATATGAAAATACCTTTAACAAAAACGGAGATAACATCTCGATCGTCCACCCATTGTCTTCTCGCTTGAAACAGAAGAAATAATTTCATAGGAATAATAAGGACCCCAGTGGGATACCAGTTACATAAGCCAAAGCGATTGTCTTCAATTCAACTATTTTTGAACACATGGTACCGGTCCAATTCCTTCGTGGTTTGGTGTAATACAAATAAGAAGAAAAACTCTGGTTTGGTCATTTTTAAGATTGAAAATATCAAGGAAATGAGAACAGAGATTTATATATCAAGACACAGGGGAACATAATAAACAAAGCCTCTCATTCTTTTATCTTGCTTATTTATTTTGAAATCCTTACAAATATTGTATCCTTTCTGTGTCCTCTCTTCAGCCCAAACTATAAGTCCGATCGACTTCATATTAACATCATATGTGTAAAGTCCATAGACCTCGAGCTGATTAGTTTGCCAAAGACAACTTTTAATTTCTTCTCTTATCATTTCATCAGTTACGTTTTTTTTGTGTCCTCTCTGCAGCCCAAACTATAAGTCCAATTGACTTCATATTGATGTCATATATTGATGTCCATAAACTTAGAGCTGATTAGTTTTTCATAAATATCCGTTAATTTCTTCTCTATGATTTCACCTTTCCAAATTTTGAAACTGCTCTGACGGTTTGGCAAATCGAGGTATTTTTATATTTTTTAAACTTTTGATACAACTAGTTGCATGTAACACATGAGATCCAACTGTCGATAGCGATAGTATGTATAGTTGAAGAATATGTACCAAACTATAAACCCATAGATACAAATTATTGAATATTTTCAGATATTTTGTTTTCTATACAACATATGTAGGTATGTATGTCAAGATAGGATAGTATGGAAGAAGATCCTTTTTCCTACCCAGAATATGCAAATTGCATGATGGTATGTATGTATGTTTGGAGATGAAGTAACAAACTATTAAGTCTTCTTACATATTGTGTATAGGCGACTGCCATACAAAATGTATGAAGCGATGTCGTCACTAAATTCAATTTTTAAAAAAATTGTTAAAAAAAATTGAGATCTTCTACTACAATGTTAATATTTTTTATAGAAAATTAAATTATCTAGTTGGGGTGTTTCGGCTTTTGTCGATAATTGTATAAGTTTTGGAAATATAGGCAGTTAAACTCATAAATTTATCATAAAAAAAATATTTTTCTTAATAAAAAATGTTTGAGAAACCCTGGAATTTTTTTGAAAAAACTAATTTGAGATTTTGTATTTGTCTATGTTTGTACCAATTTTCAGCGTTCTACCGTTTATGGTTTCTGAGATATATGGAAAAATAAAATAAAAATTCAAAAGTTGATAACCCCTGACTGAAACAAAAATTCAAAATTCCGAGTATAAAAGTTTTGTAGGCCTGTAACTGTTTATATATTCTGAAATTTTAGGCTCTGTAAATTGAGCGGATCAAAAGTTATAAGGGGGGGACGGACACACAGACACACACACACACAGACACACAGACACACACACAGACACACAGACACACACACAGACACACACACACACAGACACACGAAATGTTCTACTCCGAATTCTGAGTAAATCCGTGTATGGAACATATATGCTGCGAAGCCTCTAAGTTGGTGTTTTTTGACTTCAAAGTTGGAAAATCCATGAAAAAAGTAGACCTCTCCATACAATTCTCGCGTATTCTGGCTTGATACATTGTCGATATGTTAAGAGAACAAAGTTCTCCTGAACAAATCGACAGTTGGATAATACATACATCTACTACTATCCATATATACACTATACTAGTTGCATGTAACACATGAGATCCAACTGTCGATAGCGATAGTATGTATAGTTGAAGAATATGTACCAAACTATGAACCCATAGATACAAATTATTGAATATTTTCAGATATTTTGTTTTCTATACAACATATGTAGGTATGTATGTCAAGATAGGATAGTATGGAAGAAGATCCTTTTTCCTACCCAGAATATGCAAATTGCATGATGGTATGTATGTATGTTTGGAGATGAAGTAACAAACTATTAAGTCTTCTTACATATTGTGTATAGGCGACTGCCATACAAAATGTATGAAGCGATGTCGTCACTAAATTCAATTTTTAAAAAAATTGTTAAAAAAAAATTGAGATCTTCTACTACAATGTTAATATTTTTTATAGAAAATTAAATTATCTAGTTGGGGTGTTTCGGCTTTTTTCGATAATTGTAAAAGTTTTGGAAATATAGGCAGTTAAACTCATAAATTTATCATAAAAAAAATATTTTTCTTAATAAAAAATGTTTGAGAAACCCTGGAATTTTTTTGAAAAAACGAATTTGAGATTTTGTATTTGTCTATGTTTGTACCAATTTTCAGCGTTCTACCGTTTATGGTTTCTGAGATAAATGGAAAAATAAAATAAAAATTCAAAAGTTGATAACCCCTGACTGAAACAAAAATTCAAAATTCCAAGTATAAAAGTTTTGTAGGCCTGTAACTGTTTATATATTCTGAAATTTTAGGCTCTGTAAATTGAGCGGATCAAAAGTTATAAGGGGGGGACGGACACACAGACACACACACAGACACACAGACACACACACAGACACACACACACACAGACACACGAAATGTTCTACTCCGAATTCTGAGTAAATCCGTGTATGGAACATATATGCTGCGAAGCCTCTAAGTTGGTGTTTTTTGACTTCAAAGTTGGAAAAGCCATGAAAAAAGTAGACCTCTCCATACAATTCTCGCGTATTCTGGCTTGATACATTGTCGATATGTTAAGAGAACAAAGTTCTCCTGAACAAATCGACAGTTGGAATATACATATCTACTTAGTAACGTTTGTCTTGGCTTATATTATTAATTGCTAAATATAATATAATATATGATACAAACTAGTTGCATGTAACACATGAGATCCAACTGTCGATAGCGATAGTATGTATAGTTGAAGAATATGTACCAAACTATAAACCCATAGATACATATTATTATTGAATATTTTCAGATATTTTGTTTTCTATACAACATATGTAGGTATGTATGTCAAGATAGGATAGTATGGAGGAAGATCCTTTTTCCTACCCAGAATATGCAAATAGCATGATGGTATGTATGTATGTTTGGAGATGAAGTAACAAACTATTAAGTCTTCTTACATAATTGTGTATAGGCGACTGCCATACAAAATGTATGAAGCGATGTCGTCACTAAATTCAATTTTTAAAAAAATTGTTAAAAAAAAATTGGGATCTTCTACTACAATGCTAATATTTTTTATAGAAAATTAAATTATCTAGTTGGGGTGTTTCGGCTTTTTTCGATAATTGTAAAAGTTTTGGAAATATAGGCAGTTAAACTCATAAATTTATCATAAAAAAAATATTTTTCTTAATAAAAAATGTTTGAGAAACCCTGGAATTTTTTTGAAAAAACTAATTTGAGATTTTGTATTTTCCTATGTTTGTACCAATTTTCAGCGTTCTAGCGTTTATGGTTTCTGAGATATATGGAAAAATAAAATAAAAATTCAAAAGTTGATAACCCCTGACTGAAACAAAAATTCAAAATTCCGAGTATAAAAGTTTTGTAGGCCTGTAACTGTTTATATATTCTGAAATTTTAGGCTCTGTAAGTTGAGCGGATCAAAAGTTATAAGGGTGGGACGGACACACAGACACACACACACACAGACACACAGACACACAGACACACACACACACGAAATGTTCTACTCCGAATTCTGAGTAAATCCGTGTATGGAACATATATGCTGCGAAGCCTCTAAGTTGGTGTTTTTTGACTTCAAAGTTGGAAAAGCCGTGAAAAAAGTAGACCTCTCCATACAATTCTCGCGTATTCTGGCTTGATACATTGTCGATATGTTAAGAGAACAAAGTTCTCCTGAACAAATCGACAGTTGGACCAGAGGTTATATTTACTAGTTGCATGTAACACATGAGATCCAACTGTCGATAGCGATAGTATGTATAGTTGAAGAATATGTACCAAACTATAAACCTATAGATACAAATTATTGAATATTTTCAGATATTTTGTTTTCTATACAACATATGTAGGTATGTATGTCAAGATAGGATAGTATGGAGGAAGATCCTTTTTCCTACCCAGAATATGCAAATAGCATGATGGTATGTATGTATGTTTGGAGTCGAAGTATCAAACTATTAAGTCTTCTTACATATTGTGTATAGGCGACTGCCATACAAAATGTATGAAGCGATGTCGTCACTAAATTCAATTTTTAAAAAAAATGTTAAAAAAAAATTGAGATCTTCTACTACATTGCTGATATTTTTTATAGAAAATTAAATTATCTAGTTGGGGTGTTTCGGCTTTTTTCGATAATTGTAAAAGTTTTGGAAATATAGGCAGTTAAACTCATAAATTTATCATAAAAAAAATATTTTTCTTAATAAAAAATGTTTGAAAAACCCTGGAATTTTTTAGAAAAAACTTATTTGAGATTTTGTATTTGTCTATGTTTGTACCAATTTTCAGCGTTCTAGCGTTTATGGTTTCTGAGATATATGGAAAAATAAAATAAAAATTCAAAAGTTGATAACCCCTGACTGAAACAAAAATTCAAAATTCCGAGTATAAAAGTTTTGTAGGCCTGTAACTGTTTATATATTCTGAAATTTTAGGCTCTGTAAATTGAGCGGATCAAAAGTTATAAGGGGGGGACGGACACACAGACACACACACACACAGACACACAGACACACACACAGACACACAGACACACACACACACAGACACACGAAATGTTCTACTCCGAATTCTGAGTAAATCCGTGTATGGAACATATATGCTGCGAAGCCTTTAAGTTGGTGTTTTTTGACTTCAAAGTTGGAAAAGCCGTGAAAAAAGTAGACCTCTCCATACAATTCTCGCGTATTCTGGCTTGATACATTGTCGATATGTTAAGAGAACAAAGTTCTCCTGAACAAATCGACAGTTGGATTATACACTATAATACTATACATCCATTTATGTACTACATATCCATATATACACTATATTATACACTATAATACTATACATACATTTATGTACTACATATCCATATATACACTATATTATACACTATATTATACACTATAATACTATACATACATTTATGTACTACATATCCATATATACACCATATTATACACTATATTATACACTATAATACTATACATCCATTTATGTACTACATATCCATATATACACTATATTATACACTATAATACTATACATCCATTTATGTACTACATATCCATATATACACCATATTATACACTATATTATACACTATAATACTATACATCCATTTATGTACTACATATCCATATATACACTATATTATACACTATAATACTATACATCCATTTATGTACTACATATCCATATATACACTATATTATACACTATAATACTATACATCCATTTATGTACTACATATCCATATATACACTATATTATACACTATAATACTATACATCCATTTATGTACTACATATCCATATATACACTATATTATACACTATAATACTATACATACATTTATGTACTACATATCCATATATACACTATATTATACACTATAATACTATACATACATTTATGTACTACATATCCATATATACACTATATTATACACTATAATACTATACATACATTTATGTACTACATATCCATATATACACTATATTATACACTATAATACTATACATCCATTTATGTACTACATATCCATATATACACTATATTATACTCTATAATACTATACATACATTTATGTACTACATATCCATATATACACTATATTATACACTATAATACTATACATACATTTATGTACTACATATCCATATATACACTATATTATACACTATAATACTATACATACATTTATGTACTACATATCCATATATACACTATATTATACACTATAATACTATACATCCATTTATGTACTACATATCCATATATACACTATATTATACACTATAATACTATACATCCATTTATGTACTACATATCCATATATACACTATATTATACACTATATTATACACCACAGTACTATACATCCATTTATGTACTACATATCCATATATACACTATAATACTATACATACATTTATATAGGGAAGGGGAAAATGAAGGATTTCTATACAGGGGAGAGGAAGTTGTATAATAGGAAGCAGAGGAAATGGGATGGTGGAAGACTTCAAGTAAGGCATGATTATATTTTGATATTATTTAGTGAAATAAATTTAGACAACATTTTATATATGGGTAAAGAAGCAATGGATAAAAGGTGAGTAATATTTATTGGTAGAGAGATTTTGTTGTTTAAACAATGGTTGAAAATAGGAGAGTGATCCAAAAGGGGACACCCCAAAAATATGTGGTCGACTGTTCCATCCTCTAATCCACACTCACACAAAGGAGAATCTTTAACTTTTATTTTGTGGAGGAAGACAGGGGAACATGTATGACCGAGTCTCATTCTACATATTACTGAAATATCCCTCTTTTGGAATTTACCTATGGAGAACCATGGCTTGACTGGAAAGCTCTGTTGTATGTAGGAGTAGTACACTCCTGCTTTACTTTTTCCAAGGTTCCATTCTTTTTCCCAGCTTGTGTGCAGTCTCTTTAACAAGGAGGGAAATCTGTCCTCTATATGTATGTATTTGTGAGATTTGTCCATTTTCTATTGCCTTTTTTGCGTGTTCATCCGCAGTCTCATTACCCTTGATTCCACTGTGACCTGGAATCCAAGCAATGGCCACTTGTAATCCTTGCATCCCGAGGTTCAGGATTTCGTGTTTAATTTGAAGAATTATAAGATTGTTCAGCAGCCTTGATGGGTTTCCCGAGATTTTATTTACTGCACTAAGGGAATCTGTGAGGATAAGTGTTTTATTAATTCCATTTGTAGCTGCGAATTTTATTGCTTCCAGTATGGCGAGGCATTCTGCAGTGAAAATGGATGTTTCCGGTGGAAGTTTATACATGGCGACTGAGTTGAAGTCAGGACAGTATATTGCCGCCCCGACGCATGCATCATCTTCACTCTTAGATCCGTCTGTGTATATGGTTGTCCAATCCTGCCAAAGAGAGTCCAAACACTCCCCAAGAACAAAAGGAGCCTTTGGGTCGTTTTTGTGGATATTGAAATTATGTACTAATGGGTAGAAAGTATTTGATTCATGGTGACTTGAGAATAACGGGTAAACTGTATTTTTATATGAAGGAACGTCGAAAGAATTCAGGAACTTGAAGCTATTTACTAACAGGGGGGGATTTTTATTTCGCCAAATTTGTTTTGAATTAACATATTCTGAAAGAAGTTTGACTTTAGGGAGTAGTGGGTTATTTGATAGCCGGGAGGCCTTAAAAAGAAATCTATCTGCGAGGAATTGTCTTCTGAGGTGAAGGGGGGCCTCAGCACATTCTAATTGAAGGGCATTGATAGGAGTAGACCGCATGGCTCCTATTATGATTCTGAGGGCCTTTGATTGAACCCTCTCCAACATGATGGACAAATATTTTGGAATCGGGTCCATTAGGAAGGAAGCATAGTCAAGGTGAGAGCGGATTAGTGCCTTATAGAGGAGAGAGAGGGTATTTGGATGAGCACCCCACCACACCCTGGATACAGATCTTATGATATTGAGCGATTTTTGGCATTTGGATACAATATGTTCGATATTTGCTCTCCAGTTGAGTTTTCGGCTTAGCACAATGCCTAGGAACTTGACCTCTGGTACGCAAGGGATGTGAATATTATTATATGTGATGTTTATGGGGGCAATGTTCCTACTGTTTGAGAAGATCATAAACTGACTTTTGTGCGGAGATATTTCTAGCCCGTGATTATCCAGCCATTTCTGTAATAATTGTAGTGCTGTGTTTAGCTCACGCTCTATCATTTGGGTAGATTTTCCAGATATGTAAATTACAATGTCGTCTGCATATTGCAATATTCTTACATGTTTTAGGAGACTTTTTTCGATACTTGCAGTGTATATATTATATAGCAGTGGGCTGAGAATTGATCCTTGCGGTAAACCCTTCCACACCTTTCTTATGGACTTTTCCCCATTTTCCGTAGATAAGAGCAAGGTGCGGTCGCATAGGAGATTTTTTATGCATAGGAGATTTTTTATGTACTGCCTAGTTTTTGGTGGAACACCGGTATCTAAAAGTTTTCCCATAAGGACATCGATAAGAACATTGTCATATGCAGCAGAGACGTCTAGGAACACAGCAGCCATCATTTCCTTCCTTGATCTGGCAAGTTGGATGTCGGTGATGAAAACACTCAGATTGTCGATGGTGCTCTTGCCCTTCCTGAAACCATACTGTGATCTAGCCAGCAGGCCGTTGGTCTCAAAGAAGTGCTCCAATCTATCTTTAAGCATGTGTTCCACTATTTTCCCCAGGGTGCACGAAAGCGCAATAGGGCGGTAGGAAGATCCTATATTTGGGTCTTTGTGGGGTTTTAAAATGGGAATTATGCTTTGTGTTTTCCAGTCTGCCGGAATGATGCCAGTGTCATAAAACGAGTTGGACATTTTGAGGAAATAGGATAAGGTTTCGGGATCTGCTTTGGTGAGGAACGAATACGGGATTCCATCTATTCCTGGAGCAGAGTCGTGAACTCGTGTTATGACAGATCTTAATTCATGCAAGGTAAAGGGAGCGTCAAGAGAACATGTAACATCAGAGAAAAGGCGTTCATCAGGTAGAGAATTAAGGGGAGGGACCGATAGCGGAGCAAGTTTATTTAAGAATTCATATTGCCAGTTAGAAGATGTAGGTTTTGAAACTTGGGGATCAAAAACTGCTCTGTATTGCCTTATTTTTCTCCATATCTCAGATACGTTAGAATCAGGGGATAAAGAAGAACAGTATTTGATCCAACCCTGTTTCTTTTTATCCTTCAAAATCCTTTTGGTTTTGGCACGGGAAACCAGATAGCTATCAAAGTTAGTTACGGACATGTTTTTTTTAAAGTTCCTTCTTGCCAGTTTTCTGTCTCTAACAGCCTTGGTGCATTCAGCATCCCACCATGGCGGCGGTGGTATTGTTGGGGAACGAGGTGTTTTGGTAGGGATGTTCTCATCAGCTGATGTAGTAATCAAGTTTACAAAGGAATTATAACATTCAGTGTTATTTGATGAGTTTGGAGTGGGAAGTTCAGGAATTGTCTTAATAATTGTTTTATGAAATGAATGCCAGTCTGCTCTAGCTACATTATATTTGTATGATGATGTGTAGTTGGCTTCTCGAATTTGTCTTCCGAAATGTATAATTATTGGGAAGTGATCACTGTTACGGGGATCTTGATCAAGTGACCAAGTGGAAAGAGGAGCAAGACCGGGGGAGCATAAGGAAAGATCCACAGCACTCGGTCTATGCGATATAGGTAAACTTTGGGTGGGGGTGGGAGTCAATCTTGAAGTATGAAACGGGAGAGAGATTCGTGTTGGAGATCCGTCATTAAGGATACATAAGTCCAGATCATCAATCATGTTCATAAGTGTATTTCCAGCACTGTTAGTTTTATGTGAACCCCAGCTAGTGTGATGTGTGTTGAGGTCACCCAAAATAAACAGGGATGAGGAGTGGGAGGAGACAATGGATTTAAGAAGGAATATATCGGAGGAGGAGGGATGGGGAATATAAATGGAGAAAAAGGAAATCCCGTCGATCTTTGCTCCAACCAGATTAATCCGATCAGAGTTCAGACCAATAGGAATTGGGGAATATGGGATATTATGTTTGATGAATAGGGCGCAACCGCCCCTTCCATCTTTTCTGTCATCGCGAAGACACGCATACCCCGGGAGTCTAAAAGAGGCACCCGGGGCAAGCCACGTCTCCGAGATGGCTATGATAGAGGGTTGGATTTCGTGGGATAGGTGGAGGATGTCTGCTTTATTGGAAATAGCACTACGGCTATTCCATTGTAGAATCCTCGTTATCCGTTGAGGGGCCATTGGACGAAAATAGTGATGAAAGTAGGGTTAATGAAGAGGCAACGTTGGACGGTAGGATAGAATTATGTTGAAGGGTTTTAATTATAAATTGTAGAATTGTTGAAATTAATTCAGAAGTGTTAGGCTCAGCTTTATTACTAGACTGTAGGCCACATCCTTTAACTGGCTCAGGAAGTTGGCCGTTCGGAAACCATGAAAGATTTTGGTGGGCAGTTTTATCGAATCCAGGGGAAGACGCTGGTTTATGAGTTTTCCTTTATTGGATTTTTGAAATTTGGGAGTATTGTTTGCCATATGTTGTGTCGTATGGCTTGGGATGGCTTGAGATGTCGAGGGGCTGGAGGAAATAACGGTTGAGAACGATTTTTTAGAGTGAGGGACCTGTTTCGAGGCTTCAAAAAACGAAAGATTTTTTTCGGCCATAAGGTGTTTTATGTTCTTTTGACGCGCAAGTTCAGGGCACTTCAGACTCACAGCTGTATGCTTGCCTGCACAGTGAAGGCAAGTTAGATCATCCTCGGGAAGAGAGCATTCTTCACCAAGATGATCCTTACCGCATTTGAAACAACGTGGTTGTGATCTGCACAGGGGCTTTGTGTGGCCGAATCTACAGCACTTCCAGCAGAGAGCACGAAGAAGAGGAGGAACGTGAAGAAGAGATGCGTTCTCACCAGGAAGACGAACAAGAGGCCGGAGCGTGGGCTCTAGCAGAGGACATCCGAGTTAGCCAGCGTAGAGATGCAGATATTAATCAAAAAGTAGTACCCCGCGCGAAGATAGCGGAAGTAATAACGAAATATCACGACGACCCGGTAGCTAGTCACCCAGGAACGAAAGAGACTACGCGCGCCATTCAGAGACTATATTACTGGACAGGACTGAAGGCGGATGTCGCACGACATGTGAAGACATGCGGCGTGTGTATGCAGGCGAAAGCCCGACCAGGCTTACATCGAGTCCATCAGACAGGACACCGGGCAACCAAACCATTCGAAGTATTAGCGGTAGATTATATGGGTCCGTATCCAGCCTCCGCGGCGGGAAACCGTTTTATTTTAGTGGTCACGGACCTATTTACTAAGTGGGTGGAAGCCTTTCCCATGCGATCCAGTAAGGCCACCTCACTCACGACAGTACTTGAATCGGAAGTATTCAACCGTTTCGGATACCCGAAGTATGTATTAACTGACAACGGTCGACAATTTACGCACAGGACATGGAACGATGCTATAGAGAGGTGGCAGTGCGTGCACTGGACCACAGCCACGTATCACCCCAGGGCCAATCCGGTTGAACGAAGGAATCAAGAGATAAAGAAAGCTCTCAGGATTCACTTGCAGGAGGGGAGTCATACGAGGTGGGACGTCGTCTTGCCGACAATACTCGGTGCTTTGCGAGGAAGACAGAATGAGGCTACCGGCGTGACCCCCAGCCAGGCTTTACTAGGATACGACCTACCACGACCAGGAGAGTGGTTGGTACATTCCAACGAAGATATCGTACCATCAGCGACGGAAGCAAGAGACAGGCGCTCCGCTGATGAGGAAATAGTGAGAAAGCAAGCTGAGTACCGCGGAAGGTACCTGACTCCAGGGGAGGAAGGATCGACATTCGGTCCAGGTGAGAAAGTATGGGTTCGGGAACACCCACAGTCAGACGCAGCAAGAGGCTTTCACGCCGGTTTCGCCGCAAAATGGAGTGGTCCATATACCATTCTCACTGTCATTGGGCGAGGGCACACGTATTGGATAGATCGGCGAGGTAAGCCGACCAAGGTACACGCAGATGACATGCGAAGAGTCATAAATCGGCGTTGATAAGACAGGGCAGTGAAATGGGTATGGGTAGGTAGAAATGTCCACTTGTAGATAGTCGAACGATACAGTATAAGAATATGCAAATAGGTAGGTATAAAACGAGCGAGTTGAGACCTCTCGGAAGGATAGATAGGTATACGCGGATTAACGCGTATGACGTAATGAAATGCTTTCGAGGAGGTAGGCACTTAGCGGTAAGGAAATTGAGAGTTAGGTACAACGGGAAAATAATATTTATAAGATTTACTAAGCGTATAGCTCATAGGCGGTCTACTAGAGAAGTAATAAGGACGATAATTAATACAAATAACAGGTATGTCAGGTGCGTGTACGCAATAGAGATTATTAATGCAATAGGTATATATATATATATATATATATATATATATATATATATATATATATATATATATATATATATATATATATATATATATATATATATATATATATATATATATATATATATATATATATATATATATATATATATATATATATATATATATATATATATATATATATATATATATATATATATATATATATATATATATATATATATATATATATATATATATATATATATATATATATATATATATATATATATATATATATATATATATATATATATATATATATATATATATATATATATATATATATATATATATATATATATATATATATATATATATATATATATATATATATATATATATATATATATATATATATATATATATATATATATATATATATATATATATATATATATATATATATATATATATATGGAAGGTAGAAGGCTAAACGCTCAGTGATCAAGCGTTTACTTCCGAGGACGGTAGATAACTGATCAGATAACTAGCAGATAATTATTGATATGCCACGAGAAAAGGATCGGCGTAAAGTATAAGATGAATGACGAATAGGTATTAGAGCACCGGCAAGCAGTATAGGCGTAGAAGATATTTTTTTTTTTTTTTTAATAAGGCACAGCCACCAATAGAGGCGGATTTGTGCTGTACAATTTAGATCATAAAAGAAGAGTAAAAACAGAATTCCATTAGATCTCAGAGAAATAGGGGTTTACATTAAATGATTGCAAAAGGGAAGCATATGTACAAGCAATTAAAGAATTTACAATAAAACATTAAATGCGTCAGTCACCTTCTAATGGTCGAGTGAAAGGCTTCCTACAATCAGCTATATCTTTATACCGGTGGTGGATATGAATTTAGCGATTTCTAATATTACATGTCGTGAGCCAATCGCCAACAGATGCTCCATATTAAAGGGTCTTTCTATTTTCACCACTTCTCCGTACATACCTCTATCCGAGACCAACGGGCAGGCAAAGAACACATGGTTCAGTGTCTCGAGATCCTGACCGCACTCGCAGTATGGGCTGTTAACAACTCCTATTCTGAATAGATGAGGGGCTATTGAGCAATGTCCGATCCGCATTCTACATATAGTTGAGACGATACATTTGTTCAACTGATAAGCTGTATACCAAGGCTTTCTTGGAATCGTAGGTTGAATATCTTTATAAAATCTGCCTTTGTTCGAAGTCGGAGAGTTCCATTCCTTCTCCCACTCGTTCCAAGTTCGAGACTTGAGCGATAGGATTACGTCGTCGAATGTAGGAAAGAAATTATTTAAATTTTCGCCCGACTCAATGGCGGATTTGGCCAACCTGTCCGCAATTTCGTTGCCCTCGATTCCTCTGTGTGAGGGAATCCAAGCAATCTTTATATCCTTACCTACGGAACTCAGATTGTAGAAATTTTTACGTATTTCACAGAGATTTATGTCATTAGGTCTTGTATTTAAATTAGAAGCGATTGCAGAGACACAGCTGAGTGAATCGGTAAAAATGATTGCCCTTTGAAGATTTAGACTGTGTATGGAGTCGAGTGCTATTTTGATTGCCACACATTCCGCAGAGAATATAGAAGTTTGGAATGAAAGTTTATATTTGCTCTCAATTTTGAGACTAGGAATGAATACCCCGACTCCCAGAACAGAATCATTTGACATTTTAGAACCATCAGTAAATATGTGAATATGGGAGGGATAGGATGAAATAAAATCCTGGAAAATTGAACGGTTCTCAGAAGGGTTAAAAGAAGATTTGAGAATACCAATGTCTTTATGTATCTCTGGTATGTGGATAATTGCCTCGTAAGGGATATTGTAGTAAGGAGGAACAGTAGATTCTGGGGGAAGGTAGTGAGATTGAGAGAAATATATATAACTCTTGCAAAGACATGGAATTTGTTTGCCCCTCCTTATATGTTCCTTCAGCAGAGACACAAGGATTTTTAATGGGTCTGTTAGCAATTTGTTTGGGGTTGAAAATCTTCTAAGAAGGAAACTGTCTGATAGAAATTGTCTTCGGAGAATCAAAGGAGGGTCTACACTCTCCACTTGAAGGACATTTACAGGTGATGATCCCATAGCTCCGAGCACCAGTCTAAGGGATTTTGATTGGACTACATCGAGTCTCTTTTGGAGATATTTGGGGAGAGGGTCGAGAATGAAACTTCCATAATCCAGATGGCTGCGGATTAAAGCATTGTACATGAGTTTCATTGTGGTCGGGTGACTTCCCCACCATACTCTACTCACAGCACGTAAAATATTAAAATTTTTCTCACATGAGGAAACCACAGTATCAATGTGTCGTTTCCATGAAAGCTTTGAGTCAAGGATCATACCTAGGAATCTGACCGATTTAACACAGGAGACTGTCATGTTGTCAATAGTTACAACGATATTTGGGAGCTTACGTTTTTTTGCAAATATAACAGTCTGACACTTGGAAGGGGCCAGATGCAGATTCAGTGAATTAAGCTTGCCATTTAAGTTCTGAAGATTCGTTATCAGGTGTTCTTTTGCAGTCTCTATATCTCTACTAAACGAGTATATTACGATATCGTCCGCATATTGTAGGATTTTACAATCTTTCGTAACAACGGAATGTATTTGTGCACAATAAAGATTAAAAAGTATGGGGCTCAAGACAGATCCCTGAGGCAATCCTTTATATATTTTTCTAACTAATCGGGAATCGGTAGTCTCAATAACTATACTGCGCTCAGAGAGAATATTATGGATCAAGTTCGTCAAAAGACGCGGTACTCCCAAGCCCAATAGAATCTCACTCAATCTCTCTAATAAGACGTTGTCGAATGCAGAAACGATATCCAAAAAACTGGCAATAACCGCTCCTTTTGTATTAAATGCAATACGAATATCTGTAACAAGTATGCTTAAATTATCCAAACACGACTTAGTTTTTCGAAATCCAAACTGATGAGCAGGTATGAGTTTGTTATGTTCCATGTACCAATCCAACCTATTCTTTATCATGTGTTCAAGTATCTTTAAAACGCAAGAAGATAGGGCAATTGGCCGATATGAATTACTGTAAGTAGGATCCTTTCCAGGTTTCAAGATGGGGATTATTTTTTGGGAATGCCATTCCTCAGGTATGTAACCTGTAGATAGACATAAGTTAAAAAATGAAAGGAGATGAGTTTTGAAGTCATCTGGAAGGAATTTTAAAGCAGGGTAAGGGATGTCGTCTAACCCTGGAGACGTATTCCTGACAGCTTTCAAAGGGATGATCAACTCACTCAGCGAGAAAGGAGAGTCTAGCATTGACAGCCGAGGTTGAGGAATAATAGTCTGCATCTTCAGTTCACTATAATTGGGAACAAAAGGAGGTGCCAATTTGTCGCAAAACTCTTCAAGACATGAATCAATTCTTGTTGAGTTTTTTGGGGAGACGACTGAGCCTCTGAAACGTCTTATAGAGTTCCAAACCACTGAAGTGGGGGTTCTTGGCGACAAAGAACTGCAGAAATTATACCATCCTCTTCTTTTTTTTTGGCGTAACATTTTTTTTGTTTGCGCTTGGATTTGTTTGGCATACAGAAAATTTTCCATGGTCATATTATTTTGAAAAGATTTTACTGCAAATTTACGCTTTTTAACCATTTCAGTACATTCTCTGTCCCACCAAGGTGGAGAAGGACGGGTTTTATTTTGGTGTTCAGAATATTTGGGTACAGAACAGTCAATTGAGTCGTGTATGATACCCTTCAGAGTTTTATAGCATTCCTCTACATCTGGAGAAAAAAATAAACTGCCACATTCACTATCAAGTTTAACTTGGATGGAATCATTATATTCCTGCCAATTGGCCTTGTTGAAATTTTTTCCCTGCCTAGGAAATTTCGATATGAGGGAAAATCTAATGTGCAAATTCAATATAATGGGATAGTGATCACTAGACAATGGATCTCTCATTACCTGCCATAAGGACTGGCAGGCTAATGAAGAAGATACTATTGATAAATCCACTGCGCTAGGGTTTTGAGAAGGAGGGGAAAATCTGGTTGGAGAACCATCGTTCAGTATGCATAAATTATGCAAGTCTACAAATGATAGTATACATCTTCCTGAACTATCTGTCCATGCGGATCCCCAACTCACTGAATGGCTATTGAAATCTCCAAGAATTACATAAGGTGGAGGAACGAGATCCATTATTGAGTTCCAATAATGTTCATCGAAAGATTTATGGGGAGGAATGTATGTAGAGATATATGTAATATTTGAAACCGAGATAGCAACTACTTGAACTTCTTGATTTGGTGGTAAGGAGATTCGTTTCCAAGAAAGCGATCTATGTATTAAAAAGGCAGTGCCTCCACCTCTAGAATATAAACGATCATCCCGAACACAATCATAGCCCGGAATGTTATAATACTGGCCACTTTGCAGCCAGGTTTCATTTAATGCACAAATTTTAATTTCATATTTTTGTAATAAATGAATTATATCGCATCTATTAGCAATTGCGCTTCGACAATTAAATTGTAAAATGGACAGAGTATTACAATTATTCAAAGCCATTATGATTATCTACTTTTTTTTGGCTCAGTAAGTCAAGTAAAAATGGCATGGCAGAGGCAACGTGGGACGGTAGGTTAGGAGTATCAGATATCAACGATATTAATATTTTTGCAATGACTTGTAAGGTTTCACCATAACTCACATCAACTGATTTATTATTTATTATCGTTTTGTGCGGGTTATTTAATGCGCACCCGTTTTGAGGGTCATTTAATTGGCCATTATTATAAAGTAAACAGGCATCATGGCCTTTTTGATCGAATATTTGGGTGTTTTGTGGATTTCGAGAAGACTTAGATATACTGTTTGAGCGGTGTAGAGATGGTATAGTATTTACAGTTTTAATTGCCTCAGTATAACTCTTCCGAGGAGCGGGGATTTTACTACTTGCTTCTTTGTATGAAACACTGTCTTTGGCCATTATGTACTTGACTTCTCTTTCTCTAGTCACAAAGGAACATGTAAAACTATTTGCCGGGTGCTGACCATTGCAATTAACACATTTTTCTGAGCCTGCTGGGACAGGGCATTCCGATGCTAGGTGGTGGTCGGCACATTTTAGACATCTCGGGTTGTTCTTAGATTTGCAATCTTTCATAATATGGCCAAACTTACAGCAAATATAGCATTGAGAAGTGGGGTAGGTATACAGTTCAACGGGTAGCGAGTTGTGGAACAGGAATACGTTCCTGGGAAGGGACTGTCCCTCAAATGTAAGTACCACCGTTTGGGATGGAACCCACTTCGTGGAACCTGATGACGTATCCCTCCTGTTCAGTCTCCTGGCTTTTATTATTTTACCACAAGAATCTGGTACACTTGTAAATTCTATAATTTCTTCTTCACTTAAGTCTAAATCTACGGACCTCACTAAACCCATTTTAGTTATTTTAAAAGTAGGTATGTACGCTTTTATATCATTTTTAGCAACAAAATCGCTTGTAATGAAGTTGTTTGCACTGAGTGCAGAGGTAAATGTTAGTACAATTTTGTTCCTCCCTTCTCCCTTAACTCCACCGATAGCAATATCTTTGATTTTGTTATTAAATAATTTCCTTCCAAAAGACATAGTATTAATATTTTTATTTTCTATATTTTGGACGTACACTATAAAAGGCCCTGTAGAGTAAGCAGGGTAAAATTGCTTAATATAATCTTTTTTGGGCGGGGAAGGCTGAGGAGAGGAACGACCTATTACCGGATCCGAGGAACCCTGCACAAGTAAAGCATCATCAGCCTTACGTTTCAAGGCCCTCGGATCAGGAGGCTTAGTCTCGTCCACCTCCATTTTCGCGATTCAGCACTTAAATAAAATAATAAAGGTACCTATGTAGGTACTATGTAATTGAAAAAATTAAAAAAACAAAACAAAAACTGCAGCTGTCAAATAGCTGTCAAACAAATCAAATGCAAAACAGAAATAACCTAAAAATCAATAGCAATTCATCATATTGCGGTCAAAATAATAATAAAATCAAAATAAAATATGAAAGAATAAACTTGAAATAGATAAACAAAAATAACAGCAATAAAATCTTATCTGTTCGCTGTGTAGTTAACGTAGGTAGATCAAATATTCGTACGAAGCACAACTGCACAACCGTTCACTAGCAACGTTCATTTTCGAATCCCGCGTAGAAGATATAGTAATCAAAGGTTAAACGCAAGGATAGACGCGGGGTAGATGAACTATCGCCGTAAGCGATAGGCTATAAAAAAAAATTAGTTTGTTTTTTAAAGTGTCTTGGGAAGAAGAAGATAAGTTGTATAAGAAATTTAAGAGCGAGGTGTAATGAGGAAATCATAAGGAAGATTAGTAGGTAATTATGTTGGCCGACCAATAATCTAAGTGCGGACGCGCATTATCGAATTAGGTATAAATAGGTAACCGAGGGAGGAATGCTATTGATCAGGCGTTTGCCCCGGCGATAAGTGAGAAGAATATAACTGATCAGTCGAATAACGTATAAGTTTAGGTATGGTAGTATACCTAAAGAAGATTTTACAAGATAACATAGGAATACTCATGAGTAATGCGATATGTGAAATTGAATGGAATAGTATAAAAACTAAGGTTATTTATGTCTTTTTGAATTTAATTTTATAACGTGCGGCAGGATAACGAAATAAACTAAGAACAAGTGAAGTTAATGGGTTTATGCTAAACCGCCACTAACGATGTAAGAGTTAATAGGTATAACGCGTATAGGTATATAAGAATAATAAGTATTGATTGAGGAATTAGTAAGAGAAAAGCGTTGCATGGAATTGAGAAGGTAGAATTAGGTCGTTTAGCTAGCGATCCGATCAGCATATTAGAAAAAGGGTTATGAAAGGAACGCGAATTGAGGTCTTGAGGAGATATTTCATGAACGTAAGAGCAGGTAATGATCAGAAAAAGACGAGAGTAGAAAACTATGATGTTAGGAAAATAGCTTAGAAATACGATACGAACGCCCAAGGCCAGACGTTGTATCGGCGATGGATATCAATTGAGTGGCCAAGAAAAGGACGAATTTAAAGTTATATAGGATTAAGCAGAGTGTGCGAGGAAAAATATTATGTTGTTAGACGAGTTAGGAAGATCAGGAATTAATAAGTGGGAGGGATGACGACCCACCTTATTATATTATACAGTAGTAAAGTGCGCGGGAGCAGGTTATAAGTTAATCGTTAGATATCGGCAAGAAGTATCGTAAATATGTTGAGTCAGGACGAATACTCAGTAGGTGAGATGCGGGAACGGGAGGAGGTCGATCTGCGTGTGCACTCTCTCTCCTGGAGGGAGATCGCGAGGTTTTAGTCGGGGAACGAACCCATGAAGGGATTAATTATCAAGACTTAGGCATAGGTATGTTAAGGGGGTTTGGGCCTGAATGTTAAAGGCGCCTCAGATAGTACCAAGGAATGAGAAGGGAAGGGCCTGTAGTGCCGTATATGAAGGAAAAGGAAAGGAACGGAATAAATCGCGATATTATAATATTACATAGGTATATATTTATATATTTTTATTTATATAGGACGATAGGCTTGCGGACAAGCTAGTTTGCCGGGGTGGGCCGGACGGTCACCCACGGAGTATATCTCCAATCGGTGGGGCTAACTAGGCACAAGCGGTGATTAGTAAGATAAAAAAAGAAGACTTAGGGGAAATGATCAGGGAAATACCTCGGGGGGAACGAGATGTATGTCCAGCAGGTAATTAATCGATCTATTGGGTATCCGCTGGCGCCGCACGCAGAGACGTACCTCGGAGTACGAGGCGAAGGCAGGCGTAGAGGTAGTCAAGAGGGGAGGAAAGGACCGTAGCGGAGTCGAAATGGGGTTAAAAAGTGAATCTGCATCAGGGGTACCGAAGTCATGAGTCGCGGACGCAAGGTTCCGGGAAAAAGAACCCCGGAGACGGAGGAAAGGCAGAGAAAACGGGTAAATGGACGCCGCGGTGATTTTGGTTCAAGAAGGATGGGGTGGTTTGATATATCCAACATGGATAGGTATTTGAACAAAATCACGCGTCGGGTCTCAGACACTACAGACGTGCATATTTCGCAGAATCCTGCGTAGGTGGTATGTTGGTTTAGCCCCGGAGAACCTTGTCGGTCGCAAGGAAGTGCCAGGCAGGACGCAATAACTTATAAGTGACACATATGGATATCTTGGCTGGTCCATGGGAACACGCCAACGGTCGAGACATCGAAATGCGACATGGGCGTACCGAAATATTTTGGGTAATCAGAAAAATAGAAGCGGGAACAAGTCTTAAGAAAAAAAAAAATGCTTCTGACATAGGAAAATGCTTTCAGAAGAAATTTGCTAGTAATCGCTGGATCATATTTAATAGAATATGATATAGCTAATTAGTGTCGGATGATAATTAACGAAATGATAATAAGTAAATAATTAATCGGTAAATAATTTAATTACACAAAAGTTATAATTTGGCGGCATAAATAAGAAATCAACAGACAAGCTCACCGTGAATAATAAAAATATTTTCGGTATTTTTATTTTTGGTTTGAGAAAACACAGAGAGGTTTCGTATTGAACAACATCAAACGACCAAGTAGGTAGAGCTAGTTACGCCACTGGAATGTCCGTTGGAGAAAGGTGTCAAATTTCGCGAGCCGCTCTAACGGATACGATAAATCAGAAATTAGACGGACGGCGATGTGGCCCGGCAAATCTAGTTCGTGGGAACGCATATGGGTCCAGACGGTGTTCGGTCACTAGATCACTAGACCACCCCAAGGTATCAGGTTCATAAGTAGGTTCATAAGGTAGGACACATAAATTTGAATGAGACCAGACAAGGAAATATAAGTAGAGGTAGCCAGGGCTTACCCACTGTCGAATCGTTGCGGACCGAAAGGAGATAGAAAACAGGAAAATTGATTTATTTATTTAATTATTTTAATTTCGGGAAACAATACCTACATATTTAACAGTAAACAAAAATAAATAAATTAATGAGCTGGGGAGTAAGCCAATTACGTGAATGTAGAAATAAACACCTAAGTAAACCAACAGAGTGATTGCTGAAAGAAAATTTACCGATAGGTATAGGGGAATAAATACGTAAATAAATAACTAACGCAATCAGGGAAAGAGATACGAAGAAATAAGTAAACGTAGGAAGTGGTAGACAACCATTTCAGAGGATAAACAGCCAGATAAACAAATAAATAAATAAAGAATCGAATGATTAAATAACCCAGGAAAGAAATGAGAGCATGAATAAAATAAATAAAACCTCCAGTAACGAGAGAAATAATAATAATAATAATAATAATAATAATTGTTTATTTACTTTTTAAAACAAATTACATTGGAACAATATTGAATGTATACAAAGAAAAAATAATAATATATACAATATATATATGAATAAGTATATAATACATGAATTAAACCATTTTTGTGGTAGGTATATAGGGTGTGTTCCACTTTTTACCTTTGTCTGCCTAACTAGGAATAATTCCCGTTTTAAGGCAGCCAATTTATTTTTTGTTTATTTTATAGTTTTCTTCCGAAACAAATATATGTTCTGAATGATGCAAACATTATTAAACAATATATCTAAATGCTGCACCCTTTAATAAAAAACAAAAAAATATTTTACTTAAGAAACAGATTGACCATAAGTATCTAGTAGATTAAGTCAGATAGTATAGATTTGAAACATAATAATAGTAATAATAGTAAAAATAAAAAAAATATTAAATGATTTTCTTTCTTTTTCATGGAACAAACTACAAATCACATCAACTGGAAAAGCACTTATTTACACAAAAAAAAAAAAAAAAATATATATCAAGATATACAAAGTAAAGTGTATGAAACATTTAAACATATATATACGTTAAGTTTAGTTCTGATTGTTTTCTTCCAATGTTTATAAGCCAGTTTTTTATATATTTTTTTAGGAGAGGTATACTCATACTTTTACAATCACTAGGTAGGGAGTTATATATTCTTGGACCCAGGAAAGTATAATGGTTTTGTCCAAAAGTCTTGTAGGTTTTTTTTATATATAGTAGACCTCTGTTACTAGACCTTGTTTCGTATACATTATTTTGTGTTGTAAATATAGTATATAAATTTATATAGTATATAATATAAATTTAAATCAACCTATTCTTCGCACTACGAAAATATAAAAAAACAAAAGAAAAAAAAAAAAAACTACAGTCGAAAAGATCACGACCCTAGGTTTAATATCTAAGTCATCCTCAGAATACCTACATGTATCGATTTTTTTTTTCGCGCGGGTACCTACGACCCGGTCTGAAAGTACCAAGCTGCATACCTAGAATAATATCCCAGGATATTCACAAAAACCTCGATTCAAGAGAGACCAAATTAATAGCGACGTTCTAGGACTATGAAAATGATACGAATAAAGAAAGGACTTAGCATGTATACACAGACGAATTTTAACTTTTAACTATACATACATACCTACGTACATACTTACAGACCAACACGCCATGGCCCTCACGGGGTAGGCAAAGAGAACCGAACGCCGCATTTTTCTACCTTGACACACATTCATCGCCTCAGCAACATTCATACCTCGTCGGAGACATGTTCGTCTGTGGTTCACGTTTCTTGCACTTTCATCTTTAAAAATATCGTCTACATGGTCGTGCCAACCCATCTAAATGTGTTAACTTTCATTCTGTTAATTATGTACATCTTTCGGTATCTTACTTTCTTTCCTTGTATCTTCATTCTGAACTCTGTCATACACCGTTCTGTTACAAAATTACCTACAAATTTCCCTACGACGGTATAAAGCAGTAGGTACTGTAATTATTCTGGCATTATTTTTTTTTTCAACACAAAAATAAATACATACTTCATACATACGCACATCTAAATTACTGCAACCTACCACAAAATCTTACAAAAATAACTAACACCATGACGAATTGAAATAATAGGACGGATTTATATAACGTTACTCTGGGACAGGCTTACATAGCCTAGTAGAGTAGCCTAATCCACAAATTAAAATATAGGTATAAATGTATACACTTACGACATACTTTAACTTTTCTTAATTATAGTATAACTTATAATTTTATTTACTACGGTAGAAAGTTATATTATGTTAATGGTTATTGTGATACTTGAAAAAAGGATTTTAGTAAATAAATAGAAATTAACAATAAGTAAATAATACCAGGCGATACCAGGACGGTCATTGCGTTACCTTGGGTAGGCAGGGAGAACCGAACGCCGGAATTTCCCTCGCCACCTACTCAGCACGGTTATGAAATTCTTATATAACCCATATCCGAGATCAGGTGATAGGTGATTATCTGATCGTATGTACTTCCCATATAATCTATAAGCTATTATGCGCAGAAATATTTGGGCATTCATGCCTGTGTCTGAGCTGACTTAATTAAAATAAAATAAAATAAGTTGGTGGTTACGGACAGCGGAGTTTTCCATTCGGGTTATTATCAGTATAATAAGGTGGTTTTTAAATAGGTATTTTAAACATGCGCCAGCCGCTCAGAGGAGACGAGAGCTTTCGTTTCAATACTAGGGGAGACATCTAGCGAAAAATTCGATCAGCTTCGGGAAGCGCTCTGCTCGACCGACTGTCATAGGTCAGAGACAGCGCGCGAAACTCTATAGATGGCACGAAGAAAATAAGCCGAGGAAAATCTGAAAGGGGAGGAAATTGGCGCGAGGGGAGAATATTAAATCAATAATAATAAAAGGGAAGAAAATTGAAGTACAATAAGTTGATTTACGTCCGTAGGGGATACTTTCGCGCTTTGGTTCGGGACTCTGATGCAGATCGTTTAGCTGAGGTATTAGTAAGCTAGGGGCGCAGGGAAAAGCTTCGCGTCTCGACATACAGAGGGCGAATAGCGATAAAGATAGGAAAATGATTTTCTCCTTGAGAAAATTCGATTCTTTTTTCTCCAAGCATCGAAGAAAATTATGGCAGTCATCGAGGTAATAAGAATGAGTTGTTTTATAAAAAGAAAATGTACCTACGGGAACTTATATTAATCTATGTAACTTAGTTAGGATTGGTAGGGCGAAAAGAAAGGAATAAAATAATGATTTTTGTCAATAAAATTGAAATAAAATAATGCTATTGTCAAGGAGAATAAAATAGTTGTTGGGAAGTACCATAATTTTATGTCCCTACAACATATCATTGTCTAAATAATTTTGTGTGTTGGGTAATATAGTTAATCAGGGTTGGAAATACCTACCTATAGGCACACATTTCTGTATGGAGAAATTATAATGTTATGTTGCTCTGATCATGTAAATAGTCCATAAGAAGTGTATAAGTGTATAAGATGAAAAAAAAGAAAAAGTGTATGTGTAACAAAAATTAAAAAGAAAAAAAAAAAAAAAAAAAAAAGAAAAAGTGTATGTGTAACGAAAATTAAAAAAAGAAAACATAGTGCGTGAAATCGGCGCGAAAAAAAAACCAGTGCGTTCGTTCGGGAACACAGGAACCTTCGAGGGACTAGGGGAAGGGGCTTGCGGGACGAGATACCGCCGGTCAATATTAGCGACCGCACGGGATGATCTGGAGCATTCCGATTTCGTCATCGCAACAGTAACAGTCTTCTCTCTTGTTCGCGGGTCTCGCCAGCTAGACCAAGTACCAACGATTCTACCCAACCGTCGTGGACGCATAGCAGATAAAATTTTACAAAGTACTTTACTATAAACCAGTGAATCAGACCAGCAAGGAAGGAGCCCATTTCAAACATTAAAATTTATATCAGGGCATACGCGGTCGTTACGGTCTACTACAGACTCGCTCTGGCGAGGTCCCGCGGACGGAGAGAGGCCAACCTACCAGGTTTTATTTCACATTATTTTGTATGTCCACTGAGTCCATTATACTCCACTCAATTGGAGGGCCATTTTTTCCCGCCCTGCCAAGAAGACAACGGCAAGCGCTTCTTTTGGAAAAGAGGCCCTACCCAGGAGACATCCACGCCGCCTCTGTGGTAGGAGGCAATTATTCGAGGATCATTATCGCCGCCTCTGGAGAGGCCGCCCACGAGGATCACCAGCCATCGCCTCACAGGAGGCCAATACTGCCCTGTTCTCATTTTCGTTTCTTCACACTTCGACGTTTTCAACGTTCTTTTTTTTTCAAAGACTCCCTTCGTGTTTTGTTGTGTGCACACACATAGTTTTAAGTATACATTAAGATCTTAGTATAAGTCCTAGTATTTAGAAAACATTGTCTCTTTAGCTTGTAATGTCGTTGTGTGCCTAGATGCTAGTAAATTTTAGTTAACTGAATTGATTTTTTTTTTTCTCTCTCATATACAATCCCAATCTGAAGCCTGTTTTAATTATAGTTAGTAATTAGGTAATTTTAAGGTTTAATTTAAGTTTTTAATTCCCGGGGAGGAATCACAGCGACGGCTTGCACCCGATAGCTGGCCGGGCAAACCAACTAGTGGGCGGCGAAGGGCGGCTACCGCCCTGAGCCTAGCAAGTCGTCGAAATCGGCTGTGCCGATACTCTAGTGCCACCTCAGTGTGAGCACTGAATAAGAAAATAGTTCCCGACAAATCCAATACCCAACTTTCACTTTCAAAGAATATTTAAATAATTATCAACAACCTCGCAACACCTTCCGACCTTCCCACTTTCCATCTTTTAAACTCCCCCCGGTGTATTACAATTAACAAAGCTGTAGTTTTCTGAAATAAAATAAATAAATAAATAAATAAATGAAAAATTATCGATGGATTTTATCTATGGTTTCTTTTAAAATATTTTTGTTTGTGGTTTTCCGGATTGTTTACGTTTTGACATTTCCAAATTATTCGCGGATGCCGATTTCATTTTTATGTGATTATCGTATTCAATGTGTATATAGTTAGGTTTTATGACTAAAAAGAAATGCAATATATCCACGGGTGAACGCGTTTAGTTTTTATTACACGAAGCAAATTTCTTTAAGTAGTAAAAATGACTTCCGCTCTATATTTGGAACATTATTTAGACAGTCTTCAACATTTACCTATCGAATTGCAGAGAAATTTTAAATTAATGCGAGACCTCGACGATCGGGCTCACAGCCTGATGAGAACTATCGATCTGATGGCAGATGAGTTTTTGCCGAACGTTCCTGGAATGGACGAAGAGGCGCGGCAGGAGAAAGTGAACGCGATCCAAGGATTGTTTAATAAAGCTAAGGAATACGGTGACGACAAAGTTCAGTTGGCCATACAGACTTATGAACTGGTCGATAAACACATCAGGAGATTGGACTCCGACCTGGCGAGGTTTGAAGCAGAAATACAAGATAAGGTATTTGATAATTAATTACAGAGATTATTTTAAAATAATGTACTTTACGTGGCGTGTAGTGGAGTGGAGTCGGGACGGGACGACAGTACATTGTGCTATTTTAAATAGGGAGCATGTTTTTGCATTTAGTCTTAGAAATCAATCAATATTTAATTTTTTGTATTATTTTGAATCATTTGTTCGTGTTTATAGATTTTCTGTTGATTGTGTTTTTCTATTATTTGATGTCAACAATGAAAATACAATATTATATGTAACAGATGTTTTGTTTTAATTCATGAAAATTTTCTCTCTGTTGTAAACATTATCATAATCAAAAACACTAACCTGTCATGGTTAAAATGCATTACTTTTTAACATTTTTCTTTTATTTATACAATATAATATAGTTTATTATAGTGTTGTTCTGTGTTTGTATAATTGTTCATTAACCCATCCTACTGAGGAAGGAACTATCATCCTCAAAATGTGTTGATATTTATGATGAAAATTCTCGTTGAAAGAGACATTGTTTTTATTATTGAATTTTAACTCATTTTTTATATATTCTAGGCATTGAGTGCGCAACAAGCTGCGGCTGAGGAGCGCGATCCAGGAGCTCCGGCTTCCAAAAAAGGGAGGAAAAAATTGAAGACAGGCGGTGGCAACACTAATACCAACGCTGGATCTGGTGCGTCAGGTAAGAAGAAGCGAGGGGGGGGAGGGGGTGCGGCGTCCAGCGAGGAGGAAGGCAACGCTGCACCACCTCCCAGCTTGGCCGCCACTTCTCTGCGGAGGAAGGGACCGCGCAAGGGGGGAGCTGCCGGAGCTACGGGGGCAGGGGCCGGAGCGGGAGGTTCCGGGGGGACGGGAAACGACGCAGAGGACATGGCCCATCCCAGCGACGTCCTGGACATGCCAGTGGACCCCAACGAGCCAACGTACTGCCTCTGTCAACAGGTATCATACGGAGAGATGATCGGCTGTGACAATCCAGACTGTCCCATTGAGTGGTTCCACTTTGCCTGTGTCGGACTCACAACCAAACCCAAGGGAAAGTGGTACTGTCCAAAGTGTACGCACGACAGGAAGAGAAAATAAAAATAAACTTTCAATTGTAAGGCTGACAACCTTTTTTATATTTCAATATTATTACTCACTATATTTGTCAACATGAACTCATTGTTTGTTACCTACTTTATTAGTTAGAAATTATTTCATGGCATCTTCAACTAACTTTGTAATACATTTTAAACAATTTTATTTATTTATTTAAACAATTTTGTTTAAACCACAAACAAGCAGTATTATACAAGCAGTGTTATATCAGTTTCAGCTTAATCCATTTTGAGGAAGAAGCGGTCCCTCTAAAACCTGTCATATAAATTTTTGGTTTAAACAAAGTTGATTTTAGTAAATATAATTATTGTTTGAAGAACCATTACAATTCATTTGATATATTTTTACCTGTAGGTGTTTTGATTGACATTTGACATGGTTGGTTTTTCCATTACCATTCATACATTTCATGTTATTTATAAAAGGTTTGTCATTTTTCTGTTATAAACAGATCAATATGTTCAAAGACTAATGCATGTTTCTGTGTAATTGTTTGCGCCATATTTTGTTTAGGAATTATGTTGTAATAGAAAATAATGAATCCATGTATTGTTTAATGATCTATTTACTATATACCCATATGATTTATTAATACTTATTAATTTATAAAAATAAATAAAATTTATTTCTATGCTTTAATACTTCACATAGTATTATATGCATTTTTATATGAAATGGTTTTTGTCCACATAATTATTTCAAATTTATAACAATTTTGTTTTTCTATTTTTTCAATCCATTGTTGCGATGAAGCGACGGATAGTAGAAAACTTTTTATTATGTTGGTTAACAATGACATTATACCTATATATACATATACATACCATTATATTCTGTTCTAGGTATGTTTTATATTACTTAATTATGTTGTTTTACATTTTGTTTATTTTGCTATCACCATAGAATTATAAGGTACAGAAGTCGCGTGTAGTACAAATTTCGAATTAAAATGTATGCCAAGTTTTTTTTACATGTGTGTGTGAGGCGGTAGATCGGTTGGTCTACGTATTATGTAGGTGTGCGTATCGGTAGGTGTACGTATACGGCCGGGCGATTGAAATTAGTCTGTTTCAACGTAGTTTTAGTTGGCATACATTCATTGCGCTGACTAGGTATCTGTATCATACATAATCTAAGGCTATCACTTAACAAGTTTCTGCAATTGACTTTATTGTGTTAAACTAATTAAGACATTATTTTTTTTGTGTTTGTACTCTCATGAAAAGATTCATTATGTTCTTAATATCTTTTTTTTTTCAACAAATATGTGATTTAAAATGTTAGTGAAATTCGGGTTTTGGCACATTATAATGGAAATAAATTTTCAGAGTTTTGAAACATATTTACCAAAGCAAATATTGAAACATGGCCACTGTTTACTTTCGTCAATGAGACTGTTGTGAAGAAGTTCAGCCAAAACTGCTTAGATTAGCTTTAATATACAACCAAGAATAGAATCATTCCAGGCTGAAGCCAAATCTACATACTTTTTTTTAAAATTACCTATTATAATGTTTTGAAGCTTTGTAAATTTTATCTATGAAATTATATGTTCAATTAAATTAGTAATTCAATTAATTTTGTCATCAAATTAACACTTCAATTTTTTTCTGAATATTATCATGTTTAATATCATAATTGTGGGTTCTGATTCATTAAACAACATAGCATTGTTATTATTTTGGTATTATGTATTTTTATTGATATTTTTGTTTTCTAAGAAAAATAGATTAATGTTCAAAAATGTGCTTAATATTCCAACTGTTGATTTATTAAAGAGCATTTATTTCCCATAGAAACATATTGCCATAGTTTCATGCCTAGATCCGTGAGTTTTGTATAGAATACAAGATACCATAAAATTTTCAATAATTTGGATTTAAGTGTTTATAGTTTGTTACATATTGTTCACCATGGATAGTTGGATCTCATATCATGCAACTAGTATATTACAATAGGGATCATTTATATAAAAGGTAAACTATGCATAAATAATTATTATGTTAGGTCATCGCTTTACCTTAATGTAATGTTGACATCAGACGAGAATGCAAGATTGAAAGAGATATTGTGAGTAGAATGAAGATTAATGATCTGCGATGGTTTGGACATGTAGAAAGAATGAACGATGAACACCTGTCAGAGAAAATATACAAGGCTGATTAGAGTGGAATGAGAAGTAGGGGCTGGCCTAGAAAAAGTTGACATGATCATATAAATGGGATTTTGAAAGATGTAATATACGAAGCCAGAATAATAGGAGAACGTAATATTTATGAGGCGTTGATAGATGTAAATGAGGGAAAAATGTATGTCAAGGTAGAAGTTTGGCATTCGGTTCTTTCCGCCAACCCCAAGTATAGAAACGGCTTGATCTCTTTATCTATGTCTTTGTATGTTACATTCCATTTGTTTCTATCTTAATGTATTGTATCTTTGCATAGCTAATTTTTATATTTACTTATTATATTATGCTATTTATTGATTACTTTTTTTATGAATTGAAATCGGCATCTCTATTTAATTAATAATAATTTATTTTTATGTTATAACTATTAATTTTCCACTGTAATTTTTACATTGTGTGAATGATTAATGGTTGTTTTACCCAGATAGTCACAAAAAGGATATTGTTACATATGTGGTATGGCAGGAACTAGAGTGTACGTTGGAGGATCCCAACATTGAATGAAATATAAAATTGTTAAATATACTATCGACCTTGGTATTTGCTATAGGAATGAGTTACTCACATAAAAAGGAAGAAACACAATAGTGTGTGTCTGAATAAGAAATAATAACATTTTAAAAGAATGTGAGTTGAAGAAGAATATTGTAATCATTATTAAAATGAAATTGAAGATTGAAAAATTAACTATTTTAAAAAATTGAGTGTATTACAAAGCTGATTAAAAGGATATAAGTATGACTTTGTGAATCACATCTGAAAAAAAAAGAGAAATGTAAGTAGCATAAATAGCAAGTAGTGTGATATTTGTTATATTAATTATATTATATTTTCTGAAAATCAGACTACACTTGTTTTTTTTTAAACAAAATTGATTGATCTTTAAGGTAATACAATATCATTATTCGTTATACTTTTTTTTTTTGTATAAATAATATTGATTTATCTTTCACAATAATAAAATCTACGAATTAATATAAAACAATGTGTATATTAGTTTCATACCTTAATGGTGTAGGTATATAATATGTGTGTACATATTATATTATACAGTTTTAAGTAAAATTATATATAAATTTAATTTAAGTGAAATTATGTAATTATAAAATTTTATTTACAAAAAATTCTCTCATGAATTCAGCAAATCTTCACATTTACATTTTTTTACCTATAGAGCCAATCCAGGCAATGTCATATCGTAAGCCTGTGGATGCCTGTTTTCGTTTTTTTATGGATAAATGTATTTTGGATTGAATGATTTGAAGTTGATTTATAATAAATATACTGAACTACTCTTATCATCTTTTTTCAATACTACTTAAATTATATTTGTATCACAATATGACTGAATTATTTTGTAATATATTTTTAAGGATGAAAATGAAAAGATTGTAGGGACACAATTTCAAGATGGCAACGTATGTCGATGAAATTTAAATAATTGTGAATAGAAGTAAGAAGGTATTGAAGGGCAGAGTCAAATTTACTATAGAATGTTTTATTAAGACTGAGTAAAAGCTTATTGCATAATTATTTACAATGGTTCAATAAATTTATTACAAGTCATATTAATTTATAGGAAAATTCATCAAAACCTTAAAAAACCAATAAATTTTGTTTCAATAATTTTTGTATAACTAGAAAGCCAGTTTTGTAAAAATAAAAAGAATCTATGAGTTTTATACATAATGTGAACAATTGAGTTGTTTCCCTAATTGGGGAAGGCAGAGAGACTTGCCTCATTTACATTCATGTACCATCTCATTAATAAATTAAAATTATTTTTAGTTAACTGGCTGTATATGACTTTTTCTTCTTTGAATTATTTGGAGAACTTTTTCAATCCATTCACTCTTAATTTTATAAAGCGATTTTACATCAAGATCAAATACAGACTAACACCCTTATACAAATCCACTAAACAACAGTGATAAATTCTTTCAAATAAAGGAAAACATTGAGGCATCCTCAATCCTTATATCTGTCTTTGAATACGGGTGTTAAAGTGATAACCTTTGTTCAGTGAGAAGTGTGTGACATTCAGTTTTCGTTGCTTTGTTATTGACATGTTGCACGGCGATTGAAACATATATATTGTGTAATTGAAGTTATTTTTTGAATGAGCAATTTTAGTATAAAAAAATGTGCACAAGTCTGCTTAATTTAATTTGTATGTAAATTCAAGTAATTGTATTTTACATTATTATTAGTCTGTCATATTTGAGGCATCTTTTACCAATTTGGAGTATGTGTTTTTTCATTATGGATTTGTGAATAGCACGTGTGAATTCATTTATTTTATTTATTTAAAAAAATATCATTCAATGATTTTGTAGACAAATAATCATGAAATTTTTTTGATTGATTTATATTATTTTTTTACAAACGTAGACATTATGTTTAATCATTATTAAAGTTGATATTAAACAATTATTGTAAGATTTTTCTGCTATAGGTTCGACTGAAATTAAACTGTGAAGTTTTAGTATCCTTTTTTTATTATCATCCTTTTATTTTAAGATATTGTTTTATTGTATATACATATTATAAAATTAAATATTGTGAACAATTTATTTGTAATAAAAAATATGAATTCTAAATTTACACTTTTATTTCAACATGTTTAATCTACAAAGGAGTGAGAGAAAATTATATTTTGTATCGCTTCTCGGGTAATTAAACAGTTACTATGTCAAATATTAAATTAATACACTTTCAATAACAGGTTGTCATATTCTGGAGACTTACGATGTTTAACGTCTTACAGATCCAGACTCCTTCTCCCTGGCATTGTCCCAACTCACTGCCTATTGGGGTCGGCTCTTCTCGTCCTCAGGTTGTATACTCTGCGGTTTTGTGTATCGCTTTCATGCAAGCTGTTTCTTTATAGGATCTTGAATCAATTGTTTATCAAGGTGTCATTTCTCTGAATGATAAATGAGGAAGGTTAATATTTATTGCCTTCTTTATGGTATGGTGGTCTCATTTTTACACGTCTATACCATCTCAGCTGACACTCTTCTAGCTACAGATCCTGTCTGAGAACACAATTAAAAACTATGTCTCCACCGGGACTACTATCTCAGGAATCAGATATCTAATTGACTGAGCCACAAAGGCAGAAAATTTTGGCTGGTAAAATAATCAAAGGTGGATGATGAAGATCACATATAAGATGGACAGATCAACCTGCCTGACATCTTTATATCCTTAAAAATAAACTTCGCTTAGAATCTGTAGGAATAGTGTTAGGACTGCCATTTTCAGCAGTGAGTATTATTACTACCATGAATGTATTATGACAAAGAAAATAATCATATTAAAAAACAATTCTAATGATAGAAGATAAATTAATCAAAAATAATAATCACTAATACTTTTGTCAACAATTTAATTATTACAAATAACATTTAAACAATATAGATTTATATAATTTAAGAAGTACTTGACGATAAAATATTATAGTAAAATATTTAATGAAAACAAACATACAATTGCGTATTTCATACAAAAACTTAATAAACTTATATTTTTTAATTCAATAGAAAAATTTGTATAAATACTTAAATAATACTTTCTAATTATTTTTAAAGTACAACAAATAAATTTTAATTACACATCTATAAATACATAGAACAATAATATTGAGATTGTTTTATTTCCGTTGATATAAATTGTTTACGTTTTGACAAACAATATTTCTAATTTACATATTGAAATAATATTTTCATCATTTACTGAGATTTAAAATCGAATTCTCTATAATTGTAATAATGGAACTTTAGATAAAATATTTACAAAATTCATAGAAAATTAAAAGACAGGTATAGACATTTTCAGACAGAAATAGACATTTTCTAAAAATCAAATTTCTTTGTGTTGTTTAGTACTAAATTATGTACTAAAAATAATTTTAACCAATCAAAACTTTGAAAACTGTCAACAGAAAATCAAAATACTAATATAAATTTTGAACTAAGTATAACATTATCTTGTTAGAAAACTAGTAATACTTAATAATGATCCGGTGTAAAATTCATGGTAAATAATATTTTTTTTTCCTTTATAAAAATACATAAACAAGCTTGGCTTGTTTAAACAATAACAAATAATGAATTATTGGAACATTCGCTTAAAAATTACATAAATATTTCATTATATCAACATAAATATAAAATTCAAATCATATGTAGTTTGGCCTCCTAAAAAGATAAATTTGTAGACGAAATTGCTACAAGAAATGCTTGGCTTAACATCAAATAGTTTTATATTTTCATAATAAAATTAAACCAATATGGTTGTATATAAGGATTAGGTATAACGGAAAGTTTATTCACTTTTCGAAAGAGTAAATACTCAATACAATTGTCGACAATGATTGGTTTTGTGCAATGTACATTTTCAAGTGAATCAATTAATAAAGAAACAGAACTAGTCAGTGGAACTCAATATTTCAGGAGACATATAAAACCTATTATCACTAAAGTAATTGTTTTCTATAAAACCATAAGTTTTCAGTTATATCTTGTATATTGGGTAGATTTTGCTATATTTGCAAATTTTTCATTAATTTATGAAAAACAATGACTAATTCTGATTCTTAATTAATGGATTAATGGGCATTGCGCATAAACCAGTAATAGTCTACAGTATTTGTGGAATTACAAGTTATATATGTTTATTTTCTCTTCCTGTCGTGCGTACACTTTGGACAGTACCACTTCCCCTTGGGTTTGGTTGTGAGTCCAACGCAGGCAAAGTGGAACCACTCAATGGGACAGTCTGGATTGTCACAGCCGATCATCTCTCCGTATGATACCTGTTGACAGAGGCAGTAAGTCGGCTCGTTGGGGTCCACCGGCATGTCTATAACATCGCTGGGGCGACCTGCCGGGCCATCCTCGTCTTCTTCTTCCTCCTCGCCTCCTGCGTCTCCTTGTCCCGGAGCTTTGACTCCCCCCACTCCCGTTCCTGGTCCACGGCGTCGCTTCTTCTTGCCGGCTGCGGCTGCTGCGCCGTCGTCTTCACTGGAGGCTCCCGATCTTTTCTTCTTTCCTGGTCCTGCTCCCGATGCACCTCCTCGCATTTTTCTTCTTCCTCTCTTGCTTCCTGCTCCACCGCCTCCTGCCTCAGATTCTCCTCCCCCGGCCGACTGCTGTGATGCTCTGGAACTCAATGCTTTGTCTTGTATCTCGGCATCAAACCTGGATCAATAATATCTTATTTATTTTCAAATTTTTATAGTACATAATGGAACAGGTGGGGAAGGTAGGGGACAAGAATTTGATAGAAAGCTAAAATGAAGTGTTATTTTGAAGTAGTCATGCTTCAAATTCCTTTAGAAAGTGGAAAGGGTTGATGAAACCCTTAAATTGTTCCAAAGTCCAAATATTGCACTATATTAAATAAAAAGTTAAAACTCAAATTTAAAAATGTGCCACAAAGTAATAAGATCTTAAAACTTAAATATACACACACACTTTATTACAAAGTATTTCTGTAAAATTTAGTGTTCTTCAAGAACAAAAACATGAATCGGCTGAAAAGAATGTCATTTGTAGTTTAGAATACAAAGCAGCTATTATTGCTGTGCTGACAATATTATCAAAAATATTGCAAATACCTAAATAATTAGCATTCTACAAAAATTAGAAGCTCTTTTGTATGTCTTCTCTTAGCCCTGATTATGTTTTACAACATAAAATAAATAACCTCGCAAGATCAGCGTCCAGCCTTCTGATGTGCTTGTCCACCAATTCGTATGTCTGTATTGCCAACTGTACTTTGTCATCACAATATTCTTTAGCTTTGTTAAACAACCCTTGGATGGCGTTTACTTTCTCTTTTCTCGTGGTGTTGTCCATGGACGGTATTTGTGGAAGTAACTCATCAGCCGTCAGGTCGATATTCCTCATCAGACTATGCGCCCGATCGTCCAAATCTCTCATCAATTTAAAATTTCTCTGCAACTCGATAGGAAGATGCTGTAAACTATCCAAATAATGCTCTAAATACAGCGCGGACGTCATGCTAATTGTGGTTATATATCCTTTTAATCAATATAATTATATGCTTAAATGTAAATGCATTCCGAGAATTATGCACTAAAATGTTTTCATAAATTATCTTAACAACTCAAAACAAAATAAAAATGCAAAGCCTGCAACTTATGTCAAACAATTTCATATGTCAAAATGTCAGTCTTGGAAAACCATAGATAAAATGAATCTATGAAATGTTGCATTCGGCGAGTATTTGAGAGAAAATTTATTCTACGTAGGTACCTATTTATATTATATTTTTAGCATACATGAAATATTAAATAATATAAAAAATCTATAATCACGAACATCTGGATGTCGATATTTTTCTTTTAGGACTTAATTCATTTTCTGCTGCCATCAGTTCAAGTTATAATGATTGAATTTCACTGGATGATTGAAAAATCAAGATTGAACAGAGTAAACTATGTGAGCTTGCGGGTACCTATATATTCTCTCTTTCACTTATATAGACACATTCACACACATATACACATCCTTACACTCATACGTACACACATACATACACTCATGCACTAGCATTCAGATTTAAATATTTTTCATATGTAGCTTTCAGTATGTAAGCACAGCAGTCAAAATTTATTGTTAATAATGTGGAAATTTGACATTGGTTTTAGTATTATACTAATGCATCTATATAATAAATGTTATTATACTGTAAATTTCCCGAAAATGATATTAAAAAAAAATAAAAAAAAAAAAATCTCGTACACTTTGATATCAATAGAGAAGAAGGAGAATACACTCGTCCCACGTTGGGACGCGAAAGTGATACCTAGAGAAAGACGGAGAAGAGTACTTGTCCCACGTTGGGACGCGAAATTGATATATAAAAACGCTGAAAAGAATAATAAAAATAAACAATAAACTCTGCCTCTGAAAATAAAAATCCAATAAAACACAATCGGCTGCGATGTGCCTGAATAGACAAATACATACAAATACAGGCATGGCAAAAATAATATATACATAACTGGAAAGATCTCACCAAACTGCTGCCATCGTAACGGGACTGCAGAGGAAACACCCACACCACATATCACCTTTTAGTATTTAAAAACAACTTAAAACTAGCTTAAATTCACCCCTCGTTGGTTATGTATGGACCTGAAACACACTTATGCACTACCATGCAAATATGAAATTTAATGCTGAGCATCAAGTAGACGCCTCGCAGAGATAAGACTTTTTTTCAACGTTCGCGGTCTACGTTTGTTTTTTTAAAAAAACATATAAGTTATCTTTCGTACGCGTGAGTTAAAATTCGTCTATCCCGGCAGAGCGGCTATTCAATACTGATTCAAACCAGCTATCGCGTCCACCGCTGGAGACAGGGGGGGGGGAGAAGCTACCCCACCGCGCGGCGGGGCGCGTTCTACCATCTACCAATAGGAAGCCTCCATTTCACCTACCAAGTTAGAAAGTATAAAGTTCCAGGAATATGCATTGAATATAAAATTATTAGAAATGACATATTTACAAAATATAAGCATTGTTTAAACACATTAAGGACCCAAAGACCCGTTAATATGATAAAACCATTATAAGAGAAAGTTTTCCAAGAATCAAGGTATTTTGTTGAAACAAAATAATAGATGTCTGGCTTCTATGCTACCATAACCCATGGTAATATTTTGATCATAATACCTATGTATATATCAATCGGCCCTCTTTTTTGATCAAGATATACCATGTGAAGACCAAAGAAACCAAACATCATGTAAGTAGACAAAACTATTATGCCGGAGCTGAACGAATCTCATCGGCATGAACTTTAACAGGCTTCCCGCGACGTTCTACCCAGTAAACGTGTCCTCTTCCGATGGGCAATAAGATCCGATGCGGACCACTCCATTTAGGAGCAAATCCAGCGTGAAAACCGGTATTCATATCAGACTGAGGGTGTTCTCTAATTAATACAGCCTGCCCTATATCGTATTTCGAAACCGTATCATTATCAGGTGCGTAACGTTGTCGATATTCCTCCTGAGACGCTCGTATTTCATTATCTAACTGGGTACGCTCACGTGCTCCCGCTGTTGGGAAGATATCTCCATCGGGAGAATGAATCATCCATTCACCTGGACGGGGAATGTCGTAACCTAATAATGCCGTGCTAGGAGATACGCCTGTTGACTCATTACGACGACCACGTAACGCATATAAAATAGTCGGTAAATGTTCATCCCAACGATTATGAGGTTGACCTTGTAAATAAATACGCAACGCTTTCTTAATTTCTTGGTTTCTACGTTCCGTAATATTCGATCGTGGATGGTACACTGCCGTTGTCCAGTGCAAACATTGCCATCTATCTAGTGCGCTGGTCCACAAACGATTCTTAAAATTAGTGGCATTATCCGACAAGATCGCTTTTGGATATCCGTAACGAGAGAATACGTCATCTTCTAATATTTTAATTATAATCGGAGCTCTACTAGATCGTACCGCAAACGCTTCCACCCATCGTGTATATAAATCTGTAACTACTACAATAAAACGCTTGCCGTGTGTGGATATGGGATATGGTCCCATCAAATCGACTGCGCATACGTCAAATGGTTTATATACGTGAGTATTACCTAATGGGGCCGCAGGACGAGTCGGTACGGCTCTCGATAGAGCACACGTCATACACGCCCTCACATATTGCTCAACGTCAGTACGCATGTTCGGCCAAAAGAAATGGCGTGCCGCAGCCCGAGTCGTTTCTTTAGCTCCGGGATGACCTGCCACACGATTATCATGATACGTAGATATAACCTTCAAAACCATCGATCGGGGTACAAATAAACGCATATCATCATCCGCAAATTTTCTCCAAAGATAATCACCTAATAACGCATAATCACGTAAATATTGTTGTTCGTGACGTGCCGTCGATGTATTTGGTCGAGATAATAATATACGCAACCTATTTATACGTCGTTGTACGTCGGTATCTCTTTTCTGTCGTAACCGTATTTCTTCCGCAAGACTTACATCTACTACCTCAACATCGTCGGATGACTCAACCGCGTCCGGCTGGTCCTCCGTCACCTCCGTTTCATCTTCCGTTTGATGTACTTGTGCCGTTATCTCATTCGTTTCCGTTGATGGGTACATCATGCGACTTAAATCTTTTGTGTCTGCCTCCGTTACTATTGGGGACGATTCGGGATTTCGGGATAACGCATCAGGGAGTTCATTTTTACGACCGGGACAATGTTCAACTGTAAAATCAAATTCCTGTAAGAGGAGTGCCCATCTGATGAGCTTTGCCCTATCATTTTTCGCCGTATTCAACCACGTTAATGCTTTATTATCCGTGCGTAGCTTAAACGATCGTCCTTCTAAATACGGACGATATCTTTTAATGGCCCATACGGCCGCAAACGCTTCCTGCTCATTCGAATGCCATTTTTGTTCGGCCGGTGAAAAACGCATACTCGCATATGATATAACATCCCGTTCTCCGTCAGAGCGTGGATGATATAATACGGCCGCAATACCTAACTTACTCGCGTCTGTTTGTAAAATGAATTCGCGATTAAAATCGGGTCGTGATAATTTTAACGGTTGTGACATAGCCAACTTAATATTACGCATAGCGGTATCGGCTTGGCTATTCCACCGATACGGCCGATTAACTTTTAATAAATCGGTTAACGGAGCAGCAATCTCAGAGAATCGCGGTACATACTCTCGTAACCAATTACACAGTCCTAAGAAGCCACGTAGTTCTTTACGAGTTCGCGGAGCTGGTGCAGAGAAGATCTCCTTGCAATGAGACATTTGAGGATAATTTCCTTCCGCAGTAACAACATGTCCCAAATACTCTATTTCTGACGTGGCTAATTTACATTTATCAGGCGAGCATCTCAACCCGAACTGATCTAACCTTTCAAAAACCAGTCTTAAGTGATGAAGATGACTCTCCCAGTCAGAAGAATAGATTACAATATCGTCTATATATACAATGCAAAATTCTCTTAGATAACCGGCAAGAACCTGCTGACACATCGCTTTCTGAAAGCAGCTCGGGGCTCCCTTAAGTCCGAAGGGCATAACCTTAAATTGATATAACGCACCGTCAGGAGTAGAAAATGCCGTATATGGTTTAGAAGCAGGATCGAGAGGCACTTGCCAATACCCCTTTGTTAAATCTAACGTGGAAAATATCCTTGCGTTTCCGAGATCCTTTAATGTTTCGTGGATGACCGGTAAAGTGGAGACCTCGCCCTCAGTGACGTCATTTAACCGACGGAAGTCTACACAGATACGATAATCATTATCTCCCTTTTTCGGAGCCATCACGATAGGAAAACAATACGGAGATCTACTAGCTTCGATTACGTCATCAGTTAACATTTCTTCGATTTGTTTATGTAAATTACGTTTCTTAGCGTCTGATAAACGGTACGGTGGGATACGAATGGGTGTCTCATCTTTCAGCCGGATAACGTGCGGCTGCAAGCGAGCAGGGCCTGCATATGGGGTAAATAAAGCATTAAATTCTCGCAATATTTTATGTAATTCATTTTTTTTCGCATTAGATAAGTCGTTCGTAATATTTGGTAACTGTACGTTAGTTAAATTTGGTTGACGCTTCGTTGAATGAAAATATGCCGTAATTCTTTCCTTCTTGCCGAAATACAACGCTCCACGAATAAAATCAATCACGCCGTGTTCCGCTATTAACCAATCTATACCTAATATTACGTCATCTCGGAGACCGTCGACTACTAAGAATTCGTTTTTTATCTTAACGTCTGCTATCGAGCAGTCTATTTCAGCTTTCGCTACTACCGTCATTTTGGCCGAAGCATGTGCAAGATTTAAACTCTTTACATCACAAAATTTTCTTCTATACTTGTGTACTAAATCTGCACGAATTAAACTGTGAGAGGCGGCAGAGTCTACTAACGCTACATAGAGACGATCATCGATCGTCACGCTTATCCGTGGGAGGCTAACTTTACCAATCGCACATACACCGTCTACTTTATGTTCTAGTTCGCAAATTCCGTCACTGTACTCCTCTTCATAACTACTCATCACTTTCGCCATCTCATTACTACCCAGCGCAACTACTGCAGTACCTAACTTGTGATCCGGCGCGACAACCGGTTTCCTTTCTTCGAACTCCTCTGACGCAACTACCAGCTTCTCATCATCCGACGTACCTGACGCAACTATCAACTCCCTATCGTTCAACATATCTACCAACTCTACCTCCGACGCGAATTTCGAACTATCTCGTATGTAACCTGCCTTCTCATTATTAGTCTCCGCGGTTTCAATGCTATCCTCATCATCTTCTCTATGCACATCAGCCTCTACCACAATCTCAGTAAAACCTACAGAGTTTTGATCGCCTATTTCTACCATTACTTCATCAACATATTCAATCTTTTCATTATTAGCCTCCACGGTCTCAATGCTATCATCCTCTCTATGCACATCAGCTTCTACCACCATCACAGTAAAACCTACAGATTTTTGATCGTCTCTTTCTACAATTACTTCATCAACAGACTCAATCATATTAATAGCATTCTCATTATCAGTACAGGGCGCCAGTTCCACGTTTGTTAACCTGGTGGAACGCAGGTTTAATTTCTTCGGGAGCCCGCGACAGGTCGAGGTCCGTAATTTGTGTTCCTGTCGGGGCGGCGAGCGTTTCCCGATGCCGATGCGATAAACTCGTTTCTTTCCACGCAATCTTTATTAAAATGACGACCAGGGCAAAATTGACATTTTGGTAACTGTTTTCTGTTATTTACTGGGCTATTATTATTAGGGCGCGAATTCGCATTACGGTTGTTTGGACGTATATTATAATTATCCTGCCGGTACGTTGAGGTATTATAGTTATTACCGCTTTCGCACGAATTGTCACGTTGGGTATTCCTATTTTCATGATTACGTTCGGCAACTGGCTGAAACAACGTTTGTCGGGGGAAATCAATCATCATAACTTTTTCTTTAAGCGACGTGAACGTAAAATTTCCGAAAATCACTCCGACATCTAAAATGTTGCGATACGTGTCTCTCATCAGGTATATTAAATCGGAGCATGAAGCATCCGACGGAGCCGTTCCAAAGAGCCGCATATGAACCGCTTCCTTCCGCTTAAGGAATGCGATTCCACCCTCATCCGCACGCTGACGGTCACCATAATAATTAGCCATAAGCGAAGACCGGGCAACGTCTATTCCGTATCTACCAATTAAAAAACCTTTGAATTCATCCCATGTCCATTTACCCTGCGCATGAGGAGACCACCAACGCTTGGCTTCTCCTCGCAACCTCTGAGACGCACGGCCGACCATTGACGCAGGAGAACAAAATATGTGGTCGAAAAACGCTTCGCATGCCGTGATAAATAAAACAGGGTCTTCTTCTGGAAGACCGCTGAACGTATCTTCCAGTTCGCGACGTTGTAAATATGGGAATAAATGTTCAATTCCCGGGCTATCGTTTCTTGGGGGTTCTGGAAAATCGCGGCTAACATTATCATTTGTTCTTGCCCTAGTAACCCGTCTACTATCTCCTCCGCCGCCATCGTTTTCGCGCTCTACTACTCCGAAAATAAGATATTTGAATAAACGAAAAATAAGTTGAAATAACATTTTTTGTTAATACGAGAAAAAAAACAAACGAAAAGTAAACGCTCAAAACCTCAGGGTGGTTCGATAAAAACTACTGTCTTTAAAATGTCCCACGTTTTGGGGGCCAATTGATATCAATAGAGAAGAAGGAGAATACACTCGTCCCACGTTGGGACGCGAAAGTGATACCTAGAGAAAGGCGGAGAAGAGTACTTGTCCCACGTTGGGACGCGAAATTGATATATAAAAACGCTGAAAAGAATAATAAAAATAAACAATAAACTCTGCCTCTGAAAATAAAAATCCAATAAAACACAATCGGCTGCGATGTGCCTGAATAGACAAATACATACAAATACAGGCATGGCAAAAATAATATATACATAACTGGAAAGATCTCACCAAACTGCTGCCATCGTAACGGGACTGCAGAGGAAACACCCACACCACATATCACCTTTTAGTATTTAAAAACAACTTAAAACTAGCTTAAATTCACCCCTCGTTGGTTATGTATGGACCTGAAACACACTTATGCACTACCATGCAAATATGAAATTTAATGCTGAGCATCAAGTAGACGCCTCGCAGAGATAAGACTTTTTTTTCAACGTTCGCGGTCTACGTTTGTTTTTTTAAAAAAACATATAAGTTATCTTTCGTACGCGTGAGTTAAAATTCGTCTATCCCGGCAGAGCGGCTATTCAATACTGATTCAAACCAGCTATCGCGTCCACCGCTGGAGACAGGGGGGGGGGGAGAAGCTACCCCACCGCGCGGCGGGGCGCGTTCTACCATCTACCAATAGGAAGCCTCCATTTCACCTACCAAGTTAGAAAGTATAAAGTTCCAGGAATATGCATTGAATATAAAATTATTAGAAATGACATATTTACAAAATATAAGCATTGTTTAAACACATTAAGGACCCAAAGACCCGTTAATATGATAAAACCATTATAAGAGAAAGTTTTCCAAGAATCAAGGTATTTTGTTGAAACAAAATAATAGATGTCTGGCTTCTATGCTACCATAACCCATGGTAATATTTTGATCATAATACCTATGTATATATCAACTTATTTATTCATAAAATTTAACAATATGAGATTGTTATGCCCGAAAAAAATAATGCCGATAAGCAATGATTTTTATTTTGTTCCACGGCAACATTTCGGAAAACAGCTAGCGCTCGTTGCGGGCAAGCAACGAAACTTGCAGCTAGCAGCTAACACGCGCTATGGCACGCGCTCTCTTGGCATTCGACGCTGGTGAAGGACGGACGGTTTGGTGTGACGCCGTCATCAGTCGACACGTGCTCCCGATGGCGGCCATATTTTCGACGGCGCAGGAGGTCTGCTTGACAGGACCCGTCATGCGCATGGACGCTGATGGTGCCCCAGAACCAAGATGAGGGCATCAACAGGACAGGAGGTTGGAGGCAGAGCGCAGTGTGGGGCCACCGCGTAGGGAACGCGGCGGCTCGCAGATTGGACCACGAGGGGCAATCCGTTTCGTCTGGGGCGTCGGTTCGCCTCCGGTGAGGCCCCAGCTGGTATGCCACCTCTGTCGAGATGCGCCGTCATAGCGTGCCGTGGGGCACAGAGCCAGCCATGGGTGACGGTCTGGAGGAGGAGATCAGGAGGAGAAGAAGAAACCACGCCGGACACGAGGAAGACCTGCTAGCCTGAGGCAGAGGCTGGGCCCCACCGAACTACAGTCACCACGTGGAAGACAGTGACATGCCTGGAGGAAGGATGTCGCTGTACCCTGGGGCGGGATATTCTGGTCGGCGTCTTTTCGTGTGTTCGCGTGTGTTTGACAGTTCGTTTCGGTAGATGCCACGTGTGTCTGTTTTATTTGTTGTCTGTTGTTTTTATTTAATTATTTTTTTTTGTACATGGACCATTTGTGAATATTATAAATAAAAAAGCGCCGTACTAAAACAATTTTTAAGTGTCGCCATCATTTGTCTCCTTTTCTTCCTCACATTGGCTTTGATGTTTCCTCGTGGTCGGAGAGAGGTCTCATCAAGATAAACTTAAAATTTACGCAAATATTTTTCGAGTTGATTCTAAATGGATTATGTGATGTGTAAAACGAATTTTAAATAAAGTTTTATCCTCGTTACCTCTGGTGTGCCACAAAGATCCTACTTTGGACCATTGCAATTTTTAATATTTATTAACACGCCAGTAAATAGATAATAATATACACGCCAGTAAATAGCGTCGGTGATTGTTAAAAACTATAAAATGACTTGAATACTTTAACTAACTGCAGGGTGATTTTGTATGAAACACCAAGAGTTGTCTTAACTCCTAAGAAATCTCGGAATTTGGTATTTTGTATGGAGTTTTCCGGTGTTAACTCCGTGAGAAAACTGAAAGGGGCGTGACCCAAACATTACTACAAATTTGCCATATGTAAATAAAATTTCTATGTCCAGTTTAATTTTAGTTAGTGTGTTCTATGTTTAATTTACATATGGCAATCTCGTACATTTACCCGCATTTATCAGATTTTGACAGCTAATCGTGTGTTTTTTGTTTATTTTATTAATATTTAGCAAGGTATATACTCTATTTTCATTCATTGTTTTGTATTTCATAGCTTATTTACTCGATGCTTTTTATAAATAACATGTTTTAAATAAAATTTTAATTGAAATGGTGTTACGTCAAACGACTCAACTTTGAACAATTTTCTATTACCGATTCGATTTGTTTGTTATACAAGGATTATTCTAATAAAATTGACACGCAAACATGTTTGTTTGGGTAATATCATGGGTTAACGTTTTTTTATAAAAAATTTCTTGTTTAGAATGGACAAAAAAAGAGCATAATAATTTTTTCATGAAATTTTGAGTCTTCCTTTTATTATTTTTATAATTAAATATCATACATAGTAGTAAAATTGATTTTTCTTTTATTGCAGATATTATATAATATATAGTATATGATCTTCAGTATCAGCTCAACTCTGTCTGGCTCAAGAATTCCTGCAGCAGTTTACTTAATTAGATAATATGGCTTCCAAACATGTGCGACACACTGATGATTGCAAGATTTCAATTACATATCTGTAAAAATAATAAACAAGGTTAATAAAATAATTTACTTTGACCACTATAATGATCATGGTTCAAAAATTTTCATGCTTGTGTTTTCTTTATATCCTATTTTTTCAACAAAATATATAGTTTCAGAATTATCTGCTCTTAACATGTGAGTGAATTATCAAACGCACTACATAAATACCATGCATATTAATATGAAGCAGTATAAAAAGGTAAAACTAGTACTTTTATGTATATATGTGCTTTTAAATACTATTTATTGATTTAAATCTACTTTCAAAACCAACTCCAATATTTTTTTCATTTATTTAAATTTAAACATTTCATTATATACATTATAACAAAGTAATGTGTTATTGAGTCATGAATTAACTGAAGTTAAAACAAACTACCACTATGCCACATGGATCAGCATTAGTCGCTATGCAAAAACAATTGATTGGAGCAGAATATTAATAAAATCTAAAAAAATGTAAATAGATGTTCTCTCTGCCCTATGATAAATATAATATGATATATAATAAATAGAATTTACAAAGCGCCGTTTAATGATACAAGATCACTCCAAGGGCGCAGTAGTTTATTTGTTGGCTCTACGAAACAAGGCAGTCTTAAGAAGTCTTTCGGCATGTCCAACGGACCATCGTCTTTTTATCGCTTTTCATCGTCTTTTAACGCTCGCAAAAATAAGTATGACATGCTGCAAATAAACAAAACGTGATTAGTATCCTCATTTTATATTATTATACTCAAAGAAAAACGTCATGTTTCATTGTTTGAAACGTCAAATTCATGAAATATTAAGCCTCCAAAGAAACTGAAAGCTCACTTGACGGTGAGCTTTCAGTGTGAGTAGACGTGTGTCGCGCGCGTGCTTTTCGTTAAGTCCTTGAAAATGCCTGGTGATATTCAGGCGAAACGTCGGAAGACAAATGGTCTTAGTCAAGACCTACTGACACGGGAAAACCGACCTACTGACACGGGAAAACCGAGATAAAAATATTATAACATATATACATATATATATATATATATATATATATATATATATATATATATATATATATATATATATATATATATATATATATATATATATATATATATATATATATATATATATATATATATATATATATATATATATATATATATATATATATATATATATATATATATATATATATATATATATATATATATATATATATATATATATATATATATATATATATATATATATATATATATATATATATATATATATATATATATATATATATATATATATATATATATATATATATATATATATATATATATATATATATATATATATATATATATATATATATATATATATATATATATATATATATATATGTTATATTTGATGTTTTCACGGGTGAAATATGTTATAATATTTTTATCTCGGTTTTCCCGTGTCAGTAGGTCTTGACTAAGACCATTTGTCTTCCGACGTTTCGCCTGAATATCACCAGGCATTTTCAAGGACTTAACGAAAAGCACGCGCGCGACACACGTCTACTCACACTGAAAGCTCACCGTCAAGTGGACTTGACGGTGAGCTTTCAGTGTGCAATATATATATATATATATATATATATATATATATATATATATATATATATATATATATATATATATATATATATATATATATATATATATATATATATATATATATATATATATATATATATATATATATATATATATATATATATATATATATATATATATATATATATATATATATATATATATATATATATATATATATATATATATATATATATATATATATATATATATATATATATATATATATATATATATATATATATATATATATATATATATATATATATATATATATATATATATATATATAGATCCCACTACATTTTTTGCGTCCGCCAAATATCCGACAGATCGGCGTCCACCACTTCTACTTATTATTTTAGGTTTATGTCAGTGAATTTAGAGCTATTTGTTGCTCACAATCATTGTAGCCATAAGGTTTTTCTTGTAAATTGAAAAATATAAATATTCAGTTTTATCCTATTTTGGTACGTTTGACACGTCATTTTCATACTTGCGTCCATGTGTATATTTTTTGTATATTTTACAAATATCTTCCTATAGTTTTCACGTCCATTTTTTTTATCTTTATTACTGCGTCCGGTGTATATTTTTTGTATATTTTATATATTTCTTCATATAGTTTTCACGTCCATTTTTCTATCTTTATTACTACTTCCGGTGTATATTAAAAACTTTCCTATGCATAATTGACATCATACTTGCGTCCATGTGTATATTTTTCGATATTTTATATATTTCGTATATTTTATATAGTTTTCACGTCCATTTGTTCTAGCTTTATTACTACGCCTTCTGTACACAGGCGATTTCTTAGTGTGTACATAAGTGCACTACACTGCCTTCTAAAATTAATAAATATATATTATATCCAAAAAACTTATTCAAAACACTTGCCAAAATACGTTATAATGGTACCTAGTAACTTTGTTAGTAGATGCGTGTTTGTATATAGCGCCAAAATTCGTATATTATAGGATTGTGTGCATAATTTATATGAACGTAATTTTCCAACTGTCGATTTGTTCAGGAGAACTTTGTTCTCTTAACATATCGACAATGTATCAAGCCAGAATACGCGAGAATTGTATGGAGAGGTCTACTTTTTTCACGGCTTTTCCAACTTTGAAGTCAAAAAACACCAACTTAGAGGCTTCGCAGCATATATGTTCCATACACGGATTTACTCAGAATTCGGAGTAGAACATTTCGTGTGTCTGTGTGTGTGTGTGTCTGTGTGTGTGTCTGTGTGTGTGTGTGTGTGTCTGTGTGTCTGTGTGTGTGTCTGTGTGTCCGTCCCCCCCTTATAACTTTTGATCCGCTCAATTTACAGAGCCTAAAATTTCAGAATATATAAACAGTTACAGGCCTACAAAACTTTTATACTCGGAATTTTGAATTTTTGTTTCAGTCAGGGGTTATCAACTTTTGAATTTTTATTTTATTTTTCCATATATCTCAGAAACCATAAACGGTAGAACGCTGAAAATTGGTACAAACATAGACAAATACAAAATCTCAAATTAGTTTTTTCAAAAAAATTCCAGGGTTTCTCAAACATTTTTTATTAAGAAAAATATTTTTTTTATGATAAATTTATGAGTTTAACTGCCTATATTTCCAAAACTTTTACAATTATCGAAAAAAGCCGAAACACCCCAACTAGATAATTTAATTTTCTATAAAAAATATTAACATTGTAGTAGAAGATCTCAATTTTTTTTTAACAATTTTTTTAAAAATTGAATTTAGTGACGACATCGCTTCATACATTTTGTATGGCAGTCGCCTGTACACAATATGTAAGAAGACTTAATAGTTTGATACTTCATCTCCAAACATACATATACATACCATCATGCTATTTGCATATTCTGGGTAGGAAAAAGGATCTTCCTCCATACTATCCTATCTTGACATACATACCTACACATGTTGTATAGAAAACAAAATATCTGAAAATATTCAATAATTTGTATCTATGGGTTTATAGTTTGGTACATATTCTTCAACTATACATACTATCGCTATCGACAGTTGGATCTCATGTGTTACATGCAACTAGTTCTACATATTATTATCTCATAGTAATACGAAATTTTGCCGATCCGTGATTGTGAGCGACACAGATAGCGCTTCATTGGTATGTGTTAGAAAAGGACAGAACACTGTCCCGGTCCGTGCTTTGCTCCAGACATGCGTATTGAAGACATAAATACTGTCCATAATGAGTTAACATCAACATGCGTACTAACAACATTTTACTTATTATTTGTAAGGATTATTTTACATTAACTTACGTACAATGTTATGACAAACATCTGTGGTGTGATGGTGAAGTTTGTCCGAATGTTCATTAGTGTCAGAGTAAAATTAAAAACATCTTTTGTAATATCAATAAGGATATTAAAAAAAATATATCAATTAAATTGCTCGTTCTATATTATAGGGATGTTTATTTCAATGTCGATGGACTGATATTATCAATTTAACAACTATGTTTTTTTAAATACCTACGATGTTTAGAAACATATTGTGAATTATTGTTCAATTTATTGACAGCTTACTGTTGAGTCCGACGGTGTTTTTATACGCAGTTTTGAAGAAAACTACATTATTACTAGTTGCATGTAACACATGAGATCCAACTGTCGATAGCGATAGTATGTATAGTTGAAGAATATGTACCAAACTATAAACCCATAGATACAAATGATTGAATATTTTCAGATATTTTGTTTTCTATACAACATATGTAGGTATGTATGTCAAGATAGGATAGTATGGAGGAAGATCCTTTTTCCTACCCAGAATATGCAAATAGCATGATGGTATGTATGTATGTTTGGAGATGAAGTATCAAACTATTAAGTCTTCTTACATATTGTGTATAGGCGACTGCCATACAAAATGTATGAAGCGATGTCGTCACTAAATTCAATTTTTAAAAAAATTGTTAAAAAAAAATTGGGATCTTCTACTACAATGTTAATATTTTTTATAGAAAATTAAATTATCTAGTTGGGGTGTTTCGGCTTTTTTCGATATTTTAAAAAAAAATTACAGTATAAGCAGTTAAACTCATAAATTTATAAAAAAAAAAAATACTTTTCTTAATAAAAAATGTTTGAGAAACCCTGGAATTTTTTTGAAAAAACTAATTTGAGATTTTGTATTTGTCTATGTTTGTACCAATTTTCAGCGTTCTAGCGTTTATGGTTTCTGAGATATATGGAAAAATAAAATAAAAATTCAAAAGTTGATAACCCCTGACTGAAACAAAAATTCAAAATTCCGAGTATAAAAGTTTTGTAGGCCTGTAACTGTTTATATATTCTGAAATTTTAGGCTCTGTAAATTGAGCGGATCAAAAGTTATAAGGGGGGGACGGACACACAGACACACACACACACACACACAGACACACACACACACACACAGACACACGAAATGTTCTACTCCGAATTCTGAGTAAATCCGTGTATGGAACATATATGCTGCGAAGCCTCTAAGTTGGTGTTTTTTGACTTCAAAGTTGGAAAAGCCGTGAAAAAAGTAGACCTCTCCATACAATTCTCGCGTATTCTGGCTTGATACATTGTCGATATGTTAAGAGAACAAAGTTCTCCTGAACAAATCGACAGTTGGATAATAGTTCCTATTGTGTTATTTAAAACTAGTTGCATGTAACACATGAGATCCAACTGTCGATAGCGATAGTATGTATAGTTGAAGAATATGTACCAAACTATAAACCCATAGATACAAATTATTGAATATTTTCAGATATTTTGTTTTCTATACAACATATGTAGGTATGTATGTCAAGATAGGATAGTATGGAAGAAGATCCTTTTTCCTACCCAGAATATGCAAATTGCATGATGGTATGTATGTATGTTTGGAGATGAAGTAACAAACTATTAAGTCTTCTTACATATTGTGTATAGGCGACTGCCATACAAAATGTATGAAGCGATGTCGTCACTAAATTCAATTTTTAAAACTAGTTGCATGTAACACATGAGATCCAACTGTCGATAGCGATAGTATGTATAGTTGAAGAATATGTACCAAACTATAAACCCATAAATACAAATTATTGAATATTTTCAGATATTTTGTTTTCTATACAACATATGTAGGTATGTATGTCAAGATAGGATAGTATGGAAGAAGATCCTTTTTCCTACCCAGAATATGCAAATTGCATGATGGTATGTATGTATGTTTGGAGATGAAGTAACAAACTATTAAGTCTTCTTACATATTGTGTATAGGCGACTGCCATACAAAATGTATGAAGCGATGTCGTCACTAAATTCAATTTTTAAAAAAATTGTTAAAAAAAAATTGAGATCTTCTACTACAATGTTAATATTTTTTATAGAAAATTAAATTATCTAGTTGGGGTGTTTCGGCTTTTTTCGATAATTGTAAAAGTTTTGGAAATATAGGCAGTTAAACTCATAAATTTATCATAAAAAAAATATTTTTCTTAATAAAAAATGTTTGAGAAATCCTGGAATTTTTTTGAAAAAACTAATTTGAGATTTTGTATTTGTCTATGTTTGTACCAATTTTCAGCGTTCTACCGTTTATGGTTTCTGAGATATATGGAAAAATAAAATAAAAATTCAAAAGTTGATAACCCCTGACTGAAACAAAAATTCAAAATTCCGAGTATAAAAGTTTTGTAGGCCTCTAACTGTTTATATATTCTGAAATTTTAGGCTCTGTAAATTGAGCGGATCAAAAGTTATAAGGGGGGGACGGACACACAGACACACACACACACAGACACACACACAGACACACAGACACACGAAATGTTCTACTCCGAATTCTGAGTAAATCCGTGTATGGAACATATATGCTGCGAAGCCTCTAAGTTGGTGTTTTTTGACTTCAAAGTTGGAAAAGCCGTGAAAAAAGTAGACCTCTCCATACAATTCTCGCGTATTCTGGCTTGATACATTGTCGATATGTTAAGAGAACAAAGTTCTCCTGAACAAATCGACAGTTGGAAAATTGTTAAAAAAAAATTGAGATCTTCTTCTACAATGTTAATATTTTTTATAGAAAATTAAATTATCTAGTTGGGGTGTTTCGGCTTTTTTCGATAATTGTAAAAGTTTTGGAAATATAGGCAGTTAAACTCATAAATTTATCATAAAAAAAATATTTTTCTTAATAAAAAATGTTTGAGAAACCCTGGAATTTTTTTGAAAAAACTAATTTGAGATTTTGTATTTGTCTATGTTTGTACCAATTTTCAGCGTTCTACCGTTTATGGTTTCTGAGATATATGGAAAAATAAAATAAAAATTCAAAAGTTGATAACCCCTGACTGAAACAAAAATTCAAAATTCCGAGTATAAAAGTTTTGTAGGCCTGTAACTGTTTATATATTCTGAAATTTTAGGCTCTGTAAATTGAGCGGATCAAAAGTTATAAGGGGGGGACGGACACACAGACACACACACACACAGACACACAGACACACAGACACACACACAGACACACAGACACACACACAGACACACAGACACACGAAATGTTCTACTCCGAATTCTGAGTAAATCCGTGTATGGAACATATATGCTGCGAAGCCTCTAAGTTGGTGTTTTTTGACTTCAAAGTTGGAAAATCCATGAAAAAAGTAGACCTCTCCATACAATTCTCGCGTATTCTGGCTTGATACATTGTCGATATGTTAAGAGAACAAAGTTCTCCTGAACAAATCGACAGTTGGATAAGACCATCTCAATATTTTTTCAACGATGTTACACCAACAAACATTTGATCTCCTCTATCGTAGAGTTTTATACAATCGTGTAATCGAAAGGCATGCACAAATTTAAGAGCGTTGAACTTTTTTTAAAATTTTCATATAGATATCAACCGGGAGTATAACATCTAGGATTTTATGAATCTTTTATATATTTTGAAGTACTCGTATATTATACAAATAACAAAAGTTTTTATTTGATTTTTTTGTTGTGATATATTTAGTCAAAAGATAATTTTGTGTTAAAAAATGTTGGGGAAATTCATTATTTAAATATTATATAAAACACACTACATAGGTACCTACTTTGTTTAATGTCACTATTTATTAGATGAAGTACTTACGTACTAGGTACATCATATAAATTTAATATGTACCCAAACATTATTTCTTTCAAAATAAATTATAAAATAAAACAAAATTCAAAGGCTCGCCATTGAAAAAATATATATAAAATTTAAAAATAATAATAAATACTTCCTTGCACCCTGTGCATGTGGCCATTTCATTGCTATTCGACAATTTCATCTAATTTATTTACCTAGTGTTTCCAGCCCCGATAAGCAAGAGTTACGTGAGAAATAATTTTAAATAAATTTATAAACATGAATGTAGATACCTACATAATATATTATAATATTGTGTATAGGCGACTGCCATAGAAATCGTATGAAGCAATGTCGTCACTAAATTCAATTTATGTAAATTTGAGATGTACTACTACAATGTTACTATGTTTTATAGAAAATTAAATTATCTATTTGGATTGTTTCGGTTTTTTTCGATATTATTAAAAACTAAGGAAATATAGGCAGTTAAACACATAAATTTAAAAAAATGTTTTTCTTAATAAAAAATGTTTGAGAAACTCTGGAATTTTTTTGAAAAAACTCGTTTGAGATTTTGTATTTGTCTATGTTCGTACCAATTTTCAGCGTTCAAGCTTTTATGGTTTCTGAGATATATGGAAAAATAAAGTAAAAATTCAAAAGTTGATAACCCCTGACTGAAACAAAAATTCAAAATTCTGAGTATAAAAGTTTTGTAGGCCTATATCTATTTATGTATTCTGAAGTTTTGGGCTCTGTAAATTGAGCAGATCAAAAGTTATAAGGGGAGACGGACACACACACACACACACACCCTCACACACACACACACACATGCACGCACGCACGCACGCACGCATGCACGCACGCACGCACGCACGCATGCACGCACGCACGCACGCACGCATGCACGCACGCACGCACGCACGCACGCATGCACGCACGCACGCACGCACAAGCACACGCATACGCACACAAAACTCACACGAAATATTTTACTCCGAATTCTGAGTAAATCCGTGTATGGAACATATATGCTGTGAAGCCACTATGTTGGTGTTTTATGACTTGGAAAAGCCGTGAAAAAAGTAGACCCTGCATACAATTCTCGCGTATCCTGGCTTGAAACATTGTCGATATGTTAAGAGAACAAAGGTCTCTTAAACAAATCGACAGTTGAAATATGTAATTAAGATAAACGCAAAAAAACAATAAGAAACTAGTTGCATGTAATACATGAGATCCAACTATCGATAACGATAGTATGTTAGTTGAAGAATAAGTACCAAACTATAAACCCATAAATCCAAATTATTGAATATTTTAAGATATTTTGTTTTCTATACAACAGATGTAGGTATGTATGTCAAGATAGGACAGTATGGAGGTCAGTCCTTTTTTCTAACCAGAATATGAAAACAGCATGATGGTATGATGGACGACATTATATAGAATATGATATTTGCTGCGAAGCCTCTAAGTTTGTGTTTTTTGCATGCAATAAGTCCACTATGGTAGGTATACAAAATGTTCCTAATACGCGCATCTTGGCTTAGTACTGTCGATATGTTTAGATAAATAAATTTTCTTAAACAAATCGACAGTTGGATTACATAAACATCAACCATTATACACAGTTAGTACAACATCTGCCGGGTTTGTAATATTTTTAAATTTTGTTGAAAGTATCATTAACAGATTTTTAATTATCTCAATAGAGACGAAGTTGGAATATTTATTGTAGGAGAACCGGGAAATCAAGGCACCTACAGGGCTTAAATATCATTGACTCCCGACAGAAAAAAATCCAATGTTTGCGCATATGCAATAATACAAATATTCGAAAGTATCATTATTATTTATTTTCTTCGCAAATACACGATACTGTGGTGAGTTCGAAAGAGAATGTGTAACAAGAGTTAAGTAATACGATCGCTAATCAATGTGTTATCTGATCTGCGTGACAAACGGGAAGTCTATAATACAAGCCTAAATCCCTTTTACGGAAATGTAGAAATTATGTTTACCACTAACGAATTTCTATTTAAGCCGGGACGCGGCCAATCTATGGTTTGAAAAAAGGTAAAGTAATTATACTCACTCCTCAAAAATTCACTGAAAACCAATGATTTAAATAATATACGGAGTAAATGAAATGACCCTTAATAAACATTTAGTGACATCGAAAATAAACAGTCACCAAGCTTTAAAATATTCTCATATCATTTATATTAATTTAATGGATGGATGGGTCGATGGCAGAGCGGCTAGCGCGCTGGGCTGGTAATCCAGTGGTCGCGAGTTCGAATCCTGTCTCGACCGATTTCGTTTACCTATAGCACATGCATTTATTTGATTTTTTTAGGGAACGTAGGAAGATGTATATGTACTTGTTTAACAAGGACATATTCATTTTTTATATTTAAAAAAAAATATATATTAATAAAGATGCCGGTGTGTCGACAAAAATGCGCATGGCATGCTTTTTTATAGGATAATGCACACCCGTTCACCTGCCGATGGTTACCCCACATTGTGTGGAACGCAGTGAGGATCGATCCATGAAAGTGTACAGTATGATACCAATGATTAACAATAAAATGAATGAGTTTGTTAATTTTTTATTTATTTACATAAGGTACTAAAAATATAATAATTAAACAATAATAGTAGGTATTCAACAATCATTTCGAAATGAATGTTGTGTACTATTCAATATCATATTCTAAATAATGATAGACGACAATTTATTTATTAAATAACTGTAACACTGAAAGATAATTAATATCAATATGTTAAGTTAATTTTTTAATCAACAGATATACATACTTAGAAAATAAAACACTGAACGAAAACCAATATTAACATACGATTGAAACCTCGACTATTTTATATTATGAACATTCGATTGAAACCTTGAACAACTTAGGAACTCAAACACTGAACGAAAATGAATATCAACATTCGATTGAAAACTCGTCTATTATAAAATAAGATGATTTTTTAACCAACAGATTTTTAAAATTAGTTGCATGTAACACATGAGATCCAACTGTCGATAGCGATAGTATGTATAGTTGAAGAATAAGTATCAAACTATAAACCCATAAATATAAATTGTTTAATATTTAAAGATATTTGGTTTTCTATACAACACATTACCTAGGTATTTATTTATTTATTTATTTATTTAGGGACAAATACAGTCTTAAAATACTAAAATAGTATAATACACTATAAAATAAAAATAAACAGACCAATTACATATGTCCACAGATATTAAATATGAAACATTTTAAACATCATTAATTTAAATATAACTAAGATGTATGTTTGCCTGTGACGGGAAAGGAAGGGAAGAGAAAAAAAAGGATGGGAAAAGGATTGTGACAGTTAAATTATATATGTATGTCAAGATAGGATAGTATGGATGTCAGTCCTTTGATCCTACCCAGAATATGAAAACAGCATGATGGTATGTATGTATGTTTGGAGATTAGTATCAAACAATTAAGTCTTCTTAGATATTGTGTGTAGGCGACTGCCATACAAATTGTATGAAGGAATGTCGTCACTAAATTCAATTTTTATAAAAATTGTTAAAAAGAATTTGAGATGTGCTAATACAATGGTTATATTTTTTATAGAAAATAAAATTATCTAGTTGGGGTGTTTCGGTTTGTTCAATGTTTTTAAAAAAATTTGGAAATAAAGGCAGTTAAACTCATAAATTTTTCATAAAAAAATATTTTTCTTATTAAAAAATGTTTGAGAAACCCTGGATTTTTTTTTTAATACTCATTTAATATTTTGTGTTTGTCTATATTTATACCAATTTTCAGCGTTCTAGCTTTTATGGTTTCTGAGATATATGGAAAAATATACCAAAATTTCAAAAGTTTATAACCCCTGACTGAAACAAAAATTCAAAATTCTAAGTATAAAAGTTTTGTAGGCCTATAACTTTTTATATATTCTGAAATTTTGGGCTCTGTAAATTGAGCGGATCAAAAGTTATAAGAGGGGACGGACACACAGACACACAAAACTCACATAAAATGTTCTACTCCGTATTCTGAGTAAATCCATGTAATGGAACATATATGCTGCGAGGCCTCTAGTTGATGTTATTAGCATGCAAAAAGTCCACTACGCCATAAAAAATGTTCTTTCGTACACGCATCTTGGCTTAATAAGGACGATTCATTCAGAGAATTGAATTCTCATAAACGAATCGACAGTTGGAAAATTAAATTATCTAGTTGGGGTTTTTCGGTTTTTTTCGATATTCAAAAAAATGGAAACATAGGCAGTTAAACTCATAAATTTATCATAAAAAAATATTTTTCTTTACAAAAAATGTTTGAGAAACCCTGGAATTTTTTTGAAAAAACTCATTTTAGATTTTGTATATGTCTATGTTGATTCCAATTTTCAGTGTTCTAGCTTTTATGGTTTCTGAGATATATGGAAATTTTCTATAAAAAATATTAACATTGCAATAGTAAGTTAGTAGGTACGTGCATCAGAGTAACAATAAACAAATTGATAGTTTTATGAACTATGTAAAAATAAAAGTAAGTAGGTACGCGCATGAGAAAGTAACAATAATCAAATCAACATATACCTAGTATGAACTTTGTAAAACTGAAAGTAAGTAGGTACGCGCACGAGAGAGAGTAGGTATCAATACATATATCGACAGTTGTATGAAGTCGTAAAAATAAAAGTAAGTAGGTACGCGCTTTTTCAAGGCAATATTTAAAATGCGTTGAATTGTATTCATTTTATCGCGAAGGTCACAGAGACATGGTTGAAGAGTATTGAGCGCGGACGCAAGACGATCGGAGCCATATATATAAATCACCTTCAAAATATACTCCGAACAAATCTCCGTGCGGCCAAGGTCAACATGTAATATTTTGCCGCGGATGCAAAACGATCGGTGGCTTAGTAAAAATATACACCTTCAAAATATACACTGAATAAATCTCCGTGCGGCCAATGGTTGAACTAATAATATTCATTTCAAGATATTTTGATATTTTTTTTGCTTCCATGTAAATTTTTGCCAGTTGATTCTCTATGGTATAAGCAACAGAATGGTAGTTTTTGGCGTGAAAATTATCTTGCGTCCGTATACCGGACGCGAAAAGTTGGTGGACGCAACAACCCTATACGAATTTCACATAGGTGACGCAACAAGTATTGCGGGATATATATATATATATATATATATATATATATATATATATATATATATATATATATATATATATATATATATATATATATATATATATATATATATATATATATATATATATATATATATATATATATATATATATATATATATATATATATATATATATATATATATATATATATATATATATATATATATATATATATATATATATATATATATATATATATATATATATATATATATCCCGCAATACTTGTTGCGTCACCTATGTGAAATTCGTATAGGGTTGTTGCGTCCACCAACTTTTCGCGTCCGGTATACGGACGCAAGATAATTTTCACGCCAAAAACTACCATTCTGTTGCTTATACCATAGAGAATCAACTGGCAAAAATTTACATGGAAGCAAAAAAAATATCAAAATATCTTGAAATGAATATTATTAGTTCAACCATTGGCCGCACGGAGATTTATTCAGTGTATATTTTGAAGGTGTATATTTTTACTAAGCCACCGATCGTTTTGCATCCGCGGCAAAATATTACATGTTGACCTTGGCCGCACGGAGATTTGTTCGGAGTATATTTTGAAGGTGATTTATATATATGGCTCCGATCGTCTTGCGTCCGCGCTCAATACTCTTCAACCATGTCTCTGTGACCTTCGCGATAAAATGAATACAATTCAACGCATTTTAAATATTGCCTTGAAAAAGCGCGTACCTACTTACTTTTATTTTTACGACTTCATACAACTGTCGATATATGTATTGATACCTACTCTCTCTCGTGCGCGTACCTACTTACTTTCAGTTTTACAAAGTTCATACTAGGTATATGTTGATTTGATTATTGTTACTTTCTCATGCGCGGACCTACTTACTTTTATTTTTACATAGTTCATAAAACTATCAATTTGTTTATTGTTACTCTGATGCGCGTACCTACTTACTTACTATTGCAATGTTAATATTTTTTATAGAAAATTAAATTATCTCGTTTTGGTGTTTCGGCTTGTTTCGATATTTTTAAAAACTTTGGAAACACATATTTAAACACATAAATTTATCATGATAAATATTTTTATTAATAAAATTTTTTTGAGAATTTCTAGAATTTTTTTGAAAACATCAATTTGATATTTTTTATTAATCTATATTTTGTGTGTCATGACGTCTGTGTGTCCCCCCCCCTTATAACATTTGATTCGCTCAATGCACAGAGCCCAAAATTTCAGAATATATAAATAGTAATAGGCCTACAAAACTTTTATACTCAGAATTTTGAATTTTCGTTTCAGTCAGGGGTTATCAACTTTTGAATTTTTACTTTATTTTTCCATATATCTCAGAAACCATAAAAGCTAGAACGCTGAAAATTAGTACCACAAATAAACAAATACATAATCTCAAATAAGTTTTTTAAAAATAACCAAACATCATTTTTTAAACATTTTTTATTAGGAAAAATATTTTTTTATGATAAATTTATGTGTTTAACGGCCTATATTTCCAAAGTTTTTAAAAATATCGAAAAAATCCGAAATACCCCAACTAGATAATTTAATTTTCTATAAAAAATATTAACATTGTAGCAGTACATCTCAATTTCTTTTTAACATTTTTTATTGAAATTGAATTTAGTGACGACTTCGCTTCATACAATTTGTATGGTAGTCCCATAGCCATACCATCACTCCATTTCCCTATTTGGGGTAGTCAGAGAGAACCGAATGCCAGACTCCTCTCTCTAGAAATACCTTCCTCGCCTCATTCACGTTCATACATCGTCAAAAGCTAGAACACTGAAAATTGGAATCAACATAGACATATACAAAATCTAAAATGAGTTTTTTCAAAAAAATTCCAGGGTTTCTCAAACATTATTTGTAAAGAAAAATATTTTTTTATGATAAATTTATGAGTTTAACTGCCTATGTTTCCATTTTTTTGAATATCGAAAAAAACCGAAAAACCCCAACTAGATAATTTAATTTTCCAACTGTCGATTCGTTTGTGAGAATTCAATTCTCTGAATGAATCGTCCTTATTAAGCCAAGATGCGTGTACGAAAGAACATTTTTTATGGCGTAGTGGACTTTTTGCATGCTAATAACATCAACTAGAGGCCTCGCAGCATATATGTTCCATTACATGGATTTACTCAGAATACGGAGTAGAACATTTTATGTGAGTTTTGTGTGTCTGTGTGTCCGTCCCCTCTTATAACTTTTGATCCGCTCAATTTACAGAGCCCAAAATTTCAGAATATATAAAAAGTTATAGGCCTACAAAACTTTTATACTTAGAATTTTGAATTTTTGTTTCAGTCAGGGGTTATAAACTTTTGAAATTTTGGTATATTTTTCCATATATCTCAGAAACCATAAAAGCTAGAACGCTGAAAATTGGTATAAATATAGACAAACACAAATTATCAAATGAGTATTAAAAAAAAATCCAGGGTTTCTCTAACATTTTTTAATAAGAAAAATATTTTTTATGAAAAATTTATGAGTTTAACTGCCTATATTTCCATTTCATTAACAATTTTTATAAAAATTGAATTTAGTGACGACATTCCTTCATACAATTTGTATGGCAGTCGCCTACACACAATATCTAAGAAGACTTAATTGTTTGATACTAATCTCCAAACATACATACATACCATCATGCTGTTTTCATATTCTGGGTAGGATCGAAGGACTGACATCCATACTATCCTATCTTGACATACATACATAATTTAACTGTCACAATCCTTTTCCCATCCTTTTTTTTCTCTTCCCTTCCTTTCCCGTCACAGGCAAACATACATCTTAGTTATATTTAAATTAATGATGTTTAAAATGTTTCATATTTAATATCTGTGGACATATGTAATTGGTCTGTTTATTTTTATTTTATAGTGTATTATACTATTTTAGTATTTTAAGACTGTATTTGTCCCTAAATAAATAAATAAATAAATAAATACCTAGGTAATGTGTTGTATAGAAAACCAAATATCTTTAAATATTAAACAATTTATATTTATGGGTTTATAGTTTGATACTTATTCTTCAACTATACATACTATCGCTATCGACAGTTGGATCTCATGTGTTACATGCAACTAATTTTAAAAATCTGTTGGTTAAAAAATCATCTTATTTTATAATAGACGAGTTTTCAATCGAATGTTGATATTCATTTTCGTTCAGTGTTTGAGTTCCTAAGTTGTTCAAGGTTTCAAAATAGTCGAGGTTTCAATCGTATGTTAATATTGGTTTTCGTTCAGTGTTTTATTTTCTAAATATGTATATCTGTTGATTAAAAAATTAACTTAACATATTGATATTAATTATCTTTCAGTGTTACAGTTATTTAATAAATAAATTGTCGTCTATCATTATTTAGAATATGATATTGAATAGTACACAACATTCATTTCGAAATGATTGTTGAATACCTACTATTATTGTTTAATTATTATATTTTTAGTACCTTATGTAAATAAATAAAAAATTAACAAACTCATTCATTTTATTGTTAATCATTGGTATCATACTGTACACTTTCATGGATCGATCCTCACTGCGTTCCACACAATGTGGGGTAACCATCGGCAGGTGAACGGGTGTGCATTATCCTATAAAAAAGCATGCCATGCGCATTTTTGTCGACACACCGGCATCTTTATTAATATATATTTTTTTTTAAATATAAAAAATGAATATGTCCTTGTTAAACAAGTACATTACATCTTCCTACGTTCCCTAAAAAAATCAAATAAATGCATGTGCTATAGGTAAACGAAATCGGTCGAGACAGGATTCGAACTCGCGACCACTGGATTACCAGCCCAGCGCGCTAGCCGCTCTGCCATCGACCCATCCATCCATTAAATTAATATAAATGATATGAGAATATTTTAAAGCTTGGTGACTGTTTATTTTCGATGTCACTAAATGTTTATTAAGGGTCATTTCATTTACTCCGTATATTATTTAAATCATTGGTTTTCAGTGAATTTTTGAGGAGTGAGTATAATTACTTTACCTTTTTTCAAACCATAGATTGGCCGCGTCCCGGCTTAAATAGAAATTCGTTAGTGGTAAACATAATTTCTACATTTCCGTAAAAGGGATTTAGGCTTGTATTATAGACTTCCCGTTTGTCACGCAGATCAGATAACACATTGATTAGCGATCGTATTACTTAACTCTTGTTACACATTCTCTTTCGAACTCACCACAGTATCGTGTATTTGCGAAGAAAATAAATAATAATGATACTTTCGAATATTTGTATTATTGCATATGCGCAAACATTGGATTTTTTTCTGTCGGGAGTCAATGATATTTAAGCCCTGTAGGTGCCTTGATTTCCCGGTTCTCCTACAATAAATATTCCAACTTCGTCTCTATTGAGATAATTAAAAATCTGTTAATGATACTTTCAACAAAATTTAAAAATATTACAAACCCGGCAGATGTTTCACTAACTGTGTATAATGGTTGATGTTTATGTAATCCAACTGTCGATTTGTTTAAGAAAATTTATTTATCTAAACATATCGACAGTACTAAGCCAAGATGCGCGTATTAGGAACATTTTGTATACCTACCATAGTGGACTTATTGCATGCAAAAAACACAAACTTAGAGGCTTCGCAGCAAATATCATATTCTATATAATGTCGTCCATCATACCATCATGCTGTTTTCATATTCTGGTTAGAAAAAAGGACTGACCTCCATACTGTCCTATCTTGACATACATACCTACATCTGTTGTATAGAAAACAAAATATCTTAAAATATCCAATAATTTGGATTTATGGGTTTATAGTTTGGTACTTATTCTTCAACTAACATACTATCGTTATCGATAGTTGGATCTCATGTATTACATGCAACTAGTTTCTTATTGTTTTTTTGCGTTTATCTTAATTACATATTTCAACTGTCGATTTGTTTAAGAGACCTTTGTTCTCTTAACATATCGACAATGTTTCAAGCCAGGATACACGAGAATTGTATGCAGGGTCTACTTTTTTCACGGCTTTTCAAAGTCATAAAACACCAACATAGTGGCTTCACAGCATATATGTTCCATACACGGATTTACTCAGAATTCGGAGTAAAATATTTCGTGTGAGTTTTGTGTGCGTATGCGTGTGCTTGTGCTTGTGCTTGTGCGTGCGTGCGTGCGTGCGTGCATGCGTGTGTGCGTGCATGCGTGCGTGCGTGCGTGCGTGCATGCGTGCGTGCGTGCGTGCGTGCATGTGTGTGTGTGTGTGAGGGTGTGTGTGTGTGTGTGTCCGTCTCCCCTTATAACTTTTGATCTGCTCAATTTACAGAGCCCAAAACTTCAGAATACATAAATAGTTATAGGCCTACAAAACTTTTATACTCAGAATTTTGAATTTTTGTTTCAGTCAGGGGTTATCAACTTTTGAATTTTTACTTTATTTTTCCATATATCTCAGAAACCATAAAAGCTTGAACGCTGAAAATTGGTACGAACATAGACAAATACAAAATCTCAAACGAGTTTTTTCAAAAAAATTCCAGAGTTTCTCAAACATTTTTTATTAAGAAAAACATTTTTTTAAATTTATGTGTTTAACTGCCTATATTTCCTTAGTTTTTAATAATATCGAAAAAAACCGAAACAATCCAAATAGATAATTTAATTTTCTATAAAACATAGTAACATTGTAGTAGTACATCTCAAATTTACATAAATTGAATTTAGTGACGACATTGCTTCATACGATTTCTATGGCAGTCGCCTATACACAATATTATAATATATTATGTAGGTATCTACATTCATGTTTATAAATTTATTTAAAATTATTTCTCACGTAACTCTTGCTTATCGGGGCTGGAAACACTAGGTAAATAAATTAGATGAAATTGTCGAATAGCAATGAAATGGCCACATGCACAGGGTGCAAGGAAGTATTTATTATTATTTTTAAATTTTATATATATTTTTTCAATGGCGAGCCTTTGAATTTTGTTTTATTTTATAATTTATTTTGAAAGAAATAATGTTTGGGTACATATTAAATTTATATGATGTACCTAGTACGTAAGTACTTCATCTAATAAATAGTGACATTAAACAAAGTAGGTACCTATGTAGTGTGTTTTATATAATATTTAAATAATGAATTTCCCCAACATTTTTTAACACAAAATTATCTTTTGACTAAATATATCACAACAAAAAAATCAAATAAAAACTTTTGTTATTTGTATAATATACGAATACTTCAAAATATATAAAAGATTCATAAAATCCTAGATGTTATACTCCCGGTTGATATCTATATGAAAATTTAAAAAAAAGTTCAACGCTCTTAAATTTGTGCATGCCTTTCGATTACACGATTGTATAAAACTCTACGATAGAGGAGATCAAATGTTTGTTGGTGTAACATCGTTGAAAAAATATTGAGATGGTCTTATGTTATAATAATGTAGTTTTCTTCAAAACTGCGTATAAAAACACCGTCGGACTCAACAGTAAGCTGTCAATAAATTGAACATTGAACAATAATTCACAATATGTTTCTAAACATAGTAGGTATTTAAAAAAACATAGTTGTTAAATTGATAATATCAGTCCATCGACATTGAAATAAACATCCCTATAATATAGAACGAGCAATTTAATTGATATATTTTTTTTAATATCCTTATTGATATTACAAAAGATGTTTTTAATTTTACTCTGACACTAATGAACATTCGGACAAACTTCACCATCACACCACAGATGTTTGTCATAACATTGTACGTAAGTTAATGTAAAATAATCCTTACAAATAATAAGTAAAATGTTGTTAGTACGCATGTTGATGTTAAATCATTATGGACAGTATTTATGTCTTCAATGCGCATGTCTGGAGCAAAGCACGGACCGGGACAGTGTTCTGTCCTTTTCTAACACATACCAATGAAGCGCTATCTGTGTCGCTCACAATCACGGATCGGCAAAATTTCGTATTACTATGAGATAATATGTAGAAAAATTACGTTCATATAAATTATGCAAACAATCCTATAATATACGAATTTTGGCGCTATATACAAACACGCATCTACTAACAAAGTTACTAGGTACCATTATAACGTATTTTGGCAAGTGTTTTGAATAAGTTTTTTGGATATAATATATATTTATTAATTTTAGAAGGCAGTGTAGTGCACTTATGTACACACTAAGAAATCGCCTGTGTACAGAAGGCGTAGTAATAAAGCTAGAACAAATGGACGTGAAAACTATATAAAATATACGAAATATATGAAATATCGAAAAATATACACATGGACGCAAGTATGATGTCAATTATGCATAGGAAAGTTTTTAATATACACCGGAAGTAGTAATAAAGATAGAAAAATGGACGTGAAAACTATATGAAGAAATATATAAAATATACAAAAAATATACACCGGACGCAGTAATAAAGATAAAAAAATGGACGTGAAAACTATAGGAAGATATTTGTAAAATATACAAAAAATATACACATGGACGCAAGTATGAAAATGACGTGTCAAACGTACCAAAATAGGATAAAACTGAATATTTATATTTTTCAATTTACAAGAAAAACCTTATGGCTACAATGATTGTGAGCAACAAATAGCTCTAAATTCACTGACATAAACCTAAAATAATAAGTAGAAGTGGTGGACGCCGATCTGTCGGATATTTGGCGGACGCAAAAAATGTAGTGGGATCTATATATATATATATATATATATATATATATATATATATATATATATATATATATATATATATATATATATATATATATATATATATATATATATATATATATATATATATATATATATATATATATATATATATATATATATATATATATATATATATATATATATATATATATATATATATATATATATATATATATATATATATATATATATATATATATATATATATATATATATATATATATATATATATTGTAAGGAGTATAAATACTCCTTACGACACTCAAATCACACGGCATTGGATTCGGTACAGATGGTGACCTTCGGTGCGCGCGCACCGACACTGTAGCCCCATCGGCAGAGATGAAAAGTACGGGTGCGTGCGCAACAATTCTATCTATATTCCCGTCCAAGGCCGTTCGAGCTGCGCGCGCCTCAGACGACCGTATCGCCATCGGCAGATATGAGAATTAGAGGTGCGCGCGCGGCGATTTTCGTCTACTCTCCCGCCGTTCCGATCTATCGGCGCGCGCAAGTGACGCCGAGTTGCTGTCTGGATTCCCGCCGGCTTTTTTTTTTCGGTTTTGACTTTGAAAGTATTTTGATCGGAGAAAAATAATATCGAATGTGGTGCGATAGAATAATTAATTGAAAATAAAGTAACGGATTAATTGAAAATAAAGTAACTTCAGATCGTTGACAACTTTTTATTCAAAATGTGGAGGTATTAGTAACTTAATTATCTTTCACAATTAAACAGTGGTTGAAAGAACTGTAAGCTAGCACAAAATATAAATTTATTATGGATCAAAAAGATACGTGTTCACACTACACTTGTTAGAATGATAACTCCAGTGATTAATAATCAAGTGTTGAGAGTGAAAAGTAAAATAACCATAGACAGCTAATGTTGATCGGTGTTAATTTTTATCAGAATAAAGTTTAAATATTTTTTAATTTTTGCTTTAAAGCATCTTTTTAAAGTTTCGTGTAATTGATATTAATATTGACTGTGATTAATTTGTAAAAGCGTTATAATAATGGACGATTTAGAATATCCTGGAATGATTCTACTTTGATGGCTCCCCTCCGAGCCAATCGAACTGCTTGGCCTGTAGCTAATATCGAAAGCTTCTTCTTGCCCGAGTTTAAGATCGACTGTGACACGCACAGCAAGCAATTGAAACATTTGGATGCTATCTCCAAGGGTGCATTTCGCAAAGTACACTAAGTACATCATGTTGAATCTAAGAAATTGCTTGCTCTGAGGATTCTGCTCGAGCTCAGATAGTATCCGAGAATTGTTTAAAGCAAGTAAGGGACGAGGTGCATATACAAGAGGTCTGCGGTCGCCATCCTTCATTGTGAGCTGTTTTCCGAAATGGCAGACTGGAGGGAAGCTGTACATAGTCACTGAATTCATTTCCGGTGGTGAACTGTCCCATCTCTTGGAGAAGTATTTAGTGCTTCTCGAAGAGTCGGTTCGATGCGACACCGACAAACCCTTACAAGGCTCCAGGTACCGTCACACCCTTTTTGTTTATTTTTTGTAGAGGTTCAAGATGACACACGCGGTATAAAATATTAATTAACTTATTTACGATATATCTCAAATTATTGATTACTAACAAAAATAAATTGTATTGACCTTTCGTTGTAGTCATGTATGCAATTGTATCTATGTATAAATTGTATTGAAATTGTATTGGCGGCGTGACAACCCATTCAAGTGACCGAAAAATATATTTTGCTAAACCTTAATGTATATATTATTCAACTACCTTAACTTGCAACGAAGACATCCCCTGACGGTGAGAGCGTAGCTCGAACCTGAGCAGCCGGCAAAGAAGGGCCAACAATTGGACCTTCACACATGGCGCCCAACGTGGGGCTCGTTTTAACTGCCTCGTTGCAAGTTACTGGTAGATTTTCTATTTTTTTCTCGTACTTTTTGGTTGAATTTAGTACAAAATAATTTTCAACTCTAAAAATGAGTGCATCTTCAGCGTGTTCGGTTATCCCCAATGTCAACTCGTCAAGTGCCGCTACGCTAAAGCATGCGTTGACAGCGCGCGGCGTAGTTCCCAAGCGCGCTCTATCAACGCTTCGGAGGCAGGCCAACGACTACAATAAAAACCTGGGCCCTGAACTTCCTGAAGTCGCGCCCGTGGTCAGAGCTCAGGCCTCTAGGGACCTCACCCTAGTGATGCAAGCAATACAGACTGATGGCTCGCTTTTATCTCCACAATTACCCCCAACACCACCTACAAGTTCCTTACTACGTCGGAGGAGCCGATCCCTCCCGCACATCAACACAAACTATAGCACCTGGCCGGTACCAACGTTTGACGGTTCCGGCGACGCCAGAGAATTCCTTAAAAGGTTAGAGGAGGTTGCCCGCTCCAGACGAGTAAGAGTGGAAGAGCTAACGTTCGCCCTCCCAGAGTTTCTTCAAGGTAGAGCTCTGGCGTTCTATCGGTTGAAATTTTCCGAGGACGTCTCGTGGCTGGAATTAAAAAAGGCCATTCTTTCCCGCTTTGAAGCACCAAACTTCATGGAGGAGAGGAGATTGGCGATTTGGAGTTCTGCGCAGAAGCCCCAAGAACCGGCCATAGATTTTATATCTCGCGTCCAGGAGTTGAACGCGGGGCTGGACGTTCCACTCCCGGAGGCAGATATTATCAGTGTGGTGAAGAGGGGATTACTTCCAGATTACCATTCCCTGCTGGCTGCGGCTGATCCAACATCTGTAATGGCCATTGAAAGGCTGGTCGCCTCCTTCGACCAACTAAGGAAGCCAGTCTGCCCTCAACCACTTGCTCGCGGACCTACCGACACCTCAGTCGCCTTTCCCCCTGCCAAACGTTGCTTCTCCTGCCAACAGGAGGGACACTTTGCCAGGGAGTGCCCCCGCCGACCTATAAGGGACAACCCTCGCTTCACCCCTCGTCCTGAAGGACAAAACGCCCAGAGGAACCCTCCTTACACCTCGAAATTTTCTCGTCCCCCACCCAAAACCTCTCGCACGACAAAAAACGCCCAATGAGCCAGTCCCCCGAACACCGTAAGGAGTGGGAGGATTGGCTAAAAACGGTTCAATGCTTCCATAATATATACAACATGAACGCCTTATCCATCCGTAACGACCCCTACAGCCGCCCGTTTTTGTCTTGCCGAATTCGTGGCATCCATTTTCGAGCCTTACTGGACACAGGAGCTGCCACAAACGTGTTGGGAGGTTCCTTGTCATCGAGCCTCGAGAACTTTAAATTAGATTTCTGCCCCACCGGAGGAGTGGTTTATACAGCTGATGCGACCCCCCATACAATCACCGGGACTATTACTCTTCCACTCTCCTTCGAGAACCGAACCTTGACGGTACCTTTTCGTACAGTACCATCCTTGGAGGACTCGATAATATTGGGTGCCCAATTCCTGCGTGACTCAGGCTTGGCCCCCCGACTTTTCCCCGATGTGGACGTGAATATTAAGATAAATAAAGAACATGTCGTCATATCGGTCCTCCAGACCCCCCCCAAGTGCCTTGTATCGTACGACCACCTCTCTGCTACGCAGAAGGGTGGAATAGAAAACATTCGCAGTAGATTCGAAGAGATTTCCTTTGAAAAGAAAGGACTAGGACGAACCACCCTGGTGTCCCATGTGATTGATACGAACGACCACCCACCCATTAAACAACGTACGTATCCTATATCCCACGCGCGCCGTCAGCAGATCATTTCGGAACTCGATAAAATGATAGAACTCGGTGTAGTCGAGCCTAGCCGCAGTCCTTGGCTGAACAACTGTTTTCTCGTTCCTAAGTCAGACGGTACGGCACGTTTCGTATTGGACCCTCGTCGACTGAACGAAGTAACTACGGCAGACTCATATCGTATCCCCAATATTCTACGAATTTTTGACGATCTAAAAGACATCAAGTTTCTCACTGCGCTGGACCTGAGCCATGGGTATTGGCAGTTGCCCTTATCGCCAGAGAGCAGACCTAAGACCGCCTTTTTTGTTCCTGGACGAGGCCTCTTCCAATATACAGTTTGCCCCATGGGAGCTAAAAACAGTGGTATGGCGATGCAACGATTGGTGGATGAACTCTTTTGTGACGTCCAAGATCAGGTATATTGTTACCTCGATGATATCCTGATCTGTAGTTCAGATTTCGAATCCCACCTCCAGACCCTTAACATTGTTCTTGACCGTCTTCGTGGAGCAAACCTCACCATTAAACTTGCAAAATCGGAATTTTGCAAGGCCTCCCTGAAATACCTCGGACACATTATCGATTCAGAAGGAATCCGCACCGACCCAGAAAAAGTAAGAGTCATGTTATCCTACCCCAGACCTAAAAACCCGAAACAGGTCCGTGGATTCCTAGGAATGTGTTCTTATTACCGCAGGTTCATAAACAACTTTTCCCGTATAGCCGCTCCTTTGTGCGCACTCACTAGCTCGAAAATTAAATCCAAAGAATTTTCTTGGACGCCTGAAGCAGAGCAGTCCTTTTGTGCTCTAAAGGAAGCCATGACCACCGCTCCGGTTTTAAAAACACCCGACTACACTGTTCCCTTTTCGTTAACTTGTGATACCAGTGCCATAAGCGTTGGCAGCTATCTCTCCCAAAATATGCCTGATGGGTCCGAACATGTAATCGCCTATTTTTCTCGGAAATTATCTCCCCAGGAACGATCTTACTCGGTGACAGAACGTGAATTACTGGCCATATTAAATTCTGTCGAACACTTCAGACCGTACCTGGACGGAACTTCGTTCACCGTATACTCTGACCACGGATCCCTGAAGTACCTGACAAGCATGGAATCTCCATCAGGCCGATTGATGCGGTGGAGCTGCCGCCTGTCCCAGTACGATTTTCAAATTGTCTACAAGAAGGGCAAAGAGAATAACTTAGCCGATGGGCTCAGTCGAATTGAATTGGACAATCTCAGTCTAGTAGAACCCTTTGATGGTTCTACAGACCCTTGGTATAGTAAAATAAAGAAGAGTACAATGACTGATCCGGCGTCAGTTCCTGGATTTATGTACAAGGATAATCACTTGTACCGTTATTCAAATTCAAAGCACGACCCTCTTACTGGTAACGACCGCTGCTGGAAAGTAGTAGTTCCTTCTGACCATGTCAACCCCTTAATCCAGACGACTCATGAATTCCTGTGCCACGTTGGAGCCCATAAGACCTTTGAATTCCTCTCCAGAACTTATTACTGGCGAGGCATGTCTCAATCCATCCGTCAATTTCTTTCACACTGTGACATTTGCAAGGCGTATAAACCGAACCGCCAACCACCCTTAGGACTCATGACCGTCCCCAAAAAAGTTAATCGGCCGATGCAATCTCTCTCAGCCGACCTAATTGGTCCATTGCCACTCTCCAAACGTCGAAACATTTACATTCTCTCCGTCGTGGACGTGTTTTCAAAATTTGTCTGGGCTTTCCCCTTGCGCCACGCCAATTCTAAAACGATTATTAGACTGATCGAAGAAAACATTTTCCTACCTTATTCTATTCCGCGAACAATGATCCTGGACAACGGAAAACAGTTTGTCAGCAAGGAATTCAAAACGTTCCTCGAAAACTACGGTATAAAGGATCTGTTCTACAATGCCCTGTACCATCCCCAAAATAATGTCGTTGAAAGGTACAACGCATCTATCGTCACTGCCCTGTCTATCTCTGTGCAAGATGACCAGAGAGGCTGGTGTGGCCACCTTCCCAAAATTTGCTCCGTATTAAATAACACCGTTAACGCAACCACAGACCACTCACCCTTTTACCTAATGCATGGATTCCACCCCCACCCGCATGCTTCAATGCATGATGTAGAGAACGACCCACATGACCCTCACCACAACTCCCCGAGTTATATCAAATCACTTGAGAACCTTGAAACATTATACGACCGAGTAACTTCTCACCTATTAACAGCATTCCAAAAGAATGCTAGTCGTTACAACTTAAGGAGGAAGAATTGTGTGCTATCCGTGGGCCAAACAGTCTGGAGAAGGAATTTCGTTCTGTCTGATGGAGCCAAGGGCTTTACTTCCAAACTCGCCCCTAAGTTTGTCAAGAATGTGGTACTTCAGTGTGTGTCCGACAAGGTCTACTTACTGGGTAACATGCAAGGTAAACCTTGCGGTCGGTACCACATTAAAGACATAGTCAAAGTCGATTAGACGGAAATTACATGTTTTGAACATCGTCGAATTCTTCAAAAGTCTACCTCTGAAAACCGCCTGCAGATTGGGGCCTAAAGAATACCTCTGCCATTTTGTAGTTTTGAATGCGGCGTAAAAGGCCCCGGATCAATCTACATTTTCGGCACCCAATAGGCCGGGTTTAGTAGAATAGGTCTCTCTTGTTATTGTGTTGCGAGCGGAGTAAAAACCTCCGAACAACCTCTTATCCCACTCTCTCATGTGATTCACCTTAATATCTTACCTCTCATCTTTCCCATCCCTTGGACACATATTCGCTAGTCATACTTGAATGTGTTGGTCGCAAGGTTGAATAAAACTGTCCCTTATTCTGTCTGTCCACCTTCCATGTTGCCTTACATAGGTCATCACGTTCTTAGGCTTAAGTTACGTTAGTTTTAAGATTTTGTCTACGTCTGATTCAAGCAATTGTGAACCATGTACTTGTAATATTTTTTTACCGTCTTACTGTTGATGTCGAAATCCTTACCAGATGGACGTGTATCTATTATTCTAATTTTGTTTTGTATATGTATATTCGGTCAATATCCGATTACTGTTAATTTTGATGGTGCTCTCACTCTCCCCGTCTAATATTTCCTTATACGACCGAAGGTATAGGATGAAATTCTCGGGTTCTTGTTTTCCCTTAAATTAAAACAAGTGGCGCCTATTTACTAAATTATTGTGTTTCATGGTCGACAAATACGGGCCGGTGTGTATCACCGTTGTCGACTCGGTTATCCCATCCCCCCCAGTACTTCTTGATTTCCTTACTTGTTTGGACTCGTTATTCGTGTATAAATGTATCTTTCCGTGACGAATGATGTATGTTTCATGGTATGACAGATGTTGAGCGAAAGATGAGCCTTGTTTCTGACGAATGTGAGTTGAGTGTGTTTGTGACGAGTCTAGACACTCTGTGACTGTAGTTGATGTTCTTCTTCTTATGATTATTCAGAGTACCCTTGACTGAGCAGTGATCATGTCATATTGTCAGTGGCAATAATTGTTGTTGTCACCCTTGAGAAAGCATTGTGGAAGAATGATGAGATCTTGGCTGATCACCAGAGATCTGAAGTAGGAGTTGCAGTCTAGCCGATGGCTGGGCGAGTATGATCTGACGAGATCATGGATTGTGGAAAATTGTCTCTGAGGACGGAAAAGTGACTAACTTCCTCCGGAGGAGAAATTGTTCTATCGGTGGTTAAGTCCGCACTTTGAGGTGTAAGTGATTCTACTTACTGGAAACCTCTAGGACGCTCATGGACTACACCGTTTGTTGGGTGATTGCCGATTCTGCTTGTATAATCACTCATCTGCGGTCTAAGTGAGATATTGAGAATGGGCATCCAAGTGGATTCCGTCTGCCTATTTGGGCAAAGTATATACTGTGTGTTTGTCAACTGTATTCCACCTTTGAGTTAATGAGTTCCAGTTGTCTGCACACGTGTTCCCGTCTAATATTGTTTGAAGGATGTGTCAACTTTGCACTTTTAAGTCCTCCTTACATTCCTATTATGTCATTCTAAGTTACGTTAAACATTTTTATACTCGTTTCTACGGTTGCTTGAATCACCGCGTCTATTTTATCACTGTTTTATTTTATACTATCTTATCGTACGACTATTTGATGATCCCTAAACCGTTCATTTAAATTAAGCCCGTACCGTTGATGGTGCTTTATATTTTGTCATTATTTGTATAAATTTGTTACTGCAGAATGGATTGTCACACCGCAACCAATGTTAATTGGAATATAAGAATTAATTATTAAGTATATATTATGTTGCTAGTATATAAGTTGATAGTTTCGTACGTAGTTTGTAAGTGTCATACTTGAACCAAAAAATATGTATTCCCTCCGTGTAAAGTTAAATATTCCGACAGCAAGAAATTTAAACCACTGGTTTTTCTAATCAGTGTCAGTGAAGTGGGGAAAAAGCACTGCCATTTGTTTAAGGGTTTTTCCCACCCAACATCAAGAAACATAGCTTCAGTGAACCATTGTGTTAATTAGTTTTATATTGAATTTTGTTGATTTTTAATATTTTTTGTCATGTATATAATGTGTTGTACTTGTATTATTGTATGATCTTGTTGGATGAACAACGATGCTTAATATAGGCAAGCCTTATTATGGCATATAGTGTTTGCGATAGCGACCTTGTTCATCTGGACTTGTAATCGGAGGTCCTTCGTTGCTCCTGTTAATATTTTTTTTGTCATGTATACAATGTGTTGTACTTGTATTATTGTATGATCTTTTTGGATGAACGACGTTGCTTGATATAGGCAACTCCGATTGTAGCATATCGTTTGCAATAGCGACCTCGTTCATTTAAACTTGTAGTTTGGGCATCATTTTTTCTGTTAATATGTTTCCTTGACGATGAGAAGGGTTGATCAAACATGCTGATAATTTTTATGGTAAATCTTGTCCATCGTCCTGTCATCGTGTGTCATCAACTACTAAGAACCGAAAGAGAGAGCCTTGGGGGAATTTTAGTAGTGAGCAGCGAACGCGATCCCTGGATGTTATTACGATTGACGACCTCATCGTCCGAATTGCTAGACGCTAACCGACGTTAACACTTTTTTTTTTTCTTTTTTTTTCCCAAGATAAGATGGTGTGTAAGGAGTATAAATACTCCTTACGACACTCAAATCACACGGCATTGGATTCGGTACAGATGGTGACCTTCGGTGCGCGCGCACCGACACTGTAGCCCCATCGGCAGAGATGAAAAGTACGGGTGCGTGCGCAACAATTCTATCTATATTCCCGTCCAAGGCCGTTCGAGCTGCGCGCGCCTCAGACGACCGTATCGCCATCGGCAGATATGAGAATTAGAGGTGCGCGCGCGGCGATTTTCGTCTACTCTCCCGCCGTTCCGATCTATCGGCGCGCGCAAGTGACGCCGAGTTGCTGTCTGGATTCCCGCCGGCTTTTTTTTTCGGTTTTGACTTTGAAAGTATTTTGATCGGAGAAAAATAATATCGAATGTGGTGCGATAGAATAATTAATTGAAAATAAAGTAACGGATTAATTGAAAATAAAGTAACTTCAGATCGTTGACAACTTTTTATTCAAAATGTGGAGGTATTAGTAACTTAATTATCTTTCACAATTAAACAGTGGTTGAAAGAACTGTAAGCTTATGACAGGAAAAATACCTGGAAATGTGATAAATGTAAAATGAATGAAAAAACAAAGCGCTCCATTCAGTCTGCCGACGACGATTCTTCATCCCACCAATCCAAAACTGACAAATTAACAGATATCAATATCACCGAATTAATGTCGGAAATAAAAAAGTTAACAGCGCAACTAAGGTCTACAAATACGAGGCTCGATGATTTCGAAAAAACTATTGAATTTAATAATAATATTGTCGACAGCTTAAAACAAAAAATTGAAAACTTGGAAGAAAAAGTTACCAAAATGGATTCCTTAGAGTTGGAAATTACTGAACTTAGAAGTGTCGTGGGAAAAATGGAAATGGAAACATTACAGAATGAACAACGCCTACTCACGAATAACATTGAAATTCACGGCCTGCCTGAAGATCCAAAAGAGAACGCTGTTCAATTACTAGTGAAAATAGGTAGCAGCGTGGGTTGCAAGATCAATCAAGATGACATCGAATCGGTAACCCGAATCGATCCCAAGAAGGTTACCGGTAATAATCGTCCCAGGAATATAATTGCTAAATTTAGATTAAAAGTCAAAAAAGACGAGCTGATCTCGGCCATCAAGAAAAAGAAAGGGATCAACACTAGTATGGTCGATATCCCTGGAAAAGCGGTAAACTTCTTTGTAAACGACCACCTAACATGGAGAAGCAAAACTATTTTACGAGCTGCGAAAGAATTTAAAAAGAATCAAAAATATGATTTTTTATGGATTCGGGACTCGAAAATCTACCTTCGCAAGAACGAGTTATCAAAGAAAATCTGCATCTCCAGTGTCAACCAACTAAACTACCTAACTTAAAATTGTTTATATTTTTTCTCGTGTATGTATACTTTACTTGTATCTATTCATTTTCAAAATTGTTACAATACTCCGTTTATTCACATAGCTCTCCGCTTCTATCAAATAACATACTTATACACTTATATACATTAACACAATCCACACTCTACACTAAATTAAACACAGTGGACTTTTTAGTGATGAACCAACAAAACATACGTCTCTCATACAGTAAAATAACTAATAATAACAATTCACATATATAGGTATAATATTTTTTCTATGTTTTATTTATAGGTTGGTACATATATTACAAACACAAAATTAGCGAAGTTATGAAAATGTATTTACATACGATTTACACCAAATATATCTATACACCTAAGTACTTTACTAAACATTATGTCTGAATCATTAGTCTGTTTTTATCAAAATGTTCGCGGTCTCAAATCAAAAACTCAAGAATTTTACCAAAATGTATTGTGTAACGACTATGACGTCATATTCCTAGTTGAAACATGGTTAAATGACGGCGTCAGTAGCAGTGAAATTTTTGACATTAGGTACGATGTATTTAGAAGGGATAGAGATACCGCGTTAACGGGTAAATCAATAGGTGGCGGTGTAGCCATTGCAATAAAAAATATCTACAATGCTAAGATACAAACGACTTGGAATTCCAATGCTGAAGATATTTGGATTACCTTTTGTACCCCCGATAAAAATACCAAAAATAATTTAATACACATGTGCTGCTCTTATATCCCAGGAATCGGACCCAAGCTGTCATCCTCAGATAGAATGGTATTAATATCTGAACACACAGAAAAAATTAATAATTTATCTACCCAATATCCGGAAGATACCTTCCTGATTGTTGGTGACTATAACATGCCAGGCATTCAATGGGATTCCTTTAACTCACATGAACACCAAAATTACAACAATGACCCATGTATATCAACCTTTCTTAATAATATCGCATTTTCTGATCTCCTACAATATAATAATATTCCCAACAGCCATGAACGAATTCTTGATCTCGTACTTTCTAATATCCCAATCAATGTGAGTAGTTCTGACGATCATCTAGTGACGGAAGATGCGCACCATAAATCCCTACTAATTGAATTAAACTTTTCTTCTCTGCAACGCATCAAACACAGAGAACATATAATAAAGTTATTTGACCAAGCGAATTACGATGTTATAAATGACACTTTAAGCAATACTGATTGGTCATCAATTCTTAATACATTAGATGTAAACCTTGCCCTACAAAATTTTTACTCAACCGTAGAATCGATCATAGAAGATTACGTTCCTAAGGTAGAAAAACGAGTAAAGAAATTTCCAATCTGGTACACACGTGCCCTAATTAAGGTTACAAAAGAAAAACTTAAATACTTCAAACTATGGAAGCAGTTAAAAAATCCACTAGACTATCACACGTTCTCATTGCTACGCAGGAGACAAAAAAAACTCTCTAATATAGCATTCAAAAACTATATTGTTTTTATAGAGAATGGAATACAAAGCAACATAAAAAAACTTTGGTCTTATGTAAAAGCTAATAAACAAACTCCAAATATACCAGACTCTGTAACTCTAGACTCTGAGTCTACAAATGAACCTCAAGGTGTCGCAAATCTTTTTTCAAAATTTTTTGCATCAGTTTTTGTACCGGATACAACTATCAATGCGGATTACCCCAATTCAACGACTCATCAACTTGACACCGCACTGATCCATACAGTTAACATTAACGAAGAAGTAACATATAAATATATTTCCCAAACTGACATTAACAAAGGGCCAGGATGCGACAACATACCGGGTATCTTCCTAAAAAAATGCGCTAAAACCCTAGCACTCCCAATATCAAACATATTTTCCAAATCTATAGATCAGGGAATATTTCCAGTTAAATGGAAAACTGCTCTAGTAACACCTATACATAAATCAGGAGACAAACATGACGTGACAAACTACCGGCCTATCTCTAAACTTCCAATACTCAGTAAAATCTATGAGAAAATCGTATACGACCAATTATATCCTACCATAGCACCCTTCATTTCAAATAAACAACACGGTTTCATGAAAAAAAGATCCACTATCTCGAATTTAACCGTCTTCATACAATTCCTACACGAAACGATGGATAAAAATATTCAAACTGATTGTGTATATACTGACTACTCCAAGGCGTTCGACCGTGTGAATCATAATACTCTATTTAAAAAACTACTTCATATGGGCATTTGCGGAAACCTATTTAATCTACTCCATTCTTACTTAAGCCAACGATACCAAACAACTGTTGTTAAAGGGTTTTCCTCATTGCCAGTTAATGTTACATCAGGTGTACCCCAGGGCTCTCATCTCGGTCCATTGCTTTTCCTTGTGTACATAAATGACATTGGGAAATGCTTCAAACATTGCAAATTCTCTGTGTTTGCAGATGATATGAAAATATACAAAGAAATTAAGTCGGGTGCCGATTGTTGCGCTCTTCAATCAGATCTAGACAGACTTATGATTTACTGTAAAAATAACTACCTCTCTCTAAATGCTTCTAAATGTTTTGTCATATCGTACACAAGAAAAAGGAATAAAATTTGCCACAATTACAATCTAGATAATGTGAACATAAAACATAAAAATGAATGTAAAGACCTTGGAGTGCACCTAGATGCAAAACTTACCTTTACTCAACATATAAACACTGTTATTACAAAATCATACAAACTTCTTGGATTCATATTTAGAATAGGTAAATCTTTTAAAAATCCGCAAACCTTAAAAATATTATATTTCTCACTTGTCAGAAGTACACTGGAGTTTGCATCATTTATTTGGAACCCGCTGTATAAAATCCATATAAAAAATATTGAAAACATCCAACGCAAATTTTTCAAACGACTCAACTATAAATACAACAATAATACAACGGTTAATAATATTCAAAGTTTAGCGAACCGACGAACAATGACTGATTTATCTTTTATTTATAATGTTTTAAATAACCATATAGACTCCGCCGATATACTCACACTTATTGACTTTAATATACCTATAAGACGTACAAGACATACACCATTATTTAAATGCAAATATTATAAAACAAATGCTGCAATAAATTCACCAATCAATAGGGCCATGGATGCTTACTCAAGGTATGTGGATATTTTAAACTTGGACATTTTTTACGACTCCCCAAACGAATATCGACGGAAAATATCCCAAATAGATAAATTAGAAAACAATAGCTAACCATGGCCCATCACTCTTAAGTCCACATACTCTCTTTTACACACACACACACACCCTCACACACCCTCACACACCCTCACACACACACACACACACACACACACACACACACACACACACACACACACACACCCTCACACACACACACACACCCTCACACACACATACATATACACACCCTCTCTCTTACATAAGCGGAATAATAATTAAATAAATAAATAATAAAAATACTTTACTACTTACACTACACACACAAACCAAAATGTATTTGACACATGTAACTGACATTAGATTTAGATAATTGATGTATCATATGTATTAATCCATGTAATAAACTATCTAATGTTGTATGTGTTAATTAAAAAATAAAATAAAATAAAAATAAAATAAAAAGCTAGCACAAAATATAAATTTATTATGGATCAAAAAGATACGTGTTCACACTACACTTGTTAGAATGATAACTCCAGTGATTAATAATCAAGTGTTGAGAGTGAAAAGTAAAATAACCATAGACAGCTAATGTTGATCGGTGTTAATTTTTATCAGAATAAAGTTTAAATATTTTTTAATTTTTGCTTTAAAGCATCTTTTTAAAGTTTCGTGTAATTGATATTAATATTGACTGTGATTAATTTGTAAAAGCGTTATAATAATGGACGATTTAGAATATCCTGGAATGATTCTACTTTGATGGCTCCCCTCCGAGCCAATCGAACTGCTTGGCCTGTAGCTAATATCGAAAGCTTCTTCTTGCCCGAGTTTAAGATCGACTGTGACACGCACAGCAAGCAATTGAAACATTTGGATGCTATCTCCAAGGGTGCATTTCGCAAAGTACACTAAGTACATCATGTTGAATCTAAGAAATTGCTTGCTCTGAGGATTCTGCTCGAGCTCAGATAGTATCCGAGAATTGTTTAAAGCAAGTAAGGGACGAGGTGCATATACAAGAGGTCTGCGGTCGCCATCCTTCATTGTGAGCTGTTTTCCGAAATGGCAGACTGGAGGGAAGCTGTACATAGTCACTGAATTCATTTCCGGTGGTGAACTGTCCCATCTCTTGGAGAAGTATTTAGTGCTTCTCGAAGAGTCGGTTCGATGCGACACCGACAAACCCTTACAAGGCTCCAGGTACCGTCACACCCTTTTTGTTTATTTTTTGTAGAGGTTCAAGATGACACACGCGGTATAAAATATTAATTAACTTATTTACGATATATCTCAAATTATTGATTACTAACAAAAATAAATTGTATTGACCTTTCGTTGTAGTCATGTATGCAATTGTATCTATGTATAAATTGTATTGAAATTGTATTGGCGGCGTGACAACCCATTCAAGTGACCGAAAAATATATTTTGCTAAACCTTAATGTATATATTATTCAACTACCTTAACTTGCAACGAAGACATCCCCTGACGGTGAGAGCGTAGCTCGAACCTGAGCAGCCGGCAAAGAAGGGCCAACAATTGGACCTTCACAATATATATATATGTTGGTTTTGATGTTTTCGCGGATCGTAGAATATGAATTATCATTATTTTTCCGGATAATCCGCTGTGGCTTTTGGTTGTCTTGCCGACGTTTCGCCCGAATGACATCGGGCATTATCGAGGCTATTAACTCGAGCGCGTGCACGAAGATAATGACGCTAGCGTGCTGTCGTGTTGTCTATTTATGTTATTCAAACGACGACTTAGCGCTGCTTCGTGTTATACGTCGAGCGGGGTGGGGGGGCGGCGGTGCGTTGGTACCGGCCGGCTCGCTGTGTATCGAAGTACAGCTAGGTGTATTCACTCTGCTACGACACTGTTCACTTGCGGTCGCGGGGTAGTTACTCGGGAGGGGGGTGGGGTGTGGTAGGTTCCCTGCCGGTCGATCGGCTTGCTGTGGACGGTCTATGTGCGGCTCGCTATGTTGTGTATGGAGGGCTATGATACGCGGCGATCGACGTGTAGGTATTTTTGTAACGGTGGCGGGCGGCTCTATGTTAGAAGTATTGTTGATTTCTTTACAGTCTTTATTTTTAATATTACTTATCCGGTTTATCAGAGGCTTCCAAGCTGCAGGTAGTCGAAGCGAATCGTCACGTGTATTCATGGAATTTTCACGGCGTTCTATTTCTATTGCTTCGCGGAAGACTCGGCAAATTTCTTTTTCTTGGCGGACGAGTGTTTTTGCACCATCAAAATCAATTTTATGCCCCTCGGTCAACACGTGGTTAGACAAAGTTGACGTGGGCTTCTTTTGTTTGACGTCCAACTGATGCTCCGCTACTCTTGCCGAAATCTTCCTGTTCGTGCGACCAATGTACGTTTTTTCGCACGAACCGCAAGGTATTTCATATATGCCATGCGATTCTAGAGGTATAACGTCTTTTACTCCTCTGAGTAGAGATGATATTTTTCCTTGTGGTCTAAATATAGTTTTTATTTGATTTCTTTTTAAAATGCGGCCAATTTTATTAGAGATCCCTGCGATATATGGTAAGAAAGCTACTCCTTTTATTTCTTCTTCGGGTTTTGCTTTTCTGTTTTCTTTTCCATATATTGCCCTATTGATAGTAGATTTTTTGTACCCGTTAGCGACGAGAGCCTGGCGTAGATTATTTATTTCTTTTTCAGCGTGTATTTTATCAGCTAGCTTAATTGATCTGGTGACTAGGGTTTTTACTACTGAATTTAAATGTCCTGGGTGATGGTGAGATGTTGCATTAAGGTATCTGTCAGTGTGTGTAGGTTTTCTGTAGACTAAATAACTTAGAATCCCGCTGTTTGTTTTTTCCACTAATACGTCCAAAAAAGGTAGTTTATTGTTTATTTCTTTTTCGATTGTGAATTTGATATTATCGTGTAAATTGTTTAGGTAGTGAAGAAATTCGTCGAGCTCTGTTTCGCTATGTCGCCATATTATAAATATGTCGTCCACGTATCGCAACCAAATGACCGGCTTTAGCGTGGCGTTCTCGAGTGCATTTTCTTCAAAGTCCATCATAAATACCCACGTCAACCACGTCAACAGCCCACGTCAACTTTGTCTAACCACGTGTTGACCGAGGGGCATAAAATTGATTTTGATGGTGCAAAAACACTCGTCCGCCAAGAAAAAGAAATTTGCCGAGTCTTCCGCGAAGCAATAGAAATAGAACGCCGTGAAAATTCCATGAATACACGTGACGATTCGCTTCGACTACCTGCAGCTTGGAAGCCTCTGATAAACCGGATAAGTAATATTAAAAATAAAGACTGTAAAGAAATCAACAATACTTCTAACATAGAGCCGCCCGCCACCGTTACAAAAATACCTACACGTCGATCGCCGCGTATCATAGCCCTCCATACACAACATAGCGAGCCGCACATAGACCGTCCACAGCAAGCCGATCGACCGGCAGGGAACCTACCACACCCCACCCCCCTCCCGAGTAACTACCCCGCGACCGCAAGTGAACAGTGTCGTAGCAGAGTGAATACACCTAGCTGTACTTCGATACACAGCGAGCCGGCCGGTACCAACGCACCGCCGCCCCCCCACCCCGCTCGACGTATAACACGAAGCAGCGCTAAGTCGTCGTTTGAATAACATAAATAGACAACACGACAGCACGCTAGCGTCATTATCTTCGTGCACGCGCTCGAGTTAATAGCCTCGATAATGCCCGATGTCATTCGGGCGAAACGTCGGCAAGACAACCAAAAGCCACAGCGGATTATCCGGAAAAATAATGATAATTCATATTCTACGATCCGCGAAAACATCAAAACCAACATATTGAACCTTCACGGAGAGGAACTATTCAATCAGACGAAGAATTTGGAGAAGCTGAGGTGTAAGAAAGTAAAATTACTTTGTAATATTACTTTTCTGCAAAGATGTCGTGACAATGACATCATACCAAAATCGTTGAGACTAAAAAGAGCTACATACACCTACAATACCGCGAGGATCCTGAACAAAGCCAGCCTAGCACTTTTACGCGAAGAAATTAGATGTATTCGAGCAACACTCAATCAAGTCGAAATAAATCTCTACGATACTCATCAGTTACTAACCGGGAAACTTCATTCACACATATGGTACGAAGTAGACGCTTTAACATCACAACGGACACTACGCAACAAAGAATTTATTACTGAAAAGCAACAAAACAAGTTCAATATACTAATTTCTGAGAAATCAAAGCAAACACGCGCACAGTCAACATCTTCTTTGAACATGGACAAGATAGTGATAAATGTATCAGATCACATACTAGACGAATCAACAAAATCAGTCCTGGCAAAAGGGTTTAACTACGCAATCACACCATCCCGAATACCAACTGAAGACATTATTACCGGAGTAGAATCTGCCATATTTAAACTACCCGAAAGAGAAGCCGAAACGATCCGACAACTATCTTGTGAAGTTCTCCGAAAAGCAAAGCTCCCGACTCCAAACGTTACGAAGGGAGAGAGGAAAGCTCTCGAAAAACTAAGAAAGAACAAAGAGATAGTCGTATTAAAAGCAGATAAAGGAAATGCAACGGTTATAATGAATACGACAGATTACGAAAATAAAATGGAGGCATTATTACAAGACAACACCACTTACAAACGCCACACGAGGGATCCCACAACTTACCTAGAAAAAACTACAAAAGCATTAATACTAGAATCAAATATAGGTACCGAAACGAAAAGAACACTTATTCCGCGAGAAAAATCATCGAGGGTACCTAAAATGTACGGCCTTCCGAAAATCCACAAAACAGATATACCACTACGTCCCATCATTAGTGCCGTCGGTTCACCCACACAAGCCCTAGCAAAACACTTAGCTAAAAACCTGCAATATCACGTCGAGACAGCGTCGTCGTACGTCAAAAATGCAGAACATTTCATTGAGCAATTAAAAGACATAAAAATAGAAAAGGGTGACATGCTTGTCAGCTTAGACATTGTGTCCCTCTTCACCAATATCCCAGTATCCGAAGCCATTGACGTAATAATAAAGAGACTTGAACCACCAAACGACACAATAAGCCAAATCAAACACTGCCTGAATAATACATACTTCCAATATAACGGGAATATGTACAAACAAATAAGAGGAACACCAATGGGTTCCTCTCTTTCACCAGTAGCAGCCAATATATTTATGATGGACTTTGAAGAAAATGCACTCGAGAACGCCACGCTAAAGCCGGTCATTTGGTTGCGATACGTGGACGACATATTTATAATATGGCGACATAGCGAAACAGAGCTCGACGAATTTCTTCACTACCTAAACAATTTACACGATAATATCAAATTCACAATCGAAAAAGAAATAAACAATAAACTACCTTTTTTGGACGTATTAGTGGAAAAAACAAACAGCGGGATTCTAAGTTATTCAGTCTACAGAAAACCTACACACACTGACAGATACCTTAATGCAACATCTCACCATCACCCAGGACATTTAAATTCAGTAGTAAAAACCCTAGTCACCAGATCAATTAAGCTAGCTGATAAAATACACGCTGAAAAAGAAATAAATAATCTACGCCAGGCTCTCGTCGCTAACGGGTACAAAAAATCTACTATCAATAGGGCAATATATGGAAAAGAAAACAGAAAAGCTAAACCCGAAGAAGAAATAAAAGGAGTAGCTTTCTTACCATATATCGCAGGGATCTCTAATAAAATTGGCCGCATTTTAAAAAGAAATCAAATAAAAACTATATTTAGACCACAAGGAAAAATATCATCTCTACTCAGAGGAGTAAAAGACGTTATACCTCTAGAATCGCATGGCATATATGAAATACCTTGCGGTTCGTGCGAAAAAACGTACATTGGTCGCACGAACAGGAAGATTTCGGCAAGAGTAGCGGAGCATCAGTTGGACGTCAAACAAACGAAGCCCACGTCAACTTTGTCTAACCACGTGTTGACCGAGGGGCATAAAATTGATTTTGATGGTGCAAAAACACTCGTCCGCCAAGAAAAAGAAATTTGCCGAGTCTTCCGCGAAGCAATAGAAATAGAACGCCGTGAAAATTCCATGAATACACGTGACGATTCGCTTCGACTACCTGCAGCTTGGAAGCCTCTGATAAACCGGATAAGTAATATTAAAAATAAAGACTGTAAAGAAATCAACAATACTTCTAACATAGAGCCGCCCGCCACCGTTACAAAAATACCTACACGTCGATCGCCGCGTATCATAGCCCTCCATACACAACATAGCGAGCCGCACATAGACCGTCCACAGCAAGCCGATCGACCGGCAGGGAACCTACCACACCCCACCCCCCTCCCGAGTAACTACCCCGCGACCGCAAGTGAACAGTGTCGTAGCAGAGTGAATACACCTAGCTGTACTTCGATACACAGCGAGCCGGCCGGTACCAACGCACCGCCGCCCCCCCACCCCGCTCGACGTATAACACGAAGCAGCGCTAAGTCGTCGTTTGAATAACATAAATAGACAACACGACAGCACGCTAGCGTCATTATCTTCGTGCACGCGCTCGAGTTAATAGCCTCGATAATGCCCGATGTCATTCGGGCGAAACGTCGGCAAGACAACCAAAAGCCACAGCGGATTATCCGGAAAAATAATGATAATTCATATATATATATATATATATATATATATATATATATATATATATATATATATATATATATATATATATATATATATATATATATATATATATATATATATATATATATATATATATATATATATATATATATATATATATATATATATATATATATATATATATATATATATATATATATATATATATATATATATGTTATATTTGATGTTTTCACGGGTGAAATATGTTATAATATTTTTATCTCGGTTTTCCACCTAATATTTATTAATATTTTTATCTGGAAAATGCCTGGTGATATTCAGGCGAAACGTCGGAAGACAAATGGTCTTAGTCAAGACCTACTGACACGGGAAAACCGAGATAAAAATATTATAACATATATATATATATATATATATATATATATATATATATATATATATATATATATATATATATATATATATATATATATATATATATATATATATATATATATATATATATATATATATATATATATATATATATATATATATATATATATATATATATATATATATATATATATATATATATATATATATATATATATATATATATATATATATATATATATATATATATATATATATATATATATATATATATATATATATATTATACATTAGGAAAATTGAAAAAGCTTGACAAATAAAATAAACAGGTATACATACGTCATTCAAAGATAGAAACAAATTTCGAAGTTAAGAAAACATTGAAAAAATATGTTCTAGATGCAGTTATTTATGAAAATGTGATTATTTCCAAGAAGCATTTATCTGTCCACGATCGCTGGTTATTATGGAACCAATTCCTTGGGCATTTGCCACCAGACAAGAAGAGAGTGACCAGGAGATGCCCCTCTCCATATCTCCTATATAATAATTCCTATCTGAGGCAGACTTGGACATCGGCTAGGGACGAATATCAGTTCTTTATAGACAACAGCTCGTACAAGACGTCTTCCAATTAAACAAACATATAAAAATAAACACGTTATGATATTATCATTAAAGATATAAAAATTCTGAGCAAATTATAAATATAATAACACACCAAATATTATCACTTTAGTAAGAGAGTTAGAAAAACAAAACATTGACGATTATCGTTATTTTTTTCACACATCTGTTTTGTTTGTGAAAATTTTGACAAAATAAATTATTTATATTTTCGAAAAGTTGGCAAAATGTGTCGGTGAACGATTGAAAATAAACACTTTATAAAATTCAAAATAAATATAAATATAACAGTAAGTTTTTAATTTGTTGAAGATTCAAAGAATCAACTTTCATATAGAAAACTCAACAAGTTTCTCGATATGGCGCTGCTGAAGAAAATCTGGAAAAACAACTCAAAGCACAAAAGTAAGTTATTTAATATTTTATCTACCTTTATTGTATATGTACCTGCTTATTTCTCTTATAATGAGTTGGTGTATATTAATAAAACATACAAGAACTACACATACTTAATCGATTTTATATTTTTATTATACCTACAATTGTTTCAATATATTACGGGAAAAATATACTTGTCTAGCTATATTTTTGCTAAAAAATAAATACGAAAGTTTACAACTTTTAGTTTATGGAAGTAAATTTTTACAGTTACTCGTTAAACATGTCAAAACATGGCGAAACGATCGACCCGAGTAAAAAAAATGTTTGTATACAATTAAACAGTGTTTTCAATGTATGATTACGAAACTTAATTTGGAATGTAATACTTTGTGAAGAAAATAATATACTTAATAAAAATAACATAACACAAGGAATAATAAATCTGAACCTACAAAATATATCTTATTTTGATGATTTTAATTATTAATTCTGCTCAAGCTCATGAGATTTGAAATTTAATAATAAATGAATGAGTTTGTTAATGTTATCTTTTAACCCGTTCAAACATTAATTTTATTCGCTTTTAACATAATATTATGATGTTTTTGTTTATAAGTTTTAGTATTTATGTGAATTTTATTGACAATGATTTGACGTCATTCTTCAAAAAATAACAGTTGATGGGGAATATTATCATACTGTCAAATTCTATTACATACTTATATTTTTTAAATTATTGTTTATCACAAAGAAATTGAATATTTTTCCAAAAACCATTTATTGACATTTGTACAGAGTTAATATATGAATGATAAATAATTTATGTATGAGATTATAACAAAAGGACATGTCTTGAATATCTGATTCATATTAGTATGTCGTATAAGTAGAGAACTGAATTATTCGCGTTGAATAACGTGAATTTTGAACTTTTTCCGCGAATAACGCAATTTTCACGTTTTAGAATAATGACATCGTAATGTGGCTCTTTTAGGACATTTTCGTGAAAAATACATAGCTGCAGTAATCGACCGAAAAGGCAGAATTAAAAAAAGATCATTGTAACTCAAATTTATGCATGTGAAAACTACAGTCAATGCATATACTTTGTTAAATTAAAATAAGAATTTGTCGACAAAATAAATTAAGCTATTTATTTATTTATTTAAAATTGCTTCTCGGGCGACTAATAGGTACTATGTCAAATATTTATTTAACATGCACCCAATAACAAGTTGCCACATTCTGGAGACTTACGATATTAATCGTCTCACAGATCCAGACTGAAAACACAATTAAAAACTGTGTCTCCACCGGGAATCGAACCCGGGACCTTTGGATCAGAAGTCAGATACCCAACCAACTGAGCCGCGAAGGCCGACAATATATATCATATGGATGCCTTATGCTAATGTCGATTCATATAGGTTTCTATCCTTCAATAATACTGTTTTGGCAGACAGAAGAACAACCTTAAAACGAGTGGGTTATGGCCAACACCAAACTCCTCACTAACAAGTCACTCTAAAAAGTATTCAAATTTTGTATGGAAAATATTCAGCATTTTCATGAAATGAGTTTATTAAATTATTATTGATATAAATGTTTTGTTATGACAATTTGATATGTCTTCAATGCCATTTTATGAAAGTGATGTGTCTTTTTAACAATTTGAAAATAAAAATAACAAATTTAGAGTTTTCTGAGCTTAGGGTCACTTTGAAGTATTTGACAGTTAAAAAATTGAGAAGCACTTTTCAGATATCCTTCAAAATCTAATGAGGTCTAAACGAGTATTAGATATACAAATTTGCAAAATTAAAAAAAAATCGAACGAGTAGGTAGGTACTATAATTGACTATAATCGAAAAAAGTAAAATAAACACGCCGCCGTACATAGCACACAGCACATTGTACACAGCATATACACAGATGCAGATGAAACTTTCAGAATACAATCTCAGCATGATACCTACTAGTTGATAATCTGCAATAAAAAGATATTCTCAAAAATTTCGAAATCATAACTCCCCACTATGTATATCCCCTTGGGTTAGTGAGGAGTAAAAAAAGACTTGGCTACTTGGCTTTTTAATTTTGAATCTAATGAAATAAATTACATATTATATTGTTTTTACATATAAATAAATGTATTTTAAATAGTGTTAATTTTATTATTTAAGTATATTTACATGTATATGGAAAAAAGAAATTGCAAATCTAAATCACGTGTTAATTTCTTTTACCTACTTCACATTTTTTTGTAGATGGTTTGACGTTTTCTTAAAAATGTCATCTGTTTACAGAAAAATAACACCACTTTTCTTAAAAAATAACACTACTTTTGTTTTTATACACAAATAACACCCCTTTTCCAAAAAATAACGCAAATAATTCAGGTTTACGTATAATATATCGATTCTTGACCGCCACTAGATCGTCTCTTCTTGGAGAGTTAGTTGGAGTTTTTTTTAATTAATTTCTGGCATTAGTTGGGGTTATAATATATTGTTAATTTTTATTAGAGGAGAATTTCAAAAAATTTTCATTCCTGGATTTATGTTAACATAAGTATAGATCAATATAGATCTGATGAAATCGATTTTGTAAAACGATAATGTAGCATTAGCTGAATACAAAAGTAAGCTGCACATAAGTAGGTACAGTTTAACACACATACAATGGAGGCCGCTTATCGGGATAGCTATGGGATCTGCATTTTTTTAATAATAATCGCCTGCAAAAGTTAGGAAAGCAGAATTTAGAAAAAGCACCTTACTTATAATACATTACACCAATACTAAAATCATACAATATTTCGCTTAGGTATATGATAACAATCAGTTATCAATCATCAAAATAATTCTAACTTATCACTAATATAACCTTCACTAATTTTTTTTAATTTAGTTTGTATTACATTTTTTTAAGTTTATATTTTATATGTTGTCCTGAATATTTTAATATTATTTATTGTCTATCATAGATAGACACATTTCACTTTCTTCTTCTTTTGTTTCAATCTTGAAGATTGGTTGGCAGCATTAAATTGATGCATCTCCTCCTCCACTCCGCTCGGTCTTCAGCGACTCTTTTCATCTCCGTGTAAGAGGTACAATGCATGTCGCGGCACACCTGTTCTACATAAATACTCCCGGCGGGGACGCCCTCTGCCAGTTGTACCCTCAACCATTCCCTCCAAGATGATATTTATTTATTTATTTATTTATTTTATTTATTATGTAAACAGACAGTTACATTTACTTATTTTACTAACATACATAATATGACATGTGAACCAATTAAGTTTACAAGTATAATCGTTATTATATTTACAAAAAGAAGTAGTTTTGAGGAAGGGAGTAGGAAAGTAGGAAAAGGGGAACACACGTACACCACCTAACCACGAAGCAGTAATCTAGAAATTGAACATTTAAATACGTTTAAGGAGTTATTGAAAAGGTCTATTTCATTAAAGAACACGTTATAGTTACAACACGTTCTATATATGTAGGAGTTCTGAGCATAATTAGTACTACAATTAGGTGGCCTAAATGTATGAGTCTTTCTAGTAAGCCTATTTGGTGCATGAAAGTTTAATTTAGATAATAACTCACTAGAATCCGTTATACAGTTCACCAACTTGTATAAGTAAGACATGTCAGCTACAGTTCGCCGGGCTTCTAAGGTAGTTAATTTATGATATTGGGCTGATTGTGCGGGATCAACAAAAGAACGTCTGCTTCTATAATCTAAATGTTTTAAGAATTTATTTTGTATATTTTCCAATCTGTTTATATGCGTGACGTAATGTGGGTTCCATACAACAGACGCATATTCAATACAATTACGGACATAGCAACAGTACAGTGATTTTAGAGTACCCGTGGACTTGAACGGCCTTGATACCCTAATTATGAAATTCAATTGTTTAAAAGCCTTGTCTATAATATAGTCAATATGGCTTTTAAATGTCATCTTCGTATCCACAATAACTCCAAGGTCCCTAATTTCATGCTTTCTAATAAGAATCTTTCCGTTAATTGTATACTCATGAGAAATTGGGGTTTTGGAGCGCGTAAAGGTGATATTATTACATTTTTCAATATTAAGAAATAATTGGTTATTTGAGCAATATACAGAAAGGCGATTTAAATCTGCTTGTAATGCGATTATGTCATTCCGGTTGCATATTTTCTTGAAAATTTTCATGTCGTCCGCATAAACGAGGAAGTTAGACGAGCGGAAACAGCTAGATACATCATTTATATACAAACTAAATAGAATTGGTCCCAAGTGAGAACCTTGCGGCACGCCCGAAACACATTCACGGAATTCCGACCTACAATTATTAATTGCAACGGCTTGTAATCGATTTCTCACATATGACGACAACCATCTCAATAGGTCCCCGTGCACACCATAATACTGCAATTTATGTATTAATATGTTATGATTGATCTTGTCAAAGGCCTTCGAGAAGTCCGTATAAATGGAATCAACTTGTAGGAGATCCTCGTGTCGCAACACATGGCCTATCCAATTTGCACGCCTTTTCGATATGGTGTTTGACAGGTGCCTGGTTTCCTTAATTCTGCTGAGAACCTCATCATTTGTTATATGGTCCCTCCAAGATATGCCAAGCATTCGGCGATAGGTCCACATTCACCTATGCACCATGTCTCACAACCATATAACAAAATACTCCATACAAATGTCTTCACTAGTTCCTTTCGGAGTTTAAGGTCCATGTTGTTGGACTCGAACATCTTGGATTTTTTGTTGAAGGCGAGTTTTGCCTGGTGAATGCGACTGTCCACCTCTCTACTTGAACGGCCATCCCATGTGATTCTACTCCCTAGATACACAATTTCTTTCACATTCTTGAGAGCAGCTCCAGACATCAGTAGATTCATTCACTTTAATTATTGTAAAAAAAATCATCTCAATACAGGTTCAACCCTAGTGAGATGAACAACATGAACAACTATAATAATATATTTAATGTTTGGAAGTTTAACACATAAATGAATTTTAAAATTTTTATACAAAAAAATCTCATTTTCAAAAAAAAAAAAATCCTCGAATTTCAAAATCATAAACTAGTTATAAAAATGAACACAAAATGTACTTTTGTAGGTACCACTATAGTACAGGTAAGGTGCCTACCACTTAAATTCATATAGTTATTACAAATAGTAGGTATCTATTTTATTTAAAACTAAGTATTGTACAGAATTTTTGAAAATAGCAACATATGAAGAAAATATCCTCTACATGGTTGACTGAAGGTTCTATACAAATATAATGTCGCGTAGTTTCAAGTTTCAGACTCGTATAACATTATAAATTTTGACGATATGTCTCACACGAAATAATAATCAAAATATCTACATCAATAAAGCGAACGATTACTTTATTTCAATTAAGTGTCATTGATTACAATAAACGGACTAGGTATTAAAAATACTTCTCGATCATAATTAGCGGTGCGGCGTCCACTGTATAAAATATAAAACTGCGATAAGTGTCTCACCTGGTCCTGGTCCTGGTCCTGGTCCTGTGCTATGATAGATTGCCTCTGGGCAGCAGTGTCTCACCTGGTCCTGTGCTGTGCTGTGCTATGATAGATTGCCTCTGGGCAGCAGTGTCTCACCTGGTCCTGTGCTATGATAGATTGCCTCTGGGCAGCTAGCAAGTATAGGCGACTTGAAATTACTATTTAACGCAAATTTTAATCGAGGAGAAATATTGCGACATTTCAAATAACATACCTAGCGAAAATGATTATGGTCGCGACTGTAAGGTGAGGCAACTAGTTATCTCTTGATCGATTATACATACCAAACTAGTCATAAATTATCCACTCTAGACGATAATGTAACTATTGACATCGATTGGACATTTAAAGGATATTTATATAAGGATCGGTCCACATACAAGACCTTTTTTTCCCGAGTTCATTTATTTTATTTATTTTATTTTTATTTATTTCTATCCAAAAATATACAGTATATATGAGATACAAAATATCTTAAGATAATATAAGCTTATTCATACATAGTTAACATACAATGTAAATATAAGTTATCTCATTTCAATAAATATCAATTTACCACTTCACTGGTGCTTACATAGTTTAAGCCATATCTTTTTGTTTGTATCTTTGTTACTAGCCCCCTCACTAGGCATAGCCTGTGCTAAGGTGAGCTAGTTTTATGTTATTGTCTATTACGTTGTTTATTTATAGATACATTTACATATAATATAAGTACATGTACATATATACGCTACGCATTCAAAACGTATGCATCTTTCCTTCTAAATACAATATTTCATTTTGAGTCATGCACACACAACCAAAAATTGTGGAAATAAATTATTTGTTTCACTTTTTTCCAATTGTCTATTAAGTTTGAACATTGAAAATGTGTACCTATATGCTCGAAGTGCAGATAAATTGAGGGTGCGAAAAATTCTGTACCTAGGTACCAAAATTATAAACAAATTCACAATAGCGTTTTATGTGGTTTCAACTGTGATCCTTTGAACCCTTTCACTTCTCTTCTTATAATCCCTTCCTGATCCCCTTCTTATAGTATTTTTTATAAAGTAGGTACTAAGTTTATTTAGTTTATTAAAATCGTATGATCTTTTCGTTCTTAAATCTAAATGGGTATTTTTTGTTATAGTATTTTTTATACCTGCAGTATTTTTTTGTAAAATTTTCATTGTGCCACGTTGTGTAGGTATATACATTTTGATATGTTTTCGTCTTATACGCAAAATGTTATTTTTGCATCATCCTCGCTTTCAAATTAATCATTATATTATGATCCATCATCATCATCATCATTTGCTAGGCAAATCCAACAAGCTTGTCTTCTCGATAGGTACCTACAATATCAATATCAAATAGAAACTGTGAACCAAATTGTTTCACGGCTAACTGATCTCTGCTAGGATGGACATTCGCAACAAGTTTGTAACGATTTGATCCGCTCAAATTGACAGCGGTTAGTTTTGGTCGAGTACTTTCAACGGCGTGTGTCGTTTTTTTGCAAAGTTTGAAATCCACACAGGTGTATTGCATCATGTTGTGTTGCAGTTGTTGAGAGGAGAGGAGACCAACCTTGGTCGATAATTTACTGGGCATTTCTTAGCACAATATGTTGCTGTCAGCAGTTGATGCATTCCTAATACTACGTGCTCCCGACTGGCCCATCACAATGGCCGAAAGCAAAACGCAATTCCAGTGACCCAAATTAACGTTTGTCTTTATGTCTTCAAATTTATGTTCATAAAATTTTATTTGCGTTCCAAAACAACGATCGAAATACTTTTATACCATCACTAGACGTTTTGCCGATCATTTCAATTGATTGATTATTTATTTATTTATTATATATCATTATCTATGTACACTCTGAAGAAAGCTTTGACAAAAAATACATAAAAATAATACATATTGTTATTGTAGCTTAGTGAGGATAGTGCTATTTAGGAACAATTAAAGCTCATAAGGCTTAAAGATAAGTAAAAAAAAATATATCATATATATTGTGTAATAAAATTGAAGATTTTAATTATTAAAATTCATTTAGTTGAAACCACGAATGAGTTTTACAGAATAGCGTTTTTTAAAAAAACGGTCCAAAATAGCTATTTGGTGATGATTTTTAAACGAAACTGATTGTAATAAATAAAATTGCCTACCACACAATTTATATATTAAAATATTAATAATTAAGACAATTGATACCTTCGTCATGTTTAATACGGGGTAGGCAGAGAAAACCGTACGCCATTTTATATCGCCATCTTCATTAACATCCATAGCTCATTTAATATTTATTTATTCATCATTATTAGTTTCTCGAGTTTACCCCTTTTGTAATATTCTTACAATGGCGTTGCGTTTAAAAAAAACTATAATTCAATAATATGATATATTCGTGATATTATTAGACGAAGTTCTGAATCATTATAAACTTTTTACCCCGTTTTTATAATTTTAGCAATTCATTTGATATTTGAAGAAAAACAAACAATTTTCTTGTTTCCGGCTGAGCGTTAATATTTTTTTATTTTAATTAGTTAGATGCAAAAATAATATTTTACTGTTTTTTCATATATTCAATGCAAAAACAGTTAATTTATTTTTTCGTTTTATTTGGTTAGATGCAACAATAATATTTTACTGTTTTTGCATGTATTCAATGCAAAAACAGTTAAAATAAATTTCATTTTATTTGATTAGATGCAACAATATTTTACTGTTTTTATATGTAGGTCCCTATTCAATGCAAAAACAGTAAAAATATTTTTCATTTTATTTGGTTAGATGCAACAATATTTTACTGTTTTTACATGTAGGTACCTATTCAATGCAAAAACAGTAAAAATATTTTTCATTTTATTTGGTTAGATGCAACAATATTTTACTGTTTTTTACATGTATTCAATGCAAAAACAGTTAAAATAAATTTCATTTTATTTGATTAGATGCAACAATATTTTACTGTTTTTACATGTAGGTACCTATTCAATGCAAAAACAGTTAAAAAAAAATCATTTTATTTGGTTAGATGCAACAATAATATTTGATTGTTTTTGCATGTATTCAATGCAAAAACAGTTAAAATATTTTTTATTTTATTTGATTAGATGCAACAATATTTTCCTGTTTTTATATGTAGGTACCTATTCAATGCAAAAACAGTAAAAATATTTTTCATTTTATTTGGTTAGATGCAACAATATTTTACTGGTTTTTACATGTATTCAATGCAAAAACAGTTAAAATAAATTTCATTTTATTTGATTAGATGAACCAATATTTTACTGTTTTTACATGTAGGTACCTGTGGCATATTTATATGGCTGGTACTCACCCAGGGCTGCTTCTGGTACTGCACTGTGTAGTGGTCGTAGTGGTCACTAAACAACTGGTTCTGGATCACATCTCTAGCCCTAAGGACATCTAAGTTACCCCCACTTAGTGGGAGGAGCTAACTTTACTTAGTATACATACTTACCTTTATACAGTGCATATGCTACATCCCTTTCTTATTATATTTTATTTTTATTTAAAACTACTTCTTATTTCTTTATATCTTTATTCGTTATTTGGTTAAGTGTGATCATTCAAGTTCATTTTCACTAATTGAATCTTTATCCCTATCTTGTTGTTCTTCATCTTGTATTGATTTCCACTGCCCATGTATCTTCTTTAAGTGAATCACGTTTCTTCTATAATGCTGTCCTGTTTCGTCATTCCGGATGTCTATATCTCCCCCTTCTTTTCTTTCCACTGTATGGATTGTTGGTTCGAAATTTAAACTCAATTTATTATTCTTATTTGTATTCTTTATGTACACCTTATCTCCTGGTTTCAATTCGTTTTCTTTCGCCTTCCTCTTTTTATCCGCGTATGTTTTTCCTCTCTCTTTTTCCTCTTTATCTCTGTCTCTAACCTCCAGGTCTCGTGGTTCATGGCTAATGTCACCAAGCATAGGAATTTTATCTCGAAATTGTCTTTTGAAAAATAGTTCCGATGGTGTCTTCCCAGTCACCGAATGAGGTGTACTATTATACATTATGAGATATTCGAGTAAGCACTCTTTCCAATCCTTCTTTTCAACTTGACTAATCTTTAAACGCTTTAAAATATCTTTATTTTGACGTTCCACTTCTCCATTCTGTTGTGGCCAGTAGGGTATTGTATTATACAATTTTATATTTCTTTCTTTGCAGAATGCTTTAATTTCTTCACTAGCAAATTGTCTTCCATTATCAGCTGTTATAGTGACAGGATATCCGAGCCTACTAAAAATTTCTTTGAGAAGGGAAATAATTTCTGTAGTGGTGATTCTACGACATATTTTGATTTCTTTATATCTACTAAAATAGTCCACCACTACAAATATATAGTCATTACTTGGCAATGGTCCCATTAAATCTATGGCAATATCTACCCATGACTCCTCTGGCAACTCTCTACGTTTTAATGGATTCGGAGGATTCGGTGCAGATACCAGAGTGCACCCCTGGCATGATTTGACAAAATTTTCAGCATCTTTATCGTATCTTGGCCACCACACTTTTGTTCTTAGACGTGATTTCATAGCTACAATACCTGGGTGGCCTTCATGGGCTGCACTCAAAACTTGATGCCGTAGCTTTTGTGGAATTACTATTTTTGTTCCTCTGAGCAAAATATCATCATAAAAGCATAATTCACTTTGAAATATTTTGTAGGCTTTTACCTCTTCCTTCCAGATATTATTATACAATCCTTCTTTAACTTTCAATATATCTCGATCTTGTTTGGAACAATCTGCAATTTCTTTCATAGGTACAGCTACTGGCCTGATATACTCAATAATTTGGTGAATATAGCTTTCACGTACCTCTGGTAAAATTTTTGGTACAATACAAAGTCTTGATAAAGAGTCCGCTATGTTATTTTTTCCAGGTCGATATACTACTTTATATTTATAAGATTGAAGACGTAATATCCATCTTTCTATTCGTGCACATGGTTTCGATTTTGGGCCAAATATTATTTCTAATGGTTTATGATCTGTTACAAGTTCAAACTCCTTGCCATAAAGAAAAATATGAAAGTGTTCTACAGCCCAAACCAATGCTAAAGCTTCTTTTTCCGTTTGACAGTATCGTCGTTCACAGTCGGTAAGAGTTTTATTTCCGTATGCAATTATTCTAGGTCCATTCTTGTCTATTTGAATTAATACTCCTCCTAGTCCCACTGGGCTTGCATCGGCAACTACAATAGTTCGATCTTTTACATCATAGTATCCTAAGGTAGGGATATTTGTGAGTGCCGATTTTAATGTTGCAAAGGCTATTTGTTGCTGTATATTCCATGATTTTTGTATTTCAGATTCTTTTTTCGAAGTAATTCTTTAAGTGGTTCAGTTAAAGTGGCCAAATTCGGGATCCATTTGCCCACAAAGTTGACCAAGCCAAGGAAACTCTGTAGTTCTGCTATTGTTTTGGGTGGTCTAAATTCCTGAATTGTTGATATATATTTTGCAAGTGGTCTCACACCCTTTTCTGTTAATTCGTGTCCTAAAAATTGTACCTTTTTTACTTTAATAATACATTTATCATTCCTTAAAACTACTCTATTTTCTTCTAAAATTCTGATAACTTCTTTCAGCCTTGTATCATGTTCTTTTCCATCATTACCATACACTAAAATGTCATCTATAAAATTGATTACTCCCTCTCAACCTAATAACATTCGTTCCAAAGTATTTTGGAAAATTTCTGGTGCACATGTTATTCCAAACATCAGACGTTTATACCTATATAGGCCCTTGCTTGTAATAAATGTTGTGATGTGTCTTGAATTAGGATGTAATTCAATCTGGTGAAATGCATCTTTGATGTCGAGTTTACTGAAATATTTTGCATTACGCATCTTAGGCAATAATTTATCCATTGTTGGGAGTGGATGATTTTCACGCATAATGGCTGTATTGGCTCGTCTCATATCCACACAAATACGAACCTCTCCATCTTCTTTTAGAACGGGAACAATTGGCGATATCCATTTTGAAGGACCACGAGCTTCTTCAATGATATCTCTTTTCATCAGTTCTGCTATTTTGGCATCGACCATTTTTTCCAGGGGTATGGGAATTCTTCTATATGGTTGTGAAATTGGTTGAATTGACTTATTAATAGGAATTTCAACCAATACATTCCTAAATTTTGGAAATACCATAGAATCTATTTGATTTACTTCTAGCCCGATTTTGAGTATTCCTAATGACATAGCCGTTGCCTTTCCCAAAAGATTCCTTGTACCATCAGTGACGACATAAAATATACTTTTTGTGGATTTTTCTCCTATTTGGAATTTTGCCTCAAAAGATCCATCTAATTTTAATGGTATATTGCTACCATAAGCTAGGAATGTTTTGTTTGGATTCTTTATTTGATTGTTGTAACACCTGCTTTTCAGCAATGTCACAAGAGTAGCATTTTAGATATACAAGATTAGAAAAGATAAAGAAAACCACCCCGGTGTTAACTAGCTCAGGTTTCCCCTCCTTTTTTTTAGGGTACGCGGTGTTCCTCTGTGATAGTTACGTACGTAACTTAAGTAGACCTTTTCTCAGCAGTGAGGGTTGGATAAATGAATACAAAATATCTTTAAAACACACTTTATCAAAACAGGAAATTACAATATTATATGTTGGTTTATAGTAATACAGAATACCTCTCTCCCAGGAGTATCCCAGAGGTCATGACTTAAATGAAAACTTATTTTCTAACAATAAACTACATATAATAATACTGTCAGACTTATGTTCTTATTATTACACTTATCAGAGCACTTGGAATGTATCTTGGACCACTTTGTAAAAAATAGAAGTATATAATTATATATGTATATAGTCAAATAAGTATTTAAAACTGTGAGAGTCAACGACTGTGGAATTGAGGCTAGGTAATCGGTCTGTACCGCCTTGTCCGGGCATGAAATCAAACGAATAGGCTATCGAAAAGATTACTCACTTGGATGCTGAAGAAGTACCTGCTACGAAGACTTATGGCCTCAAGATTACCCAATCTGAGCCGACGAAGATGACGAAGAATGATGATGTCCAGTCCAGCCTCGGAGAAGAACTCGGCGGCCAGGTTACCTAACCCGATCCGACGAAGATGACAAAGAATGATGCTGGCGAATGATAATGACCAGTCCAGCCTCGGCGAAAAACTCGGCGGCCAGGTTACCTAACCCGAGCCGACTATGATGATGAAGAATGATGAAGACCAGGAAATCAGACAAGTTAGGTTCCAATGCCTTAACATTCAACGCTTCCTACAACGTGGCCGTTGTATCAAAACAGGAAGATGGCGTGGTGTATAGATAGGATCTCGCAAATTCTACGAAATTACGGCCAAGGCTAGAGATCCATGCAGGAGGTTGTTTTAGGTCGGAATAGGAAGACGATAGTCCAGATTCCATCCTATTTGCGTCTTCCAGTAAACGCTTCCCGACCGATTCTCTATCGAGCGAAATTACACCCGCCGTTTGTACAAAAAAAAAACCTCAACCGCCCCTTTACGCATTCAAAAACAATACCATCTCCTTCCCTTTTCCTATGTGTCAGACCGGGAAAGGAGACCTAGTCCATTGGTTAGACAGGGAAGAAAGATTTTAGTTTACTCGTGTTACACCTCCCAGTCCGATCTAGGTGTCGCTAGCGGTCGGCGCAATGACCAGCGCAAACCAAAGATTTATTCGTAGTTAACCGTTAGGTGGCGACAATTTTAGCGGGTCCTATGTGAACTAGTACTATATAGTAGCGAACGTTTGGGCACTCAATTACCATAAAGAGTCACGAAAATTTTTATTGAGCGGATTGGAATCTAAATACGCGACATTGTATACCACAACTTGGCTATTTTTCATCATTTTCCACGTTTTGTCTGTGATTAAATTATGTTTACATCCTGAGTCCACTAACATTTGTACTTTTACCCCTCCAATTTTGCATTCAAACTCATTATCATCAGCATCTATGTGGAAAACATAGTGTATTTCATCCACTTTATTCGCATCAATATTTAAATCACGCCGAAATTTCTTCGGATTCTTTTTATATTTATCTTCATTTTTTCTTTTTGTCAAGTCAGTTTTACAACATTTTCTGAAGTGACCAATCAAGCCGCAGTCATTACATTTTTTTTCTTTGGCAGGGCATTGCCAATCTTTTGTGTGATTTCTATATCCACATCTTCTACATAGTATATTCTTGATTGGCCAAATTTTCTTTGTTCTTGTGTCTATTTTATTAACACTTTGACTTGTTGTACACATTTTGTCAAATTCATCCATCTGTCGGCTTACAGCTTCAAGTGCATTGGCTTCTGAAATTATGTTGTCTAATGACATAGCATCCCCAGTTTGGAGAATTTTCTTCCTCAATTCAATAGAAGAACACTTTTCTGTTATTTGGTCAATAATATGTTCATTTTTGTCATGAAATTGACATTTGTCTGCTTGTTGTCGTAAACGGACTAAAAATTTCTCAAACTTTTCATTTGTTTCTTGTTTGAGTAATCTAAACAAATGGCGTTCATATACTTTGCTTTGTTTAGGTGCAAAATAAGCATCAAGTCTTGTAATAGCCAGATCAAAAATATTCACATGGTCAGGTGATTGGATATTTACTTCAGGTATATTATAAAATATTTCTTGTAGCTCCAGACCTCCAAAATGCAATAAGGTCGCTCTCTTTTTTTCACTGTTATCAATACTCATAGCTTCAAGGTATATAAAGAGTGCTCTCTTCCATCGTTCCCATCTCAACCCTACTGAGCTAGGGTCACCTTCACACTCAAATTTCTCCAATGTCAAAGACATTATGTGGATTTTTTTTTCAACAACCTGGAAAAATAATTTAATTAAGGCATACTTACCACATGGGTGATATCATAGTCAAAGACTTTATCTCTTGGTCAATAAATGACCATCAGGATATCAGTCAAAGACAATCAAGATATCTATCACTAGTTCATGACCTTCATAATATCACGGTCATTTATTATCACGGTCATTTATTATCACAGGACATCATAGTGTCATTTTATTATCACAAGACATCATATTATGTCATTTTATTATCACAAGACATCATATGTCATTTTATTATCACAGGATATCATAATCAATAGACTCAAAATCTTAATCAAGGACTTTGAAGATATCATAATCTAAAGAAACTCAGGATATCATATTCAAAGACCATCAAGACATTACAGTCCATAGACCCTCCAGATATCATATCACATAACATTTTCCAAGGATATCAGTCTAAAGACCTTCAAGATATCATATCACAGTAACATTTTGTTACATTCATCAAGGTATATCCCACAAAGTGGAGTAATCAGCAACAGGTGTGCATTGCCTTATAAGCGGAAGCACGACACATGAGTGCATCCCTACACACCAGCCTTGTCTTACCAAAGAGGGCACTATATTCAGAATGGGTGGTGAACCCCATTACTGAACTGTGTAAAATATTATTTTGCCTCATGTTTTGAATTACATCACTTCACATAACATTTAACAACTCATTGTAAAATTATGCTTTGAAAAATTATTATAGCTTTTAAGAAATATGAAAATCACTATTATTTTAACCTCATTTGTCATATTTTGGAATAACTTTCACAAAATAAATCATTTCATAATCATTTTACAATCATTTCATAATCATTGTGCAATAATATTATTTATTTAATTTGTTTAAAGAAAACTGTACTTTTTTATTCTTAAAGTAAACTTGTTTACTTTTTCTTAAAAGTACCTACATTTTCTTACATCTAGTAAAGTAAAATAAAAAAAATTGATGCTATACTGTTTCACAAATGAAACATTCAGAGGATGCATTGACAAACAAGTCATCCAATTTGTTTAATTTTTTATGAACATATACCAAATTAAAAAACCATTTGATAAATTGCACAATATTAATCAAATATTTTCAATAGGAAATAAAGTTCATCCTCGTCGCCATTGTGGCATATTTATATGGCTGGTACTCACCCAGGGCTGCTTCTGGTACTGCACTGTGTAGTGGTCGTAGTGGTCACTAAACAACTGGTTCTGGATCACATCTCTAGCCCTAAGGACATCTAAGTTACCCCCACTTAGTGGGAGGAGCTAACTTTACTTAGTATACATACTTACCTTTATACAGTGCATATGCTACAGTACCTATTCAATGCAAAAACAGTAAAAATATTTTTCATTTTATTTGGTTAGATGCAACAATATTTTACTGTTTTTTACATGTATTCAATGCAAAAACAGTTAAAATAAATTTCATTTTATTTGATTAGATGCAACAATATTTTACTGTTTTTACATGTAGGTACCTATTCAATGCAAAAACAGTTAAAAAAAAATCATTTTATTTGGTTAGATGCAACAATAATATTTGATTGTTTTTGCATGTATTCAATGCAAAAACAGTTAAAATATTTTTTATTTTATTTGATTAGATGCAACAATATTTTCCTGTTTTTATATGTAGGTACCTATTCAATGCAAAAACAGTAAAAATATTTTTCATTTTATTTGGTTAGATGCAACAATATTTTACTGGTTTTTACATGTATTCAATGCAAAAACAGTTAAAATAAATTTCATTTTATTTGATTAGATGAACCAATATTTTACTGTTTTTACATGTAGGTACCTATTCAATGCAAAAACAGTAAAAATATTTTTCATTTTATTTGGTTAGATGCAACAATATTTTACTGTTTTTTACATGTATTCAATGCAAAAACAGTTAAAATAAATTTCATTTTATTTGATTAGATGCAACAATATTTTACTGTTTTTACATGTAGGTACCTATTCAATGCAAAAACAGTTAAAAAAAAATCATTTTATTTGGTTAGATGCAACAATAATATTTGATTGTTTTTGCATGTATTCAATGCAAAAACAGTTAAAATATTTTTTATTTTATTTGATTAGATGCAACAATATTTTATTGATTTTACATGTAGGTACCTATTCAATGCAAAAACAGTTAAAATAAATTTTATTTTATTTGATTAGATGCAACAATATTGTACTGTTTTTACATGTAGGTACCTATTCAATGCAAAAACAGTTAAAATATATTTTTTTATTTGGTTATATGCAACAATAATATTTTAGAGTTTTTACATGTATTCAATGAAAAACAGTTGAAATCATAATAATATACATTTCTAAACATAATACAACTGTCAACTAAATTAAAATTAAGGATAGTTTAATAAATTAAATAAAATTAGTTTGATAATAACAGTTGTAACATAATTTAAATAATGAATCAGTATAGGTAGATTTTTTTTATTAAAAGGTGTGCTAATGAAAAAAATGATGTGAAGAAAACTTTGATAATGGTGTCCACATTTTTTTTTTGTTTGTTTTTAGTTTTTGTTTTAACTTTAGTGAAGGATCATTTGAACTAAAAACGAATGTAAATCTAAAATTCCACTTTCACTAAACAACATCACCACAAGTTCAAAACCAAACACGGCCTTATGAATGTAATTACAATTATCGATAATAGTGCAATATTTAATATTCATAGATATATTTTTTACATAATACGTTATGTAGTCGTGCAAAGAGCTTTTAATAATTATATTTTAGCAATATGTGCAATTAGTATGTAGACTGTAAATATATAGAAACAACATTCAAATTGCGAAATTTTACGCGATTTCAATTGACGGTTGCGAAAACTTTTTTGACCACATACGTGGAAAATCGGTATACTTTTAAAATTAAATATAAGCAATTCGAATATTAGGCACCTACTTAGAGATGAGCACGGTTATAACACTGACAATAAAATTTACTTGAAAATTTTAATAAATATATTTTATTTATTTATTTTATTTTATTTATTTATTTAAAAAATTCAACACAGACAGCGTTTGCTGGTATGAGTGTTGACATACATTTTGGTTTACATTGACATTTTGTTAGATTAGTACATGTTATACAATGTGGTGAACATTACAATGAAGTTTACAAAAAATTGAAAATTTAACCATAGTGGAGCCCAAAACAGTTATTTTGATTTAATTCGCGGAATATGTTTTTAAATCAGTATTTTTATATTATTTATCTCAGTGTGTGTAGGCGCGATATACCCCCTCCAATAACCTAGTAATCCATAAAATAAAACACATTCAAATATTCTGCATGCGATACAATACATTTTCATAGCCGAAAAATAAAATGAATAGGTACAGTTGTCGCCAAATATAGTCACCGAACCAGGGAAGAGCAACTCATTACGACACATTCTTATTACGTTCTTATCTAGAATTGGCGTACTTTAAGTAATTCATACATTAAGTAATTCCTAGTTAATTTCAAGTTGCAAATTAACAGCAAGAAAACAAAAACACAACACTTGTCACTATGTCATTGGCATGTCCATAGATAAAGGCGACAAGTGGCGGATGAATAATTCAGTATATACTCGACCATAATCTGTTATTAATCTAAATCTACATTGAATCATAAAAAAAATTTTAAGATGATATTCTAGTGTGATATTATCATAAATATTTGTATAAATGAATATATTTAATCAATTAATTTTAATCTCAAAGATTTCTGAAGTCTGTATCTTAACTTAAACTTTAGTTAGTCAACTTCATGAGCAGCCCTGCTGCGAGGTGCGCCGAGCGCAAATTTGTGTCTTTTTGCTTCGTTGGTATACGTGCAAATCGCCCCCCTTCTCGGCGAAATGGCTCAAGATATTTGAAGACAACTATACTCACTTGTTAAGATGCTTTGAGGATTTATTTTTCCATTTTGTAATGGTACTTGGACAGAAAATGTTTTCAAATTAAATTTTTCAAAGTACAATCCAACTAAATAAATACAGAAAATTTCCCAACGCCGGTATCAATATCAATAATATGACTATATTACTCAGACAGGGACGAGATATTTTTTTATTACAAGATTTTTTCTTTATATTTATGATGTTTATGTTTTTTAATTCCTATAAAACTCTTTGAAAGTTTGAAACGGTCGTCTCATCCAAAGAGGGATAAAAATTTGTAGGATTATAAATCTTATTTGATTTTTACCAATTATATGAGTTTTTCAGTATTTTTATTTAATAAAAAAATCATGTGCCAACCCTAGTTAGATACTTGTGCATACTTGTAAGTATAGGGGTATGATTATATTGGCAGGTTTTGAGGTCAGCAGACACCCAATAATTATATGTTTCATTTTCTTTGCAGACATGTTCAATGCACTACTTACTATAATGTGCCTCTTTTAAGTCCTTCACCTTACATACATATTTAATACTTTCTTGTAATCAATTGTAATTTGATAACCACCTTGAACTGCATTATATGCAACCACACCACGTTGGACCAGTTCATAAAAGTATAAAAATATAAAAAGTACAAAAGAATAAATGACAAAACTCATAAAAATCTATTTGTGAGGGTGAGGGTGTGTTTGCATATATATGCAAGTGGACGATGTGGGGATATGTGTAATAAAGGATTTACAAGGGCGTAAGAAAATATCTCTTTCTGAGTAGAAATATTATCTTAGAACAAACGTCAATTCTCTCTCTGACATTTCTTTATATAATACCTCTATGCTCATAGTGTGCACTTGATTATTGATACTTGAAGAGGCATTAATGTTAAAAAGAACGCTTAAAAATTTTGTAATTATAGTTACTCGCCCCAATTTATTAATATATTGTAACCCTTGATATGCGAATCACTGATCTAAACATTTGTCAGCAAAACAACAGTGCATCATGTAGGTACATATATTATTTTTATATAACGTAAGTTGTAGTTAGGTAGGTACCTATATAGGTATAACATAATGTTATCTCGTGTAAAGTCAGTGGCCTGCTGCTGATGTTTGTCTGGTTCTTTCTTTTCCATCTCCCCTCCCCTCCCCACCCCACCCTTCACTAGCTACCTCCATTCCGCAACAGACTATAACTTCACATCGACATTTGTTGCATCATCCTTCATCGATAGCATATCAAAAGATATTGACAGTCCCAGCGTCGGAGACATTAGGTACAATACAACATTCCAAATACACATTGCAGATTTATCGAGGGTAAACCAATCAAAATAATGAACCAAAAATTATTCGTTTTAATTGTAATAAGGGTTTAACAAGTGCAATAAAATAAACACTTTGTTTACGATTCTATTTACATAATATATAATGGATTGTATCGATACGCCCGACAGGGAGTAAAGAATTTATCAAAATTATCCAACAGTGAATTTACCTTCGTAGATATTTTTATTAAATTATAAATCAAATAACTAGAAATTGTTTATATAGGTATGCTCTCGAGAGTCAAAACTAAGTGAAAATATAGGTATCAAGTTCAAAATTTGATTTTTTAATGAACATGTAGGACGTTTTAAAGGAAAGTTAATTATTTGTACTTTTTATATTTTTTGTGCCTTAGAATATGTTAAGAATTCACGTAGTTAAAATTTCTGCTTACTTATTGCCTAGTATTACCTAAGAACAGGCTGTGCCTAGTGAGGTAATAAATTCCATTTATATATTTCATGTTATGTTATATTTTATGCTATATTTTGTATTGTATTATGGAAATTAATAAATAAAAAAATAAATAAATAATCTTAATAGGTACCTACCTATATAAAAATCACGACCGGCAAACCGATTTCAATGAATTTTTCATAATTTGTATGGTTGATTCCGGATTGAAAGAAAGGACAAGGCGCTAATGTTATCGAGATATAAATATTTTTTTGTTATTTCAACGAAAAATATTACTTTTATTTTTTAGATTTCTTTTTTGAAAATACATGAAAAAACACTATTTTGACCTCCCTATACCCCATAATATTTTTTTAATAGGGAAAAAAGGTCGTTATTTTTTTTTTTTAGTTGTGTAATCTTTACAGTGAACAAATCTATTGACATATGTATTATGAATATACTACACTCAAATGTACGAAAAAAATACATATAATCAAAATACAGTCTACATAGAAGGCGGTCTGTGGCAGAACAGCGCGGTCACTCTCGGTCTGCCCGGGCTCACAAGTTTTTGATAAAATTGTACGGAGAGCGACTAGGCGGTTAGACGACAAACCTTTAATTTTAATTGTTTTTTAAACATGGTTTGTAGTTTTACACTCATGAATACCATCTCGGCATATACCACAATGTAGGTAACATGGGAAAGGTGTGCGAGTGTGCACTACCTTATAAAAGGAAGCACAAAACATGTGTTTATCACACATTAGTCTCGTCTCACATTAAAAGGTAATATTCAGAATGGGTGGTGAACGTCAGAATTAAACATAGGTAACTATGTAAGATGTTATTGTTGCCTGTTGTACATATTATCGATTACTCGACCCTTAGGGGACACCCAAAAATGGCGATAATAAGTCGGTGCCTCACCGAAATACTAGTTCTGGTTTTGATATTAATTTCACAGTTGTTTACGAATAACTAATAAATCTTTTAAACACTAATACGTTTGTATACTTTAAAATTTTGTATATTTGATGACAATTTTTTAACATCTGCATAGAGACGAAGTTGGAATATTATAGGTGAATCAGGAACTCAAGGCACCTACAGGGCTTATGACCTGTCATCGGCTGGTATACCTATCTACGTGATCACTTTAGGCGCTTGCCAATTCACCAATTATGGTAGACGTTCACCAATTATGGCATTTGTTGTGTTTTTTTATATTTTATTTTGTTAGTTATAATATAAACATGGATACGTACAAAAATTAAAATTATTAATCTTATTCAAATAAGTACTGTCCCAATAAAGTTAAAAACTTGTGTTTGAGACAGGAATAAATTACATAGATTTTACATACCTATTTATATTCACATACTTACTTATAGTTACATACACATATTATATACTTACATACAAAAGGATTATTTAAAAAAAATGTTAGTTAAATTTAACTTATCTACAGATAAAACACACGTTAAAAGTTCTTTATTTATTGTTAGAGATATAAAGAATTAATGAAAATTTATCTGAACACAAAAAAATAATAAGAATAATAATAAAAATTTACTTGTTATTTTAAAAATTAGATTATTTTTGAATTTATGATAATTTGGTGTTGTTTTAATAATTGCAGGTAGGTAGTTTATTAAAATATTGTATACCCAGGTATTTATAGTTCCCAGGTATTTATCAATCCCATTTTTGAATGTTCTATATATTTAAATCATGAAAATCTGAAACATCATCGACATCTATGAAGCGACGAAGTAACGCCATCTATTGAGCAACAGTCCTCATACATAAGGTCACAATGCTTTCGCATAGATCTCATCCCTGAACTGCGCCAGAATTATTGTTAATTATTGCTTGTTCACTTGCTTGTAACCAATGTGTATTCAAATCGAATATATTTATGGTTGTATATACGCAAACACTGGAGTTTTCTTTATTGGGAGTCAATGATATTGTATCACAAATTTTTAATATTTCAATAGAGACGAAGTAGGAATATTATGATGATGATGGACTTCAAATTAAAGATACATCGCATCATGTAAAGGATGTTTGGCGCATATTTATGGTAGAATGGGGGTGCTTTGATAATTTTTTTCCTACGTCCTATTGTCCTGGGGGTAATTAAGGGTTGATTTTTTTGAAAGAGTGTGACAAAACTTAGAGAATACCTCTCTCTCCACACGATAGTTGTTGTGGATTTGATTTAAACATAATATATAGCTGTGAAAATTGCAAAATACACATTTGTGTAAAAACATGTAAAATATCATATTATCTATAGTTTTTTTAATTCCTGTGGCTAATGAGAAATAGGAAAGAAGTCAGTATCTAACTACTTGCATTACATAATTCTGCAATTTCCTGTCGTATTATAATAAATTAATGTATAATAACTATCTATATAGGCACAGTTCTACACACTTCATATATTCATATAATTAGGGACTGAACACTGGGCCGGATACACAACTTTTAGCGCCAGATAAAAAGGCGCGATTTTCCTTTGTTAAAACCCCTATAACAATTTACATGTAAGTGTCATTTTTTGTGTTTTTACCCCAAAAAAAATTTAACTTCACGCAGTTTAAGGAGTTGGAAAAATCAACAAAGCGGCTTACTATGATCGATAAAATTTTCCATCATATTATTGCTTTTATTGGCTTTTTCTTGTTTATTTATGGTATTTTGAATATATGATTAATCCGACTCTGTTTCTACGCAACATGGGGTTTCAAATTAAGTATGTATATTTCTTACTATCACATATAACATGTTCAATCTTTCATCATTTCATGTGAGATTTTTATCCCAGTTGTATAAGTAATAGAGTAAAAAATATCCCGTAGGTATCATATATTCATTCATTTCATAGGTATCATATATTCATTCATTTCATAGGTATCATATTATTATATAGTTTATACCTATGTACTTTTATTTTCAATAGGCATCACACATACAAAATGTTTACTTCTTGCAATTATTCGACTAAAAATCCAAGACTCTTATGGTCTCAATGTCGGGTATAGAGTATCTAGACACATAATTTATGTGATTTTTATGAAAAATAATATAAAAAGTTATTTGTACATCTGATTATTTTATCTTTTGCAACTTTCTTCACTTTTTTACATAAACTGAACAAGGTGCAACACATCTTGATTATAATTTTGTGTCTTCACCCAACCATTATTTGACAATGTGTAATTTTTTTTCTTATCATTAGTGGTAAGTGATAGTTGGCTGGTTGTAGCTTATGGTAGAAGGCAACAACCATATTAGGAATGTGGTTATACACACATACATATTGTTCGAAGAGGTTCAACCACAAACTACAATTTAAACGATTAAACAATATATTTGGAAGGAAAGTTATAAGTTATTTACACAATAAATAAATAAATAAAATCATATGTACATTACAGAACGAAATACCTATCTACAAAATAGATAATATTGTTTTAATTGATTATTGACGCGATTCGTGCAATGCAAATCGTCAGAATAATACTCTCCAATAATGAGACAAGAGGTATATGCAAATATTACAGGACAGGTGTATAAAAATTTTGGCTTTGAGAGGTTGAAAAATAAGTTAGGTATATAATGCAATATGAATCTATACAAATCTCTGTTTGATTAAATTAAATGTAGTTGGGTCACTGGTTGTGGTCCCCTGTGTCAGTTAAGTCTGTAACAAATGAATCAATGCGAATGTAATTTGGTAGGTAAATAATATTATAATATAAGGTAAAAAAATCGGTAGTATCTACTAGGGGTTACGCCCCAGCGGCCCAACCCCCAAATATATGTCACTTATTTATTTAAATTATAGAAAAGACAAACGTTATAAGAATTTATAACTTAAAACTGAATAATACTATTGACTATACATGTATATAGTTTCCTACAAATAACTTGAAAAATTTCATCGTGGATGGAGCTAGGTGGTTTGCACATATAGGTACCTACACTAATTAGCACTCTGCGCACTTCATGTTTCAATTTATTTACCGCTAACTGTAATTACTTACGATTTATTTTAAAAGATGTTTAATTTTAATATAATATGTTAGTACCTACCATATTATTGTACTAAACAGTACCTACCATATTATGGTACTGTTTTTAATACATATTTTTTTAGACATGCAAAATTAAATTAAGTACAAATTCAAAACCTCGAGCAATAATAACAGGAGACAGTCCCAGAGAAAGCAGAAGAAGGTGAAGAAGCAGACAAATTCTAAAATAGGATTATATGGAATGTGAATAAATACATGAAGCGGTCATACAAACCTGGCGATGACAAGTCGGAAGCCCTGTAGGTTTTTGTTTTCCTGTTTAATTCTTTAGAGGGCCCAAAATATTATGACTGCATGGTCGCAATGCAAGGACAATTCAAAGGTCCCACTCGTCATGTTAATAGGTACTCATATGAAAAAAAAATATTATGCTTCATCTTTATTTTTATCGAGATATAATTATAAACTGGCTGTGAGGCACCGTCAAGGAATAGTGCTTCGTGTGTCCCGTGAGAGACGAGTTATCAAAAGTACAACATCTATCATAGTTCTGCAATGAGGTTCACCACCCATTCGAAAGTCGAAATTGGCGTGTGAGGATAGACGCACGTGTGTTGCTTCCTTTTATAATATAACGCACGCACGCATACCTGTCGCTGGTAACTACACATTAGTGATATGCCGTGATGATATAGTATACCTTATAATTTTTGTGTTTAATGTCAATTCAGCCAAAGAAGAGTGCTTCATTCCTCCATAAATGTTGATATTGTACTGTCTCCTATTGATATTGTACTGTCTCCTGTTGATATTGTACTGTCTTGTCCATAAATGTTGATATTGTACTGTTTTGTCCATAAATGTTGATATTGTACTGTCTTGATGAAGGTCGTTTTCAAGCCGATACAGCACGTCCTGTCTTGATATAACGTGTCGATTGTCTCGACAGACAGATTCGAATATATATTTATTGATATAGAAGTGGACAGTTGCTTGACAACTGTCTCGTTATTTGGCCTTATTTTTCTACTTCTTTTTCTTCCATCGGGTGATTAATGTAACTGAGTTAGATATATATACTTCTGCACGAATACCTACATAGGTATTATTATTGCATAGGCTCATTATTGTCACTATAACTTACAGTTCACTTACAGTATCAGCACAGCACCTATACCTATATCCGTCTATTGCAAGACACACTGATACTACTAGATAGGATTCTTGTGTTTTAAACCGACTTCCAAAAACGAATGAGGTGACGTGAACTTTTTTTGTTTTTATGTATGTTCAGCGATTTGTTTTTACCACGTTGATCGATTTTGATGTTTCTTTTTAATCCTCACTAACCCAAGGGGATATTTTATTTTTATTTTAAATCTTCTCGAGCAACTTACAGGTACTATGTCAAATATTAATTTAACACGCACCCAATAACAAGTTGCCACATTCTGGAGACTAACGATATTAATCGTTTCACAGATCCAGACTGAAAACACAATAAAAAACTGTGCCTCCACCGGGAATCGAACCCGGGACCTTTGGATCAGCAGTCAGTTACCTCACCAACTGAGCAACGAAGATATAGTGAAGATGGATATAGTGGGGAGTTATGATTTCGCAATTTATAAGGCTATTTTTTTTGCAGATTATCAACTAGTATCATGCTGAGATTGTATTTTAAAAGTTACATCACAATGTATCTGTGTGTGTGTGCTATGTGCTGTGTGCCTCGTGTTCATTTTACTTTATCGATTATAGACTAAAGTACTCATTCGATTCTATTCAAATTTTGCTAATTTGTATATCTAATACTCACTTCATTAGATTATTAGACACCATTAGATTTTGAAGGATATCTGAATAGTACTTCTCAATTTTTTAACTGTCAAATATTTCAAAGTGACCCAAAGCTCGGGAAATTTAAAAATTGAAATTTTTATATTCAAATAGGTAAAAAGGCACATCACTTTCATAAAATGGCACTCAAGAAATATCAAGTTTTCATAATATAATATTCAAATTAAAAAATATTAAACAAACTCATTTCACTAGGTATTTTTAATCAAACAAAAATGATTATGGTTCTACATATATATTTCCCTTATAATAGGACGACCGTTTCGGCTGACTAGGCCCTTATCAAAAGGTAAACATAGAGTACCTACCTAGTGTCTTTTTCTTATATACTAGAAATCGGTACATTTTACAAGTATACAAATTACTTTAATTTGTATACTTGTAAAATAAACCGTTTTCTAGTGTATAAGAAATATACACTATTTTATGTTTATCAGTTGATAAGGGCCTAGTCAGCCGAAACGGTCGTCCTATCATAAGGGAAATATATATGTAGAACCATAATCATTTTTGTTTGATTAAAAAATACAGTATAATGATGGTGTTCTACACATTAAACACTGTCAGTATTGACTAATTAAAAAAATAAAAAAATACTTATTTTATAATAAAAATGTTAATAATATAGAATACTTTGCGGAGTAACTTGGTATTGAGGAGTATAGCGTTGGCCACAACCCACTCGTTTTTATTTTATTTTGCTTCTCGGATAACTAAAAAAAATGCTCCGCCGAAAAAACTATTCAAACTCTCGTTTAAAACTGGTATTGTCCCATGTGACTGGAAAAAAGCGGTCATCCACCCAATTCCTAAAAAAGGTGATCGCTCCAACCCATCTATCTACCGACCCATCGCTATCACTTCTGTACTCTCCAAAATAATGGAAAGGGTACTAAACACCAAGTTGATCACATACCTCGAAGCAAACAAAATTTTAAGCCACCGCCAATATGGATTTCGTGGAAATCGATCTTGTGGCGACCTACTCACATATGTGACATCCGTTTGGGGTCGAGTTATGGAACGCTTTGGAGAAGCTCAAACTGTCGCCCTTGACATCTCTAAAGCTTTCGACCGGGTTTGGCACCGAGGTCTCTTAGTGAAACTCCCTTCTTATGGACTACCCTAGTCTCTGTGTACTTGGATTGCGAATTTTTTAAAAGATCGTGAAGTCATAACTGTAGTGGACGGTTGCTCTTCTTCTCCCCATTCCATCAATGCGGGAGTCCCTCAAGGGTCCATTATATCTCCAACCCTATTCCTCCTACATATTAATGACTTGCTCTTACGCGCCCCCATCCACTGTTACGCTAATGACAGCACAGTCCATGACAATTTCTCTTTTGACAAACCTCCTAAACAGAGTGAAATATCAGAAGCCCGAAAAGACCTTCATCAAAAAATAAATAGCTACATCCACTCAATCAATACCTGGGGTGAAAGTAATCTTATTTCATTTAACGTCTCAAAAACCCAAGCCTGTCTAATTTCTGCGAAGAAAAACCCCAATGAATTGCAAGTGTCTTTCAACGGAAGCACCCTACCTAACAGCAGCTCTATCGACCTGTTTGGAGTATCTATAACGAACCAATTACACTACAAGGGCTCCATCGAAGCTAAGGTGAAACTCGCCTCCAAAAAATTGAGCGTACTATATAGATCGCGTAGATATTTTACCCAGATCTGTATACTCTACAAAGCGCAAATACGTCCAATTATTGAATATGGTAGTCACTTCTGGATTTGCGCCCCCCAATACCTACTGAATACCCTCGACGCTGTCCAAAGGCGTGCTATACGTCTGATTGATGATCCATCACTGACTGATGGATTGCAATCACTAGAACACAGACGCAGAGTCGATATTTTAAGTTTATTCTATAGATACTACCACGGGAATTGCTCAGAAGAACTTGCATCTTTGGTCCCTCCTCCACCCACTCGCAACAGAGTCACTCGCTTCACTCAATCGCAGCACCCATTCACAGTGGACCTTCAACATATATGAACAAGTCGCTTCTCGAACTCCTTTATTAATACAGCAGCCCGACTGTGGAACGATCTTCCGAATTCTGTGTTTCCACCTTCGTACAACCCGGGTCTTTTTAAAATCCGAATTAATAAACTATTTTCTAGATTGCAAACCCCTCCCAACGCTACGTAGTGCGCTTCTTCGGAAGAGTAAAATGGACCCAAATCCTAATAGCTGGCGTCCCCTACGTGGACATGTTAAAAAAAATCTAGCAAGTAGGTACTATGTCATATAATAATTCAACATGCACCCAATAACGAATTAACTATCACATTCTGGAGAATTATGATATTTGTTTCAAAATTTATTAATAACAGTGTATCACCGGGAATCGAAATTGAACTCACCTTGTTGTGTAGTTTGAGAACTACTTTATTTTATTATATACGTTATACCTAATTGGTTGAACTTTATTAAAAAATATATTTTTACCATCACGCTGTTGTTTAATTTGGCTTCAATTATCAATATTTCGATCGCGGTATTGAAATTTTCCGTCTAAATTTATTTTTTCAATTAAATCTCGACGGCTATTGTGTTTCTTCTGTACCTATCTATTGAAGGAGTACTTGCTTCGGCAGTAGGTACATATACTAAAATTGGAACGATACAGAGAAGATTAGCATGGCCCCTGCGTAAGGAAGGATACCTATCGAAGGACATGGTGTGATAATGAATTCACACTTTTTAAGTCAATTCAGTATAGATAGAAAATTTGTTTATGATTCAAAATGAACGTTAATCTGTTTTATTAGAAAGGCATTAATAAAATTACTGTCGCAGATTGGTTTGTTTGTTGTTTTATTGCACTGTCGATACAAGTTGTAAAGTAGTACAAATTATGGCCGACACAGGAAGTTGTACTATTATAGGAACAACAACTAGTCTCATATTATCAACTTGTTTTCTAGTTGAATGGAATGTATTATTGTGGATAATTACCTACACATATACAATAATTAAGCAACGACAAGAAAACTTTATATATTATGAAAGTACCTATTCTATCTATCATACTGTTTTACCCCCACCATTACCCGTTCTATATATTTATGGGAACTACATAATAACGGTCCCATTGTAAACTCAAGAACATAAGAATCAGGAGAACCCTGAAACACTGTGGAAACGCTCGTATAGTAGGATCATGATACACTGAAAGTGAAGATAAGAGAGCAATTAATTTTTGACAAAACTCAGAAGTTGTGTTCTTTTATGTCTACTATTTTAAGAAATAGAAATTGAAAATGATTAACAAATAATAATATGTGAACGATAATTTAAATTCTAACTCACCACTATTACAATTTATTGGTGTGAAGTAATAAACATGTTTGAGGGTGTACCTACTGCAGTACACTCTCCTTTTAATAATATCATTCTTCACTTTTTAGTACGATAATGAGTGCATTCACAAAAAAACATTTGAAATTATTTTTAATGACATATATATTAGCTGTGAGGCACCGGCTTAGAATAGTGCTTCCACTCTTTTCTATTATTGTTTTCGAGTGTCCCGTAAGAGCCGGGTAATCGAAAATACAACAGGCAACAATAATATCTCACATAGTTCTCACATAGTTCAGCAATGAGGAATGAATGACATATATAGTACAATTTCAAAATAAAAATATTTATCTTGTTTTATACGATAAAAATAAATAATATTGGCCTTCGTTGATTTAAATAATATATTGGACAGACATTATTATCACAACATACAATTTAATCAAAATAAAAAATGACATTGAAAATTAGAATGTTCCGTTATCAAAACATTTAACGGTATTTTTATATTAATTTTTTTTTTAAATAATTGCTGGTTGTTTTACGAAATAGAGGAGATATTACTATTGGTCGCTGAAAAATAGCTTTCACTTTAAATATTTGTTAACAGATTTTTAATTATCTCAATAGAGACGAAGTTGGAATATTTACTGTAGGAGAACCGGGAAATCAAGGCACCTACAGGGCTTACGACCTGTCATCAGCTGGTTTACGTGATCACTTTATGCGCTTGCGCAACGTTCACGCAAGCGCATAAAGTGATCACGTAAACCAGCCGATGACAGGTCGTAAGCCCTGTAGGTGCCTTGATTTCCCGGTTCTCCTACAGTAAATATTCCAACTTCTTCTCTATTGAGATAATTAAAAATCTGTTAAAAATTACTTTAACTCCCTACAGGGAAAAAAATCCAATGTTTGCGCATATGCAATAATAAAAATATTCGATTAAATATTTGTTTTTTCTGATAACATACATACATACATACCATCACGCCATGTCCCTCGCGGGGTAGGCAGAGAGAACAGAACGCCACACTATTCTATCTTGACATACATTTACCGCCTCGTCAACATTCATGCTACGTCTCATGCATGTTCTTCTATTGTTCAGACTTCTAACATTTCCTTCTTTCAGAATATCATTCACATGGTCGTGCCATCCTTTTCTTGGGCGCCCCCGACCTCTTTTTCCATTCCTGTCAGCCTTATATATTTTTTTCGTCAAGCGTTCTTCATTCATTCTTTCCACGTGACCAAACCATCTAAGTGTGTTAACTTTCATTCTAGTTACTACATCTTTCTTCATCTTACATTCTTTCCTAGTGACCTCATTTCTAACTCTATCATACATCGTTCTATTACAAATTCTTCTTAACGATCTCATTTCCACTGCATTTATTCTACTTTCATGCGACTTCTGCCATGTCCAGGTTTCACTTGCATACATCAAGGTTGGCACTACAATTGCGTTATGAATGGCAACTTTAGCTTCCTTTGATACGTTACGATCATTCATAACTGGTTTAAGTGCTCCATTCACTCTGTTTCCTGCCATAACTCTTCTTTCAATATCCTTATCAGGCCGTCCATTCCGTTGGAACATGCTTCCCAGATAAACATATTCGTCGACTTGTTCAAGCCATTCATTCTCTACTTTTATTTGACACGATGTTCTGCTTTCACACTTTTCAAAGACCATTACCTTTGATTTGCTAGCATTCATCCTCAGTCCGTACTCTATGCATCCTTCATATACCATGCTTACTAGATACTGTAACTCTTCCACGCTTTCTGCTAACAGGACTTTATCGTCTGCATACATCAAATCACGCACTGTTACAGTACTCAGTTTCAGACCCTTATTTTCATCCCTTAGGGCTCTTATGCAGAAATCAATGTACAGATTGAAGAGCCATGGTGACAACACGCACCCCTGTCTTACGCCACTATTTATAGAGAACCACGACGTTACTGTGTCGTTGACACGAACACATGCCTCGCTATTCTCATACAATGACGCGATTGCGCGTATCAGCTTGCTCCTCACTCCGTACACTGACAATATATCCCATAGTTTTTCTCTGTTGACTTTATCATAGGCCTTTTCAAGGTCTATAAAAGCACAAAAAAGCTTCTGGTTTTTATCCAGGACCTTTTCTGTAACCATACGCAGAGAAAAAATTTGGTCTATACATCCTCTGCCGCCCACAAACGCTCCTTGGACATCCCATATCTTGCTTTCTGTAACCTTTCGTACTCTTTGATCCAAAATTCTTGCATACATCTTACCAACTGAGCTTAGCAAACTTATGGCTCTATAGTTTTTGCAGTCAAGCTTCGATCCTTTACCTTTGTACAAGGGGACCACGACTGCATTTCTCCAGTCTGAAGGAGTGCGTCCTGCTTCCCAACATTTGTTGAAAAGAGAGTGACACCACTCCAACATCTGATCGCCGCCATACTTTATAAGTTCAGCTGATACACTGTCATACCCAGCAGCTTTTCCCGCTTTCGCGTGTTTAACTGCTTCAAACACTTCGTCTTTCGTAATTTCATCTTTTTCATCTTCGTATACTTGCCATGCTCTCTGATTCATGCCACCACTCAAACCGCAATCATACAGCTCCTTGAAGTATTCTTTCCATCGTTCTTTTACGCCATCTTCATCCATAATTAATTTTCCATCTTTATCATTTATACCTTGCGATACTTTGACACTTCCATTTTTTCTTTTCGCCACGCCTTTCCAGAACATTTTCATGTTACCAGGAAAGTCATTGGCTATTTTCAGGCTTTCTTTCTCTTTCAGAAAATCTTTTTCTCTTTTTACAATATCTTTTACCATTTTTTTACATTCTTTATACTTCTCTTTTGCTCTTTCTTCACTGTTAGATCCTTTCGCTGCTATTAATGCCATCCATGCTTTTTTCTTCTCACCCACAACAAACTTTACTCTCTCATTCCACCATGCGTCGCCTTTCTTTCCGCCTCTTTTAGCAACACCACAAACTCTCTCTGCTGTCTTACATACGGTCTCTTTCAAGGTCGTCCATGCTTCTTCGATGATTCCTTTACTGTCTATAGCTAAAAGAAGTTTGCTTCCGATATCTTTCACATATTGTTTTCTTACATTCTCATCTTGCAGCCTTTCCACTTTGGTTCGCTTCGGTGGATCACTACGGTGGGTTTTTGAGCGCCAACCGGTGAACAGATCAATTTTGGATATCACCAAGTAATGGTCTGTTTCCAGCTCCGCGCCCCTATACACCCTAGTATCCACTGTCGCTTTCCTCAGTGCGGCGTCCACACATACATAATCAATTATCGACCTTTCGTTCCCTCTTTGCCATGTATACTGGTGAACTCTTTTGTGGCTGAATACAGTATTCGCCACAAATAGATTTCCTTCCGTACAGACTTCCAGAAGTCTCTTACCATTTTCATTCACTCTACTATCACCGTGGGGACCAAGGACAGACTCAAAATCTTTCCGACGGACGCCCACCCACCCATTAAGATCTCCAGCCAGAATCACTCTTTCATTATCTTTTTTCATGTTCATTATTTCAGTCAGCGTGTTCCAGAATTCATCCTTTTCACTTTCGCTATCGGAGTTCACAGGTGCGTATCCTATAATTAGAAACACGCTTGTAATTCCAATCTTCAGCCTTACCCACATCAGTCTAGACCATTCAAGCTTGTACTCCTTCATACATGTCCCCATTCGTTTCGCTAGAATCAGCCCGACTCCCTTGCATGCAAAATCGTCACTCTTCACACCCGACCAAAGCTCTATCATACCATCGTTTCTTACGTTCATCCCTTTACCTTTCTTTTTTGTTTCACTTACACACATAATATCAATCTCTTTCTCTTTCATCACGTCACACATTTCGTACATCTTTCTATCCATTCCACCTCTAATATTCCACACTCCTATTCTGCATTCTGTTCTCCTCTTTTTGCCTACCCCCTGGACCGTTACATGACGAGTGGCAGGCTGCATCGATGTATCCCGAAGGAATCCAGGGGGTTTTGTTGCTTATATACTAAGTATACATTACACTAAAACACTAAAAAAAAAGATACTTAAAATTAACAAGAATGTCCTTTTTGTCTACAAGCATTTCTACAAATATCCTGAGCCACGATGGAGACGAATTTGCTGTGGCGGATGTCGTCCTAGTTGTAGTTCACAAAAACGGTCGCTTACGCGTACGATGTGCCGCATCACAGAATTGCTCAAATGACGGAGTAGATGAAGTGTGTGGGCCAAGAGTCGTACAGGTTGACGGTCTCGACGACTGTGTACAGTGTGGGAAGAGAAGAGAAGAATGTCGGTCAAAGGATCGTACAAGGATGACGGTCTCCACTGTGTATAGTGCGGCGAACGATGATCCCACGTCCAGCACGTCCGTCCCCACGTCCAGTTTTTTCTGATAACTTTTATTGTATAATAGATATTTATAATTAATTCATTTTTCATATTAAAACAAAGCGGAATAAATATGTGGACTTTATCTAAAAGCAACAAAATAATTATAAGAGAGAAATTCTCGTATGGGCGGCCTTTGGGATACGCGATAGTAAGCTTCGTACCAAATTCCCTGAATTTTAGGGTGTTAGAGCAGCGTGCTCTGCCAGTATTCACTTATAACATAGAAACTATGACAAAAAGATTATTTTTATGACAAATTTTTAACATCTCAATAGACACGAAGTTGGAATATTATAGGAGAACCAGGAACTCAAGGCACCTATAGGGCCTACGACCTGTCATCGGCTGGTTTACGTGATCACATGCCCTTGGGCAACGTTCACCAATAATGCCTTCTTATTGAGTTTCCTTATCAATCCAATTTTTGATAGTTTATATATTTTAATCATGAAAATCTGTTAGTTTGAAAATAAGCTGGAACACCATCGCCATATATGAAGTGACGAAGAAACTTTTTTGTAACGCCATCTATTGAGAAATTGGTTTGTAAACGATGAAAGCTACAGTCATGAGGTGAGAATGCTTTTGCACAGATGTCACCCCTGAACACACCAAAATTTTATGTTCATTTTTGGTTTATTTACTTGCAAGTACCGAAGTATGTAAATCGAATATTTTAATAGTTACGTTGGGCATTAAACTAGAAGACAGGGAGAATAATGACCGGATACTCAGTCAGATCAAATAAGAGATTATTATATACAATATAGATCTATTGGTTGAGAGAATAACAATGTAAAAGTGGAGATGGGCAGGATTTAAAGACTGCAGGATTTGAGACTGAGAGGTGACGGGAAATACCACAAGGAAGGCCACCAAACAGATGAATGGATGACATATAAAGATTCGTTTGATACCAGTGGATGAAAATCGCACAGAAACAGGAGGAGTGGAATAGGAGACGGGTGGCCTATGTATGCCCTGCAGTGGGAAAACACGGTCTGAAGAAGATGATGAAAATATAATTCAAAAACCTATGAAATATGTAAATAAAAGTAAAAATCATGTAGCCATCTAATATACGCCATAACTGAACGTCGCGTTAGCGCATACATATAACGGAGAGCCCGAATTCCCGGTTTTTTCTAAGAAAAAAAATGTATGAATAGGTACTTTATACGGAAGCACTATTTTTACGACCGGAATTGGCGGGAAAAGCGTTTTCCTTCCAAAAAGTGTCTATTTTTCAAAAGATTTTTGGGCGTCGTCTATGTTTTATACATTTAGCGCCAAAGTTTTTGAATGATAGGTATATAAAAAGATCTAAATGTGTTTTTTCTGTGATTTCTATAGATCTACGAATACCAATATAGCGATCAATATGTCATTATATGATACTATGTTATGTCGTTGATGTATTTTGTCTAATTTATATCTGTTGAGATAACTAACTATGAAGCTTTTGTTACCATACCATACCATCACGCCATATCCCTATTTGGGGTAGGCAGAGAGAACCGAACGCCAGACTCCTCTCTCTTGACATACATTCCTCGCTTCATTCACGTCCATACATCGTCTCATACACGCTCTTCTATTATTCTTACTTCTAACATCTCCATCTTTCAAAATCCCATTTATGTGATCGTGCCAACTCTTTCTTGGCCAGCCTCTACTTTTCATTCCTCTTTTATCAGCCTTGTATACTTTTTTTGTCAGACGGTCATCACTCATTCTTTCTATGTGGCCGAACCACCTTAGGGCATTTATTTTCATCTTACTTACGATATTTCTTTCAATCATACATTCTCGTCTAATATCCTCATTTCTTATTCTATCATACATCGTTTTACCACACATTCGTCTTAGTGACCTCATTTCAACCGCGTTAATTCTACTTTCATGCGTCTTCTGCCATGTCCATGTCTCACTAGCATACATTAGAGTCGGTGCGACGATAGCATTGTGTACCGCGAGCTTTGCTTGCCTCGAAATAATTGGGTCAGCCATTACCGGTCTTAATGCACCATTCACTCTATTACCTGCCGTTACTCTCCTTTCAATATCTTTTTCCAATCTTCCATCACGTTGAAACATGCTTCCTAAGTATAAATATTCATCCACTTGTTCTAATTGTACATTCTCCACTCGTATCTCGCATTTTGTTCCTCTTTCGCTCTTCTCAAATACCATCACTTTAGATTTAGTTGCATTCATTCTCAATCCATTTTGCATGCATCCATCGAATACTATTTTAACCAAACATTCCAAGTCTTCCACGCTTTCAGCCATTAATACTTTGTCATCCGCATACATTAGATCACATACAGTCACACCTTCCATTTTCAGCCCAATGTTCTCATTCTTTAGTGCTCTCACAAAGTAGTCAATGTATAGATTAAAGAGCCACGGTGATAGTACGCACCCTTGCTTCACTCCCATATTAATGGAGAACCATCCTGTGAGAGAGTTTTCAATTCTCACACAGGCTTGGCTTTCCTCATATAGAGATGATATTGCCCCTATCAGCCTGCTACCCGCTCCATACACTGATAGCACGTTCCAGAGTTTTTCACGGTCTACTTTGTCATAGGCCTTTTCCAGGTCTATGAAAGCGCATCAGAAAAGCTTCTGGTTTTTTGCCAGAACCTTTTCAGTCGCCATTCGAAGGGAAAAAATTTGGTCGGCGCATCCTCTACCTCCAACAAACGCTCCTTGTGCATCCCATACCTTGCTTGCTGTAGCCTTTCTCAACTTTTGATTGAAATATATATTTCATTTATATTTCAACCTTGGAATACGTATATACAAATACATTCTCATATACGATCTCTCAAATAAGAATATATTTTTGATATAATTTTTTTTATTACAAACACCAAAAATTGCATTATTTTAACTAAACAATATAACACATAAATTTGATTGGTTTGTACCATCTCACTAGGTCGGGCGTGTTCCGAGGTGGTAGTATAATAATAATGAACTTTTCCAGTGGTGGATGAAAATGTTTCGGATAGATAAAATCGTTTGAGAGACAATTCGAACTCGGTTCCATTAAATAAATATTCCAGTACAGTAACCGCTCTGCCATCGAACAATTTCTTTACATAAAAACTAACAAATCAACCCAATTTAAGATAATGACAGTTCAAATACTCCTTCTAAGTTCATTTACTTCTTCATCTATCTTGTAACTGCTGCTTATATTTACTATTGTATGCTCAAATTTTATGATTGTTTTTCTATCAACTAGTTGCATGTAACACGTGAGATCCACCTGTCGATAACCAAACTATAAACCCCTAAATCCAAATTATTGATTCATTGAGAAAATTTAATTCTCTTGAACAAATCGACAATTGTATCATTATTGTTCACTCTAAAGATACTGCATATCTACGTATTGATTGATAGATGAAAGAGATTGACAAAATAATAATAAATTATTATAATCTGCATTGCGCACAATAATCAGTGTTACGCAGTTATAAGACATGTAATGATGGAGATAAGAAAAATGTTTATATTTTGTATTTCTTACATATTATAAATAAATAATATTAATAATCTCGTGCCATGTACCAGCCGGTACAGAAATATTGGCGTCTGAAGATATTATTAGTGCATCTGCTATCTTCTTCTTTATTACACACATATAGGTACATAATATCGATGTTATTATTTGTATATCAGTATTATAATGACACAAGGCGCCCTACACAGATAGGTATAGACTAAATAGAAATAAAACTAATTAAAATATAACCCATTATATAATATGTTAAGTTATAATGTTACTAATAAAATAAGTATCATAAGCACATACCTGTTTATTGGTTTATGTCCACCTTTTTAGAGTCTATAATAGGCTAAATATAAATTGGAAAATCGTTTTTGGGGTACCCTCAAAAGATACGTCTTTGAAATAAATAACAATATTTTTAATATCTTTACATCTTTATTCTATTACTTTAGTTTTAAAAAAAGAAAAATGAGTTTGTTTAATACTTTTGCTTTTAAAATTAGTTTAAATAAAACCCTTTTTTATTTTTATACTGTATGTAACTAAAAACTACAAGTCTTATGAAGTAGATTTTTACTTCAATCGAAAGAGAATATGTAAATCTACCGGCTGAGTTTTTTTATTATTATAATATTTTAATTCTTGCTACTTAAAAAAAACTCAAAATTTTATCTTTATCACGAAAAATTATTGTATATCACATATTTGGTGATATACTCGTGTTTCATACATTAGAAGGTAATTTAGTGTGCATATTTGTGTACATCCGTAGCCCAAGGTATACAAGGGACTTTAGGGTATTTAATATGAACTTACATGCATTATTATTCATTGTAATATTTGTTTTCACGTTCGTTCATATTTAGTTAAAATTAGATTTGTCCGTCTGAATGAAACTTGTAAAGAAATCAAATAAACATGGCATGTATTCACCGAGTCTTTAAGGATACTTGGATGATTTATATAGCGCCGTTTTCGTGAGAGCTCACCGCAAAGACTGAAGTTATATCAATAAACAATGTACGAATAGATCTTCTTCTTCTTCAGCCCCCTGAATTCCACCTCAGCTGCGGTCTTCCCACACCTCTCTTTGTCGTACGAGGTCTTCAATAGATCAATCCAACAAAACATTCCGATAGCCTTTATTTCTTTATTAATGAATTCGCAAAAAAAATGTTCGAACGTGATAATCGTGTATAGTTAGTTCAGTATGCTAAAAATGAAAAAATATAAAAATGAGGTAAATAAGATGTCGGGGACTTGTTCTCCAATTTAAAACAGAGTCAACAAAGCGGCTTACTATGACCGATGCTTTAGTGTGAGTGGTCCTATTAAGTGGAATTCACTGCCTCTAGATGTCCGCAGTGCTCAAAGCAAGAGCACTTTCACTAAAGGATTAAAAACAGCTTTGTTTCAGAGAGCAACACAACATTAAACTATCAGCGCCCTTGGTATGATCTCGAATCATTAAACGGCGCTATACAAATGACTTATTATTATTAAGAGCCGACCGTGCTTCTTTTGGGATATATTATTTTTTTTCGTTTTATATATCTATATATTGATACGCGAAGCGAAAACTTCGGACCCCTTTTAAAGCAAACTGCGCGCACCAAGGAATTTTGCGATTCGGTATAATTAAAGTTTATATATATATATATATATATATATATATATATATATATATATATATATATATATATATATATATATATATATATATATATATATATATATATATATATATATATATATATATATATATATATATATATATATATATATATATATATATATATATATATATATATATATATATATATATATATATATATATATATATATATATATATATATATATATATATATATATATATATATATATATATATATATATATATATATATATATATATATATATATATATATATATATATATATATATATATATATATATTAGGTGTGCCGAAACCAAAAATTTATACATAGTAACAAGCGATGTTATTATTCGTGTTATTATTTTGGAAAAGTAGTGTTATTTTTGTAGAGAAGCGAAAAGTAGTGTTATTTTTGTAGAGAAGCGAAAAGTAGTGTTATTTTTGTAGAGAAACGAAGAGTAGTGTTATTTTTGTAGAGAAGCGATAAGTAGTGTTATTTTTGTAGAGAAGAGAAATGTAGTGTTATTTTAGTAGAGAAGCGAAACGCAGTGTTGTTTTTAGTATAATAGTGACATTTTTAGAAATCATTGTATTTTTCTAAAAAAATATAAATTAAGAGAAATCAACACATGATTTAGATTTGCAAGTTCTTATTTCACTATAAATGATAATATGATTAAATCATGAGAACAATAGTAAAAACACTTGTCTAACGGCATTTTTACCAAAATTACATTTATTTATATATATAAAAAAAACTATATTGATTTTATTAAATTTTAAAGAGAATCAAAAATATTAGATCACCATTTATTTTGTCAACAAATTCTGATAGTTATAATTATTTTTAATTCTGCCTTTTCGGTCGATAATGGCTGTGTATTTTTTACGAATATGTCCTAAAACTGCCAAATTTCGATATTGATTCTCTAAATAGTGATAATTTGCATTATCCGTTTAAAAAGTGCAAAATTCGTCAGGATTAAGGACAATTAAGGACTTTTTTCTTCTTTTGTAATATTTGTATAATTTATTTCTGATAAATCTGCGCAAATCTTTGGTTTAATCAGTTTGTTTTGTTTAAAAAAATTACAGACGACTTGAATCTCCAACATTAGGTTAATTATTATATATAATATTATCTATAACATAAAATCAGACTATTTTCTTTAAAAAAAATACTTTTACGTTTTGAATATGAGATTAGAGGAACTTAATTTGGAGATATGTCAACATTATTCAGTTTATTTAACTGACTGGCAGTCGTACCAACATAACCATGAATTTGGAGATATGTCAACATTATTCAGTTTATTTAACTGACTGGCAGTCGTACCAACATAACCATGAATTTGGAGATATGTCAACATTATTCAGTTTATTTAACTGACTGGCAGTCGTACCAACATAACCATGAATTGCAATTTTAAGTGTACAGTTTTTTTGTGATAAGTCATATCACGAAATGTCGAATTTATTTATTATGTCTGATTTTTTGACATTTTTGATTCAAAAGACGTCAAAATAAGAAAGTATTTCTTTAATGAGTATTTTAATGTGTTGTTAATTACAATTGTGATGCGTCATAAAACTTATCAACTCTAAAATATTATAATGTCGATTTAATAGGGTACCAAATTCCAAAAAATAAATCGCAATTGATGATTATTATTTCAAGGAAACTAAATAGAATTATTAATGAATGATATTATTATCAACATGACCTCTTTACGATAATGTTTCTCATCTTTTTATATCAACAAGTAGGTACTTAGATATTCTACATTATTTCGTGTTGTTTTATCTTCTAAAATGATGATAGTATAAAAAACCTCTAATAACTAGTTATTGTTGACTAAATAAAATTGGCATGGGTAGGTACCATAAATATTTATGACATGGTATAGCAACACTTCCACCGGCGCCATTTTTAATTGAAATTTGTGTCGTTATTCAAGAAAAACTTTCTAAATGATGCATTAACGAAATAGATTTACAGAAAAAAAACTGCATATATACATAGGTAGGTATATAATTAATATTGTGTGTAGTCAATTTGTAAAGCGCCGTTTAATAATATTTCAATAACACTTGTTGTATTTGTTGTAATTAATTCTATGTATAAATTTGTTTAAAATATACTAGTTGCATGTAACACATGAGATCCGACTGTCGATAGACATAGTACGTATAGTTGAAGAATAAGTACCAAACTATAAACCCATAAATACAAATTATTTAATATTTTAAGATATTTTGTTTTCTATACAACACATGTACCTAGGTATGTATGTCAAGATAGGATAGTATGGAGGTCAGTCCTTTGATTCTACCCAGAATATGAAAACAGCATGATGGTATTTATGTATGTTTGGAGATTAGTATCAATCTATTAAGTCTTCTAAGATATTGTGTGTAGGCTACTGCCATACAAATTGTATGAATCAATGTCACTAAATTCAATTTTTATAAAAATTGTTAAAAAAAAAATTGAGATGTGCTAATACAATTGTAATATTTTTTATAGAAAAATAAATTATCTAGTTGGAGTGTTACGGCTTTTCTTTTTTGGTAATTTAAAAAAATGGAAATATAGGCAGTTAAACTCATAAATTTATCATAAAAAAATATTTTTCTTAATAAAAAATGTTTGAGAAACTCTGGATTTAAAAAAAAAACTAATTTGAGATTTTGTATTTGTCTATGTTTATACCAATTTTCAGCGTTCTAGCTTTTATGGTTTCTGAGATATATGGAAAAAAAACCAAAATTTCAAAAGTTGATAACCCCTGAATGAAATAAAAATTCACAATTCTGAGTAAAAAAGTTTTGTAGGACTATAACTGTATATATATTCTGAAAATTTGGGCTCTGTAAATTGAGCGGATCAAAAGTGGGGGACGGACACACACACACACACACCCTCACACACACACACACCTTCACACACACCCTCACACACACACACACACACACACACACACACACACACACACACACACACACACACACACACACCCTCACACACACACACACACACACACACACACACACACACACACACACACACACACACACACACACCCAACACACACACACACAAAACTCATATAAAATGTTCTAATCCGAATTCTGAGTAAATCCATGTATGGGAACATATATGCTGCGAGGCCTCTAGTTGGTGTTATTAGCATGCAAAAAGTCCACTATTTCATACAAAATGTTCCTTCGTACACGCATCTTGGCTTAATAATGTCGATTCATTCAGAGAATTGAATTCTCATGAACGAATCGACAGTTGGATTATGTTGGATTATGTTACATTACCCCCTATTCAGTAACTATTATAACTAAAATAGGAACGTTCTAAAATTGTATATTTTAGATTTACGATCTTATTTCACTTATTGGTTCACGTGCAAATCGCCCCCCATTCGCCCCCCTTCTAGGCTAAAAGTACAATATATTTGGCTACAACTCTACGACTGTCAGTCAGACTGAATAATGTTGCCATATCGTCAAATTAAGCTCATGTAATCTCATGTTTAAAACTAAATAATAATATTTTGAAAAGTAATACAATCTGATGTTATTATGACAGAATGACTTTATCATATAATATAATTTATATGGTGGAGTGAAAATGTATGTATGTCGTTTGTATATGTCGTTTATAATTATTTTAACCAAAACACACATATTTTTTAATGATTTGTGCAAATTTAAAAGAAGAAAAATGCACAATAACATTTAATGCAATCATATCATCATGACTACAAAAAGCTCTTTTAGATGAGACGTACTCTTTCCAAATCTATGGAGAGCTGCTTCGTACTGCTCGAATTAGAGAGGCTTTTGCCCAGGTGATCAAGAATAAAAATACCGTAAAGCACTTCAAGCAGAAACATATTGTAAAAATGAATAATAAATAAAGAAGCAGATCATTTGACATTTTATGTAAATTGAAATAAAATTCAAACAATGAAAACTTTTTGGTGTTACAGAGTTGAGTGAAGAATGGGGCAATGGTGTAGGATCTCAGCTGTCCTTGACTCCGATGGTGTCAGAAGGTGGAAGACACTTCAATATCAAGTATGTTGGAGCTGCACCAGCAGAGAGAGCTTGTTCTGCACCAGCTACAGCCGCGGCTGTCAAACAGGCCGTTGCACAGGCTAAATGTAATTATAATAAATTATGCAATAAAACCTATGCAATTATAATAAATTTAAAGAATAATAATAAATTAATACAATATTTCTTAAAAGCTAGTAGGTACTGTGGAATTGATAACCTCAATAGAAGCTCTTCTAAGGTAATTACATATAGCACTCTTTACAGGGTGAATTGCCTTAAACTAAAAAGGTAATAATGAGGAAATGAGGTTTTTATTTAAGGGGCCATATAAACTTAACGCCCCTAATTTGAAATCAACAATTTCTCTTCTTCTTCGTTTAGTAGACATAGTTGGTCTGTTCTTCAGAAACTATGCCCCCTGGGATGACGAAGTCCAACTATCCTTCCATCTCTTGGGTAGTCTCCCGGGTAGGCGGCGACCAGAGGGGATTTCATTCGCCGCTATATACGCAAGTCTATCACTGTCCATTCTGGCTACGTGGTCCCTCCAATGTCTTCTTCTGGATCTACTCCACCAAACGATGTCATCTATTCCACATGATTTTTTGTATCAAGAGAAATATATATTATTTTGTTGTATATTAAATATAAATAGATATATTTTAGAATGGTTCGCAGACCTCAATTACTTCATGTTCCAACAAGTAGAACGAATATCAGGAAAAATTCAACAATTACCTACACGCATATGCAGCCAATATAACAATACATTCTCAGCTGAGATAGACATATTCAACGCGAAATATTATAGATTCAGACATGATGTCCTGTCCTCCTAGTCTCTCTTCTCTCAATTCTCTTCCCTTCTCTAGTTGTTGTATATGTGTGTAGGTATGTATGTATGTGAGTGCGTGTATGTGTGTGTAATGGTGTGTATGAGTGTTTGTGTGAGGGTGTGTATGAAGGTGTGTGTATGAATTATTTTTGGCTTGTAAACTGTTATTTGTTTAATATTATGTTGATGGAAAGCTTTTTTTGGCTCTAATATTGTATCATTAAACTGTAAATGAGCTGTAGCTTCCCAAAGAAAATAATTAAATAAATACATATGTAATTTTGTATGTTCTAGGTGGAGGCAAGAAGATGAGACGTGTAAACCTGACAGTTTCTCCAAAGGGAATTCTTGTGGAAGATGCCACCACATCCGAGAGAATACTTGATGTCTCCATTTTTAGGTACTGAATAACAATATAAATTGAATTGAGTTTTTTTAATGTGAAAGAGAAATTGAGAAATAGGCTAAATAAAGTCATAATGAAAACGAGTGGGTTGTGGCCAATTCTTCACTACCAAGTCACTCACAATGTATTTAAATTTTGTATGGAAATTTTTCAGCATTTTCATGAAATGAGTTTGTTGAATTATTTTTAATGAAATTACTATACAAAGTTGATGATTCGTCAATGTCATTTTATGGGTATAGGTATAAATAATAACAATAATACTCACCTACTTATGGGTATAGGTATAAATAATAACAATAATACTCACCTACTTATGGGTATAGGTATAAATAATAACAATAATACTCACCTACTTATGGGTATAGGTATAAATAATAACAATAATACTCACCTACTTATGGGTATAGGTATAAATAATAACAATAATACTCACCTACTTATGGGTATAGGTATAAATAATAACAATAATACTCACCTACTTATGGGTATAGGTATAAATAATAACAATAATACTCACCTACTTATGGGTATAGGTATAAATAATAACAATAATACTCACCTACTTATGGGTATAGGTATAAAGAATAACAATAATACTCACCTACTTATGGGTATAGGTATAAAGAATAACAATAATACTCACCTACTTATGGGTATAGGTATAAAGAATAACAATAATACTCACCTACTTATGGGTATAGGTATAAATAATAACAATAATACTCACCTACTTATGGGTATAGGTATAAATAATAACAATAATACTCACCTACTTATGGGTATAGGTATAAATAATAACAATAATACTCACCTACTTATGGGTATAGGTATAAATAATAACAATAATACTCACCTACTTATGGGTATAGGTATAAATAATAACAATAATACTCACCTACTTATGGGTATAGGTATAAATAATAACAATAATACTCACCTACTTATGGGTATAGGTATAAAGAATAACAATAATACTCACCTACTTATGGGTATAGGTATAAAGAATAACAATAATACTCACCTACTTATGGGTATAGGTATAAATAATAACAATAATACTCACCTACTTATGGGTATAGGTATAAATAATAACAATAATACTCACCTACTTATGGGTATAGGTATAAATAATAACAATAATACTCACCTACTTATGGGTATAGGTATAAATAATAACAATAATACTCACCTACTTATGGGTATAGGTATAAAGAATAACAATAATACTCACCTACTTATGGGTATAGGTATTAATAATAACAATAATACTCACCTACTTATGGGTATAGGTATAAATAATAACAATAATACTCACCTACTTATGGGTATAGGTATAAATAATAACAATAATACTCACCTACTTATGGGTATAGGTATAAATAATAACAATAATACTCACCTACTTATGGGTATAGGTATAAATAATAACAATAATACTCACCTTCTTATGGGTATAGGTATAAATAATAACAATAATACTCACCTACTTATGGGTATAGGTATAAATAATAACAATAATACTCACCTACTTATGGGTATAGGTATAAATAATAACAATAATACTCACCTACTTATGGGTATAGGTATAAATAATAACAATAATACTCACCTACTTATGGGTATAGGTATAAAGAATAACAATAATACTCACCTACTTATGGGTATAGGTAGGTATAAAGAACAACAATAGGCATGATGACTAATTTTGAGAAACTATCTCACGATGTTTTTACGCATCCACTGTTTTCAAATATATATACATTTCTACATAAAATAAAGGTTTAGTAGCAAAAATTGCCATTTCAAAATCCAATTTGACATTTACGTCAAAAAACGCTTGCAGTGTAATGGCGTCCGTCGGAGCTGACGGTGACGTCACGGTTTCGTAGACCGCATATCACTACTATATGTACTATATGTATTCTAAGACGATTTGTGCATTTAAAATAAATTCAAAAGTGCATAAGTGTTGTGCGGTCCCAAAATGTACAAACACATCGAAAAAATTACTTACTGAGGTAGTTGTTTTCGTCCCACGCGAATATAAACGAGAAATAAGTGGTTAAATTTAGCACGGCGAGACCCAGAAAGTGTATTTTATTAAGTATGCGTTTACAATGTAATACAGTATTTGTTCCCCCACTTTTAGCTCTCAATACTATAATTCATTTACAAAATATTTACCATTAATAAGGCAATAAGCATAAAAAGAACTTCATGAATGTCCAAACGTCAAAATACGCCATCTTAAGTTTCCCGCGTATTAGGCATTAGGCCTGAGTAACACCACTGCGTTACGCCGCTCAATTGCATCGACCCAGTTCACTGCGCCGGATGTGTTAAGTCACTCCTTCGAAATGTATTGACTCACGGCGCAGTGAGTCGTGAGTGCTAGATCGGGAGAATGCGAACAGTGTTAGAGTATTGAGTTGCTTGCTTTTTAACCGACATACCTACATACTTACTAAATAAACAACGTAATAGACAATAACATGAAACTAGCTTACCTTAGCACAGGCCATGCCTAGTGAAGGGGCTAGTAACAAAGATACAAACAAAAAGAAATTGCTTAAACTATGTAAGCACCAGTGAAATAATAAAATGATATTTATTGAAATGAAATAACTTATATTTACTTTGTATGTTTACTACTAATAATAATAGTTACTTTTATTTAGAAGTAAAAAATACAAAATTAATACATCTAGTATAAACAAAAATATATAATTTTTTCGATACATTCTAATCCCGAAAAGTGCCGAATTAAAGCGTTTCCCGATTAAGTGCCGAAGCAAGTCTGAATTTCCCGAAATCGGTAACACTGGACGTGGACCTAGAATATCGTGACGTCATGCGCTCTGATTCGTTCTGATTGGCGTTTCTCATAAAATGGCGGTCTATAATATTTTGTATTTTTATTTTAATATTATTCACTCTTTTAAAATGAAAATAAATACATTTTTTTAAATCTTTATAACCTATTTTATTTTTTAAAATCATAATGTCAATGATTTTTTCTTACTCTCATCACGCCTATTCACTGCGCCGGGTCATTAAGCTAGTTAAAAAATAATAATAAAAGTATAATATGCAGGTATTGTATTTTATATAAGCAAAGATTATTATTGTATTCATTATATTTCATGTACCTACATGTTTAAAAATATCATAACCTTCCCGATTCTACTTTTAAAAGTAGAATCGGGAAAGTAATAGTATGTCGGTTAAAAAGCAGGCAACTCAATACCCTAACACTGTTCGCATCAAGGTTCGCATTCTCCCTGTCTAGCACTCACGACTCACTGCGCCGTGAGCCAATACTTTTCGAAGGAGTGAGTTACATAACACACACGTCGCAGTGAACAGAATCGACGCAATTGAGCGGTGCAACGCAGCTTTACACATGTCATGTCTACCGCAGTACCGCGTAGGTATGCTTTTAGTTTATGAACACATAATGTAGAGAGAAGAAGGAACATATTTTATCGATTTTGGAGATGTAAGTTGTATTTAAATTATAGATAAATGAAGTACTTATAAGCATAGAATAATAAAAATACGCTTATATGTAAGTTTTTACCTTTCTAAATTCTGATGAGCAAAAGTCTTTTTTCGATGCAAAGTAATTTCATATATATTATATTGTATTGAAACTGTGACGTCATAATATTTTGATTCACTCTGATTGGTGTTTCTCATAAAATGGCGGACTTACATATTTTGTATTTTTATTTTAATAATATTAATATTATTCGCTCTTTTAAAATGAAAAGAAATGTATTTTTTCAAATCTTTATAACCTATTTTATTTTATAAAATTAAAATTTCAATGATTTTTTCATACTGTCATCACGCCTATTATACTCACCTACTTACATAGATTCTATAAATTAACACCGATGGATGTAAGAGAAAAAATGAATCAATTCCACAACAGGAATGTGTGGCATTTGTTCCAGTCTGCCAATCCCATAAAGGGCATTGCATGATTATTTGTATGTAGGTACCTATTATATATTTGTTCCAGTCTGCCAATCCCATAAAGGGCATTGCATGATTATTTGTATGTAGGTACCTATTATATATTTGTTCCAGTCTGCCAATCCCATAAAGGGCATTGCATGATTATTTGTATGTAGGTACCTATTATATATTTGTTCCAGTCTGCCAATCCCATAAAGGGCATTGCATGATTATTTGTATGTAGGTACCTATTATATATTTGTTCCAGTCTGCCAATCCCATAAAGGGCATTGCATGATTATTTGTATGTAGGTACCTATTATATATTTGTTCCAGTCTGCCAATCCCATAAAGGGCATTGCATGATTATTTGTATGTAGGTACCTATTATATATTTGTTCCAGTCTGCCAATCCCATAAAGGGCATTGCATGATTATTTGTATGTAGGTACCTATTATATATTTGTTCCAGTCTGCCAATCCCATAAAGGGCATTGCATGATTATTTGTATGTAGGTACCTATTATATATTTGTTCCAGTCTGCCAATCCCATAAAGGGCATTGCATGATTATTTGTATGTAGGTACCTATTATATATTTGTTCCAGTCTGCCAATCCCATAAAGGGCATTGCATGATTATTTGTATGTAGGTACCTATTATATATTTGTTCCAGTCTGCCAATCCCATAAAGGGCATTGCATGATTATTTGTATGTAGGTACCTATTATATATTTGTTCCAGTCTGCCAATCCCATAAAGGGCATTGCATGATTATTTGTATGTAGGTACCTATATATATTTTTAGGTAAAATAACAAGAAAATTTGTAGAATGATAAGTAAAAGAAGTTATTATGTAATTATAATAAATACCTGACGCACGAATAAGTAATATTTTAAGGTCACACAGGCACTGACATTTTAGCGAGTTTTAGTAGCGATAGAGTTCGTCCCGACATTGATTTTGCACTTAATTTAAAAATCTAAATCAGGCAAAGTGTAACAATTTTTGCTAAATATAGTTTTAAATCTAACAAATTAAACGAATAACGAGGGATTCCTGCGAATTTCAAGAGTACTTTGGAAAATATTTTTTATCGAGAGAATTTTCGAATATTCTGGAACTGTCAAGCTGTAAACAATACTATAATTTACCCCTGTATTTAGTTTCAAGACGATTATGTCAGTATTGGCTGAGTAAATGAGGAAACGCTACAGCAACTGATTACATTTAAGTGCCTGTGCAGCCTTAAGGCAATTTAAGGCTTATAGAAATTTTCTTGAAATATTTTGTAATTTTGAAAATTCTTGTTGAAATTTTTTGTGTCGAATAGTGCTTCCACTCTTTTTCGTTTTAATTTTTCTGGTGTCCCGTAAAAGATGGGTAATTGAAAATTCAAGAGGCAAAATAACATCCCATATAGTTTAGCAATGAGGTTCACTGTTCATTCTGAATTTAGTGCCTATTTAGGTGTGACCAGGATGTTATGTGAGAATACACTCATGTGTCTTGCTTCCTTTCATAAATTAATGCACACCCACAAACCTGTCACTGGTAACCTCACATTATGGGATATGCCGTGATGGGGTGGATGAAATTTTGTTTTATGAGATCCAACTTTTACAACAATGCTGTCTTCATAAAATTCAAAATAGTAAAAATGTTTCGTTGATAGATGGCGTTAGTGGCGTTCGTAACACAATAGTGAACAGTGTCAATGATGGTTATATATACGGTGTTTTACATTCTATGGGTATCGCTTCTCGGCCTGTTGGCTAAGATCAAAGTGTAGTATCTGTTCTTATCAGCTTAATATCTGATAGTTCCCGCATTGCGGGACCAGTATATTAAACTGATTTTTGGAATGTGACGGGATGTTCGGGGCTTGCTCCACTCCTGTCGCGGGTTGGCCCGGCATTGCAGTGCCGCCGGGATCGGCCCATTATACTTGAACATTATCATCTGGAATGTCGGAATAAGACGGCTTGTTCGGGGCTTGCTAGTTGCTCCACTGCTGCCGCCGGGATCGGCATTTGAAATGTGACGGTATGCTCGGGGCTTGCTCCATTCCTGTCGCGGGTTGGTCCGGCTTTGCAGTGCCGCCGGGATCGGCCCATTATACTTGAATATTAATAACGTTCTATATGCTATTCACGTTGAGGTCTCTCTACATTGTACATCCCAAAATATAGATTCTTACTATTAAAGAAATAGGTTATGATGGAAATGAACAAGTTCTGTGTACCAATGGCGAGATTATTGTCAGGCAATTTCTTCCGGATAACCAATCTTATGCACCCCTTTATTTGTCTTCACTTAGGTATCTGTTATGGGATTATGTGATCGATTTTTAAGTAACTTCCCGATGACAATGCCCGTTAAAATTGTTTTCACATTGGTTCATTTGATATTTTGATAAAATTGAACAATTCAGTATTTCTGAACTTGTAATGTGACTTCTATACATGTTGTATAATATTTAGGTGTTATTTATATCGTTACTAGATCGATTTTGAAACTTTGGAAAGGGTGTCCTGAATTTTTTTTTGGATTTGTTAGGTTTAATTTATGTTCTATATAATGGAAAGTAAACCAGGTTCAACATATTATTTTTTTACTTTAATTATACATTACTTCATGCATGCACCAATTGACTTCTAACACGATTGTTAGAAGACAATTGGAGCATGCATCACTCATCTGGAATTCACAATATAATATTTATATTAACAATACTTATAGAACGAATACAACACAAAGTACAAATTTGGTAATAACTACAAACATGAATTGCAGACTTTACAGACAATACGAAGGACCTCAGACTTAATGTACCTTTATGACATAATAAACTTCAATATTGACTGTACAGACCTTCTGAAAATTATTAACTTCAACATACCAAACAGACGAACAAGACCTCAACGTTCTTTTTAGACAAAAAAACACTAATGCCGCTCAAAATTCGCCATTGTACCTATGCCTTACCACGTATAATAATTTGGAAAAGATCAGGTCCGTGGACATATTCTGTATGTCCAGGACTCTTTTCAGGAGCCACGTTAGACAGGAATAATATTTTTTTTTGTTACCAGTAGTGAGTACAATGCACCATGAAATCAAAGGTGGGCTGATTAAATTATAATTACTTATGTTGCTATTCTTATTTATTATATTTGTTTAAAAAAATATTATTGTACGTTGCCCATTTTTTCAAATAAAATAATAAAAAAAAAATTACTTTTTAATGTGACTACGTAGGGGACGCCAGCTATTTGGATTTGGGTTCATTTCACTCTTCCTAAGAAGCGCACTAGGTACGTAGAGTTGGGGAGGGCTTGCAATCCGCTCAGGAAGATATTGATTCGGGTTTTAAAAAGACCCGGGCTGCAAGAAGGTGGAAACAACGATTCGAGAAGCGATTGGTTCGTGTAAATTGAAGGTTTACTGTGAACTGGTGTTGAGATTGAGTAAAACGAGTGACTCTATTGTGAATGGGTGGGAGAGGCAACAGGGATACTAGTTTTTCTGAGCATCTCCCATGGTAGTTATCTATAGAATAAACTTGAATACCGACATTGTGTCTGTGTGTTAATGTGTATTAATCAATATCTTTGTTATTTAGGATATCATATTGTTCAACGGATGCTGTCCACAGTCAGGTGTTCGCCTTCATAGCCCAAGGTCCAGGGGAATCTCTCGAGTGTCATGCCTTTCTCTGTTCCAAGAGGAAAATTGCCAGGGCGGTCACATTAGCAGCGGCACATAGTTTCAATGCTGCGTATCAGGTGGGTACCATCTTAGTAAACTGTCAACTCAACGTTATTCTATTCATACTAAACTTTGATTAAGATTAAGAAAAAAATTAGATGATTGAGTACTGTAGAGTTACTCATAACACGATCTTAATACGTTCTTATCTTGTCTTGAAAATGTATAAATCCGATTCCCATGGCACAGTTGGTAAGCTGTTTGATTTCTATCCAGGCGTCCTGAGTTCGATCCCCTAGCGGAGGAGATATTTATTCAAATTAATTTCTCACATTAATATTGCTTCTCTGGAACTGGAAAAACCTTTTAGTTGGAATAACTTTCCATATGGTAATAAACTCGCCACTTGCGCAGGGTGCAAGGAGGGGTTTCAGAGCTCGTAGACCTATTCATTCGTAGACCGGAGCGGCTGCTCATCGGACTAAGCAAGGAACTACTATCAAGCATATTTCATACCACAACCCCTAAGAGTCCAACCACTAATATAGAGGCCCGCCAATTAAGATTTTTTTTTATTTTGTATATAATTATTGATGAAGGATTTAAGATGAGCACCTTTAAATTAAATGTGCCACACCGCCGTAGATTCGGTGTTGGATATAACAGTCTAATTATAAGTTCTACATTTCCTTCCAGTTGTGGCAAAGCAATCAAGACAAGAAGAGAACTATAGAGAAAACAGTGAAGAGTCCGTCTAAGATAAGTGATGAACTTCTGTCTCAGCCTCCAACCTCCAAAGCTCTGCTCATTGATCTCTTTTCGGGAGACAACTCCACCAGTCCGTGGGTGAGTACCATACTAGATTATAAACAGACTAATATCACTTAGGTATTCGAAATTACAATAACGATGAATTATTAATTGACTACAATAAATTATCAATGTGATATATTATACCTATGTAATTATTACTGAGAGAAACGAGAAGATATTTTTGTTATATTTGTGCTTATAAAATGATTGCGCATATCACGTAAATTATTAACAAACTATGTAACGTCTGCTTACAAAGTTGTTATTGCTATCTACACTGGGAGAGGAAAACACGATGAACTTCATTCATTAATACATTCATACCATTACGACATATCAATCGACCTTCATGGATACGTTGGTTGGGTATCTGACTGCTGATCCAGAAGTCCCGGGTTCGAGTCCCGGTGGAGACACCGTTTTTAATTGTGTTTTCAGTCTGGATCTGTGAGACGATTAATATCGTAAGAATGTGGCAATTTGTTATTGGGTGCGTAATAAATTCATGTTTGACATAATATTATAAATTAAAATATTTAACAATGTGGGGTAGCCAGCGACAGGTGTGCGGGTGTGCATCACCTTGTAAAAGAAAGTGAAACACATTCGTGTATACCTACCCACATATAGAATACCTCATTGCTGAATTATGTGAGATGTATAATTGTTGCCTGTTGTATTTTCGAACACCCGGCTCTTACGGAACACCCGAAAACGATGATAATAGAAAATAATGGAAGCACTATTCTAAGGCGGTGCCTCGCAGCACACTGCCTATGAACTCCTTATAAAAAAACTTTGTTCTCGATTTTATAAACAGAACAAACAAACATAATGGCAATTAGCCCGCCAGTGTATATAAATAAATAAATAAATGTAGGGAACGTATAATTCTTCTGCAAGAAATCAGTCAGAACAATTGCATAAAAAGAAACAGGATTGCTTAGCATTTCCTGAGATTTATTTCGTAATACCGGCCATGTTTAGAGTCATTTAAACAACTATCGAGAACAATTATTATATTAATATCATTGGCTGAAATGACATTTATGATTCTTTTAATTCCATTTGTCAAATTGAAATAATGAAATACAACTAGCAGATAATGAAGAAATATTCAATTTACCTATAAATGATAATGAACTCTTCCATGGGTCAATCAAAAGGTGAACATGATTAGTTCAACAAAACTACTTCATGACTTTTGACTCTTTGGTAACAACAGACTGCATAACAACAAATATCTCACTTTTAAATGCACATTTTTTTATCAATGATTCTTCACTTAATTAGAATATATTGTTGCTACAATATATTTATAGTTTTATTTTATTTATTCTAAAGACATTTTACTGTATCGAATTTACTCGAGGTTTCATGTTGTCTGGATTGATCCCACCATTGCGCCTACACATGATTTTCCATAAGTTAAATAAAAATATATAGACTAAGCAAGAATAAATTTTTTCACATGTAATAAATTATATGAAGTTGTGTTAGACAGTTAGGGAAGCTTTATCGGTCATTCACTTTGCACTCTTTAGGAACAAAAAAAAAATTCTCTTTGACATATAGGTACATAGATATGGAGTAAAAAATGCTGTACTTTTTGTAATATCTTTTATAGGGGAATTTATGATGCACTCAAGGATTTGAGCTCCGATCAGGTAGTTAGTTGATGATCCATTTGATGTTCCTTGGTGAACACGGCCAATAGTATCTGCAAACGTTTAAAACCAAGTTGAATGTTTTCAGGTATCATTCGATGAAGACGGTTCGTGTGATCTCTGGGACGATGCACCAGCTGCTCAACTCCTCAACCAACAATTGGTCAGCTAATGAGAGAAAACCTCGATGCGAAAACAGTGCCATCTGGCGATAAAGAAGATATTTACAAACGTTTGAATGATACAATTCATTACACATTTCTATCTATTTACAAATTAAACAAACGAAAGAAATATTTTTTTACGACTGAGCTGATTTCAATTTCATATAATATTGACTATAGGTACATAGTTCTGAATGTTTATAAACTCATACAAAAATACACTAAAAAGTATCAGAATCGTAATTAAGTGATTTATCGATAAAATTACTAACTAGAACGCATTTTTTAAAACAACTTCACACGAAGGACAAACAAAGATTTATTAAATACAAATTCTGGACTTGGTATGTAGGTGCATACTATAAAGAGCCTTATTAAGTACCTGCCTAGAATCCTTTGTTTGGTATTTTTTTTCCACTCTAAGCCCAATCATTGTGTTTGTTGGTTTTGTTTAATTTGATAAATATGAATTTAAGTTGAAAAAAAAAACTGTATATAAAGCTACGAAATATTAGTTATAAGTTCCATTTAAGTATTGCAATAATGTACTAAAATGTTTTTTGTAGATTATAAAATTATGCATGCACATAAATGCTATATTACCTATTATCTTTATTATTACATTTGATTAATTAATTGATTAATGTAGTACATTAAAGTTACTAATGTACTACACTAAACTAATTTTATATTTTATTAAAATAACAATGTACCTAACTTTGTTTATTTGCACTTATTTAAGTGGAAATAAACAAAGCAAATAAAATAACAATGTAATTTTATATTTTATTAAAATAACAATGTACCTAACTTTGTTTATTTCCACTTAATTAAGTGGAAATAAATAAGTGGAAATAAACAAAGTTATATTGTTATTTTAATAATTTATTAAAATGAATTTCCACAATGTAAACGCCTCTACCTTAGAATAGTTTTATTTTTCATTTTCATATTATTTTCAGGATTAAAACATTTGTTTTAAATATTATATTAATTAGATGTTTTAAATTACACAAACTTATCAAAAATAATGTGATCAATTAATTATATTTAGAAATAGTTAGTAGGTATAACACATGATTATATCTTTTTTATTTTTGTTATTTAACAAAATATAATTATTTATCATTCAATTAAGAAATGTATTGAATAACTCAGTTGTAATATACTTACATTTAGGTTTTAATGATAATGTAATAAAAATTTATTATTTTTTTAAATGAAATCATAGATAATTTTAAAATAGAATAAGAATTGTTCGTTAGGGTAAATTCAAATGAAAACAGAACGAAATTTCGATAAAAAAATTTTGAAAATTATGTTCAGCTGAAAATTACAAATTAACTACCTATATTATCATCACCTGTAATGACTGACTCGCGGTACATAATGGTATTGTCGTACCGACTCTAATGTATGCTAGTGAGACATGGACATGGAAGAAGACGCATGAAAGTAGAATTAACGCGATCACTAAAACGAATGCGTGGTAAGATGAAGTATAAAAGAATTAGAAATGAGGATATTAGACGAGAATGTATGATTGAAAGAGATTTCGTAAGTAAAATGAAAATAAATTCCCTAAGGTGGTCTGGCCACATAGAAATAATGAGTGATGACCGTCTTACAAAAAAGTATTAAGGCTGATAAAAGAGGAACGAAAAGTAGAGGTCGGCCAAGGAAAAGTTGACACGATCACATAAATGGAATTTTGAAAGATGGAAACTTTAGATTTAAGAATAATAAAAGAGCGTGTATGAGACGATGCATGGATGTGAATGAAGAGAGAAATTAATGTCAAGAGAGAGGAGTTCGGTTCCCTCTGCTTACCCCAAATACGGAAATGGCGTGATGGTATGGATAATAATTACTGTTTAATATTCTGTTTGAGAATAAATTTGTTCTTATTTTTTTTTTTTTTTTTTCCCGCCAAACTGCAAAGAAGTTTTTTGGCAAAGCAGATTCTCTCTTTCATATAATAACTTAACTTATGTCAAAAATCAAAGAACAGAATCTAAAAGAAAAAATACCGGAAAATAAAATTAAATACACCTTACCTATTATCAATCACCATCAACCAACAATAATAATTCAGAGTCAAACGAACGCTTGACTTCATATACAGATGTTTCAGAGTATTTTCAAAATTGAAATTATCTATGGAGTGTTGTCGTGCTTGTTTATTGGGTGAATTCTTTGTCATTTGAAATAAATCTGTCGTACATTGTTATTGCGAATAAATATCATGTTCTATATTCAAATTAACTGTTAGATTCTATATTCAAATTAAATTATATGTTCTATATTCAAATAAAATGTTATGTTCTATGTTCAAAGTAAATGTTATGTTCTATATTTTTTGAATTTTCAATACTGACGGTGTTTAAGGTGTATAACTCCTCCTATTATAAGGAAAATATATATGTAGAACTATAATCATTTTTGTTTGTTTGATTAAAAAATAACTAGTTATGTTCTATATTCAAATCAAATGTTATGTTCAATAGTCAAATAAATATAGGATAATAATAATAATAATAATATAAATATTATGATGTATAAACTTATGTAGAATAAAAAACTCCTGTTGGTATACTATCAGCATAACGTATAATTCTGTACATATTATATTGATTTCAGTCCCATAAGATTTATAAAAATAATACATATTCACATATTTTTAAATGCACAGCGCGTTGTTTTCAGTTTTATGAAATTATAAAAAGGTGCCATTTCATTATTTATTGAAGGAGATTAAATTTAAATAGGTAAGTACTAGGTAAGTTTGTTACTTTATTTTGTACTTTTTTTATTTTGTTGTAGAGGCTGGTGTGAGGGTATACACAAGTGCTGTGCTTCCTTATTTAAGGTAATGGATATGCCATGATGGTATGAATGAATGAATGAATGTTACTTATTATTTTTTCAAGACTACGATATCTGTTTTGAGTTTTTTATTATTGTTGTAAGTACCTATGTATATAGGATAAGTTTATTGTAAGTAAACGATTTATATGTTAACAGTGTCCATATACTTTTACTCTTTTTTGGTTGGTTGGAAGAGGTTGCCACAAAGCAACACACCCGCCATTCTTTGCTCAAAAATGAATATTATATTTTAAGATTTTGAAATATATAGTACCTACTCCCAGTGATCTAGGTTTTGAAACGTCTCAAAGCATTTCCTATCAATAAAGCGAAAGTACATACATTTATCTAATATTTTATAAAATAGTTACATACAGTCTTCCATAAATTACTAATATGTATTTAAGAAAGTAAGATGTGTTGTTCTAATATGTAATTTAAATAACCATTACCATTGTTTAAATAAATTCATTATTTTCGTTTTGTAGGTAATAAAAATAAAGCAATGTATCTTTTAGTCAAATTTAATTCAAATTTATATAAAATAAACTTTCTTTAGTCACTAAAATTTGGAAAAACATCTTCAGATACATGTAGGTATATATAATAAATATTATCAGCGTTAAAAAAGGCACATATAGGGGTTTCGATGTATTATTTTTCATACATTTGAGATTTAATAATATAAACTAATCATTGGTTATTTTATTTATAGTAGAATTATTTATAATATTGTGAATAAATACTTTTATAATAATAAATATATATATTTCTTTTCTTTTCAATACCCACCAATAATTTTATTTCATGATAGGAGTTTAAGAGATTTTTTTATATTTTTTATGCTTTCACCTCATGGAGGGGTTCTCAGGCAATTACATAATCTATTACACATCGACATTAAGGAGACAGGTATTAAACGAAAATACAAACATATATTCCATTATCGTTTATGAATTTTGAAAACAAGCTTAATTTTGCTTGATTAATATTGCCCTCTTGTTGGGAGAGGGTTAATCGAACTTGTTTTTATAATATTTTAACAGTTTTGACTGGACTTGAAAAAAATGTGGTTTATTGTTTCCTCCTCCAACCCACAGTCACAAGAGTAGTTATCCACAAAACCCAATAAATTCACAGTAATCGAATATTTTTATTATTGCATATGCGCAAACATTGGATTTTTTTCCCTGTCGGGAGTCAAAGATATTTTTTAACGGATTTTTAATTATCTCAATAGAGACGAAGTTGGAATATTTACTGTAGGAGAACCGTGACGCAAGCGCATAAAGTGATCACGTAAACCAGCCGATGACAGGTCGTAAGCCATGTAGGTGCCTTGATTTCCCGGTTCTCCTACAGTAAATATTCTAACTTTGTCTCTATTGAGATAATTAAAAATCTGTTCAAAAATTCACAGTAAATTATTTTTTCCAAATTGACAATGCCATGAAACAAATAAGGATTTGAAAACAAGAATTCCGCAAAGAAAACCAAGAAGAGAGATTTTTAAATAGGAATTCTGATTAATAAATCATTATTTTTTTTATTGAAGAAATCTTCGACTGTTAGTTTGTTTGATTTCTAATGAAATAAAAGTAAGTATTTAATATAATCTTCATACTCTGGTATTCAACAATAATTTAATAAAATTAAAGAATGTTTTAAAATAAATTTATTAATTAAATTATCACAAGTAGAAATACAGATTTATTTCAATTAAAATCTCTGGAAATATAAATTATTATTGCATATTGTATTTTGCTTAACAAATTCATAAAATTATTATGACTATTCTATTAGTAGTGCTTTCTTTAATATGAATAATTGTTATATTGAAAATACCTCTAACATTTGCACAAATTTAAATAACTGTATTATCACAAAATAATGCCAAGACTCATATTTAACATTTATTATATTCATGTAATTTTAACTAAAATAATATAATATTTAAGTAAAATAAATATAAAAAAATCCAATTTAATCGGCTGTCCTTTTTATACCGATTCGATAATTTTTAAATTATAACAAGCATTAAATAATGTATTTTATTTTTGGACAAAAAATTTGTTTTAATCTAAATATTATTTTATGAAAATGAAACAATGAAGACATTGAATTGATTTTCAGTAACTTTACGATAGCTTAGGTACTATCACTTAGATGTAGGTATAAAAACCAGAAACGCATTGAAAAGTTATATTTTTGAAAAAAATATATTAATATATCGGTATGAAATTCATATTATAACATACAGAAAATTTAAATATATGTACTTATTACTTTATCGACCAGAATTAATTATTTTTAATTGACTATGTACATTGTACATACAATGAAATAAAACTCTTATGAATCTTTTGAATAAGTAAATCTTAAAATTAAAATAATAAGTAGGAATGTATCTTTTAAAAGAAGATATTCTTTTATAAAAAAAATTCCATGTTTACTTTGTCAATAAAATAATAACATACTGCCAACGGAACAATAACTTAAGCTTTTGTGTTGTCAATATGAGAATAACTCGAGATTTCAGTTGCAGAGTAATAAATACAATGAAAGAAAAAATCCAAATGTCTGTATTTTTTTCCTTCCAAATCAATAACGCTGAATATATGAAACGATTTTTACGACGTCAATAGAAGAATAACTCTTTTGTCAACTAAAAAATAATGAATCAATTTATGGTGTTTTGATGGGAATGATGATGACAGTTGATGATTTGTGGAATAATTTTATCCCTGTTTGCTCTGTACAGCGGCAATACATTGATTGAACTTGTTAGTATAATCGTATGGCAATTCTCCTTGACATCCATATCCTCCCTTCTTGTGGATTGCCATATGGTCAAGACAGTTGATTACTCCGTCGTGGTTGCAGTCCTGAAAAATTTCAAGAAATATTTGGTACGACATCGATATTTTTTATTATATTATTACTAGGTATAAGTTGGCACACGTCTTTAAACATATATCCTATAAATAGTTTTCTAGAACTATATCCGAATATGATGAAATGCCTGTTATTCTAATTGGTTCTGCCCTTTTTTTATCACATTGTCCGATTTCAATGATTTTCATTAGAAAAGGTTGTCTTATTTAAATTAGGTCAAGATCTGATGATGGAATCCATCAGAAAATTATCAAACTCTTCAATTTGCACTCTTCAGCGATAATTCTTTACCACGTTCTCCCATTGTTATTATCATTTTTTGTTTGTATCAAGGGGTACCTCAGTTGGTGGTCCCATATAAATTATAATAATAATAATTAACACTTCCTTGCACCCTGCGCTAGTGGCGAGTTTATTGCCATATGGCAATTTCTTCAAAATAACTAGTGTTTTCAGCCCCATAGAAGCAATATTAGTGTGAGAAATGAATTTAAATAAATTTCTCTTCTGTTGGGGATCGAACCCAGGACGCTCTCAGAGAAACCAAACGGCTTACCAACTGTACCACGGCGGTTCAAGATGTGATGATGGAATATATGAGAAAATCATCAAACTCTTCACTTGGCAGATGATCCAAATTATATATAGGCGAATAATTCTTATCACGTCAATCGATTTTTGTATGAAAGATTATGTATGTACTTGGAATGTTAACACTTAATAGAGTTCATTCAATAAATCATTGCAAAAACACATGTTAAAGTGAAAATATTCATAATGTCGCCCTGGCTATGTTGGTTAGATATTTGGTCCCGGGTTCGATTCCCGGTGGAGACACAGTTTTTAATTGTGTTTTCAGTCTGGATCTGTTAGACGATAACTATCGTAAGTCTCGAGAATGTGGCAACTTGTATTTGTTCGTTGGCTGAGAAGCAATATAAAATAAAATAAATAATAATAGGTAGGTACCTGTCCAAACTTGGCCATGTATCCCTGAACAGCTCTGGCTGCACATCGTGGCTCAACCACACAGTTGGAATATGCTGAAATCATTCAATATGTTGTAATAATATTATAAATAAATTGGTTAAAGAAATTAATATTGAGTAGGTGTATGAGATGAAACGCGGATAAATTCGTTTCTATTGTTGCTTGATCTTCTTTGTATTTTTGTGATTATAACAGTGTCAATATTCTCGTAAACTGTTCATTTTATATTTGTTTCGTACTGTGGATACTCTCTTGCATAATCATGATTAACCGAAAAAAGCAAAAGTTACCTACGTATTGATTTTTTTACAAAAAGTATTGGTCTATATTATGGTTGTCAGAGCACAGCCGAGATGAAGATTCTTAGCTGTGAGGCGTCACAAGGAGAGATAAAATTCGTAATTAATATGTGAGAGGTAGCCTTGACGTACGCATTTTCTCCAATAAGCTGATGGAAAGTAGGCTGAGGTGGTTCGGACATATTCGAAGAAAACAGCCAGGAAATGTATGTAACACTGCACTGGACTATCGAGTTTCCGGCAAAAGATCAAAATGGCGTCCTAAAAAACGACGGATGAGCTTGGTGGGGGAGGAAATGCGGGCATGTAATGTCTCTGAGGACGATCCTCCGGATAGAACGAAGTGGAGGAGCGCAGTAAGGAGAACAGTGGTGGGGTCACCACCATGTGGGATAGAAGCTAAGGAGGATAGAAAATGTCAAAATTGAGTAAATTTGACGTTGGTAAATTTGGTCTGAACACTACATATGTAGGTAATAAATAAGATCTAAAGACGTAAATAAGAGTAAAAAATATCCAATTTTCATTTTTATTGACAAACTTTTTAGCATCTTAATATAGACGAAGTTGGGATATTGTAGAAGAACCAGGAACTCGAGGCACCTACAGGGCTTAAGACCAGTCATCGGCTGGTTTACGTGACCACTTCATGCACTTGCGCAACGTTCACCAATTATGCCTTCTTATTGAGTTTCCTTATGAATGTAATTTTTAAAAGTTCTATAGGTATATTTGAATAGTGTGTAACAATTCACCTGAAAATAAGGAACTATACTATTGACATCTATGAAGAAACGGATTAATTGTTCAGGTGTATTGTTACACAATACACACTATTTAAATATATAGAACTTTGATAAGAGAACTCAGAATTACATTGATAAGAGAACTCAATAAGAAGGCATAATTGGTGAACGTTGCACAATTACATAAAGTGATCACGTAAACCAACCGATGACAGATCGTAAGCCCTGTAGGTGCCTCGAGTTCCTGGTTCTTCTACAATATCCCAACTTCGTCTCTGTTGAGATATTAAAAAGTTTGTCAACAAAAATATCCTTTGACTCCCGAAAGGGAAAAAATCCAATGTTTGCGTATATGCAATTGAAAAAAAAAATTCGATCCAATTTTCACATGATAACAGTTGAAAAACTTAGTTAAAATATACTTAAAATAGCCATAGGTATAGCTGATGACTATAGTTACAATTGAATGAATGTTTATTTATTAGTTAATATAAAATTTATAAGAACTAATAAATTGAAATAAGTAAATAAAGGTGTTTAGATACCTGTAGGATCATCAACAGACTGCCCAGCTTGTGTTGGTTTCCCAGCATCAGCCCAATACGCCCAAGTTATACGAAACAGTCCACACGTGTCACCATCACACTTGAGGGTTATGTTACAGTTGGAAATGGCCTCACAGATACATCCCAGGCATACGTCTGTCACGGGAGGAAGACCATCATCGGCTGAAATCAATTGAGTTTTATTAATCAAATGTTTCAAAACATTGTCAGTCCGATAAAGATATTATACGAAATGCATGGGGAGATGTCAACGCATGGCTTCTACCTAATGATATTTCAACAAGATTATTTTATAAATATATTATTTTGTTATTATTTATATATTATTTATATATTATTATTATATGTTATTATTTATATATATATATATATATATATATATTTTTTTTTTATTACGGCGCTGGCCGATTTACTAATGATATTAATAACAATTAAGCACTACAAATAATAACACTCAATTATTATTATTACCATTATACACTTCCTCAAAAGAATTAGCAGATCAATGCGTAAATTGTAAATTATTTACAAGAGCAAAATAAAATGCAAAAAACGCATCATCAAGCTTTCAATTGGGAATAGTTAACCCATCCAGATACTTAACATATCAAAGGATTAGATTATTATTTATATGTTATTATTTATATATTATTTTGATTATTTTGATACATATACAGTAATAAATAATTACCTACAGTTCTTTTACATTTTGCGAAAAGAGTTATAATTTTGTGGATGTATTTGCAAATCAAATAAAAAAAAATATATTACACACTGGCGAGCTTATTGCAATTTATTTGAACCGACCAGATTAAGAAGTATGACAAAATTATGTATGTACCTACCCCACATCAACAAAAAAAGAACGCGATATAATATTACCTTCATTAAGATAAGAATTAAAAAAAATGAAATACTTTATAGCAAAAAAGGATTGGGAAAGGACAAGAACACGAAATCAGTATTGGGTATTTAGGGATAAATATTCCTAATTTGGTTTTTTCTTGAAAATACAAAGTGAGTTAGATGACGCAATATTCGGACTTAGGATATTCCATTCTGATTGTACTTCGAATGACGAACTGAGAAATTGTTGTATTCCTGGAAAATTTCAACTCAGATTCAAGTTGAAATTTTCCAGGACTCTGTTCCTTTAAATATTTAACTCAAACTGATCTCGATTCAATTATAATAATTGTGTTTAAATGTGATTTTTATCTGATAAATCCATATTAAAATTCACGTAATATCCATTTTATGATAATTTTAAAGTTTGATAGCTATCCACGTTAAATTAAATTATTCGATACAAACAGTGGCATGCACATCTATAAAATACGGATACAAATTAAGTATATATTAAAAATATTCGAGTTAAGCTGAGCTAAGAATAAAAAAATAAACATAGGGGTACAACGACTGTTATGTATCAGTCGATATGACTTTCTTGGATGATCTTTTTAAATGTGGATAAATTGTAATAAAAAAAATAACAATAATCGTTTAGATGTTTTTATTTTGTCAACATTCTGTAGGGCACCGCCTTAGAATAGTGCTTCCACTCTTTTTTATTATCATAGTTTTCGGGTGTCCCGTAAGAGCCGGGTAATAATTCTTCTTCTTCCGACATGCAAAATATCATCTCATATATACATGAGAACCAGGAAGTCAAGGCACCTACAGGGCTTACGACCAGTTATCGGCTGGTTTACGTGATCACTTTATGTCATTGATTCCTGACAGGGAAAAAAATCAAATGTTTTCGTACATGCGATTTTTATAAAATATTCAATTTACATCTCATATAGTCCAGCAATGAGTTTCATTCTGAATTCGATGCGAGACTAACGTGTTGCGAAAAACGCATGTGTCATGCTTAATTATACATATAAGTAAATGCACATCTTAACACCTGTCACTGGTTACCTCACATTGTGGTATATGGCGTGATGGCATGATATTATAAAACTCCATCTTCTGGTTCTATTCGATGAATTATGTTCCAAAAATATATATTTTCCTTTTATAGGACGATCGTTTCGACTGATTACGACTTTTTATTTTAAGAATTCTTGTGTTTTATATATTTCTTCTAAAAATGGGAACGTATGGTACCTACTTATGATTGTAGACTGTACGCTGTGATACGAGAAAAATTGATCTAATGTTTTGTAAATCCTTTTTTATTTATTTTATTTGTATCTTTAACTGCATCGATTTAGTCGATTATTGGCTACGATAATCGATATCGATAATATCTCGTATCGTTACTTTCCTTACACAAATAAATCCAGATTAAAATGGTGAATAACAGTTGTATTTTTGTATTAATAGAACTGGTTTCACACAAAAATATGTTATTTTTAAACAAATGTCAAGACTTTTAAAAATGAATACATAAACACGACAGATATACGATTATATTTAAAACTCCTTCGCATTTTATTATCATTTAAATTGTATCATATAATAATGACAAAATAACAGAATCACGATCATTTTTGACACATTAAGATAAGTATAATAACCATTATTTGACAAATAATAAATGTCACAAGACATTGTATTCTTTATCTTGAATTCAATAATATACCAATAAAAACATACCAATCAGTAGGTATCCACGAAATATTCATGCAAATTGATTCTTTGAGGCTATATGGGGCTGATTCCACATTATTTCACATCTCAACCGGACTCAACTTTATGAAACAATCGATTATTTGATTATTAGTAAAACATTTCTGTTTTGTGTTTCATTATATGTCAGGAAGGTAAAAATGCGATGGATGAGGTCTTTCAGCGCAGTAAACCTACTGATCATACGATCTTAATACATCCTTATCTTCGTTAAATTCAAAGTTAGTATGAAATTGTCATCAATTATTGTATAAATTAATTCAATTGATTAGGTGATTTTAATCTGAATTGCGAATCTAATCTTAATCAACTTAATGAGTAGATGATGTAAACATTATTTTGCAAATTGAACATTGGAAAACAAAGGCTAAGAGAAAAACAAGCATGCAGAGACTTCTGGATTCTGCCAAGGCTCACCTAGGACTGTCGAGCTTATGATGATTCAAACACTAACAAAAACATATTGTTTTGAATACACGAATTCCGCAAAATGTTGTTTTGAATACACGAATTCCGCAAAATGTTGTTTTGAATACACGAATTCCGCAAAATGTTGTTTTGAATACACGAATTCCGCAAAATGTTGTTTTGAATACACGAATTCCGCAAAATGTTGTTTGAATACAAGAATCCCGCAAATTATTGTTTTGAATACACGACTAATCTGAAATCAATCATATTTTTTCTACTGTAGGTATTACAAAAATGGTTAAATTCTAGAGATGGTCAGCAAGTGACCTGTATTAGTTGGTATCAATTAAATAAGTAAATACTATGATAAAACAATTGTTTTGCTTTGATGCACCGGCTTAGAATAGTGCTTCCACTCTTTTCTATTACCATCGTTTTCGGGTATTTCTCATGACCCGGGTTATCTAAAATACAACAGGCAAAATAACATCTCACATAGTTCAGCAATGATGTTCACCACCCATTCTGAATGTAGTACCTTTTTAGGTGTATGGGCATATACATGCATGTGCAGCGCTTCCTTTATAAGGTAATACACCCGCACACCTGTTGCTGGTTACCTAACATTGTGGGATATGCTGGGGTGGTATGTATAGATGTCACCAAACTTCTTGAGCGTGGGGGGGGGACGATTTGTACATATACCAACCAAGCAAAAAGACACATATTTACGATCTGCGCACCCACGTGACGGGTTCAATTTGTTTTCCGCTAAGTATACGTATGTACTTTACTAACTTAAACAAATATAATCCTGTGTTGTGCAAATAATGGAACACAGTGGAAGTTGATTTTGTATTGTAGTTCAGAATAAATCGCTGATGTAAATTGTTGGAAAAATGTTTACGATGGAAAGACAGCACTTCCGAAACGTGTCGCGAAGTGACTCATAAAAATAGTGGTATATAGATAATTATATAATTCAAAAATGGATACTATAACTACCACAAAATGTCCGCCGAATCATTAAATGATTTTAAAAAATATTTTGAAATAATTGTTTGGTGTGGAAAGTTGTAAACAAAGAATGCAAGGAAAGGTCAAAATGTTACTTTAGTACAATGGCCGTGAAACACCTCTACATACATATATCTACTTATATTATAATAATGTATTCAGGCTGCAAATCTGGTCTTGGATGGAATTTTACGAGTTTTAGATAAATAAACTGGCCAAGGGTATATACTTACTAACTAATACATATGTGTAATGTATTCTGTCCTTTGTGTCACACCTATTTTATTCCGAAGACGTTTATTTTTGGGACTGCAGACATTTTAATGTCCTTTGGGTGTTTCATATTTTATGTTAATCCTATAAAAAGGATGCAACAAAAATATGAACCGATTTTTATTTAAAATACTCTCAGTTACGGTCGTATATGCATATTAATATTATGGAAAAACCCCAGTTCTCAGCAAAAGTAGAGCGGAGAAAGAAGATTTATATACGAGAGTGCGAAAGAGGAATATTTATCATTATCTCACTAGAATATTATTTACCCAATCATTAAAGTTGCCAAGTTATAGGTAAACAGATTATCTTTGTATGACAAAATATGTCATCAAAAACGCGATTGTGTAAAGCTCGACAAATAAGAGAATGCGCGTGACAGTTTTATAAAGCATTGTTAAAGGTAAAAAGTAATACGCACTCAAATTGGTTTGTGAACATAATTTGATATCACCCGTATTATTTCGCTTGTCGAACCCTACTAGTGAACAAGAAAAAAATATAATGTGTTCATAGAATTATAATGTACCTATATACGTAATTTAAGCGGGCCATGGAGAGACAGATGTTCGGCGTTAGTCTTCGAGATAAATAATTAAGAAACGAAGAAATAAGACGCCGAACAAGAGTCACAGATATTATGGATCGAATTGCAAAGTTGAAGTGGCAATGGGCTGGGCATATGGCTCGACAGGGGGATACTAGGTGGGCACCCAGAATCCTACAGTGGAGGCCCTGGACCAAAAATAGAAGTGTCGGAAGACCCCCAAAAGGTGGTCCGATGACATAGTCCAGCAAGTTGGAAGGACCTGGATGCGAAAGGGGAGAAACGAATGGAAAAGAATGGAAGAGGCCTACATCCAGCAGTGGAGGGAGGAAGGCTAAAGAAGAAGAAGATACATAATTTCAGAATATGCCAAAGTATTATTTAGTAATACTTTGGTATATTCCTTAGTAATAAAATGGAGAGAAAAAATAAGTATGACCTCACCGATAAACGAACCCCAGACACACATGGCTGCAGAGTCAGATGTCAAGTTAACTGTTACAACGAAGGTTGATGATGTTACACAACATACGCAATATTAAATACTTATTTTATTCCATAACATACCTTTGTTATTAGCCATTTATTAATATTTACTTGACTAAAAGTCAGTTTACTCAAGGCATGATTCGTGTTAGGTTTTAAATTCATAAAGATGTCATATTGATTCTCGAACAGCTTCAAATATGTTGGTATCGAGTAATATTTATAGTTTAAGTATGGTCCCCAATAAGTGTAAATTCTGCATAACATTTCAAGTCATATTTATTATATTTTATCTTATTAGATTGAAACATACACAAAATTTCTTAAGTTTTGTCATCATTGACATGTTTTATTTTGTCAGAGCCTGCAATGTGACTCTTACTGTTTAGGTACTGTTTATTCTTAAATAAATGTTTATTATCATTGATTTAATGTCTTATTTTCTTTTTGTAAGGACATGTATGAAACTAAATGAAAAGGGGCACATTTTATGAAAAATTATTTGTCATATTTTGATCAATATTTTGGCAGATTCTTAGCTAAAAACAATACAATCAACAGTCAAAATGTAAAATTTGTAAATAGTATTTGACTAAGTTTAGTTTGTCGATCGAAAATTCTTGATAGAACTCCATTGTACGTTGATATGTTATAAAAATATAAAAAAATACTTGTAATAAGTAAATATAATAGAACTTTAACCAAGTATTTTTTATATTTTTATAACATATCAATAGTATTTGAAATAATAGAACATGTTTCTGTTTTTTTTACGTTTTTGTTTTAAATTATTGGAATATTCAATATCTATGGAATAATTTGAATGCGTAACAATTAACAAAGCATGCGTACCTACTATTTGCTGTTATGCGACTAATTTTAATAACATGATAGGAGATTACAAATTTCTAATATAAGATAGAACAAGGTTTAAAATTACTTACCTATATGATGTGCGTGGAAATAAATAACATGTCGTAATATTAAGTAATAACATCCTATCTATCTACATAGACATTTATGTATTTATAATACTTAATTCATAATTATATATAACTCCATTTTGTTTCACAAATATAAAAGGATAAAATGATAAAAATATATTTACTATACATATATTTGGTGTAAACATAGATGGATCAACTTTAGAGGATGGTAGCAGAGTGGTTAGCGCGTTTGGTTTGTAAACCAGTGGTCGCGAGTTCGAATCTTGCCACAACAATGTCGTTCATCTATAGCACAAGTATTTGTGCTTAATTTAGGGAGTGTATGAGAATGTAAATGTTATTGTTAAATTTCTTACAAAAAACCTCGTTGTTATATTTTTAAACAATTTTATTTTTTACAATTAACTTTGTTTGAAGTCACACAAACTCACGTCTTTTTCCCTTTGTCCCTCTATCCTTTTCCCTCTCCTATCCACCATCCAACAAACATTGTGTCTCTATCTGGTTTATTATTATTTTTTATTTTGTTCTATTTTTATTTCTTATTTTTATTTTTATATTTACTATGTGTTTTTTTAATTTCTTATTATTTAATTTTTGTATTATCTTGTTAATTATTCCTGAAACTGATTGAATTTACTATGGTGGTTGACTAGTAGAAATTGCCTTGCGGGCTATAAGTCCGCCACATTGTTTTATCACAATAAAAGTTTTATATAATTATTATTATTATTATTATTTGTTTCAATAGTTTACCATAATAATGGTCAAAGGATTTGATAACTAATAGGATTTGGATAATCTAAGGATACAGAAATACATCATTGAATGAAAGAATGTGAAAAAATCGGTCCTACAGTAGGAAGGAATAAAGTTTGGGGAGAAAATTACATACAAAGCTAAATAAATGGTATAGGCACTTTATTAAAAATATGGCACGCATGACCATGTGGATGATATTCTGAAATATACCTACCTAAGCTAAAAAAGCTTGAATATCAGACACGATTAGGTATGTGATACTATTTATAAGTGTAAATGAGGTGAAAATGCAGTAAGTTGGTATACAGTCATCTTGTTTGAAGATTGCCACATCTTGTGTATAAAAATAACATAATTTGATAATATTTTTTTCTGCACAGTGAATAAAATCTCGTTTATATAATATTTTGTCCGTGAACTTGACGTCTTTTGACCCGGTTCATTTCGCAGTAAAAAACAACTGTTATTTTTACATAGGTCAATTTAATTTCAGAATAAAGCCGCGGCCATACCAGTGGAAGTCACTGCACCATTTAACCAGAATCGAAAATGTGACTCAATAAAAAACATAGCTACATAATATCAAGGTATATATTTCGTTTGTATGAAAGTTAAGATAGCGAAGGGTGCGATAAATATCTAATAGTAATGGTTAGAATAGAGTGAATGGCGCATCAATCGTTGAAATAGAGTAGCTAAATCACGATCTGATAATCGCACCATACTAGCTATTCCCATTCATTCTACTGAATTTCTCTGTTCATCTTTTAAAGTATAATCAGCAAGACACCGTGATAATATTACGACGTCTCAATCGATTAGACTTAAAAAAAGACTGAATATGTTATACATGTCTAATAACTCTTAATTGACACTCTTTCCCTATCCTCTATCTCACATCTCACATCCCACAATCTCTATCCCCCTCCTTTCTATGTTGCTGTGATTTTACATTTAATAATGTTACGTGTTTATCTTTCTGTATGTTATAGATTTGATGTACCTACCACTACACTACTTATGGCCTAATGGTGCTTTGGTTGGTTGGAAGAAATTAAAAATAAACCCGCCATGGAACATATAAGATTGTAGATGAAGTCAATAAATATATAACTAGTTGCATGTAACACATGAGATCCAACTGTCGATAGCGATAGTATGTATAGTTGAAGAATAAGTACCAAACTATAATCCCATAAATACAAATTATTTAATATTTTAAGATATTTGATTTTCTATACAACACATGTACCTACATATGTATGTATGTCAAGATAGGATAGTATGGAGGTCAGTCCTTTGATCCTACCCAGAATATGAAAACAGAATGATGGTATGTATGTATGTTTGGAGATTAGTATCAAACAATTAAGTCTTCTTAGATATTGTGTGTATGCGATTGCCATACAAATTGTATGAAGCAATGTCGTCACTAAATTCAATTTTTATAAAAATTATTAAAAAAAATTTGAGATGTGCTGATACAATGTTAATATTTTTTATATAAAAATAAATTGTCTAGTTGGGGTGTTTCGGCTTTTTTTGATATTTTTGAAAAAATTGGAAATATAGGCAGTTTAACTCATAAATTTATCATAAAAAAAATATTTTTCTTAGTAAAAACTGTTTGAGAAACCCTGGATTTTTAAAAAAAAAAACGAATTTGAGATTTTGTATTTGTCTATATTTATAACAAATTTCAGCGTTCTAGCTTTTATGGTTTCTGAGATATACCTATGGAAAAATAAACCAAAATTTCAAAAGTTGATAACCCCTGACTGAAACAAAAATTCACACTTCTGAGTATAAAAGTTTTGTAGGCCTATAACTGTTTATATATTCTAAAAATTTGGGCTCTGTAAATTGAGCGGATCAAAAGTTATAAGGGGTGACGGACACACACACACCACACACACACCACACACACACACACCCACACACAGACACACACACAAAACTCACATAAAATGTTCTACTCCGAATTCTGAGTAAATCCATGTATTGGAACATATATGCTGCGAGGCCTCTAGTTGGTGTTATTAGCATGCAAAAAGTCCACTACACGATTGTCGATTCATTAAGAGAATTGAATTCTCATGAACGAATCGACAGTGAAAGGAAGTGAAACATGCAAAACCAAACCGATTCATGTATGCCAGAGAATCTTAGATGTGGTAGAAGATGAAGACTCACGAAAGCATAGGTACGTAATAAACTGTGAAAATGAGATCATTCAGACAGATTTGCTAAAAAACTGTAAAATGGAATATAGATAAAGAATACAAGAATGAAACTAAACTATGAGGGAATTGTTTAATAGTGAACGGTAAGAAATTGTGATATTCTATAACCAATAATCTTCATAAGCTTAGACAGTCCTGGGTGGACCTTGGCTTAATCCAGCAATCTCTTCTATTATGCCTTTCTGAAGGTTTTCCAGTTTCTGATTTGCAGAATTGATACATCGGCGTCCATTCCATCGCAGTTTGGGCCGTCCTGGTCTTGCGATGTGTAGAGTGTGACCAGTCTTTCTCAGGCTGGTCTTGATGGAACTGATCATATTGGGCTCTCCATATAATTATGCCTTACAGTTTTTTGTTGTATCGATGATGCCGACTTCGGAAGCATACGTCAGGACTGGCTATATCAGAATTTTATTAATACGGTTTTGGTATTATTTCTGATTTACCTTGATCGTATAATTGCTTCTAAAGACCATATAAACAACGATTTGCAGTCATCGTCCTCATTCTAATTGTCACTAGTGACTGTAGAGACAAGGTAAGTGAACTCTTTCATCACCTCAAAACTGTGATGTGATGTGCAGCCGTTAAGATTTGTGTATAGGTATACCACGAGTATTGGATGTCAAATTATAGGATATTAGATATTACATTTATTATGATAAATCATTATAACAATTTGTGATACAATTTACTGTAGATACTGTACACGTAGGTATCTATATATGTACGTGTGCAGTTTTTTTTTTGTATAGAAAGGTTAAAATGATATTAACCTAAGATATCAATAAAGATATTATGTAATACGCTTGTAAAATATTCCACCGCGGTACGGGCTATGTCAAGTTAGGTGGAAATAATAATGTAGGCACCTACTTACTACATGTGACCTTATAAAAAAAGTTATTTTTAACACATTTCTCACGCAGTTCTTCCTTCTCTAGGCTCGTTAGTGATGGTCTTGGGAATAACTTGGGTTTTATAGTTAGGTAAATATGTCTCATACAGTGTAATGTTTTAATAATTAACTTATAATTAATAATCTTACGGAGATTGTCTATTGTTATTACTATGAGAGGTATTTCCAGCTTCCGGTTAAATTAATCTTATTAAATTAATATAATCCAAGTTACTGGTAATAAATATATAAATATGATTGTAGATATATGGAAGGTCAACATAACATAACCAAATGCGGATGTATTGTGCCAATAGGAAAATCCATTTTATGACTTCACCAAATTCTTTTTACATCATTCATAATTTTACAGACAACAATATTTTTTTTTATTATTTTACAGTCGGCCTTCCTGGCTCAGTTAGTGACTCTTAAGTCAAAGGTCCCGGTTTCGATTCCCGGTGCAGACACAGTTTATAATTGTATTTTCAGTGAGATGATAAATATCACACAAGAATGTGAATTTGACGAGCAGCATATAATAATGTTGGTTAAATTCAGAGTGAAAGTCTGTGTTTCCACCGGTAATCAAACCTATGGTATCTACTTTACCTCGATAGTCAGATATCTAACTGGCAACGAAGGCCAAAATCATATCAAAAAGAAGTCTGTGGAAAAGTGGACTTGTATGTAGTGTGTATGTGTGTGATTTTTTTAAAGAATTTGTTCTTGTAACAAGTACATCCTCATATATTCCCTAAATTGAGCATAAATGCTTGTGCTATAGGTGAAAAAAATCAGATATCTAAATAACTAACTGGCAATGAAGGCCAAAAAACAAATAAAAAAGAAGCCTAAAAAATAGAAGTCTAAATAAAAGTTGAAACTTGTTATTAAGTGTTAATTTTTTACACCATTTTATTTAACTTCAATTAAAATTATTAAAATAAAAACAATATTTAATTATTTCCAATCATTTCTACTCGTAACACCTTATCTCTCGCAATATCTAATCATTTCTACTCATAAATGTGCTTTGCACGAAACTAGTCGTAGTCAACAAAATAAATAAGTGGAATAATTATATATTGTTTTCATTTTAATAATTTGAAATGGAGTTCCACCAAGAATTATATTTCAATAAATTAAATATAATTAACTTCAATTGTCTTCTGAAACTCTGACACAAATTGTGAGATCTCTGAAACATTCATAATTTGTGTAATGACAATGCACTTCAAAACATTGTCCAGCTTGATCCATTTGATATATTGATAAAATTTAACAAATTTATATTTCTGAATTAGAATTGTGACTGCTGTACATTGTACTGTACATGTTGCACATTGTACATAGAGTCGTTATTTATATCGTTATTAGATCGATTTTGAAACATTGAAAAGGGTACCTACCTATCTTCAACATTTAAAATAATGAATAAAACTTGTTCCGTGGTTTAAATAATGAATAACATGTTCTTGTCACAAGTAGGTACATACAAATCCTCATAAATTCCCTAAATTGTTTTTTAAAACCACACCTGACTTATAACATTTTAATACCTAATTGAATAATTATATTATTATATTATTAGTTAAACACCCCATTTTGCAGTCAGATAATATGAGAAATGTTTATATGCTAAACGATGTGATCATCACATGGTATCAAATATCAATAGGTAGGTACTTACTAAAGTAGGTATATTATTAGTATGTATTGACATTTAATGTACTCTATATTATAATTATTATAGGTAGGTATAATATTAGACAGCCATATAAACCTTTATTGGTACCAAACCAAGCATTCATTGTCTTCATGATAATTTATTATTTACATTCATTCTTGTTTTTTGTCACAATATTGTGTCATGTTTTAAAATATTACGAACATAAATGTACCTACAATAAAAATAGAAATATTTTAATACTACTCCCGCCATCCGCTCTGTATTACATATATGCGACATATGAAATTTTGAAGTTTTATTTCATTCATGTAACTTTACAAAGAAAATATATATTTAATATTTCTTATCGCGCAACTAACAAGTACTATGTCAAATAATTATTTAACACGCACCCAATAACAAGTTGCCACATTCTGGAAACTTACGATAGTACCTAATGGTAAGTCTCAGATTCAGACTAAAAACACAATTAAAAACTGTGCCTCCACCGGGAATCGAACCCGGGACCTTTGGATCAGCAGTCAGATATCCAATCAACTGAGCCACAAAGGCCGACAACTAACTAAGATTTTCTCTTGTCAAGGATATTTGAGCCTTGTGGGATATTAATTTAGCCTGTAGCTGTAAGTGCTTTTTAAAAAAGTGAATCTTATATTTTTACTAACACATCACGACGAAACTAATAGTGTGCACTCTCTACATATGGGACGGATAACTATTTTGAGCCTGAGTGCCATTTTTTTGCCATATTCGCCATCCCTGCTCTAAATGTTACCTACCCATTGAGAAATTGATGCAAAAAATACGCTTAAAAATATTGTGAAATCATGACTCTCCACTATTTCATAGTAGTGGAGAGCAAAAAGCTGTTAATAATAATTAAAAAAAATATATATATGGAAAAAAAATTATGCTGAATTTTAAAATTGTGTAACGTTTATACACTTCAGAAATAAAATGGCATTGACGAATTATCAAGCATTCATAATAAAATATTTAAATCAAAAATAATTCAGAAATAAAATGGCATTGACGAATTATCAAGCATTCATAATAAAATATTTAAATCAAAAATAATTTAATAAACTCATTTCATGAAAATTTTCATTACAAAATTTAAATAATTTGGAAAAGATCAGGTCCGTGGACATATTCTGTATGTCCAGGACTCTTTTCAGGAGCCACGTTAGACAGGAATAATATTTTTTTTTTATTACCAGTAGTGAGTACAATGCACCATGAAATCAAAGGTGGGCTGATTAAGTTACAATTACTTATGTTGCTTACAATTACTTATGTTATATTTGTTAAAAAAAATATTATTGTACGTTGCCCATTTTTTCAAATAAAATAAAAAAAATAAAAAAAATGCTTTGTGGAGTGTCTTGATAATGAGGATTATAGCGTTGGCCAAAATCTACTTGTTTTAAATGAGTTATATGTTTTTAAATATATAGATGGGTCGGTGGCAGAGAGGGCATCGCACGGGTTTCAGTAATGAAGAGTTCAAATCCCACCCTGCCTCGACCCTCGAAGGTTACGTTTGTCTACAGCACAAGTACATAAAAATACTATAATTTGATTAATTGCAAGAAGTTTTAATAACAATTAAGTAGCAATAGGTGAGGAATGTATATGTCAGGGCAATCTTCATGTATAATTTACCAATGATGAATAGAGAACAATATGTCTATAGTTGCGTAGAGCAATTACTATAACCATGTAAGTAAGTTATTGAGAACTTTTATACGTAACAATGTTTTTATGCTGTTATGTTTATATTGTGATTTTTTTTATCCAACTGTCGATTTGTTCAGGAGAACTTTGTTCTCTTAACATATCGACAATGTATCAAGCCAGAATACGCGAGAATTGTATGGAGAGGTCTACTTTTTTCACGGCTTTTCCAACTTTGAAGTCAAAAAACACCAACTTAGAGGCTTCGCAGCATATATGTTCCATACACGGATTTACTCAGAATTCGGAGTAGAACATTTCGTGTGTCTGTGTGTGTGTGTGTGTGTCTGTGTGTGTGTGTCTGTGTGTGTGTGTGTCTGTGTGTGTGTGTGTCTGTGTGTGTGTGTGTCCGTCCCCCCCTTATAACTTTTGATCCGCTCAATTTACAGAGCCTAAAATTTCAGAATATATAAACAGTTACAGGCCTACAAAACTTTTATACTCGGAATTTTGAATTTTTGTTTCAGTCAGGGGTTATCAACTTTTGAATTTTTATTTTATTTTTCCCTATATCTCAGAAACCATAAAAGCTAGAACGCTGAAAATTGGTATAAATATAGACAAATACAAAATCTCAAATTAGTTTTTTCAAAAAAATTCCAGGGTTTCTCAAACATTTTTTATTAAGAAAAGTATTTTTTTTAAGATAAATTTATGAGTTTAACTGCCTATATTTCCATTTTTTTTTTAAATATCGAAAAAAGCCGAAACACCCCAACTAGATAATTTAATTTTATATAAAAAATATTAACATTGTAGCAGTACATCTCAAATTTTTTTTAACAATTTTTATAAAATTGAATTTAGTGACGACATCGCTTCATACAATTTGTATGGTAGTCACCTATACACAATATCAAAGAAGACTTAATAGTTTGATACTTCATCTCTAAACATACAATATACATATACCATCATGCTGTTTTCATATTCCGGGTAGGAAAAAAAGACTGACCTCCATACTATCCTATCTTGACTACCTAGGTACATGTGTTGTATAGAAAACTAAATATCATAAAATAATAAATAATTTGTATTTATGGGTTTGGTACTTATTCTTCAACTATACATACTATCGCTGTCGACAGTTGGATCTCATGTGTTACATGCAAGTAGTTTTTATAATATGAATTTTATTTATTTTTATTTATTGACATATAAAACCAACAGTACATAATAGTATTAACAAAGGTATAATAAATTACAAATTATGTTTCAAACCTTTTTAAGGTTCTATTTAGTAGGTACAATTAGTTAGGTAAAATATTAAGCAATTGCCGGAGGGAGAAAAAAATTGTTACAAAGATAAAGAGAAGAAAAAAAATAACAAGTTCATTATTAAGTCATTTGTATCAGCACGACAATTACATACATTACCTATACCAGTCGGATTTGTATTAAATTAATAAAAAAGCAGTTTCAATATTTTTAAACGTACCTACCTATGTACCTATGTGTAATATGTTTTATTTTGAATTATAAAGTGTAATAGCAAACGGCCTTCGTAGCTCAGTTGGTTAGACACCTGGTTCCTGATCCAAAGGTCCCAGGTTCGATTCCCGGTTTTTAATTTTGTTTTGAGTCTGGATCTATGAGTGGGTGTTAGATTAATATTTGACATAGTACCTACTTGTTAGTTGCCCAAAAAGTAATACACGGAAAATTGTTTGTACCAAGATCTAATGTCATGCACTATATTTATACAAGTAATTTGGAAAATATGTAACATCAATATAATTAAACTGATGTAAATACCTAAAAGGTAATATCACATATACCTACAGTATCAAAAATCTTTATTTACTTACTAGACTGTAGAATACACCGCACCTCAATGTGATTAGCTGTCATAGATAAAATTATAATACACGCGAAAATTATCAACACAAAAAAATACTTAATAAATAGCGTTAAAAATCATACAACTATGTCTGGTTGGTTGAAATAAATTCCCTAATTGCAATAATGTACCTACAAGAGGATAAATAAACAAATAATACCTATGTCGAGAAAAATAATTTATTTGAAAAATGTGATCAATTACCTACAAATAATAATATATTATAAACTTATTCTAACCTCAAATGACAAAGGTGTTGATGAAATTTTTCCTGCAATAAATTTCCGTTCAATTTATTAAGCAACTCGCTCACGCGAGCTTCTTTAATCATTAAAATCTAACTTAACCTAACCGAAAATTATATGAAATGCAATAAACTACGACAACGAAAGAATAGTATGCTGTGTACGTAAATCTCCATTCCCCTATTTTTTTGTTTAGGTTAAGTTAAGGTAGTATTTCAATAATAATAGCGACTCGCGTGAGCGAGTTGTTTTATAAATTGAATGGAAATTGGTTGCAGGAAAAATGTCATCAACGCGTTTGTCATTTGAGATTATGAATAAGTTTATTATGTATTCGCACTTAATCACATTTTTCAAATAGGTAAATTATATTTCTATTATTACCTACTACCTACTTATTATTTTTTGCGATGAAAGTTTTCGCGTTTAATTTAAACTTTGACAGCTCATCCAATATTTGTAAAGTGAACTGTGGTGTATTCTAAGGTCTAGTTATTTATTTATCTTTGATGACTAACAATATGATATCGTCAGTAGGTATATAATTATATTTGTTTAACATGTATTTCGTTACTTAGTACCTACCTACATGGCCATTGTCACGTTCTGAGAAATACAATATACAATCATTCATTCACACACACATGGGTGTAGTTTGGTTCAGAGAAGTTTATAATATTATTATATTGGTACTGACCTTCCCATGAGATTACTAACTTTTTATTTTCCGCCTTGAGTTAAGATGATTTTTGCAAGGACTGTATAGGTATTGATTTGCATATATTTTGCCGATTAATCATATCGCACATACATCAAAATAATGTCAATAGTTATAAAAATATATATTGTACCCCTTTTTAAGCAAGCTTCACTCACGGATGAGTGTTATAATATTTAGTTATATGAAAAAGGAGTGTAGAAAGCTAAAATTTATACACAAGATGTAAGTATTAAATAAAATATATTTTAAGTCAAGCCATAAATTGTTTATTTACGTCAAGCCATAAATTGTTTACTATGATATTGTTAACTTCAAACACGTAATGTCAAATGCAGTTGTTATATGTAACAAATAAAGATAAATTCAAATACATAACATGTTAAAGATACATACCTTATCTACATAAATGGTACTCAAACAATTACACTACCCTTTCCAAAGCTAAGTTGAAGAGGATGGGTGACAGTAGATCTCCTTGTCTAAGCCCTGTTCTCACCGTGAATGGTTCAGAAGTATTTCCTTCCACCTTCACTGCAGCCTTTGAACCACTAACGCATGCTTTTGTCATGTTCACCAGTTTTCTTGGGATACCAAAGTGCATCATCGAATTCCACAGATTATGTCTCTCTATACTGTCATAGGCCTGTCGGAAGTCTATGAACTGGCTGAGCACCCCCATAGAAAACACCCAGCGCTTTTCAAACAGCTGGCGAAGTGAGAATATTTGGTCAGTAGTACTTCGCCCCTTTCGGAATCCACACTGAAAATCGCCTATGCATTCTTCAGCATATGGGCTTAATTCGCACCAAGAGAATGTACGACAGTATGTACGACAGAATGTACAGAATGATAGAGAGAATGACAGAGAATGTACGACAGTTTAACAGGTTGGCAGCAGTGCTATTCCTGTATAATTAGGTACTACATTCTGCTTTGCACCCCTTTTTGTGTATTGAAATTCGTGCATTGACAGGACAACCTTTAATCACCAGCGAAATCAGGTCCATTAGCTTGGATTGGACACGTTGTCAGATCAGGGGAAGAAAGAGCCACAAAACGTATTTTGCAGAGCTGAACGTGCTGAATGCTTGTGATGACTGGAAGTCCACAGCAGCTGACAGGAAGGCTTGAAAAGCTATTGTTTAGGAGGCTAAAGCTCTACCGGAGTTGTACGGCCATCGGAAGTAAAGTAAGTAAACAATTACACTTTGCAAAAAAATGTATATATATATATATATATATATATATATATATATATATATATATATATATATATATATATATATATATATATATATATATATATATATATATATATATATATATATATATATATATATATATATATATATATATATATATATATATATATATATATATATATATATATATATATATATATATATATATATATATATATATATATATATATATATATATATATATATATATATATATATATATATATATATATATATATATATATATATATATATATATATATATATATATATATATATATATATATATATATATATATATATATATATATATATATATATATATATATATATATATATATATATATATATATATATATATATATATATATATATATATATATATATATATATATATATATATATATATATATATATATATATATATATGTTATTATTAAGTATTTTGGGGATAACCCGCGTCAAATTATGATTCCCGAGAGAATCAGTCGTCTGCCGACGTTTCGTCTGAATCTCATCAGACATTTTCTAAAGGCGCCTTGTTAATAAATTTTCGTCTCGAGGGATAGTGCACGCACGTCCGTTCGAGTCGAAAGCTTACTACCAAGTGAAAGTTTGAAAGGAAGCCGCGTCAAGTGTTAGTGGAGGGGTGGGTTTCCCCAATGACGTCATTATTGCGTTTTGTTTGGCTTCTAGTGACTCTAGTACTTAACGGTATATTGTTTACAGGTGGATTATCAGTTTTCGGCTTACTAAGAATTTTACTAATGTTTTTAATGTGACTATTGTTTGAAATATCGGTAGTTTGATTACTATGGTTTTTAAAAATGTTGTTTTCAAGTACACTTGTCCATGCGGTCGGGATTCGAATGCTATCGTCCCTGTTATTCATTATACTGTTGCTTCTTTTATATATTTCGATTGCTTCCCTGTAAATTCTAAATGTTTCATTATTAATATTCGCGACTACTTTTGAATTTTCAAAGTCTATGGAGTGATTTTCGGTCAATGAGTGATTTACAAGAGATGAAGTTAGTTTCCGGTTTTTAACATCTACGCGATGTTCAGAGACGCGCGCCGAGATTCTGCGATTTGTCCTGCCTATGTAAGTTTTTGAGCAATCACCGCATGGGATTTCGTAAATACCGTGTGACTCTAATGGTATTTTATCTTTCGGACTTTTTAAAAAGGATGAAATTTTGTTGTCTGTTCTAAAAATGGTGCGAATATTATGTTTATAAAGTAGGTGACTGATTTTGTCTGTAGTGCCTTTTATGTAAGGCAAAAACGCAATGGAGAGTGGCTTTACTTTAGTTGACGTATCTTTTTTATTATAATTTTTATTAGTTTGATTTTTTACTGCATTATTTATCGTAAAATTAGAAAAACCGTTATTTCGTAGCGCGTTTTTAAGATACTCTAATTCGTTTTGAATGTTTTCGGAGTCGGCTATCCTTAATGATCGTGTTACCAAGGTGTTTGCTACAGAGGCGATTTGTGCTGGATGATGGTTCGACGATGCGTGGAGATATCTGTTGGTATGTGTTGATTTTCTGTACACAGTGTGGCCGAGAGTGCCATCGTCTTTTTTGATTACGAGAACATCAAGAAAAGGTATTTCACCGTTGTTTTCTATCTCCATTGTGAATTTGATGTTATTGTGGAGATCGTTCAGAAAATCAAGAAATTTGTTAAGTTCCTCCAAACCGTGAGGCCATATAACGAAGGTATCGTCCACGTATCTAATCCATAGCTTTGGTTTTAAGCGCGCTCTATCTATAGCTTCCTTTTCTAACTTGGTCATAAATATGTTAGCGACTGGCGGTGAAAGAGATAGACCCATTGGTGCTCCTTTTACTTGTTTGTACATGTCGTTATTATAAGTGAAAAATGTGTTATTGAGGCAATGTTCTATTAAAGTTATTATGTCATTCGGTGGGTCACTCATTTCTTTTATTGCTTGAAGAGCTTCGTCTGTGGGTATATTGGTGAACAAGGATACGACGTCAAAACTGACAAGGATGTCGCCCTTGTTTAATTTTTGATTTTTAATGATTTGTATAAAATGTTCCGAATTTTTGACAAAAGATTCCGCTGATTCTACATCTGGTTGTAAGTAGTTGGCAAGATACTTTGATAACATTTGAAGTGGAGAACCGACAGAACTGACTATGGGTCTAAGAGGAACATCCGTCTTATGAATTTTTGGCAAACCGTATAATTTCGGAAAACGTGACGATTTTTCTCTAGGTATTAACGACTTTTTTAATTCGGGACTTAATTTGGATGACATAATTTTAGTTTTAGTCGTTTTTTCTAAGTATGTTATAGGATTATTAGGATGCAGTTTATAAGCCGGATCGTTGAGCAAATTAGTAATTTTAATGTGATAATCTTCGCTTTTCATGATTACTGTTGCGTTTCCCTTATCTGCCGGAAGAATAATTATATCTTTATTTGCGCGTAATTCTTTAAGAGCTCGTATTTCATCGAGAGATATATTTCTTTTCGGCGGAAGCGATTTTCTAAGTATATGGCAAGTTTCTTGTCGTATAGTTTCGGCTATATTATTTGGTAGTTTACATACGGCTGATTCGATTCCCGTAACAATGTCTTCTTTTGGAATTTTCAGAGGAACAACACCAAAATTAAAACCTTTACTTAGAACCGATATTGTATCGTTATTTAATTTAAGATCGGTGAGATTGTGAATGATTTTATCGGTATTTAAAGACTGTTGGTATTCTACTTTTTTGATATTATTTTCGATACGCGTGAATTTACTTATTTGGCGGTCGGAGTTTATTTTATTATTCGTTTCAATTCTATTATGAATGAGATTATCTAATTCGGACCATATTAATGGATGTAATATATTAGAAAGTTTTAAATGAAGATTTTTAATATCAGTACCAAGTGTATGTAATTGTAAATGAATGTAACCGATTTCGTCGCGTATGAGGGAAAAACTAGTATTATAAAGAATTTTTCTCACCGCTTTTCTGCTACCGCGTTGTCTCAGTTGAAAACACTTTGGCACTACTTTTTTATCACGACATCGACACAAAAAGGTTAGGTCACATAGAAGCTTCGCGTGTTTTGACTTTAATTTTTCAAACTTTTTCGTTTCACTGTATATTTCCTCCCCGTAGAGGTTATTTATGTTAAATCTAAGGTTTTCGCGAGTACAAAATATGTTATTATTAAGTATTTTGGGGATAACCCGCGTCAAATTATGATTCCCGAGAGAATCAGTCGTCTGCCGACGTTTCGTCTGAATCTCATCAGACATTTTCTAAAGGCGCCTTGTTAATAAATTTTCGTCTCGAGGGATAGTGCACGCACGTCCGTTCGAGTCGAAAGCTTACTACCAAGTGAAAGTTTGAAAGGAAGCCGCGTCAAGTGTTAGTGGAGGGGTGGGTTTCCCCAATGACGTCATTATTGCGTTTTGTTTGGCTTCTAGTGACTCTAGTACTTAACGGTATATTGTTTACAGGTGGATTATCAGTTTTCGGCTTACTAAGAATTTTACTAATGTTTTTAATGTGACTATTGTTTGAAATATCGGTAGTTTGATTACTATGGTTTTTAAAAATGTTGTTTTCAAGTACACTTGTCCATGCGGTCGGGATTCGAATGCTATCGTCCCTGTTATTCATTATACTGTTGCTTCTTTTATATATTTCGATTGCTTCCCTGTAAATTCTAAATGTTTCATTATTAATATTCGCGACTACTTTTGAATTTTCAAAGTCTATGGAGTGATTTTCGGTCAATGAGTGATTTACAAGAGATGAAGTTAGTTTCCGGTTTTTAACATCTACGCGATGTTCAGAGACGCGCGCCGAGATTCTGCGATTTGTCCTGCCTATGTAAGTTTTTGAGCAATCACCGCATGGGATTTCGTAAATACCGTGTGACTCTAATGGTATTTTATCTTTCGGACTTTTTAAAAAGGATGAAATTTTGTTGTCTGTTCTAAAAATGGTAAGATAAAATACCATTAGAGTCACACGGTATTTACGAAATCCCATGCGGTGATTGCTCAAAAACTTACATAGGCAGGACAAATCGCAGAATCTCGGCGCGCGTCTCTGAACATCGCGTAGATGTTAAAAACCGGAAACTAACTTCATCTCTTGTAAATCACTCATTGACCGAAAATCACTCCATAGACTTTGAAAATTCAAAAGTAGTCGCGAATATTAATAATGAAACATTTAGAATTTACAGGGAAGCAATCGAAATATATAAAAGAAGCAACAGTATAATGAATAACAGGGACGATAGCATTCGAATCCCGACCGCATGGACAAGTGTACTTGAAAACAACATTTTTAAAAACCATAGTAATCAAACTACCGATATTTCAAACAATAGTCACATTAAAAACATTAGTAAAATTCTTAGTAAGCCGAAAACTGATAATCCACCTGTAAACAATATACCGTTAAGTACTAGAGTCACTAGAAGCCAAACAAAACGCAATAATGACGTCATTGGGGAAACCCACCCCTCCACTAACACTTGACGCGGCTTCCTTTCAAACTTTCACTTGGTAGTAAGCTTTCGACTCGAACGGACGTGCGTGCACTATCCCTCGAGACGAAAATTTATTAACAAGGCGCCTTTAGAAAATGTCTGATGAGATTCAGACGAAACGTCGGCAGACGACTGATTCTCTCGGGAATCATAATTTGACGCGGGTTATCCCCAAAATACTTAATAATAACATATTTTGTACTCGCGAAAACCTTAGATTTAACATATATATATATATATATATATATATATATATATATATATATATATATATATATATATATATATATATATATATATATATATATATATATATATATATATATATATATATATATATATATATATATATATATATATATATATATATATATATATATATATATATGTTATATTTGATGTTTTCACGGGTGAAATATGTTATAATATTTTTATCTCGGTTTTCCCGTGTCAGTAGGTCTTGACTAAGACCATTTGTCTTCCGACGTTTCGCCTGAATATCACCAGGCATTTTCAAGGACTTAACGAAAAGCACGCGCGCGACACACGTCTACTCACACTGAAAGCTCTATATATATATATATATATATATATATATATATATATATATATATATATATATATATATATATATATATATATATATATATATATATATATATATATATATACACCGACCGTTAAGTGATCACTTAACGGTCGGTGCCCGAAGCAAGCGGACGTATTTTACGTGTGTCGTGCTACGAAGCTAGCTGTTCTAGTCCCTGAAGATGGACAATGTGATTTGTATATATATATATATATATATATATATATATATATATATATATATATATATATATATATATATATATATATATATATATATATATATATATATATATATATATATATATATATATATATATATATATATATATATATATATATACACCGACCGTTAAGTGATCACTTAACGGTCGGTGCCCGAAGCAAGCGGACGTATTTTACGTGTGTCGTGCTACGAAGCTAGCTGTTCTAGTCCCTGAAGATGGACAATGTGATTTGTATATATATATATATATATATATATATATATATATATATATATATATATATATATATATATATATATATATATATATATATATATATATATATATATATATATATATATATATATATATATATATATATATATATATATATATATATATATATATATATATATATATATATATATATATATATATATATATATATATATATATATATATATATATATATATATATATATATATATATATATATATATATATATATATATATATATATATATATATATATATATATATATATATATAAATATTCGGATATTTAATCTGTGCTCTGTTTTGTTGTGCGCATCTTTAACTTTTAAATTGTGCCCCTTTAACTTAATTTAAATTTATTATTATTCATACATTGAGACACGTGAGGTATAAATCATAATATGAGTTTCTAGTGGTCGATGAATCCCCCCACTCCCCTCCCTACCTCTCTCTTTTCCCATCCTGTTTTCAAAATTGTTAACAAATGTGTATGTAATATATTTCAGAATACTATAATTGGCAATATAAAAATTATCTTTGTATATTTGTATGTTTTTTTCTTGTTTGCTGTTGTATTCTATAAAATAAAATAAAATTAAGGCTAACTTTATCTCTCAGAGAAATTAGTGGATCTGAATTCTATTCTCATTGATCATAATACAGACAGAATCAGAATCATAGTGTTTTAGACGTTCCTGAGCTTATAGGGTCACAATGCAAAATGCAATAACGTCATGACAAAATAATATAGGTAGGTAGGTACTTATATAGTGTGGGAGGTGAAGACCATGGTGAGGTGAGGTGAGATGTTGCAAAGTCGACCTTCACAGACAGAAATATTATGTTGGTAGTGCATACATACATACATTTAGTTGCTGGTGTTAATGTTAATGTCGGGTGCCGAATATTACCTACAAGCCCACACTGAAATGTCAACAATATTGATTCTATTCGTAAATACCCACAACATACCTACCATAGTCAGACAATATTATTTCATAATTACATTTATAAATATTTCTCGTTATATTCGTTGAAATATGAGCCGAATAAGAAATTGGTGCTTCAAATTAATTTCTCTCGCAATTATTCTTACTTCTATTAGTAGGAAACGCTGCGGTTTTGATGTATTCATCCCCATATTGTATTGTATTGTATATATTTTATTTAGATGTAAAAAAATACAATTTCTTACATCTAGTACAAACGAAAATAAAAACAAACAATAAAAATAAACAAATCAACATCGGATGACTAAATGAACACACAAAAAATACACGTATCTATCAATAACAATAAAACACAAAGTAAAAAAAAATGAAAACACACTACCACAATAGAAGACATCAAAGAACATGAAAAAAAAATAATAATAACAATATAGTATCAAAACAAGCAAAACAGATATTATAGTCTTAGAACATAATACATATATAAACAGATATTATAGTCTTAGAACATAATACATATATAAACAGATATTATAGTCTTAGAACATAATACATATATAAACAGATATTATAGTCTTAGAACATAATACATATATAAACAGATATTATAGTTTTAGAACATAATACATATATAAACAATAGAAACACACGATTTTTAAAAAAACTTTTGTTTTATGTATTCAGCACCTAAGCGAATAAAAGAGGCAAGACTAGACGCCTCCTTTACAGATTCAGGCAAATCATTATAAAGTTGTAAGCCTTTGTAGTACACACTATTTTGTGTACCTGCCAGGTTTGTCTGCGGCAGTCTAAAGTCCCGCCTACTTCTCGTCGGGTATGCGTGAACTTCAAAATTGTACATTATATTTTTTTGTAAATAGGGTGGTAAAAGTCTATTTTTTAATTTGTAAATAAAAATTAGCACATTCAGAATTATTTGTTGTTTCACTGTCAAAATTTTCAACTGCTCAAGCATATATTCATGCAATACGGGTAAATCTATTGCATTTTAATATTGTCCTCATTGCTCTGTTTTGTATTATCTGTAGTTTTTTATTTTCACCTACATTGCTCATAAATAATACACTTGAGCAGTAATATAGATAAATATAGAGAAGACAATTATTATAGAAGATATTAGGTATACTATGCAACTCCCCCAACGTAGTACACCACATATTTTATATGTCGCCAAATCTGTGATTCACAATATTTTTGGTGCAAATGAGTTAAATTTAGTGGTTTATTTTAATAGCGAGAAAAGTAATCAAAAAATAAACACGTCAATTCTTACTCAATAGGTTTTCATATTATCTTTCGTATAAAGTAAAAATCTGCTTTTAGGCTTAATCCATTTTTAAACTATTCACAATAAAAAAATAAAAAAAGCGTTTTATCAAAACTTGTTACACGAAAAGAATTAAACAAATTGAAATTTTGAACGAGCCAATTTGTAATAGAGTGTTCTTGATGGTCTTCTATATATGACTTGGCTCCGTATTATATTCAAAAACTGTATTAAGAATGTGCCACCAGAAAGATGTCTTCTATTGAAATCGTCAGGATTATGTTATTATTATGCCTGAATCAATTCTATTGTCACTAGTTGCAATAAAACAATCTTCATTTATTAAAAAATATACATATTTTAATTCGTATTTTTGGCTGTTATAAGTTAGATGGTATCAACCTATTTATTTAATTTTAATTTTTATTTTTATCCTTTAATGTAACATAATGTCAGTCCTTCCCCCTAGTCAACGTGTTATTTAGCGATTGAAAAGAAAAGATAATTCAATGTATGGATGTGACAGTCACTCAAGATAACTCAGTCACGTAACAGCTGTCACTTCCATACATTGAGATATCTTTTCTTTTTTTCCATCGCTAAATGACACGTTGACTAGAATTTTGTCAAGCAAATATACCTACATATACCAGGAGGACCGAATCCCACTATGATGGTAATATGCAAATATACCTACATATACCAGGAGGACCGAATCCCACTATGATGGTAATATGCAAATAAAACTACATATTTTATGTTGCATTATTTCATTGAGTAGGTTTATAATTTAATAAACATTTTTTTCTTATGTGTCAGACGTTTGTCTAAATCAATCGTCTAGTTGTATTTGAATCACAAAATGTATGTGACGTATCAATCATTACCAGTAGAAAATCATGATAAATATTCACAAATAACTAACGATCATACAATAAGTAGGTACATATTATATACCTAGTAACTATTATTGACATAATAAATATTTGATTAACAAAAACCAGTTTTGGTTTAAAACAATATTTAATAACATTGCGTACCGCAGTCGGTAGGTACCTACATAATATCATCTGATGTCCACAAACTAATCAAAATTTGCTAACACATTATTTTATCCTCCAATACACATTATTAATAGTGATGGAGAGTTGTTATTTTGTAAATTTCAGGTCTATTTTTATGCTCTAAATTCTCAACAAATATCACGTGGTGAGTACATATTATTATGTTGTTATTTGTGTCACAGAACTTCTGGGAAAACAAATTATTATGTTGAAAAATGTAAATGATCATTCATACCGAAGCAAGAAGTGTTAAAAAAAACATGTATATGCAATTTGTAAAGATACATGAATATATTTGTTTACTAAAAGCGTAGATATTTAAACAACAAATTTGCAAATAATTATCTAAAAATAATAAATAACAGCGATATAGGTATTTCTTGGAATATTTTCAGTTCAATATGTAGGTCAAGAATAAATGATAATATTATAAAAACATAATTACCGACTCTAAATCACTTTTTTCGGATATAATATGTATTATTATAACTAAACCTTATAAGAAAAAATATATATGATATTGCTATTTTGTTATATTGAAATAATTAACGCAAAACGACAATTGACAGGAAGAAATCGAGTGATAGGAAGGAATAATTGCCATAAAGAAAAATGAACAGTAAAAACCTATAACGTCTTGTGCAATTTGTATAGTACAACAGTACCTACCTACAAGTAGCAACTTTATTGCCAAATAATGACATTTCTTCTAGGAAATTTGAACCCGCCCTCCCAAAAAATGGAGAGATTGAGAGTCCACTTGGCAGGAGGAGCAGGCTTCTTAAAAACAGACCTAAAGGTCTAAGTATATAAAAGAAGAAGGAGAATTCATTTTACAGGAAGTTGTAAAAATCCCGAAATATCGGCGCAACATGGTGCACATCAAGGATACAAATGTGTGACGTTCGTTTTAACAACATATACACTCTTTTAGGTACATGGCGTGATAGCGTATTTGTATTATTTATGATCGAAATAATGCTCATAAAAAATTAATTCTCAAATATATCTTTTAAATAAATCAATTAAAAAAGTTTGTCCAGCCCCCTTTAAAAATATATGAACCAATCAGAGAGTAATGAATAGGTTTACAGAGCTGCTATAAACTACAATTTTAAGCCAGGGGATTGGTCTATAAAGAAAGGTGGAACGGGGGTATTCCAAACATATTCAATGTTTAATTATAAATCGGCAGCAAAAGTATTTGCTTTCCGAAATTTGAATATCTTTGTACACAACATGAACTTTTTGATATCAGTATTGAATACTGTTTCAATTTTTATTCCGAACCATTCGGTAAATATTTACTTAAATACGTTATATTAATCACCACCAAATATCGGTGGCGGTGATGTTGCAGCAAGAAATTTTGCTTTTGACATGTCTATAAATTATTGGTATGTGGAACCAATATTATAGTGCCTATTATTTAAAAAAAAAATGTTTTTTGTGACGTCATAATTCGTTAAACTGCAACTATGTACAATAAAGGGCGCCAAAATAATTAAATAGAATTTGACTATATAAGATATTTTGAAATGGTTTGGACAGGAAAGGAGATAGATAATACAAGTACCTACCTATAAAAGATGAGAGTGGATAATAGTAAAGTTGGAAGGTGTCGAATAGAATCTCAATCTAATGATGACGTTTTTAATAAAGACCAGCATATAATTCTCTAATTTAGTTAATCATCTAAGACTAGCATGATTAGTTAAGACCAGTTATGTTAATAAAAATAGTTTTAAGTTAATAACAATGTACATAACTGCATGATAAGTTAATTAAGATTGGAGTTAAGGGTGAAGTCTCCCGGATTTTTCTGATGTTCTTCTTTGCAGTCAAGTATTTTGATCTAGTTAACTGAATAAATGTCATAATAAATTGTGCGTTATTATCAAATGATAATTTCTCATGATTATTATTGAATTAGACATACCATGATAGAAAATAATAAATAAGATACATGTATTAACGACATGGAGGTAAAACGATACAAAATATTAAGAGATGAGATCATTGCTAATTTAATATTGAACTGGTATGTATTTTGTATTTTTCCGATCAGTTTGATACTGAAATAACAATAGACTATTTATTACAGAACAGTTATACTTAGTAGAATTATAATATTAGGTATATTATAGATGTATATAGTTACAATATGGAGAGATTGGCGGCTGAGTGGTTTATCGGATCAGTTGCTGATAATAGCGATTCGAAACATTATTAACAAAAACTTATTTTGTGATATTTTCGGAGTAACCTTTTTATCACATTTAATATGATTCATTGTTTCCATTACGAGAGAGCATGCTGGGTATGGGAATAAGAGTAAATAGCAAAGATAGCGACATTTTCCAAAAGCTAGTCAAGCAACAGAAGTGGAGTTGGGCAGGGCATCGCCCGAACCACAAACTCCAGATGGACCAAAAAAGTGGTGGAATGGTGACGACCTAGAACGGGCAGAAGTGCGGGAAGACCTCAAGTAAGTTGGCCCACTGCGGTCTTCTGGATAGAGAAATGTCCGTTAAAGGACAAAAGAGGGCGACTATGATTATGATGACTATGAGGTTGTTATTTACGAATTAAGGGTGGAATAGAGATATTATTTTTTTTAAATTTTTCAAAGAATTCTAATCATGTATTACTATCATATTATGTAACTTATTAGATCCAGTAATACGGCTAAGAACAACTTAAGTGATTGTATTGGTATAGGATTTCTTAGCATTTTTTCATAACATATCGATATAGTATCAAGCCAAGATACGCGAGATTTGTATGCAGGGTCTATATTTTTCACGGTTTTTCCAACTTTGAAGTCAAAAAACACCAACTTAGAGGCTTCGCAGCATAAATGTTCTATATATACGGATTTACTCAGAATGCTGGGTAGAACATTTAGTGTGTCTGGGTGTGTCTGGGTGTGTCTGGGTGTGTCTGGGTGTGTCTGGGTGTGTGTGTCCCCTTATAACTTTTGTTCCGCTCAATTTACAGAGCCCAAAATTTCAGAAAATATAGACAGCTATTATAGGCTTACACAACTTTTATACTCAGAATTTTGATTTTTTTTTTCAATCAGGGGTTATCAACTATTGACATTTTACTATGTTTTTTCATATACCCTAAAAACCATATAAGCTGAAAATTGGTATTAATATAGACAAATACAATTTATCAAATTTATTTATCAAAAAAAGTTGGAGTTTCTCAAAAAAAAAATTATTAAGAAAAATATTTTTTTTTATGATAAATTTATATGTTTAACTGCCTATATTTCCAAAGTTTTTAAAAATATCGAAAAAATAAGAAACACACCTACTAGATAATTTTATTTTCTATGAAAAATAATAATATTGTAGTAGTACATCTCAAACTTTTTTGAACAATTTTGATAAAAATTGAATTTAGTGATGACATCGTTTCATACAATTTGTAAGGCAGTAAACACTACACAATATCTCACTCAATAGTTTGATACAGCTACTTAATCTACAAACATACATCATGCTGTTTTCATATTCTGGATAGGAAAAACAGACTGACCTCCTATCCTATCCTGACATATATACCTACATGATTTATATACCTACTTAAAAAACAAAATATCTTAACATATGTATTAATTTGTGTATAAGTGTTTATAATTTAGTACGTATTCTTTAATTATGCATACTAACGCCATCAACAGTTGGATCTCATGTGTTACATGCAACTAGTTATATAAGTATTCGCAATCTGAATTTATTTTTTAGTAATTTAGGCGATTTTTTTTCAAATGTCTCGAGGTTAAGATAAGTTTTTCCATGTCATTGCTAAAAATACGATTATTGAAGCTTATATTAATTTTCAATGTCTTATCTTGTTTTTTCGGAAGAAATTGCCGACCGATAGTGCCGACAAAGCGTTTACATAAAAAGTGCATAAAAAAATAATAATATTATGGTACCTTTGGCTGTGGAGAAAATTGTCATAGCTACTAAGAACATTCCAAACAAACACTTTTTGGTCTCCATGGTTACGGCAATTTTATGAAGAAACTAATTAATAACCAAGCACCGGTCAACACACTTATGAAGACGATCAGACAACGACTGCAGGAAGGGGGTCAGAAGACTGCTATATGTAGGCACCGGTACCTCCGGCATCCCCCCCCTCCCCCCCACACACCGCCCTCGATACACAGCATCACACAACTCACGTCATACCAGCCCATAGCTAGACATACACATACACATGTAGGTACCTATAAATAAGATAATTCGCACGATACCTTGATGAGGTGACTGCTTTTCTCGTTGAAATATCCGGCAAATATACCTAATAATATATACGTTGGTACATTTACTGTCTAATAGTGGTTCATAGTTGAGATGGGCTGACCATGAACAAAGGCTGCCAAACAAGTGGCTACCCAATAAAAATCATGGTTGGAAACCCAGGATGTAGGAGAAGAAGACAAGATTGAGATGGGAGGACAAAATAAGGAGATTTGCAGCGCAGCTCCTGCAAGTTTCTGACTGGAGAGCGGCAGCTGAGGAAAGAAGTAGTTGGTGGATGTGTAGAACACATTGCAAGAATTCAAGACAATTGATGGGCGAAAAGTCTGGGGTGGAGACCAAGAGGTGAAAGGATATCACAAGGGCGGCCACCTAACAGATGGATGGACAGCTTAAAGAATGTCAATACAGTATCCGTGTATACAGGCTGTTGATGATCTTCATCTACCTTCTATAGATCTGAAACATCTGTCGGCCTTAGTGGCTCAGTTGGTTAGGTATTTGACTGTTGATCTAATTGTCCCAGGTTCGATTCCCGGTGGACACTTTAATATATGTACGTACTGTACAACTAGTGATAGAAATCAGAGATAACCCACAATACCACATTATTAATGATGAAAATATCATAATTTTCATGATTATTCATAATACGTCTAATTCAGTAACTTTTTAAGAACGTTCCGGCCAAAATAGGTACGTTCCTATTCCATTTAGTCCAATTTTATAACGCTGATATAAGACCGTAAATCTAAAATCTACAATTTTAGAACGATCCTATTTTAGTTACAATAGTTACTGAATATGGGGTACTGTCTCTTTTTTTTAAATTATTTTATCTCGGCCGTCGTGGTTTAGTTGGTTAAATATCTGACAGCTGAGCTAAAGGTCTCGGGTTCGATTCCCGGTGGAGACAGTTTTTAATTATGTTTTCAGTCTGGATCTATGAGACGATTAATATAGTCTCGAGAATGTGGCAACTTGTTATTGGGTGCGTGTTAAATTACTATTAGACATAGTAACGAAAAGAGAAAAAAACACAAAAAAAATCTGCGTGTGTCGCTGTATGATGATAAATAAGAAAAAAAAACAAACAAACAAACAAACTCTGTTCAACGAACAGAGCTCCATAGATGTGTCAAATTTTGTCAGAACATGTAACAATTATTTTGAAAGAAATGTGTTAAGAAAAATATATAGACGCGCTCGACGTAATGATGAAAAGTACCTTCAGGACATACCAGGCCCCTTGAATCTCAAGACATATGAAATTAATACTGATTGAGATGGCCTGAACATGTGTATGTATGTAGATGGAGATGAGTAGAAAGGCCTTGGCTTTGGAAGACACTGTGAAAAGGACCACGTTACAGTTTTTCTTTAAACCATACGTAACTTTTATTTTTAACTAAATCCAACATTACATGAAATGTATTGGTGGCGGAAAGAGTAGATAGGTACCTACCTACTAATAAAACTGTATATTTATAAAAACGGATGGTCATCCTATGTGCAGATAACAAGCCTGGTAGATTAATGTGAACCAGAATCAATCGTATCTAGGTTCTATTCCTGCTGGTGGCAATATAAATACCTTACAACCTATCTAACAACTTGCGGTCAACGCTATACCCTACTAAATACCTAACTATATAATACATAATAAATATTATATAGTTAGGTATTTTATAAGTTCACAACATTATCATCCTTCGTTCATATAATATATAATTATTTTGAGAATTAATAACACCATACTTTTTCTTCGCAATAATACTTATTTTTGTATTTTCTAATAATAATTAAAATTTATGAAGCACCGTTTAGTGATACAAGAAGCAATCTCAATGCTCTGAGCTCCACGTATGTCAAGGGGCAATTTATTCCACTATAAAGCCCGTTCACACTGAAACCGTCATACTAAGCCGATCATACTATAGGACAGAGTCAAATTCTTTTAAAGAATTTGACTTTTAAAGAATTTGACTTCTTGGTACTCTGTGATCCAGATGAACTCATTGTTCTTGATAGAACATTATTTTGACACAGTTCAGTTTCAGGGCCTTAAATACCACCAGGCATACCCTATAGTCTTCTCGTTCTGGAAATTGAAACCAGTGTAGTTCGTTAACAAGAGGTATAATGTGATATCTTTTGTCAGCTCCATATATCAACCTCGATACCACATATCAACTTAATCACTGATAGATTTATCCTTAACTCATAAATTTACTAAATGAAATATCTACTATCGTAATAAGCTCGACAGGCCACGGTGGGCCTTGACTGAATCCAGAATTTATTCTCATCTATTCTTGTTTGTCTATTGTCTGTCTTCGAGTGAGTTCATAATTATTTGTAAGAAGAATGTATCATAATATAACACTGACATAGTCCATTCATCACACTTGACCCTTCCAGGTCTTTGTGGTGTGGAGAGTGTGAGGCAGATTGCAATGAAACTTTAGTGGATTGTCGATCGTATACTCAGGGAGATTTCTTGACTTCTGAAGGTGGACTAACCTGGGAGAAAGAGATCCAACTGTACTACCATCCCTTTGTAGGTCTTCTGTGTTGGGTATTTCTATCTTTACAAATTTGACAATTCTATTATCGTGGATGTATTCGACGTGGTCTCTCCAGAAACGAACATTGTTCAAGAGACGGGAGGAACTGGAGGGAGGTAGGAGGCACTGAAGCGACGGGAGGTACTGAAGGACCTAAAGGGATGGAAGAGACGGGAAGAACTCAAGGGACGAGAGGCACTGAAGGGACGGGAGGCAACGAAGGGAAGGGTGGCAACGATTGGTCGGGAGGCAACGAAGGGACGGGCGGCACTGAAGTACTAAAGGGTGAAGTAAAAAGTTTGAAGGGTGATGAGGTGATGAGGTAAAAAGTTTCTTAGTCATGAAGTTTAATCATTTTTAATTATACACACTATACACCAGCATTACAAGGAGTGTCGAGTTTCGCAATATTTTTATTTTTTTATTTTATTGATTTTATAGAACCAACAGTTTACAATATGAATTTACAATAGGTATAATTATATTAACAGAGGTTATAAAGCTTTTAAAGGTTCTTTCAAATAGTTTAAACTAAGTACGTAAATTATTTAACAATTGCGAAAATATTTTTTTTAACACAGGTATATTAAAATATAAAAAAAGAGTAAAAAAAATATAAAATATTATATAAAGAATATATAAAAAAATATAAAATATTTAAAAATTACAAAAACAATCACTTCTGATAACAGGCTTAAGAAAAAGAATGATCGACTTGCCATAACAAGGTAAAATCTTTTGTAAATATTTACTCATTTGGTATTCCTGAATTTTAATTATAATGGTAAAAAACAAAAGAATATTTGGTATAATGTATGTATATGTGTCTATTGTGTGGTATATAAGTATTCAAAGTCATGTTTTCTGGAACCAACGATATTTGTAGTTAGATAAAATGTTGATTCTGATGATCACATGAATAATTTATTTTGTGGTTGTCTGAGAATGATTCATATATTAAATGAAATACCTGATCAAGTTCAAGGATATAAATTAAATATTAGTAGTATTTTATTATATTTTTCAATATTAACTTCCTATATGCGTTCACATAACAATTCAGTGTGCACGCTTAAAATAAATGAAATTGATAATTATTTTACTTCTAAAATCCGTCAGATGGTTGGTGGCAGAGCGATTAGCGCACTGGATTAGTAATCCAGTATTAGCGAGTTCGAATCCTACCACGACCGATTTCGTTCACCTATAGCACAAGCATATGCTTAATTTGGTGAATATATGATGATGTATATATACTTGTTACCAGGACATATTCATTATTTAAAAAAAAATATGTTTACTTATTAGGTACACCACAAATAGAGGCGATGCGTTTTTAGAGTGTACCTTTTTATACTGGACAAACTTTTTGAGCACCTCACGTTGGGAGCGCGGAGCAAAAATTTTTCCTTTGCTTGGTTAGTATATGCGCAAACAGCTCCACTCCACGAAGAAAACGCTAAAAGTTATTTATCAAATTATTTCTAAATGAAATTTATGATATGCCGGTAAAATAATTTAATAAATAATTATGATATCGTTCGATCGCTACAGATAATTTCTAAATTGTAAGAAGATAACATTGCAATTGTTGTTATTATAAAATAAAAATTATATTTGAAAATAAACTACAAAAGTCACGCGCTCTTTTTAATTATAAGTTTAAAATAATGTAAGTAGGCCCTGGTATATTTAATTTATGAGATATCAACAGCTGGCAATATCAAATATTATTGTATGACAAATCTTATTGTTGGTAACACTGTCTTCATTTATTTTAGCGGCAGCGAAAGAATCAATCAAAGTATCAAAGTGATCAAAGTATTTACTAGAATTTATCCGGTTTTAGTGTGTCGTTGTACAATATTAAATTAAGCGCAAATTGCAAAATTTTAGTTAAATTTCGTAATTCTGTTGTGATATCATTGCTTGTCGTTTTTATTGTTTTGTATTGTAATAGACTCGAAAATAATAATACCCGTATTATTATTTTCAAGTGGAAACTTAAAGAATTTATTTCTCGAATTTATAAACCTATTAAAATGAATTCGCAAGGGTTGCTAAAGGTTGTAAACCCAAAAGTTAGATGTGACGACAAGTATATGGAAGTGGATTATATTTATTCCCAAACGATTGTTAATAAACATCAATCAATCTATCAGGTAAGTTATTATTGTCTGATATTTTTATAACTAATATAATTGTACAATATTAGAGTAGGTATAATAATTTATTTGTTGTGTATTTTTATACATGTTTAATTTATCGATTTTATGTTATGACGTTTTAAAGTAATGCACAAACTACCCTTCACATGAAGTATGCAACAGTGGGGGTGATAAAATCGATTACCCTTGACCTTTGCTTGGCTTACCTACTAAGGGATGAATTCTGTATCATACTAATCATGTTGAAAACATTTTTTATTGCGATATATTCATTTTAGTTTTGATATTTATTGCAATAAATCAATAAATAAAAAAGGCGCAATTTTTTCAAATTTCCAAATTTCCAAAAGTTACTTGCATATCAATAAGAAGGCATAATTGCTGAAAGTTGCGCAAGCGCATAAAGTGATCATTTATACCAATCGATGACATGTCGTAAGCCCTGTAGGTGTCTTATATTCCGGTTTTTCTATAATATTCCAACTTCCAACAAAACAAAAAAGTTTAGGTATATTTTTCTGAAAAAAAATCGGAGAATTTTAGGAAAAATAATTCAGCAAAATTATTTCTTATTAAGATAGCATTATAATTTAAAGTGATTTTAAATAACAATATTATAGATTCACATTATCAAAAGAGATACATAATTTGATAAGAAAAGGTTCAGTTTTTTGAAAATTTTTTTTCTGTTTAAATTTAAAAAAATGTTTAGATTTGTTATCTCAAAAAACAATATTTTTTCCACATGGCATGGTTTCAAGTCAGTGTAGGAACAATACATTGTGGCAAACTGATTTAATAATATAAATTTATCAATGTAATTTATTTACTACAAAGTCTATTTCATATTAAAATGTGTAAATTGTTTGTAATGTTAGTTATTATCTACAAGACAAGTAAATAATACATTCTTAATATCAATACACAATGTTAATGATAGTTTTAGTGATATTAAATTATCTCAGCATAATTAGTAATTAACATAACAAATTTATCTCTACTTATTCAATAATTTTTTGATTAAAATGCATTTAAGTACACTTCATTCATTGTTCAATAAATTTTAAGTTATTGGTCTGTTTCTCAAATTTTTATCAAAATGTCTAAAATAGACCTTGTTTGTGGCTGAGTTAGTTAGCAGATATCTGATTTCTGATCCAAGGTTTAATTTCCAGTGAAGACTAATACTCATAGCTGCTTATGACACAATCTTAATATATCTTATTATCTTGTATTAATCTTAAAAAATTATAAATCAGAACTCCATCATAATCGAATTTTAATCTACACACAATCAAAAAAAATGTTAAGATCAATGAGATCTTAAGATGGGTAAGATTAAATTGTTAAGATCTTAGATGGGTTGATGGCAGAGCGGTTAACGCGCTGGGCTAGTAATCCAGTGGTCGCGAGTTAGAATCCTTCCTCGACCGATTTCGTTCACCTATAGCACAAGCATTTATGCTTATTTTAGGAAACGTAGGAAGATGTATATGTACTTGTTTAACAAGCAGATGAGCCGTCAGGAAAATCTCATCATATGCAATTTTGTGTTTTTTTTCTTTCCCTATGAGTTTTTGTCAAATTTGAACATTAAATATGGTTAGATTAGGCTACTTTTTATATATGTTGAAAAATTCATGACAATCTATAAACAATTAAAGGAGTTATGAGAGTTAATTTTTCCAAAAAACTTTGACAGCCATTATCTCGAAAACATGTTTCTCGCAGTTAGTGACTTTTTCCTGTCAGCAGACGATATTCATTTTTATTAAAAAAAAAAAATGTTTAGTATGAAATTTTTATTCATTTTCGTATTTCAAAAGGTTTCTAAAGTTTGATGTTCCAGTTAATAAGGACACGCAGGGACATTCACGAAGTTGTCTAAGATAAGATTTAAACTAATTAAATATGATACTCCGCATGTATGTAAATTATACGAGAATCATATTTCCAACCCGATTATGAAAACATCATAAAGCAGCACATGTTGGATTAGTAAGCTAGTGGAAGTTGGTTTCAATCAACTGATTTAAGAAATGCATGAGGATGTTTTATGATATTTTTAACATCTCAATAGAGACAAAGTTGGAATATTATAAGAGAATCAGAAACTCAAGACACCCACAGGGCTTACAATGTGTCATTGGCTGGTTTGAAAATAAGCTGAGACACTATCGCCATCTATGAAGTGATGAAGAAACTTTTTTGTAACGCCATCTATTGAGAAATTGGTTTGTAAACAATGAAAGCAACAGTCCTTATACATGAGGTGACATTGCTTTTGCACAGATGTCACCCCTGAACTGTGCCAGAATGACAAATTCATTTTTGGCTTGTTTACTTGCTTGTATCAATGTGTATGTAAATTAAATATTTTTATAGATGCATATACGCACACATTGGATTTTTTTCCCTGTCGGGAGTTAATGATTGTGGGAAGGTTAATCATCATTGATTCCTGATGGAAAAAAATCCATGTTTGGGTATATGGAACTGTAAAAATATTCCATTTACATGAGTATGTATATGTTCTTGTTTAAGGATGTATTACTTACTTACTTTACTTTTTGTATGGCTACGGCTTTTCCTGCGCCTTTGGCTGCGTCATTGAGTAGTTCCCTTCTACACTCTTGGCTCCCGTTCGGCCAGCCACTTCACAGCTTCTGGAGTCGCCCTATGGATGTCCATCCAGTCTCCTTCATACCTCCGTATCGGGCACTCCTCTACTAGATGCTGGATAGTTTGGCTTCTTGCTCCACAGTCACATTCCGGAGAATCCCTTTTTCCCCATTTCCACATTTGGTAGTTACATCGTCCTTGACCTGTACGAATTCTGTTTTGCTGAATCCAAACTTTTCGGGGAAGGTTATAACCTGGGACCCTTTCGTTAGGGTCTAGAATAATATGTTTGTTTAATACCAGGTCTGAATCATTCCACCTCTCTTTCCATGCTCTAGGCAAGTTGAATTCGCCGAGTAGCTTCGACCAAACAGGCTTTCTGGACTTCAGTCGTTGTCTTGGTGGACGGAATATATCTTGAAATGCGGGAATTGCGGGATTCTTTTCAATCTTGGCAAGTTCTCTAGCTGTAGCCTGGCTCCTGCGCAAATCAGGAGGAGCAATGTTCGAAAGCACAGGGAGCCACGGGAGTGCAGTTGGCCTTACGCATCCGGTGATTGTCCTCATTGTTTTATTTAATTCGGCATCAAGGGTTTTGCAATGGACGCTTCTCTCCCACACTGGTGCGCAGTACTCCGCCGCACTATAAACGAGAGCAACCGCTGATGTACGCAGCACTTCAGCAGTGCTGCCCCAAGTTGTTCCGGTGAGCTTCATAATTATGTTGTTCCTAGCATTCACTTTGTTTTTTAACGCTTGCAAGTGTGGACCGTAAGTTAGTGACCTATCAAGTTTTACTCCGAGATACCTAGGATTGCGGTCGTTTGGGACAATTTCGTCACACATGAAAATATTTAGTTCCCTGTCTGCTTGTTGGTTGTTAAGGTGCAGAGTTGTCGCAACTGTCTTTCTAGGGTTCGGCTTCAGGTGCCATTTCTCGAAGTATTTTTGCATAATCTGTAGGTCAGTATTTAGAATTTATACATATTTAGTCAGAAGGATGTATTGTTGTGTACTTATAGGATAATAATAATATAATGATGTCATCATTTTATATTTTAATGGAGATGTATTGCCTCAAGGCAGTAATAACTTTCAATTATATTAATTTTGATAAATTACTATGTAATATAAATATTTTGTTTATCTGTGACTAATACATGATAAAAGGAATTGCCCAAGGGAAACAGATTCAAATATTTCTTTGTAGGTTTGTAACAATATCAATAGCTGATGGTCTACTCTGATCTACGTTTTATAACTTTTCAAACAATTTAAAAACTTTATTATATCGAACATATTTGAGCGTATTATCATTATCTGTAGTACACTACAGACTTTTAAATCAAATGATAGTTTGGTCGGGCTCTTAATCAGTATGAAGATGTATACAAGCATGCACATTACAATCATTCAGTGTCGGCCGAGCTGACATAAAAACTATCCCAAATCGATACCAAACTATCGGCGGATCAAAAGTTCTATTTCTCTTAATTTATATTTCTTTTTAGAAAAACACAATTTTTTTAAAAATGTCACTATTTTAAAATAACACTGATTTTAAAAAAAACAACACCTTTTTTCTAAAACATTAACGCAAACAATCACGTAACTTGAATCTTTATTAAATATCTAGTGCGACATACATTTTTTTTCTAATATTTATTTCTATTAATAATTAAGGTATCGGAGAAGACAACAGATCTGACTATACAGACTGCCTTGAAGCCAAATAGACTTGGAGTGATGATGGTCGGGTGGGGAGGTAACAATGGATCTACATTAACTGCAGCACTACTCGCCAACAGAATGGGTCTGAGATGGAATCACAAGACTGGAACTAAGACTGCTAATTGGTACATAATATACATATCGACAGACAGTATAACTATAATTAGTATAATAATTCTACACATCCAAAATCATAGACAGGAATACCCCAAAGCTAGCCTTTTATACACTACTTGTTAATGCTCATAAGTCTATTATTATAAAGAAAAAACCCAACACCACATTCGCACAGCGTAATTTTAAGTTTTTTGGTCCTAAGATGTACACTGTACTACCTGGCACTTGGAAAAAGATAAAAAGATATTAAAAAAAACAAATATTTGGCTTATATCCATTGGGATAGATGAATCTAACATTAAATTCATTATCAGCTTTGTTTAATTTTATTTAGAACCATTATTTGATCCCTAGCAGAGGAGAAATTTTTTGAATTAATTTCTCACGCAAATATTGCTTCTCTGGGCTGGAAATACTGGTTAATAGTAAGAAATTGCCACATGACAATAAAATCACCACTTTTTATTATTGTCATGTATTAAAGTTTATTTATGATTAATATGTGTTAAGTTATACTAGTAATATTACTTATCAGAGCTCTTAAAACAGGTTCACCTAGCTGGAAGTTCAATGAGACAATATAATAAATACATAGCATAGATGAAAAAGAATCATTAACAAAATTTAATTGTTACCTATCGTTGAATATTATGATATACCTACTGTAAAAATCACTGTAATTTTGCAATGTACCAAATAACAAGTTGCCACACTCTGGAGACTTATGATATTAACCGTCTCACAGATCCAGACTGAAAACACAATTAAAAACCTTTGGCTCAGGTGTCGTGTATCTTACCAACTGAGCCACGAAGGCCCTTGCACCTTGGAGGTACTTGCACAAAGTTCTCATTCTGACTTGTGTCACAGAATCGCATTCCAAAATAAGGTGATGTGGTGTTTCTACTCCCTTTTTGAAGAGTCTGCAGAAAATTGGATAGTCAGTATATGTTATATGCAGAATGTAGATATCCAATTATTTAAAATAATGGGCTCATACCCGTATTCACAAACAAGTCTGAGGAATCCTCAGGCCTTGGGGATCTGAGGCTTTCTCAATTTCGTTATTCAGAGTGAATGTGACATCACATGCCCAATCCTCAAGAATTCTTGTAAATGTAATAATATGTTTGTTCTAAAAAAGAACAAACATATTATTACATTGCTAAAATATATTTTAAAAATTAATTAAACTTATTTTTGGGAACTTACTTTAGGTATAGTCTATACATTTATAGCATAAATGTTATATCTTCATAGAAAACGATAGGTATATCTTTGCAGTGGCTGAGTACTGTCCTTGTTGCAGCATATTGTCATATTATGTAACATAATAAGTTGGAAACTTTCTCAATTTACTTTTTCATTTTCTTTATTGTTATTAGACTGTTGTTGCAATTTAAATATATATTTTTTTCAGAAATTTAATAAGCATGTAGGTGTGAATGCTCATGCTATTTACCACCATAATGCTTCTCACAATAAACGCTAGATACAGTAGTTATATATAAAAATAAATACATTTTACACAAAAATTCTCAGTAATTTTAATTTGAAAAATTATTACAATATTAAAAATGTTAAAATGATTTTATGAAAGAAATTTCTGTAGTAATATATTCAGTTAAGATTAATAATCTGTTTGTTTGAATATCCGGGTTAATTATAAAGTAATGTTCTTGCTCAGATAATGATGTCTGTGCTAAGTTTTATTTTGTTGTTTGGTGAGTTATTAATAATATATAAGTACATATTATTATTATTATTAATACCTTAGACTGGTCTCTTATCAAACAAATATTAGTCTAATGATAATTTATTAATTTCAATTGTTGAATACTAAATTGAATTGTACTTTTTTAAACTCGCCTCCAAAAAATTGAGCATATTATATAGAGTGCGTGAGTATTTTTCAAAATTCAAATATTTATTTTGTACAAAGTGCAAATACGCTCAATTTATTGAATATGATAGTCACCTCTAGAGTGGCGTCCCCCATTATGCACTGAATACCCTCATTGCTGTACGTCTGATTGATGACCCATAATTGGTTGATCACAGACGTAAGGTCGGTATTCCAAGTTTATTCTATAGATACTACCACAGGAGATGCTTAGAAGAACTTGCATCTCTGGTCTCCCTCTTCCACCCATTCACAATAGAGTCACTCGTTTTACTTAATCTCAACACCCGTTCATAGTAAACCATCAACATTAATAGTCACTTCTCAAACTCTTTTATTAACACAGTAGCTCGGCTGTAAAAAAAAATCTTCCGAATTTTGTGTTACCTCCTTACAACCCGGGTATTTTAAACCTCTATTCTAGTGAGTTTTGGTATGATGTACATACCTATACGGAGTGTGTTATTATAAATATAAAAATTTAAAATAAAAAGTATTACGTTTGACGACTCCTGACACAATAATCGGGTAAAAAAAAAATCAAAACGTACCATTTTTCAAAGTTTATATTGAAAAATCGTATGATTATTTCAGGTGTCTTCAACTATTGGTTGCGGTTTTAAAAAATATTCGTACTCTTAGTAATAAAAATCTTCACTTCTCTAGCCGTACCGGTACGGCCATAATTCGATTTGCAATGACATTTCCTGCCGTACGGATTCGGCCATACTCAGAGGTTAAGATCCAAATTCATATTTGATGAGCTGATTGCAAACACTCCCCAACGCTACGTAGTGCGCTTTTACAGAAGAATATAATGGACCCAAACCCTAATAGCTGGTGTTCCCTACTTAACTGTGTTAAAAAAAATAAGTACACTAAAAAACAATATGCTTGAAAAGTTTTGTTTTTGAAAATCAAATGATATAAATTTCTTTGATATGAACTATCAGGATTCCTGGACCATGACTAATTTTACCATGAATATTTATTCACAGCAACATTATGTCGTTGCCTTGTTGCAACATATGTCGATCTTCGTGTCTCAGTTGGTTGAATATCCAACTCCTGAATTAATAGTCCCGGGTTCGATAATCTAAAATTGTGTTTTTAGTCTGGTTCTGTGAGATGGTAAGTATTGTAAGCCTCCCAAATGTGGTAACTTGTTATTGGATGTGTGTTAAATTAATATTTGACAAAGTACCTACCTGTTAGTTGCCCAAGAAGCATTACAAAACATACAGAGTAATATAGGAAATACATACATACCATCACGCCATGTCCCTCATGGGGTAGGCAGAGAGAACCAAACGCCACATTTTTCTATCTTTACACACATTCATCGCCTCATCAACATTCATAGCCTCATCAACATTCATACATTGTCTTATACATGTTCATCTGTTGTTCACGCTTCTTACATTTCCACCTTTCAGAATATCGTTTACATGGTCGTGCCATTCTTTTCTTGGGCGCCTCCGACCTCTTATTCCGTTCATGTCAGCTATGTGTATTAGGAAATGTACATTTTAAATTTAATAAATGTCTAGGTATGGGTCCATAACACAAGCAAGTACAGTACATTTGGGATCAGATGAAGAGGGTGAAGATGTGTTTGTACCAATGAGTGATATGCTGCCAATGGTCAACCCTGATGACATTAGTAAGTTACTCACTTATATATTTTTTCTTTTAAGTTAATAGTGGTAAGTAGGTACCTACATCATATATTTAAGTGGCAAGATAAATGTCCTCGCAATGTTAATTCCAATTTTAGAGAAAGGCAGGTGAAGGATGGTGGTTAATCCGATCATTACACAAATTGATGACACAAAATTTTATCTTATGATTGTATTTGTGTTGTCACAGAATATAAACCTTGCTATAAGAATATTGCTATGTTATAATATGTTTCCCGTATTTCTAATAAAAGATAAAAGCTTCTAATGACTGAGGGGACTTGAGGCTTGTATTTACATACAAAATGTAATATACTGACTGGGGATGATCAGTTCATCTTCCCACTATGGTAGTAGATATATAATATATTACACAGTAGGTAATTGTCTTTACAAATAATATTATAAAATCTATTTACAAATAATATTATATTGACATGCTCTCTACTCGCCGGGGCACCAACAATTGCCCGCTTGCCGGTAACCAAGCCGCCTACACATTCTCAACCGACCTACTGTAATATTGTACATCTCTTTCATACACAATGTCTCTTTCATACTCTCACTACACCTAACAAAATAATTATGCAGGATGTATAGAGTGACAAACAATGAAGTTTTAATTATCGACGAAGTTTTTATTTGGTAGAATTCCATTATAAGTTTTATCTATAATTAAAAGTAAAGACTTTTTGATTCTACATTAATAATTAATGTATAATCGAAAAGTCTTTACTTTTAATTATAGATAAAAAAAATGAAGTTTTAGTTTGATAAAAAAGTAATAATAAATTATTATTTTTATTCTTCACTTGTATGTATGGAGCTTTTATTTTCCAATTATTGAGCATTTTTTATGACAAATATTCAACAAGTATCATGTTGAGAGTGTATATTCTGTGTTTCATCTAAATAATTTTGTGTGTATGATGTACTATTAAATATTTTGTCGTCTATAAAATTTTATCAACTTCATATTGATATTATATTATAATATGTCAAAAAAGAGTTGAAAGGTTTTCCGCAGCAAACAGTAAATTTAAAAATGGTACCTGCATATATCAAAATGTTATATTTTTAGTTGTAGATGGATGGGACATCAGTCCACTGAATCTTGCGGAGTCCATGGCTCGAGCTGAAGTATTGGATTATGAATTGCAACAGAAACTCAGAAGTCAAATGGAGCAGATGACTCCAAGACCGGGGGTTTATGATTCAGAGTTCATTGCGGCCAATCAGGTAATGGAAGGAAGGATGTAGGAGAACTGTTATGAATATATGTCAGAAATGGAATATCTAGAAAAAAAATTTGTATAAATATTTATAGTAGTTTCAATGTGATTTTAATTTTACAAGAGATACACAATGATTGACCCAATTAAAGACTTTATTATATGTGGGCATTTCAAAATTTCAATCATGAAAACAGTTAATGAAAATGTTTTCAACTTGGTATTATTTTCAGTCATGTCGTGCCACCAATCTGATCCACGGCAGTAAGATGATGCAGTACACAAGGATTAGGGAGGATATTAAAGAGTTTAAGACAAAACATGATCTAGAGATGGTTATTGTACTATGGACAGCTAATACGGAAAGGTATTTCATTTTGTCAACTAAACAAATAGGTATTGTACAATATGTATATCAATATGCACTCATACTCATTTTAATTATGTACCTCATAAATCATACTATGGTAAATGAGGATACAAGAGTCGAGTGTAACTTGAAAAAATATATCGTTAAAAGAATGAAAGTGGTTTGGTCATATGGAAAGAATGAATGAAAAACTATTGACAAAGAAATTGAAAAATTGGGCTGGTATGTAATACTCATTTTTAATTCTAGTAAGAAATATCAACAAAGTTATTTCTATATTATGTTATAGCTGTATTTTAAATTGAATTATTAATGAATACTTAAATATATTTTCTTCTCCAGATTTTGTGCAGAAATTCCCGGAGTACATGGAACCGGAAAGGATTTAATGATGTCTCTTAAAAATGGTCATAGTGAAATATCTCCATCCATCATATATGCTATGGCGGCTATTGCTGAAAATGTAACTATTATTTATCTATTTATAAAGTTTAGTATTCTTAATAATAATTATAGGACAGTTATAATTAATTAAAACAAAAAAATATATAAATTATAATTGTACACAGAAAAGAACCCCTTCCATCTTTACTTCATACCTACTCAATACACAATATTTGTCAGCCTATGTATTATAACACTATTTTATTTATATTTTCATATAATATTAGTCAACATTACTGGGAGCTTGAAAAGGCGTACAATAGGCTAATTTAACATTTTTTTATTGCACGCATATAATAAATATTTGCAAAAGATTAAATTAAATCCTTGCCCTCCCAAAATAATATCTTTTTGATATCTACACTCGTAAAAACGCTATGATTTCTAGCCACTGCCCAAATACCTCACAATGAAATAGGGGAAGAATCAATAACTATAGAAAAAAAAACAAATAATGACATCAGAATGACCATTGATGTCAATTTCAACTCATTTATTTATTAGCCTTAATATATTCCAAATAATTTCATCAACATTAGTGAAATGTGATTCTACTCAATTCTCTTGAAAATGTGCATCACAATGGAAGTACATTGTTCTAAGTTGTATCAAAACAGAATTTATTTAAAAAAAAACATTAGGATTTTATTTTCAAAGAATCAATTTTGTTTAACTGTGGTTTGTAATTTTTGTGTTTATAAAAAATATTTAAAGTAAAATTGAAGATAACTTGAAACAATTGTTGAATATCATTAGTAATTTGTTTTGCAGTGCAGTTACATCAACGGATCTCCCCAGAATACTTGTGTGCCAGGACTGAGAGAGTTGGCCAGCGAAGCCGGTGTGTTTATCGGAGGTGATGATTTCAAGTCTGGACAAACTAAGCTCAAATCTGTGCTTGTCGATTTTCTTGTTACTGCCGGTTAGTACGCTCATATCAAGTTTAGGTACATATAAATAAAATTGAATAGTATTTTATGTGAAAGAATAATGGCATGCAAAACAGAAATAGGTAATGAGAATTTATTCAGAGATGGAAGATTTCAATATAAAAAGGTAGGTATTGAAAGTTATCAAGTATTGGGGACAACAAATTAAAAGAAATGTAACATAAGAATTTATACAGCATGAAAATATTATAAATATTAATGTTCATATATACCACACTCTTGTTATATCCGGATGTTCTTGTAATATTTTTTGATGAATATGTAATCCAACTGTCGATTCGTTCATGAGAATTCAATTCTATAAATGAATCGACATTATTAAGCCAAGATGCGTGTACGAAGGAACATTTTGTATGGCGTAGTGGACTTTTTGCATGCTAATAACACCAACTAGAGGCCTCGCAGCATATATGTTCCAATACATGGATTTACTCAGAATTCGGAGTAGAACATTTTATGTGAGTTTCGTGTGTCTGTCCCCCCCCCCCGCTTATAACTTTTGATCCGCTCAATTCACAGAGCCCAAAATTTCAGAATATATAAACATTTATAGGCCCACAAATTTTTATACTCAGAATTGTGAATTTTTGTTTCAGTCAGGGGTTATCAACTTTTGAAATTTTGGTTTATTTTCCATGTATCTCAGAAACCATAAAAGCTAGAATGCTGAAATTTGGTATTTACATAGACAAATACAAAATCTCAGATTAATTTTTTTAAAAAAATTCCAGGGTTTTTCAAACATTTTTTATTAAGAAAAATATTTTTTTTATGATAAATTTGAGTTTAACTGCCTATATTTCCAATTTTTTTAAAAATATCAAAAAAAGCCGAAACACCCCAACTAGATAATTTAATTTTCTATAAAAAATATTAACATTGTATTATCACATCTCAAATTTTTTTTAACAATTTTTATAAAAATTGAATTTAGTGACAACATCACTTCATACAATTTGTATGGTAGTCACCTATACACAATATGTAAGAAGACTTAATAGTTTGATACTTAAATCTCCAAACATACATACATACCATTATACTGTTTTCATATTCTGTGTAGGAAAAACAGACTGACCTCCATACTATCCTATCCTGACAAACATACCTAGGTGCATGTGTTGTATAGAAAACCAAATGTCTTAAAATATTAAATAATTTGTATTTATGGGTTTATAGTTTGGTACTTATTCTTCAACTATACATACTATCGCTATTGACAGTTGGATCTCATATGTTGCATGCAAGTAGTTGCATATGATATATAATATGAGAATATATAAATTTGAAATCATACAGAAGTTAAAAGTTATGAGATAAATTTATAATCCACACAATTTTCATTTTAGGAATAAAGCCAGTATCAATTGTAAGTTACAATCACTTGGGTAATAATGATGGGAAAAATCTTTCTGCTCCGATGCAGTTCAGGTCTAAAGAGGTACATCATCATTTGAATTAACTTATATTTTCATCTATTCATTAGCTCTAATACAATTTTTAAATACTTAATATTACGAAACATTGGTGCAAAATATAAAATAAAGCATAAGGATCAAAACAGTGTGAAAAGTGTTATTTCACAAAATAGCGCTTCCTGTATAATTAATAACAAATGTATTTTTATATTTGTAGATATCAAAAAGTAATGTGGTAGATGATATGGTAGCATCTAATCCCATACTGTATGGTCCCGGAGAGAAGCCAGATCACTGTGTTGTCATTAAATATGTTCCTTATGTTGGTAAGATATTATTGTATTACATTAATACTTATTATTGTATTATATTTTCTCCTTGTAATGAATAATATACACACTCAAGAGGGGACATATTTGCTCCTGCAGCTTATCATTGAGAGAAGGTGTGGTCTGGACGAGATCTGCTCTATACTCTCTGAAATAGAGATTACCAACATCGTGGGGACCTGACTCGATACTTCAAGAAGAACAATTAAGAATAATATTTGTAGTAACATTTTTTTTTTAGATATGGGTAAAGAAAATAAAACTATTTTATTTTATTGCAGGTGATTCAAAGCGAGCCATGGATGAATACACTTCTGAGATAATGTTGGGAGGACACAATACTCTTGTGGTTCATAACACTTGTGAAGATTCCTTGTTAGCTGCACCCATCATGCTGGACCTTATTGTCCTCACTGAACTGTTCTCCAGGGTCCTATTCAGGCCCAGGGGCTCCGATGAACCTCCTCAGCCCCTCCACACTGTACTCTCCATTCTATCTTACATGCTCAAAGCTCCCATCGTACCAGACAATTCCCCAGTTGTCAACTCTCTGTTCAGACAGCGATCCTGCATTGACAATGTCCTCAGGGCATGCATCGGTCTGCCCCCTCTGTCACACATGAATCTGCATCACACTCTGCCATACTGCACATCATTCCACCCGACCACCAATGGTTATAAACAAAATCATGTCTCTCTTAAATAAATCCCCAATTCTTAAATAATAAAATATATTGTTATAATACCTGTATGTACCTACCTGTGAAAGCAATACAAGTCTGTATAGGTAATGTAATTGTGCCAATGATATTATTTAATAATATACTCTTTAAAGTGAGTGCCATCACATAGTGAAATACATGATGACATGACATGTGGTATAGATGTCATACATTGCTATTGTTTATAAATATTTTTTAGGTTCATCATAATTGATAATACCCGCTATTCATTAACTATTGTAACTAAATTAGGAGCGTTCTAAAATTGTAGAAGATTTACGGTCTTATTTCAGCGTTATACAATATCAACTTGGATTAAATGGAATAGGAACTTACCTATTTTGGCCGGAACGTTCTTAAAAAGTTACTGAATTAGACGTATTATGAAAATTATGAAATTTTTATCATTTTCATAATTATTCAAAATGCGTCTAATTCAGTAACTTTTTAAGAACGTTCCGGCCAAAATAGGTACGTTCCTATTCCATTTAGTCCAAGTTGATATTTTATAACGCTGAAATAAGAAAGTAAATCTAAAATCTTCAATTTTAGTATGTTATTTTATTTACAATAGTTACTGAATAGGGGGTAATGGCAAATTATTTACCTTTGTTCACATATTTTATTATAAATTATTTGAGATGTTGTATGTAATTTAATTGTTGTTAGTTTATTAGAGTAATTTATTTATATTTTTAAATAAAGAAATGAAGTATTTTGATATTGTATAAGACTAATATTTTTGTGTACAATAAAGTACATAGTACATTAGGTAGGTATATATAATATAATTTACCACATGTGTGACTATTTGATAAAACTCAATGATATTACAATACACACAAGTGTTATTTTTACTTGAATGGATTTATAAAATATATAATTAAAAAACAGTGTGCATTATCAGAGTGTTTTATTTAAAACCAATATTTTGTTTACTATTTTTAATTTTAGTGAATTTTTAAACAATAATCTGTAAATACAGTTTTAGTGATGGAAATTTAAAAGATGGAGACGTTAGAAGTAAGAATAACAGAAGAACATATATGAGACAATCCATGGATGTGATGATATGGTACAGTTGTATATAGTTTCCGGCAAATAACTTCGCTGTTTTAACATATACCAACCTAGCAAAAAAATACAAATTTTGCTCTGCACATTGTGACATTCTCAAGTTATTTGCCGCTATCTGTAATTATATTTATTTCTTTTTACCATTTTTTGTAAAATCAGGCGACTATTTGACGTCATAATATAAGGGAAGTATAATATTGTATCGTATCGTTCAGCGAATAGAGGAAGGCTGGACCCCAAAGAACATTCCTCGACACACGACCGGAGGGGAGACCCAAGCTGAGGTAGATGGACGGCATCAGGAGGATTTAAAGAGAATTAGTGTTGCAAACTGGAGAGTGCAGGTGATGGACTGATCTAAATGACGAAAAATACTGGAGGAAGAAGCCAAGGCTCACAATGGTCAGTAGTGTCAATGATGATGATGATGATATATTGTAAAGTAAAATTAGAAAAAGAGGTTTGAAGGTTATAATATATTTATTAAAAATAATAATAGTGTTTAAAATATATTCATAAAATGAACATTAACATAATATTATATAATTATAAACTAGAGCCATGTTAGATAAACATTAACGCTAACTACAAAATATATCAAGTATTTTATTTCGCAATAAAGGCTCGTAAATTGTCAGTGATTCCAAACTGAAGGGCAACGGGCATTTATACAAGGAAGTATCTACCATTACAATCATTTTATTATATAGAAATATATATATATATATATATATATATATATATATATATATATATATATATATATATATATATATATATATATATATATATATATATATATATATGTCTATTTATTATATATTATATAAGCGATGCTCAAGAGTGTCAATTGGTTACATCGGAATGTTGGACAAAATAATTATCAAGGTATCGGGGTAACACAATATTACATAGGATAGGTAAGGAATGTTATCCAATATGACTTTACCACGGCCGTCCATGAAATCGGTCTGTATTTATAATTTGTCAAAGTGAATTTACTTATCACCTGTTTGGATACAAATCGACTCCATTAATAAAATCGGAAAAGCCGCATCCGATCCCAGCTCAAGTAGCATAGCTATCATTGGATAATGTTTATAACGGGGTGACACTATTACGTAATACATCAGATAACAAGGGAATATAATATTATTAAAATTCTTATATAGGTAATATTTGTATTAATAGTATCGGTGAGTGCAGCACTCGTAGCAACTAGCGGGTGCAGATTTCAGTCCTTTTAGGAATATTTAACTTGTCCATCTTATTTTGTTAATTTCTTAAATATTAATGGGATATAACAATATTCAGCTTATGCAGTATCTAGACAACTTTACGTCACTGGGACCCTTCTTCTTTATCTATCTTATTATTTTCTCACTTGTGTGTGAAAATATTTACAAGACACGTCTAAACCGGAGTTCATTTGTAAATTGACAACCACAAAAAACATAATATATCACTTTCACACATTTAAGGTAATGAGCAATTTCAATTCATACTAAACATTTGGACATTGAATATATCTCAACATTTTTGATTCTCCAATTTCTTTAAATCCACATTTGCAGTAGTCACACACACTGGAGGTCATTTGAATGTTGTATATTATCTAAGAAAAACCGATATTTATCCCTTAATATTTCATTTATACATAATTTACAAATCTCATTGATATTTTGATAGACGTTTTAAAATTACTACAAAATAAAGTCATACATCAGACGAAATAAAATTTAAAATGGTCAAAAATAATATCAGGGATAAATTGATAATAGAATCAAGATAATAATGCCCCTACATAAGATGTCTCAGATTTATTAATATAGTTAAACCGTAGTAAGGGCAATTCCGTGGAAGACAGATTTATAATAAAAATCAACTTAAAAAAGGAAACATGTGTATAAAAAATGGCAACAGGGAAACGCACCATTTCTAATAATGCTACAACACAAAACACAATATCTATTTAATATCTTCAACGAGATATTTTATGCCTAGCTTCAATGGCAGTGAGCTAAATTACATAATTTGTACCACAGTTGGAGTGACCTTGTTGTACAACCACTAATTATATTATTTTCATTATTTCTGTTGTATTTAGAACTTCCTTTCTTTAATTTAAGACTCTCACTTTTATCTAAATGTGATGAGTTACATTTATAATATTACAATAGCCCAATAATCATTTGTCTTCATAATACCTAACCTAACTACATCTCTTGTATATTTAGTGAAATGTTTCACTGAATAATTTTGGCAATCAGAAAGTGGTCCGATATATCAACATTCTATTTAATATCTAAATCTGTATTTATTATCTTTAAAGAGTGCTGTTATATTTGTCAAAATACCATTATAATATTTACTACACAATTATTTTTGTTATGTTTATGTATCTCTATTAATGGCTTCCAGAATTATTTATAAATGACCTGTAACCTAAAAATATGTCATGTGCACTGTGAATGGAGAAGTCTAATACATATATAAATAACAACTCTTCAAATATGTTGATAATATATGAGCGGAAAATATTTTACAATTGCAAGGACACCACAAGTTTATTTATATATTATATCTGTCAAAAAATTTGATTTGGATTTCACATGTTACCACCAAAATCATATTTCAAATTTGAAATAAATTAAATTAACAAAATAATGTTCATAAGATGCTGGCGGTGCTACAAAAACTGATAAAATCAGAAGCACCTATATTTGAGGATGGCGGACAAACTAAAAGAAACAAACTAAGGTTGCGTTGGTATGGTCATTTTATGTGTCAGGAAGAAAGAGCCTTGACATACCAACTATATCAACTTGGCGATTACGTACCAAGAGAGCCGACCCCGACTAAGACGGGATAAGGGAAAAGAAGAAGAAGAATGTTCATGAGATGGATTTTCTTTTGTGCTATTGACATACAATTTTGATATTTACTAATATTTCTGTTAGAGATAGCACTGCTCTTATTAGAGATATCATTGCATTGTCACTTGCAGTGAATGCGTGCATTACCAGATGAAAGAATAAATTGTCAACTCAGTAGTTATCCCACTAAAAATAATTTATTCGAGATAATAATACTGTTTGTTGATCTGTCATTTACTTACAGGAGAAATTCATAAATTTGCAATATATTACAGGATTTAGCTTCAGTTGTCATCACACATCTCTTTCATAAACATAACTTCTTAATTTCAGTAATCACTCACTGGCAATGATCACATAATTGAAAATCCACCTAAATTGAAAACATAAGATATATAATTACATTCCACGATACAAAGAATATATTATGTACATAACTAGAGCAGAGATCTATGATTTGCAATAAGCTGTTGGCTGTTATATAAAATTGCAGAAATTGACTGCAGTTAGTCATATTTTATGTACAGAAGATTAACTATGAACAATACAACAGAAAAACATTAAAAACTTTTAAAATTAATAAGTTATATTTTTACAATAACAAGCAATTTAAAAATTATTAATCAACTGTGATTGAAATATGAATGGAAGACCAAAAACCTCACAAGCAATATTGAATTCAGAAATAAATAGTTGGCAATCAATATTAAATGGGTGATAGGAATTTTCTAAGAAATCATTCTATATAAACATGCGTTTCTTCATATTATGGATAACATTGGTAATGTATGTATGTCTATTTTATTTTTTTCAAAATACACAATACAACTGCTGTAGTTTATATGTAATTTGTTACAAATTTCAGTTTATACTGGTTTATACAAATTTCAATTGAAAAATAATGATATGGCAAATTACAATAATATAATCAATATGTATAATATATGATTAGTATAATCATCATATTATGATAATTATATAAATAAATTATTCAAATTGGAAACTAAAATAAATAAATTATCATACTAAAATAATTTGTTCATGGGCTATAAAATATAAAACTTGTTATAAACTAAAATATTGTGATTTACCAATTTTAAATCTGGATTATTTATTACTTGTTTTTAAAATTTTCAATTAAAGGAATGGGAAGACAATAACTACATACGTCAGAAATATTTATAGAAGAAAAGTAGTAATATTTATGTATTTGCTGAAATAAAATATTTTAAATGTACAAAGTCTTATGTAGTTGGTTTCAAGATGCACTTTTATGCTCATAGCTGCAACTAAAATATTATAAAAATCAAATAAATAATGACGATACATCAACATTCTATACATATAAAGATATTCATCTTTATAAAATAGAATTACATTGTAGAATATTTGAATATATTGAGTATATATTGTATGAGATATAACAATTGTTTCACAGAATATTGGTAAGATTTTTTATTGTTATCAGATGTAAGAAATTCAACCTTACAGATAGAACTTAAGTCAGGGCATGCATTCATTTATTGCATATTCTCACAAACAAATTATCTTTTCAAATACATATGATATAGTTTTACTTTTAAGAGCTCACATGCATAAGTATATTATATATCATAATATTAGTATTAGTATGCATAATAATGAAAGGCAATTTACATAATTCCACTGGATACTTTAAATATTTATTAAGTAGTTTTTTTCTGTTTCAAAAATGACAGATAATATGAATTATGTACTTAGGTTAATTAAACACACAAATAAAATCAATTATATTCAAATTTAAATAAAGTCAAACATTAGAAAACTTAATATGACCCCAATTTAGCTCCACAGACTTTTGTAAACAAAATATAATCATGCACATTTAAAAAACCTAAATGTAATGTAGATTGTATATCAAAAAATATAGTTCATAATAACTAAGAAATATTTCAAGACATAAATAATTATAATACTAAGTAACTTCAATACAATTACTGTCACAAAAAAGTACAGGACATTTTGTCTCATAAAATACCACAAATTTTGGGATATGTAAATGTGTAAACAATATAAAACATATTTTTTTAGATCCAATTATGTCATTTTTCTACAATTGAAAACATTTTTTTCAGAAATGAGTACAATTTAAAAAAAAAACACAAAAAAGAGGTATTCCTTATAAATGAATGAATGAATGTTTTCATGGAATGGTCAGTAAAGGAATTTTAATAGTCTATAGTGAAAGTTCTTGGAAAAATCAGTGAGTGTAGAATGTCCATAGCTGTCCATAGTATAAAAAGAATAATTGTAAACAATATTTGTGATATTCCTAACATAAAGCAATATAATTTAAATTAAAAGCTAAATATACTCAAAACATGACAGTTTTATTTAACATACATATTTGAATACTGATGTTATAAATTTTTTAGTGTAATTTAAAATAATAAATTACATTTTTTTAAATACTGATTGTAAAGTAGCTACGTAATATATATTCTAAGTACAATATTCACACTTTTCAGTTAATATATTTTGTTGGCTGAAATCGGGGGTTGATAAATTTGAATAAAATATAAAAATATTGCTATCACAACAAAGATCTCTTCCAGAGTTATTAAGAATATTAAACAGAGTTATTAAACCTACAATAAATTGCAAAATAAAACTTTTTCATATTAAAATATCTTCAAATGTTTTTGTTACGTTAGCTTATACCTACAAGTAGAACTTGCATCATTCAGAATTAATTTAAATTTTACTATAATACTGATTCAATAATGTGGGAATGTATCAATATATCACAGTGGCACAAACCAATTTAAAGTTAGAAGATTTTACTATATAGCTTTATTTTATATTATTTGAACAAGAAAACAAATTAGTTTTATAGATTATAAAATTATTTATATGTAATTTATGTTTTATTATGTTCACTTAATATTGAATAATGGTTCAATTAGAAGATAAATGGACCATAGTTATTGATGTAAATAAGTAGTATGCAGAGAATTATAAAAATAACAGGAAAATAAATTAGAAATTTATTCTCTACTTCATTTTAATAGGTTGATTCAGTTATGTAAAAAAAATATCAGATTATTAAATATTTGTAATGGTTCTTTTAAAAATTATACATTTTGATCTTTTCATGTTTTTTTGCACAAGATCTCAATAGAGAACAAAGTTTACATTATTTCTCAATAGACGGCAATTAATTATATTTCAAAATAATAATGTCTGATATTTTTTATAAAAATGAATATGTCCTTGTTAAACAAGTACATATACATCTTCCTACGTTCCCTAAAATAAGCAAATAAATGCTTGTGCTATAGGTGAACGAAATCGGTCGAGGCAGGATTCGAACTCGCGACCACTGGATTACTAGCCCAGCGCGCTAACCGCTCTGCCATCGATATTATATCGATATTATAATTATGTAGATATGATATTTGAAACAAGCTATGGCATAATTCATTGGTGTAGGTGCCTGCCTGATTTTACAGTTTTCTCTATACAAAAATGTAAGTATTTATAATTTATTTATTGAGATGTGCCACATGTATCTAATGTTAATTAGAGATAATGCAAGCAAGTTCTACTGTAGACAAACTTATAAATAACATTGCTAATAAGATTAGGCATAAATAAATAGGTATATATAAAATAATGTATAAGATGTAATAAAATAATAACGGTGTGGTGTGGTGTGGTGTGGTGTGGTATGGTGTGGTAGTGGGCATGCAATCTCCTCCTCCATTACAACAAGCGGTGGTCTCAGTTGAGTGGTAGACAGAACATGTGATGAAGTAAAGAACGTTGTGGAGGTCGAGGCTGCAATTGAAGTTCTTCCAAGACATCGTCATAGTCGGCTTCTGATGAGGAATCACACGGAGGCCCCACCGGATGGTACACTCCGTAAGGCTGAAAATATTCATTACAAATCAATAGATACATAACATTACGGTATATCCCACAGTGACAGGTGCGGGGGTGTGCATTACCTTATAAAAAGAAGCAAAACTATGTGAGATGTTATTGTTGCCTGTTGTATTATCTATTACCCGGCTATTACGGGAGACCCGAAAACAATGAAACCAGAAAAGAGTGGAAGCACTATTCTAAGCCGGTGCCTCACATCTCTGATACATATGTTTGTGAATATGTATTTATATTGTGATCCATCCATCCATGATTGATAATTAATTACTTAAATATAAAATCTACTACTACCAAGTATATGATTTTGTATGGTCAGGTCTACATTTTCTATGGTTTTTCCAACTTTGAAGTCAAAAAAACACCAACTTAAAGGGTTTGCAGCATATAATAATTATAATACTATACACTTCCTTACACTCTGCGTGAGTGGCGAGTTTATTGCGATATGGCAATTTCTTCCAAAAAGCCAGTGTTTCCAACCCAGAGATGCAATATTTACGTGACAAATTAATTTAAATAAATATATGTTTAACGTATGGATGAAGTCGGAATTCAGAGTAAAATTTTTATGTCTGTGTGTGTGTGTCCCTTATAAATTTTGATCCGCTTAATGCACAGAGCCTCTATATAGAATATATAGAGAATATCAGAATATCATTGTAGGGATGCAACAGGCAGGCGTGGCGTCACACGCAGTCCTCCAATGTTATCTATCATTGAGAACAAGGAAATGTAGTGTTGTACTAACCAGTGTGTAGGGATGCAGCAGGCAGGCGTGGCGTCACACACAGTCCTCCAATGTTATCTATCATTGAGAACAAGGAAATGTAGTGTTGTACTAACCAGTGTGAAGGGATCGTTGTAGGGATGCAGCAGGCAGGCGTGGCGTCACACACAGTCCTCCAATGTTATCTATCATTGAGAACAAGGAAATGTAGTGTTGTACTAACCAATGTGAAGGGATCGTTGTAGGGATGCAGCAGGCAGGCGTGGCGTCACACACAGTCCTCCAATGTTATCTATCATTGAGAACAAGGAAATGTAGTGTTGTACTAACCAGTGTGAAGGGATCGTTGTAGGGATGCAGCAGGCAGGCGTGGCGTCACACACAGTCCTCCAATGTTATCTATCATTGAGAACAAGGAAATGTAGTGTTGTACTAACCAGTGTGTAGGGATGCAGCAGGCAGGCGTGGCGTCACACGCAGTCCTCCAATGTTATCTATCATTGAGAACAAGGAAATGTAGTGTTGTACTAACCAGTGTGTAGGGATGCAGCAGGCAGGCGTGGCGTCACACACAGTCCTCCAATGTTATCTATCATTGAGAACAAGGAAATGTAGTGTTGTACTAACCAGTGTGAAGGGATCGTTGTAGGGATGCAGCAGGCAGGCGTGGCGTCACACACAGTCCTCCAATGTTATCTATCATTGAGAACAAGGAAATGTAGTGTTGTACTAACCAATGTGAAGGGATCGTTGTAGGGATGCAGCAGGCAGGCGTGGCGTCACACACAGTCCTCCAATGTTATCTATCATTGAGAACAAGGAAATGTAGTGTTGTACTAACCAATGTGAAGGGATCGTTGTAGGGATGCAGCAGGCAGGCGTGGCGTCACACACAGTCCTCCAATGTTATCTATCATTGAGAACAAGGAAATGTAGTGTTGTACTAACCAGTGTGAAGGGATCGTTGTAGGGATGCAGCAGGCAGGCGTGGCGTCACACACAGTCCTCCAATGTTATCTATCATTGAGAACAAGGAAATGTAGTGTTGTACTAACCAGTGTGAAGGGATCGTTGTAGGGATGCAGCAGGCAGGCGTGGCGTCACACACAGTCCTCCAATGTTATCTATCATTGAGAACAAGGAAATGTAGTGTTGTACTAACCAGTGTGAAGGGATCGTTGTAGGGATGCAGCAGGCAGGCGTGGCGTCACACACAGTCCTCCAATGTTATCTATCATTGAGAACAAGGAAATGTAGTGTTGTACTAACCAGTGTGAAGGGATCGTTGTAGGGATGCAGCAGGCAGGCGTGGCGTCACACACAGTCCTCCAATGTTATCTATCATTGAGAACAAGGAAATGTAGTGTTGTACTAACCAGTGTGAAGGGATCGTTGTAGGGATGCAGCAGGCAGGCGTGGCGTCACACACAGTCCTCCAATGTTATCTATCATTGAGAACAAGGAAATGTAGTGTTGTACTAACCAGTGTGAAGGGATCGTTGTAGGGATGCAGCAGGCAGGCGTGGCGTCACACACAGTCCTCCAATGTTATCTATCATTGAGAACAAGGAAATGTAGTGTTGTACTAACCAGTGTGAAGGGATCGTTGTAGGGATGCAGCAGGCAGGCGTGGCGTCACACACAGTCCTCCAATGTTATCTATCATTGAGAACAAGGAAATGTAGTGTTGTACTAACCAGTGTGAAGGGATCGTTGTAGGGATGCAGCAGGCAGGCGTGGCGTCACACACAGTCCTCCAATGTTATCTATCATTGAGAACAAGGAAATGTAGTGTTGTACTAACCAGTGTGTAGGGATGCAGCAGGCAGGCGTGGCGTCACACGCAGTCCTCCAATGTTATCTATCATTGAGAACAAGGAAATGTAGTGTTGTACTAACCAGTGTGTAGGGATGCAGCAGGCAGGCGTGGCGTCACATGCAGTCCTCCAATGTTATCTATCATTGAGAACAAGGAAATGTAGTGTTGTACTAACCAGTGTGTAGGGATGCAGCAGGCAGGCGTGGCGTCACACGCAGTCCTCCAATGTTATCTATCATTGAGAACAAGGAAATGTAGTGTTGTACTAACCAGTGTGAAGGGATCGTTGTAGGGATGCAGCAGGCAGGCGTGGCGTCACACGCAGTCCTCCAATGACATCAGAAGAGGATTCACATACTCAAATCCTTCAAACTCGGATTGGTCTATTTCTTCAATCACCCGACTGAAAGTCACATTGAAAATAATTAGTAATTTTTCTTAAAAACAAAGTTATTTATTTATAATAAGTAATCTTCACATTAATGTGTACAATTAATGTAACCATTTCCTAATATTTTTAAATATTAAGTACTATTCAATTATTAAAGGTTGTCTCACAATACTATTTAATTATTAAAGCTTGTCTCACAATATAAAACTGAAATCACAGTAAAAAAATTGTGACTCCACAGAGAATTGAACCCAGAACCTTGGAAAGAATTTAAAATACATTTTCAAAATAATATATTATTGGATACTTTAGTTGGCATTTCTAATAGAAACAAAAATTGTCATATTGGTATCTTTTGTTTTATAATAATCAATAGATATAAAATTGTTTTTGTCTGTTGGGAAGTGTTTTATCGCAACAGATTCACACAGTAAAATATAAATTAATTTTCCCCTTAGTAATATAAGGGGAACTTAAATAAATTAACTTAATTTATTTCGAATGATGAATGTTGCTTTCAGCAAAAAATCATTTTAATGACAAAAATAATAACGTGTATATTAAACTTACATATTATACTGTGTAAAAATGAAGGAAGACATTATTATTTGTGAAATGGTTGGATGCAGTAAACTGCATATTTCCAAAACTACTTAACAATATAAATGATGTAAACTAATTGTTTAATAATGAATAACGCACATAAAGTTATCAAACTTTCATTTGTCTAGATACAGCTGCATGCTCTAAGATAAATTTACATACAATTTTTTTTTCGTTTCTAGAACAAGGCATATGAAAGTGCAAAAATTAAATTACAAATATATAGTTTGGGTGAGCTGAAACATACATATATAAATAAAAGTAGATTATGTAAATATTATAAACTTGATTCATCAACAAAAGTGGGTAAATGTATATTATAAATAGTAGTGAGCACAGACCACATCTATTGGAAAATTGACCAGTAGATGACGTGGTCTCTTTAAATATTTTCCATGAACTATGTTTAGTATTATTTTACTTCTCGGGCATCAAACAGCTGTACTATGTCAAATATTCATTTAACACGCACCAACTTATATATTTAATATTGCTTCTCGGGCAACTGAAAGGTAATATGCCAAATATTTATTTAACACGCACCCAATAACAAGTTGCCAAATTCTGGAGACTTACGACATTAAACGTCTCACGGATCCACGGGAATCGAATCTGGGACTTTTTAGATCAGCAGTCAGATACCCAACCAACTGAGCTACGAATGTCGACAATTTAGAGATATTTATCCTTACACAGATCCAGACTGAAAATACAATTTTGTTTTATGTATCGTAAATCAACCATCAAATAAACTATAAACCCAGATAACTTTAGACAACACTACAATAACATATGATTGGTTATTTTTCATACAGTATCTCCTTGTTATATATCACATCTTGTGTTATATTGATGTATTCCAAGTTGTGTTTGCAGCAAAAGGATATAAAATTGTATCATGCATCACTTATCTTGGTAACGGGAATTACGTAGTGGTCTCATACACATATACATACACACACACACGTGCCATTGTAAATAATATACTTACTCGTCGTCTGGTGTGAGGTGGACAGGTTCGTCGGTGAATTCGGGAGGGAAGTTTGCCAAATCTCTGTCAGAATCCAAACGTGGTTTGAACGGTGGCTGCACTTGTTTCTGCTCAAGCTACAAAACCAAGAGAGAAAAAACAAAAAGAAGCGGAAATGATAAAAATAGCATCAACTGTAGTTGAGTGGCCGACCTACTTACTGTGATGATATTATACTGTGAAGAGCATGCTTAATGATAATGTTCGCCACTTTACTATAGTCAATATGTTTCCCGCAATATTTATTCTCTTATGAAATATTGAATTATGAGAAAATAATTCAAATAACGTCTAGTAGTTGTAATTAATACCAATAAATGTCAATGAAACAAATTTTAACACATTTTTACACATATTGTGGTGAACTCATAAAATAAACCACCCCAATGTGTTACATTGATTCTTAATTATTCAATAACTATCAAAGCATAATAAAAAGAAGTGTATAAAGAACACAATTCTCATTATAAAATTTCATTTGTTTGTTCGACATTTACACTCCACTCTTATCTAATTTTCATACCTATTCTTTTTGTAATCTCTTTATATTTATTTATATCTAAATTAAAACATTGATTTTTATATTATAATTTCTAAGTAATATTTCTTGGTATCTCATTTCCACTATTGTCAAGCATCACTTCAAGCATCTTAGACATCACCCACAACTTACATTACACTGTTATTGGAACAATTTTCTTTCTATATATAAATTTTTTAACCCTATTTTATTATACATTCATCTAATAAAATTTAATTTCACTGTTGTCCCACCAAGAAACAACCATCCAATACTAGATGAATATTATAAATAATAATTGAGAGAAACAATATGGACTACAGATTGTGTTTCCATATTACATATGTATATGTAGGTATTTACAATAGTATTATCTAATGAAGGAAACTGTTATAAATATTTATTGATTATGCTCATTACTTAAATGATGGATATCTATGTATATACATACAAGCGTTGTCCATGGTTCTAATATCACCTAGGAAATAAATAGGTAGATCATGCCAAGTATATTGTGTAGTAAGTAAATATTGCAGAGTAGGTACTTAGAATATGAAATACAAGAGGATATAATTAAAGATAAAGTTGGTAGATGTGAAGTAAGTCGGCTGGAAGGTGTGGTATTGCGCGTAACTCACAGATCGTCTGGCGTCAGGAATGGGGGCTCGCTAGTGAATTGCCTGTCAAAGTTGTCCAGACACGGCAGTGGGGTGGGCGGCCCCTCCAGCTCACCCGGGGGCACATAAGGAGGGGGGACATGCTTCTCAGACAGCTGCCAGGTCAGGGGCATACATCAAGTTTAAAATAACTACAATTTTTGCTTTTGTTTTAGATAAAATATGTCATCATATTGGTCTTTTTCTAGAAATGACTCCTATCGATGGTTAAGATATCATTACCAAGCAAAAATACTGTCTATTGTATTATTGTTTTGTATTTTGACTATTTTAAAATACATTAAGTATATAAAAACTATAAAACTTAGATTGAGTTTTGATGTAATGAATTCCAAAAAAGAAAAACTTTCAACACACACAAACCATATTTTAATTTGTATATAGTTATTGTAAATTAATTTAATTTATAAGTTGTGCATATGTTTTAATGTTTTTCTTCAGTTTTATTCAATTATATAAGTGCTTCATATGGATACATTTGAAAGAGTTTAAAAGAAAATGAATGTTTTTGTATGACAAAAGAAAAGAAACATTTTATCTGAACACTTAAATCTTAAATGTCAGCATTTACAGCAAAAGGGAACAACAAGAATCGCTCTGCAGCCTGTTGTGGTCCTTGGCCTTCTCCAGCATACGTCACCATATAGCTCTATCCTGACATGCACTCAGTAAATGAGAACACCAAGACACATATGTGACCGCACAATGTATGATAGAATTGGGAAAGCTGACATAACAAAGTAAAGCAAGATGAATGACATTATAATCAGAATGAAATGAAAACTTTGAAGTTATATGGACATTGGAAGAATATATACATAGGTTAATAAAATGGAGTAAAAGGCAGGTGTCATATGAGAAAGGGATAGCTTGATATTTCAAGAGAAAGAGAAGGACATTTTAGTAGCCTGTATAAATAGAAAACATGCATGTGAATAAAGCAATTCATGTTTGCAAGATGGTGGTGCAGTGTGGCACTCAGCTTTATCTGCCTACCATTTCGGGGAATTGGTGTAATGGAGTGTATATATCTTAAGGGTCATTTCACTGTAACTTGCATTAAATTTCAATCTTATCAGAAATTTAAACAAATACATAAATTATAAAGTGCCCTCTTATCACTATAATCATGTTCATTGGTGCCATAGTTGGTTTATGTGAATATATAAAGAAACTTGTGGTAGTTAAACTTGGGTATGGCAGATGACAAGTATATATGTTTAAAATTAATACTGTTGAAATCAGACATTCTTTAAATAGACATTATTTAAATAGATTAACAAAAAATGTGAAAAAGTATAGAATGAAAAGATTTGTGAATGTTGAAGTAGCAATCAATGTATGACAGGACACAGGATGGATCAGGATGTGTGGTCTTCAGTTCTCTTTGCTTAACTCGTGAGAGATACGGAGTAATGGTATGTATGTAGGGTAAATGATGAAATATTTAAATATTGTTTGTAATAGAACTCTATTTAGGTGAATTGTGTCAATTAATTTTACTTATGTGTTCATTTTTATACTCCACTTAAAAAATTCATAAATACTTCTGGACCTGAAAAATGGATTAAATCCTAATGAAAATATTTACTATACAATATGTGTTACTGTATGTACGCTAGGCACTATTCATACATATGAATATTCTTAATAAACAATATTTATTATTGTTTTTAAGAAAATATACTTATAAAAATAAATGATTCAATACATATGTATTGAACATTAATCATCACTCAACAGTGTAGTAGGTAAATGATAATATGAAAGATATGAACAGAGAAGTGTCAGTTCTCTCTGATAGTCAGAAGTGGTGTGGAGCTGCACCATGGTAGACCCTCCAGCAAGCAAGCATCCACATCAGTATCACAGAGATGGATAAGTATAAGACATTGGAAACTATGTGATATCTTAAAGGTAAAGTGGAAATAAGACGGGACCTCTTACCATTTCCCAATCGATGGACTTGAAGAAGGGATGCTCGGCAATATCCACGAAGGCGCTCTCACGATGGCACCCCAACCTCTCCTGCGGGTTCTTGTTGAGGAAACCTTTCAGCACGGAAGCTGCCTTTACACTCAACGAACGTGGGATACGGATGGTCTTCTCCAGGATCACTTGGAACAAGTAGTCTTCGGTGTTTTGGTCGGGGTTCTCCGAAGCACCGGCTATATCGAACGGAGATCGCCCGGCCAACATTTCATACAACAAGACTCCCAACGCCCACCAATCTACACTGAAGCCGTACTCCTCACCGCGGAGTATCTCGGGAGCGATGTAGTTGGGTGTACCGCAGAATGTGGAAGTCGTGTCTCCTGGCCGGATACCTTCCTTGCACATACCGTAGTCAGTCAACTTGATGTGTCCCTCGTGGTCCAAGAGGACGTTGTCCAGTTTGAGGTCGCGATAGATGATGCCCTTGTCGTGTAGAAAGTTGAGAGCCAAACTGATTTCGGCGGCGTAGAACCGGGCGTGTTCCTCCGGCAGTCTTCTCTGACGTTGCATGTGGAACATGAGATCACCGCCTCGGACGAACTCTATCACGAAAAAGAGCCTGCTCGGAGTTTGGAAGCACGAATGGAGGCCAACGAGGAAGGGGTGATTGGACGCCGTCTCGAAGACGTGCTTCTCCGTTTGCACCCAGTCGATGTCTTCGTCGTCGGTTACTAGAGCTTTCTTTATCACTTTCATAGCGTAGATTCTTCTGGTCTTCTTGAGCTCGACCATGAGAACCTTAGCGTAGCTGCCTCTTCCTATGACCCTGATCAGCTCGAAGTCCCCGAGGGAGTATTGCCGCTGCGTGCCCGGCTCCAATAGCTCTTCTGCTTCCTTAGCGGCGTCCTCCACCGGCACGGAGAGCCCCGTGAGGTCGGGATAGTCCTCGGCCTCCCCCGCTCCCCCTCCCCCGCTGCCGCCATGGGCCAGACCCCTCGCCTCGCCGTTAGCCTCCTCCTTGACGATCGGCTCCACATGTTCGTTGGAGCACGGCTTCTGTACCAGCTTGTGGCACTTCTTGTGCACCAACAACTTGCACTGTATACACTTGAACCCTTGTCTTCCGAGGCCCCAGATGCGATCCTGACAGAAGGCGCAAAACGCGCGCTGCAAAGATTCAAACAAAGTAATTAGTGACAACATCTTCCGATGGAAATAGAGCATCATTACAATACACTACACTACATTACATTACACACTTCTCAATAAGACAACATTTGAAAACAATTTGAACTTTTCATAAATACATCCAAGTAACTTTGATAAACCTCTCAACAGGGACGTACCTAGAATTAGAATTTAAATTATCCTTATTATATTTTTCAATATAAACGTAGGACACCATAGAAATACGAATACTAAAAGGCGCTTTTACATAATTGTCAACACTCTGAAGCAACAGAATTATTCCTCAGTATTGTAAGTAATATAATATTGAATGTCTCGACCAAGATTTTGTCAATTTGTGATTTATTTCACTTTTCTATCCAAATTCCTTTGAATATTTGGTGTCGTGTGATCCAGATGATTATATAATGTTATTGAATGAAATAATATGGAAGATAATATTATTACCCTGTTAAAACGCTTTGCCTGGAATATATGTCCATTAACCCTATATAGCTTTCTCCATCGTCTGGCGCCTCTCCTGTAGATGCTTCCTAAATAAGATACAAACAAATATTTATTTATTCAGTATCTATTTTTAATAATTATTAATATTTATTATTTATTTATTAAGTACAGTATCGATTACAATAACAACTACTTAAATTTCATATTATTGATTACTTATAAGTATCGTCCGATTAATGTGTCTGTAGTGTACGAATGCTAATAAGAATTACAAATATAAGCTGACGCAAGACTTTAACAGACCTATAAAGAAAGAAAGAAAGAAAATAAATAAAGCAAATCACAATAACACAAAATTTCAAACTAAAAATTATATAAAATATAAAAAATAAAATAATGTATCAAAGTGAGAAATAGACCAACATCATATTCACCATTTCTGACATGGAGTTCTATTCAAAATTGAAATCGAAATTTAATATTATTATTATTTCATGAGTTGCCTTTGTGACACATTTTATTTATTTATTATAATTCACAAAGTCGTCATCCGTCCTGAGGAAGAAGCGGTCGCTTTAAACCGGTAGTGTAAAATATCTCATTCTTGATTCAAACAAAATTATACACATACAATATAATATCAAAAATATTTGATTTTTTTAAACAAATTTGACGCCCTGTAAAATGACGGGTCCTTGATATTAGCACACTGTAAAGGACAACAAAAGCAGGCCCTGGTGATGAATCATACACTCGGCACAGAGAGAAAACAGTTTAAATAATAAAAGTAAATGTATTCCCCAATTCTGAATGTTATCACATATATATACTTACCTACTTAGGTGAAGTTATAGATAACCTATGTACCTATAGTTGTACCTAATATGTACACATAATGATATCATTATTAAACTTTTATAAAGAAATAAGTACCTACCTACCTACTTACTATTTTGTTATATTATGAAAAGTGAGATAAAGCACAGTAATCGTGTTTATTTTAATCTTTAAACAAACAAACATGTCTTTTCAAGTGGTGATTTTAGTGCGAATTCGGATACACAATAATTATTAATTAGATTTAACTTTTTGTTCTTCAGTTCTTGATGGAATTAATTAATATTTTTAATAAATTAAAATAAAAAACTTGTTTAGAATCAATTCCACTATTTATTTAAGAACTACAACCTACAACCGGTTTCGTGCTAAGCACATTTTCAAGTAGTAAATATACATAAGTTTAACAGAGTATTTATACAAAGACAAGTTAGATTTTTTCATGGATAACAAACAAGTGAATCTGGAGCTAGGTTATAATTAAAAAAAAACAATAAGTTAAATACCACGTGAACTAGAAACAATTATATAAAACAAATACACGTCTAAAAAGTGAAAAAGTTATATACTGAAAACAAAATCTTAGAAAAAAAGTTTAAATACGAATAAATAGGAAATAGAAATAAATAGGATTATATAAAACAAGTAAATTAGTAGATTTTTATAGACCCAAGAAAATTTCAGCATGCGGTGAGGTGATGTGATGTGATGTGAGGTGATGTGAGGTGATGTGATGTGATGTGAGGTGATGTGAGGTGATGTGATGTGATGTGAGGTGATGTGAGGTGATGTGAGGTGATGTGATGTGATGTGAGGTGATGTGAGGTGATGTGATGTGATGTGAGGTGATGTGAGGTGATGTGATGTGATGTGAGGTGATGTGAGGTGATGTGATGTGATGTGAGGTGATGTGAGGTGATGTGAGGTGATGTGATGTGATGTGATGTGAGGTGATGTGATGTGATGTGAGGTGATGTGAGGTGATGTGAGGTGATGTGATGTGATGTGAGGTGATGTGAGGTGATGTGATGTGATGTGAGGTGATGTGAGGTGATGTGAGGTGATGTGATGTGATGCAGCCACATTAATATAAAGGCCTCCAGACGGTTAAGCATATTGACTTTTATGGTCCAGTGTTTCAACATACATATTATGTAGCACTTCACCAGGCGCTACCTTATTTTAATGTCGCAAAACAGTGTCTCACACATCATATTATTGAAAAGTGTAATTGTATATTTAACATTTATATTGTATCGCATTAGATTATGCATTTTTAACATGTTCTGTATTTGACTTTATTTTTATTTATCATATAAAACAACTGTGATTGACATTGACATTATGAAATTAAACAATCTATGGTTCGACGTGAATTATTTATTTATTTAATTAATTATCTACATATCGATTTTAGCTTCCTGCATTCCATATTTAATGTACCTACCTCATTTATTATTACTCCTCGGGCAACTAACAAGTAAGTACTACATATGTCAAATATTAATTTAACACGCACCCAATAGCAAGTTGCCACATTCTGGAGACTAACACAATTTAAAAATGTGTCTCTACCGGGAATCGAACCCGGTACCTTTGGATCAGCAGTAACTAACCTAACCAACTGAGCTACGAAGGCTGACATTTAAACTTTCCAAGTCTCAAACTCCACCATGCGTGCAATGGAGTCCAAAGTTTTCGATTCACGTATTAATATATAGATAGGTAGATATTCCGCATTTATTATGAACAAGGCTCAAGTCTATAATTTGAAGACTGCTTTTCTCAATTACCAATAATTTAAAAAAAAAATAAATGATATTATGTACATATAAAACAAATTCCCGGAAAATTGAACGTACGCCCTTTTTGACAATTGACCGTGAGGACAATTTACCGTATGGACAGTTGACCGTGGTGACAATGACCGTGGTCAACTGTCCATACTGTAAATTGTCCCCGTGGACAATTGACATTACGGTCAAATGTCCATTCGGTAAAAAGGGCGTATGGTAAATTGTCCGCCGTCAATCGGCTACGGTCAATAGTCCGGACACGCTATAGAACTATATATTATAATACTAGCTTTTATGTCCCGCCGTTGGCCAAGAATGTAATATTGTGAAGGAAAAAGCAATCTTTTTTATAATATTGTCACCCAATTATTTTGCAAAATCGGACTATGAAAAGTGGTTTGAAATATGATTGAATTTGATTGTAAAATGTTCAAGTGATGGCCAAAACCCATTATTTTTTATAAAGTGTGAATGAAGTATAATATACAAAATTTCTGAACGCATGGACTATGCGAAATGGTTTTAAATATGACTGTTTATCAACGTTGTAAAGAGATTGGTTTGGCCCATTTTTAAATATTATCATCGAAATAAATTTTAATATGTACCTATTGAAAATTTAGTAATTTTGGATGTTGGGATGTGGTTAAAATTTGATTAAACAAATGTACACAAAAGTCTACATTAACGAAGAAGAAGAAGACTTAAACTATGGTAAGTAGTTTTTAATTTGAATATAAACGATGTGAAGAGTTCAGTAATGGCCACAACCCCCCATTCTTTAAATATTGTCAACTAAATCAAATGCGTAGGTGTTGAAAATTATTCAAAATAGGATGATATAAATGGTTTAAATTTGTTTAAACAAAAGTATTGAAAAGATTCTAGTGCAGGTTACATCGTCACATCCCACAATCCATTCGTTTTTACATATGTATTTTCATCAAGTATGCATTTCGTTAAAAATATTTCTGCACAATAGACTATTAGACTTAAAACTAACCCAAAAGTCTAAATAAAAAAGAGAAGGATAAGTATAAGACTATACGAAATAGTTTGTATAAAAAACTATCCCAATGGTCTACGTAAAATAAGTTAAAATACATAAAATAGAAGAATAAGACTATTGGAAATAGATTGTATGAAAACAAACCAAAAGGTCTTCATAAAAGAAGAAGAAGATTAATCTATAGGAAATAGTTTGTATAAAATTCACCCAAGTTCTAAACGAAGAAAAAGACTAAAGGAAATAGTTTGTGTAAAAACTGACTACATAAGTAAGATCTACATAAAAAAAGATGAAATAGACAATAGGAAATAGTATGTATAAAATCTCACCCAAAGGTCTACAAAAAAGAAGAAGAAGTAGAATTAGACTATTGAAAATTGTTTGTATAAAAACTGACCAAAGGTCTACATAAAAGATGATGAATTAGACTATAGGAAATAGTTAATATAAAAACTGATTCAAAGGTCTATATAAAAGAATAATAATTAAACTATAGAAAAAGTTTGTATAAAAACTCACCTTTGGTCTACATAAAAGAAAAAGAAATTAATAAGACTATTGGAAATAGTTTGTATTAAAACTCTCCCAAAAGTCTACGTAAATGAAGAAGAAGAATAATTAGACTATAGGAAATAATTTTTATAAAAACTGACCCAAATGTATACATAAAAGAAGAAGAAGATGAATTAGACTATAGGAAATAGTTTGTATAAAAACTGTCCTAAAGGTCTACATAAAATTAAGAAGAAAAAGACCCGTCGCTTCAGACCCTTCAGTACCTCCCGTCACTTCAGACCCTTCAGTACCTCCCGTCGCTTCAGACCCTTCAGTACCTCCCGTCCCTTCAGGCCCTTCAGTACCTCCCGTCCCTTCAATTCCTCATTACGTCCCTTCCCTTTATTACATCCCGTCTCTTCAGTCGGTTAAGAAAAGTTTAAATCCAGAAACCATCCTGGAAGAACCGCGAAGAGATGAAAAGACCTTCTTTTCCCAGGATACTCCACCTTCATAGGTAAAATGACTAAATACACGAAGAAGAAGAAGAAAAAAGTTCAAATCCAGATACCTGCGAAGATATTGAAGGAAAATTGGCCCTTCTTCTCCCAGGATAGTCCACCTTCATAGGTAAAATGACCAAATGCACGATGAAGAAAAAAAAGAAAAAAGTTTAAACCCAGAAACCTGTGAAGAGATGGTCGGAAAATGGGACCTTCTTCTCCCAGGATAGTCCACCTTCATAGGTAAAATAACCTAATACACGATGAAGAAGAAGAAGAAAAAAGTTAAAATCCACAAACCGTCCTGGAAGACCTGCGAAGAGATGGAGGGACAGTCGGACCTTCTTTTCCCAGGATACTCCCCCTTCATAGGTTAAATGACCAAATACACGAAGAAGAAGAAGAATAAGAAAAAAGTTTAAATCCAGAAACCATCCCGGGCACACGCTCGACAATTCACCAAAGTTTCATTGTAATCGGACAAACGGTTTAGGAGTACATCGCATACAATTTTCCGATAGGAAATCAGTATATTGTTGATTTGTAAGTAAATAGTAATAGGTAGGTACCTACCTACAACAATGTTCTAAATAAATTTGATTCATAACAAATTTTATTTGAATATCAGAATCTTTCCGTTACCATAGTAACCATTCCAATACGTTTAAAATATCAAATGGTTTGAGACTATTTTTGAATATGTAGGTACCTACATTGGTTTGTTCGATGCCATAAAAATGAAAATTGTCTGAAAAATCAAATATTATTTACAAATTATGCAATTTTATTATGCCTATATCTTTACTAATAATAAACACATTTTTACAATATATGTCTTAAAACTTGCTGTAATGTCTTGTGTTTCATTATATTATTTCACAATTACATTTATTTCAAAGGTTTATTATTTTCAAGAACATATTCATTCGGTAGGAAAATGAAATATTGTATGAAAAGATATTAAAATGGCGGCGTTTATGTACAAAAGGCTTACTTTAAAAATAAGTTAAACATTATAATTATACAAAATATTCACCATGTTTTTCACTTAAACGCTAAGTTATACTTGAAAATATATTTTCTTCGTGTAAATACGTACTTCTAACTTTTAAACTAACAGATATTTGCGTGCAAAATGTACACTTTTTTGACAGATATGACTTGGAAAATTTTGTATGAGAAAAATAATTATTGAAATATTTTTAAAATTCAGCATTTTTATCGCATAATTTTTAGCGTGACACTGCATCAGGTATACTGGTACACGTTCGCACATAAATTAGATTTTTAGATGCTCTTGGTTTTTCAGAAGGCGTGAGACAAACACACACACACACACATACACACACACAAACACTAACATTTTGATTGCTTTATTACTTTAGATTTAGATCTAAATATTATAACAATAATAATAAGTTATTTGTATAGCGCCGTTTAATGATTCGAAATTATACCAAGGGCGCTGATAGTTTAATGTTGTGTTGCTCTCTGAAACAAAGCTGTTTTTAGTCCTGGTGAAAGTGCTCTTGCTTTGAGCACTGCGGACATCTAGAGGCAGTGAATTCCACTTAATAGGACCACTCACACTAAAGCATCGGTCATAGTCATAACAAAATACAAATCTCCGCACATATATATTTTTTTTACACCAGACAATTTTTAGCTTCTTCGGGAATATTAGGGTTGGTGGACTTGCACCCTTTTCAGAGTAACCAATTCAAATATAATTTATTAAAACATAAGCTTGATTATTTTTAACACGGAGGATAAGTACATTCCAGAAAGTGCTGTAGAAGAGATTGCATTGTGGTGTTAAAATCGCCTTTGTTCACATAGATGTAAAATAATTATAGGTAAAAAGATGAATAAAAATAAACTTACGATCCTCTCCCATACAGGGCATTCCAGGAGCGGCAGGAACATTTGGGAAAACTGAAACAATACAAAAATAACAAACATTAATTCAACTGCAGAAGGTCAAGATTACTCAACAAACAATTATTATTAGAGAACAATTAATAAAACAATAAAAAATAGTTATATAAAATAACAACCGACTAAAAACAATACAACCACAGAAAATAATCCATAGAAATGATATAAGCAAAATTTCTTGATAGGTACACACCGCGTTTTGTTGGCAATCAATATAACGTGTTTAAATATTTTCCGAGTGGTTCGGAATGAATATTGAAACAGGGCACAACATTAATATATAAATAACATATTGTTAGCAAACAAATTTCAATTTCAAAAAGTAAATACTTTCACTGCTATATAAATGTGTCATTAATATCCGATTTATATTTAAACATTCAATTTGTTTGGACTACCCCCGTTCCACCTCACTATACCTATGTACAATTCCTTGGCCAAAAATCATAACTTACATAGGTTTGTATATTTCCTTACTCTGTGATTTAACTATCTTAACTATCGACATCATTGAAGTTAGGCGTTCATTGTCAGTTTGGTTGTCAAAAAAGTGCAGCGAGTTTGTGGAGATTTTTCAGTTTTGCGAGTTGGTTTGGAGGATATCATCTCGGAAATAAACTCAGATGCAAGTTATTATTGTTTCTTTTTTAATGACAATAACATCTCAATAGAGACGAAGTTGGCATATTATAGAAGAACCAGAAACTCAGGCACCTACAGGTCTTACGACCTGTCACCTGCTAGTTTACGTGATCACTTTATGCGCTTGCGCAACGTTCACCAATTATGCCTTTATTGAGTTCCCTTATCAATGTAATTTTTGAAAGTTCTATATATTTGAATAAGTGTAAACATTTCACCTGAATAATACGAGATTATACTATTGCCATCTATGAGGTGACGAAGAAACCTTTTTGTAACGCCATCTATCGAGAAGTTGATTTATTTGTAAACAATGAAAGCAACAGTCCTTGTAAATGAGGTGACGGACGTGACGGTGTCTCGCACAGATGTCACCTCTGAACTGCGCCAGAAATTATATTATTTTTCCGTTTGATGTATTCATCAATTAGAGAGAGACTATAATATTGTATGTACCTAGTAAATGAAAATTATTCTCTATCTCTTAGGCTGTTATACTATTATAACCAGATGATTCCATACCAAACGATTTTTTATGTCTTGGGAAATTTACTCAAACTTGTCAATGTTTGAGTATACTCATGACGATGATATCGATATCCGCAAACCAATATCATTTCATAAACTCCTAAGGACAAACGGAATATTCAGTAACATACCTATACCTATACCGATATATGACGTAAATAATGAAAAACATCTAGAACAAGAATCACAGGAAAATTTATAGTTTAAAAATTAAACATGAGTTTGTTTTAAACAGTTTGTAAAGTAGGAAAACAGCAAGTTTGTGACAGTATGACGGGGAAATACTTTACTTATGAAACGATTTTCGTTCAACTATTTTATCCATAGACAAGCTGGAAATTTTGTTGACAAAAAACAAAATGACGCTATTCCGTATATCAAAAGATCTAAAGGCAAGGTATGCAAACGGATATTACTAAATGTTGAGTTAGTTCCGTATGTAGGTATTTCAAAAGACGAAATTAAAGGGACAATCTGTCCATCGCATCCAACCAAACTAAACCAAAAATGTTATGAGATTTTAGTGCACAAGTTCATGACACAGTACCTATTATTCCAACAGCAACTTTTCAAACTTAATCATTTCATGTTTTCTACCACTAATCTCAAAACCTCTAAAACGTCGAGAACTTAATAACTCGGTTGCGTTAAACCAAAAAGCCAATATGTTTTTCTTGGGAAGAAGTGAAGTGTAATCGATCTAACCGAGTTTGTTTGTAAGGAAGGTGTTGTTGGGTCAATGGAATCAAACAGAAGCGAAATTGAAGAATGGGTCTAAGAAGAAATATATAAAGGAAAGGTATATTGTATGCAATTGTTGCATGCAGTCATTACACATCCATAGGAATGATTTTGTTTGGGACCAGCAATGCATAGCATAATATTATATACTGCGTATCGTCATTTTCAATATTTTATTAGATTCGATCTTCTCGCGTGTTAAATTGCCTAGATTTAAGAGTCAACTATTGCACGCGTCTAAGGCATGCAATATTTGTATGCGACGATTGCCCAAACGAGAATCCACCGTAGATAGGTATATCATGGCAACTATTAGCGAGTTCCGGCACACGGAGTTGAGGCCAAATGTCATTTTTATTATTTGTTGATGGGAATTGTCTTGTTTATCAAAAGAAAGTAATTAACGGGCGTCCAAGTGTCATGGCGAGGGTAATTAATTCCCTGCAAAATGAATAGGAATAATACCTACCACTACTGGCTGGGGGGAGGAGGGGGGCATTACGGAATATTAATGCTAGGAGAGGTCTGACTGAGTTAGGAGGAGGAGTACTGGGGGTGGTGGGGGGGGGGGGGGAGACGGTGAGTAATATAATGGCGACTCCCGTGACTCACGGCGAGAGCGCTGGGGTTAGCCTAATAATAATAATAATATGAAAACTGGAAAATCCCGCACAGCCCACCTCCCTGGTCCTTCCCTCCCCGCCAACCAGGATATAGCGATTCCCACGGAAGGGAAGCAGAAGACTGCCTATGCCTATCGACAACACAGGTATAAATCGAAGCCATATCAAGACACGAAGAAGTATCAGATTTTATTGGGCAAAATTATATCATTTAGAAAAAGAATCAAAACTATCGAAGAAAATAATACTAAAGACGGATTTGTGAGTACATACATATATTCGAATCAGAATATTTTTATCTGTAATTTAAGAACACAATTGTTATTTTTTTTCGAAGTACATGAAATAGGTGTATTGTGTGAATCTAGTTAAATCTTTACTATTCAAAATAAATCATTTGGGTATATCACTAATATCGAGTGGAACGCCAAAGAATTATAAAAAAACAATGATAAGTGTCCCTTTCTAATAAGTGAGAATTTTGGTAATAATATTAAGAACTCTTAAACATTCGTAATTCAGGATTACTCCAAGGGTGCTGATTAGTTTTATGTTGCTAAGTTGCAATCAATTTGTTGATGAGAGTAGAAACTTTGTTTTGAGAACAGTGAACATTGGACGTAATCTATTTTACATATTGTATAGTACATCAAGTTTCGCAAATTCGTATTTAGATCGACCAAAGGAAACTTAAAATATAAATTAAAGTACCTAAATGAATCGTTGAATAGTTAACAAATGAATGTTGACAGGGAATAAATTGATAAAGTAAGTACTTACCTTTGTAAATAAATATGAAATATTGAATGAATGAATGTATTTTATAGGATTCAAGGGAATTATATTCAAGGCGAGTGATGAAAGTGTCCCTTGATAATATAATAAAGTTAAGTTAGATAAAGTAGGTACCTACAAACACTCCTCAGGTAAAATCAACCTGAATTGCTCCGCAGCGTCTCAAGATAAAACTTTCATAAACAAAATTAATGTCAAATAACAACAGAACGACAGAAAAAAATAAAGATTGTAGAATGGAATTTCTCGTGCGAGGTTTTGGTTCTTTGTTGTCTGCAACTAGCTCTTGCAAAATCGCAAAGAATTTTCGGAATGTCTCGCATATATTGGCTTAAAAATGCACCGACGTGAATGCAATTTTACTGCATGACACGGAGCAACCGTGAAACAAATATTATATTTAGTTTTATTTTTGATTTGTAACTAAATTTAGAAATACTACATATCTATATTCATTTTTTATTGATTAAACATCGAATTTTGAAATCAAATATCTTAAATATGTTAAACATTTCTCTAGTAAATGTTCGTCTCACTATTTTAAAATTCCGCATAAATTCCCAAAAAAAAATATTACAATATCCTATTTTATAACATTATTTTTTAAAATACTCCATAATTATATGTCATAGCCATTTCCCTATTTGGGGTAGGCAGAAAAATGAACGACCAGACTCCTTTATCTTGACTCTCTTCCGCTCTTCCATTTTTCTTACTTCTAACGCCTCCATCTTTCTAAATTAAATTTATGTGATCGTGCCAACTTTTCCTATACCGATCTCTATTTTTCGTTCCTCTTTTATCGGACTTACATACCATTTTTCCAGATGGTTATCGCTCATTCTTTCTATGTGGCCAAACCACTTTAGGACATTTATTTTCATCTTACTTCTTCCAATATTTCTTCCAATTATACAATCTTTTCTAAAATCCTCATTTGTTATTCTATGATACATCGTTTACTAAACCTCATTTCAGCGCGTCAGTTAATTTTTCTGTACTAACCTAACCTAACCTAACCCTACGTCTTCTGCCGCTATGTCCATGCCTCACTAGCATACATTAGAGTCGGTGCGACGATACCATTGTGCACCTATATTTCGTAAAGAAATAAATCTTTCATCTGCTTAAAGAGTTTTAAGCAGTTTTTTTTACATAATAATAACCCTTTTTATGTTTTCAAAAATCTGTATATAAAGGATGAAATTGAGTGTTATCAAACTTATCAAAGTACTTGCAATACCATCACGGTATATCCTACATTGTGGTGTAACCAGCGTGAGGCGCGCGGGTACCTACGAAATAATACGAAAAAAATAGCGATTGATTACGAAAATCGTGCAACCTGAACGAGAAATTTTGAAATAATAATACGTAAGATTTCAGAACGCAAAATAAATCCGAAAAACAAATATCAAACGCCCATTTAAAATATTCAATAAACATATTGTGTTACAATTTACGTACATAGGTAAATACGAAAAAATACTGAAACGAATAAGCGATAGAATACAAAAGGAAGAAATAATATTCCCCCAAATGTAAACATTGATCATTTTGTAGAACTATGTTCCGTAAATATGAAACAGATGAAAAAAAACACGAGACGTTAAAAATAAAATGACAGAGGCACCTCTGGTCGTAATGTATCACTACACTATATAGGCGGTGGGTGGGGGGGGGACGACACCCGAGCAGAAGTATTCGGCTCGTTAGCTCTGCTTTTGGCTGGCTCTTAGAAAATTGGGAGAAGCTCAAAAACATGTTTTTTTTTTCTAACCAAAGCAGGCACATCCAGATATATATGTAGGTATAGGTATACATATGTAGGTATGTATAAAGGTAGATAGTATATTATGTATCAACAGCGAGGCTTAACCATCTACATCGGCTACATCTCCACCTCCAACTTGGTATAAACCAGACGCGATTTGTGAATTTTATTGAAGATTAATCGGTATAAATTATAATTTACCAAAAAATACTTTCCTACATGGGAGAAAAAATATATTTTGAAGTCGCTTTGAAATAACTAGTTGCATGTAACACATGAGATCCAACTGTCGATAGCAATAGTATGTATAGTTGAAGAATAAAAATCAAACTATAAACCCATAAATCCAAATTATTGAAAATTTTAACACATGTTGGTTTGTATGTCAAGATAGGACAGTATGGAGGTCAGTCCTCTTTTCCTTCCCGGGATATGAAAACAGCATGATGGTTCTGTATGTTTGTTTGGATATTAAAATCCTATCAAACTATTAAGTCTTCTTACATATTGTGTATAGGCGACTGCCATATAAATTGTATGAAGCGATGTCGTCACTAAATTCTATTCCAACTGTCGATTTGTCCAACTGTCGATTTGTTCAGGAGAACTTTGTTCTCTTAACATATCGACAATGTATCAAGCCAGAATACGCGAGAATTGTATGGAGAGGTCTACTTTTTTCACGGCTCTTCCAACTTTGAAGTCAAAAAACACCAACTTAGAGGCTTCGCAGCATATATGTTCCATACACGGATTTACTCAGAATTCGGAGTAGAACATTTCGTGTGTCTGTGTGTGTGTGTGTCTGTGTGTCCGTCCCCCCCTTATAACTTTTGATCCGCTCAATAAACAGAGCCTAAAATTTCAGAATATATAAACAGTTACAGGCCTACAAAACTTTTATACTCGGAATTTTGAATTTTTGTTTCAGTCAGGGGTTATCAACTTTTGAATTTTTATTTTATTTTTCCATATATCTCAGAAACCATAAACGCTAGAACGCTGAAAATTGGTACAAACATAGACAAATACAAAATCTCAAATTAGTTTTTTCAAAAAAATTCCAGGGTTTCTCAAACATTTTTTATTAAGAAAAATATTTTTTTTATGATAAATTTATGAGTTTAACTGCCTATATTTCCAAAACTTTTACAATTATCGAAAAAAGCCGAAACACCCCAACTAGATAATTTAATTTTCTATAAAAAATATCAGCAATGTAGTAGAAGATCTCAATTTTTTTTTAACATTTTTTTAAAAATTGAATTTAGTGACGACATCGCTTCATACATTTTGTATGGCAGTCGCCTATACACAATATGTAAGAAGACTTAATAGTTTGATACTTCGACTCCAAACATACATACATACCATCATGCTATTTGCATATTCTGGGTAGGAAAAAGGATCTTCCTCCATACTATCCTATCTTGACATACATACCTACATATGTTGTATAGAAAACAAAATATCTGAAAATATTCAATAATTTGTATCTATGGGTTTATAGTTTGGTACATATTCTTCAACTATACATACTATCGCTATCGACAGTTGGATCTCATGTGTTACATGCAACTAGTTTTATAAAAATTGTTAAAAAAAATTTGAGATGTACAAATACAAGGTTCATATTTTTTATAGAAAATTAAATTATCTAGTTGGGGTGTTTCGGTTTTTTTCGATATTTTCAAAAAGTTTGGAAATATAGGCAGTTAAACTCATAAATTTATCATTAAAAAAATGTTTGAGAAACCCTGGAATTTTTTTGAATAAACTAATTTGAGATTTTGTATTTGTCTATATTTGTACCAATTTTCAGCGTTCTAGCTTTTATGGTTTCTGAGATATATGAAAAAATAAAGTTAAAATTCAAAAGTTGATAACCCCTGACTAAAACAAAAATTCGAAATTCTGAGTATAAAAGTTTTGTAGGCCTATAACTGTCTATATATACTTAAATTTTGGGCTCTGTGGCTCTGTAAATTGAGCGGATCAAAAGTTATAAGGGACACACACACACACACACACACACACACACACACACACACACACACACACACACACACACACACACACACACACACACACACACACACACACACACACACACACACACACACACACACACACACACACACACACACACACACACACACACACACACACACACACACACACACACACACACACACACACACACACACACACACCCTCACACACACACACACACACACACACACACACACACACACACACACACACACACACACACACACACACACACACACACACACACACACACACACACACACACACACACACACACACACACACACACACACACACACACACACACACACACACACACACACACACACACACACACACACACACACACACACACACACACACACACACACACACACACACACACACACACACACACACACACACACACACACACACACACACACACACACACACACACACACACACACACACACACACACACACACACACACACACACACACACACACACACACACACAGACACACAGACACACAGACACACAGACACACAGACACACAGACACACAGACACACAGACACACACACACACACACACACACACACACACACACAGACACACAGACACACAGACACACAGACACACAGACACACAGACACACAGACACACAGACACACAGACACACACACAGACACACGAAATATTCTACTCCGAATTCTGAGTAAATCCGTCCATGGAACATATATGCTGCGAAGCCTTTAAGTTGGTGTTTTTTGACTTCAAAGTTGGAAAAGCCGTGAAAAAAGTAGACCTCTCCATACAATTCTCGCGTATTCTGGCTTGATACATTGTCGATATGTTAAGAGAACAAAGTTCTCCTGAACAAATCGACAGTTGGATAAAATATTTCATACGAGGTAGATTATTTGTACGAATACCATGACAGCGTAATAAACATACATATAAGAAACGCTTCCTTGCACCCTGCGCTAGTGCCACTTGGCAATTTTACGTGATAAACGAATATAAATATATTTCTCCCGGGGATCGAACCTAGGACGTCCGCACAGAAGCCAAACGACTAACCGACAAATGACACGGTGGTTGACAGCGAAGTCAATTTAATTAAAATATGCAGACAGCGCTGGTTGGGGCATTTGCACCTCATGGAATATCTGGAGTTCCTTAAAAGACTGTTAGAAGTGTTGGTTGACAAAAATTTCGCTGATTGGATTGTCGTTTGCTGGGTCAGAGAAAAGTGCCAAAGCACGATGGCGATGACCCGTCGCGCGTCGAGGGTTGTAACGCTGAATATGATAATAAAAAAAAATATTTCGATTGAGCTGTAGCTAATACTTTAGTATGAATATTTGGGAGCTGGCGGCACAAGGTGTCCCACAGGACACGACCCTGGTCGCAGATCATGGCGACTGATGACTAGGAGGCCCGACCCTGGATGAACTGGGATAGAGGGGTAGGAAATGATGATGATTTCTCACTTCGATAGAGTAAGAAATTCAGAAATACGAAGAATATCAAGAATTATTGACGACGTCGAAAGACAGGCAAAGCTGAAGTGGTAATGAGTGGGACATGTCGCTAGACTAAGGAACAAAAATGGACAAAGAAAATTTTGGAATGAAGAATACATGAGGACAAGAGAAGAAGAGGAAGGCCACCTAAGCGATGGTCCGATGATATAAAGAGGGTTGATGGTGACTGGTGGTGGTTGGTGGTGGATGCAGAAGGCCCAGGACAGTGAAGCCTGGAGAAATATTATGAGGGAAACCTACCTATGTCCAATAGAGGACAGTGACGGCTGCATAAATAAGTAAGTAATACTTAAGATGGGTCGATGGCAGAGCGGTTAGCGCGCTGGGCTAGTAATCCAGTGGTCGCAAGTTCGAATCCTGCCTCGACCTATTTCGTTCACGTATAGCACAAGCATTTATATGCTTATTTTAGGGAACGTAGGAAGATGTATATGCACTTGTTAAACAAGGACATATTCATTTAAAAAAAAATCCTATGTCACATATTATGTTGATCTGGAAAACCGAAATGGTATAGGTAATATGGAACCTACAGCATTGGTAGAAAAATAAAATTATATTATAATACATTAAACGATTGAATCAATCGTAATTTAAATGAAAGAAACATTTAAAGTTTCTTGAACCTAATAAAATCTCGAGTGTAGTTCAATCTTAAAGATTCAAAGAAGCGTACAATATTAATGCTCTATTATTGTTAACTTTGCTATCCAGTTACGGATAATATTCGGTTTTTTTTCCTGGGTAAAAGTAATTTCCGAATTTTACAGCTAGATTTTTATATGCAAACCTAAAACTGGTATTCGTACAAAAATTTGTATGCAAATTACCGATATAATAATAATAATAATAATAAGGACAATTTATAAAGCGCCGTTTAGTGACAACCGTGGTCACCTCAAGGGCGCTTTCAGTTTGCAAAAAATAATTTAAAATTAGTCCTATAGCTAACACATTGAAAATGGTGAAACAAAACTTAATAGATAGGATAAATATCGATAGGAGTATTATCCACAATCTGTATAGTACATATTTTCACATTGGTATAAACAAATTATGATTCTTCAAAATTTAAAATTATACTTTCGATTGTGTTGAGTAGCATGTCTTGTGTAATCGATTGGTTACAGGAGACACCTCTGGTACGAACGACTATGTATGTAAAAATACGACACAATGAACTACTCTACGATACATACGGGTAAATGTGTGACATTTCTAGAAATACTCTGGCAGTAAATAAAACTTCGCTAACAGAATAAGAAGACACAAATTTATTTACAATAATATTCAAGATTCATAAAGCACCATTTAATCATCCAGGATTATTCCAAAAGCGCATGTCCAAAACATTATGACCATAGCTAAAAATAATTTCACCATTTAAAAATAAATACAAAGTTTCTTTAACTTACAATTTTTCTTCATAAAAATAAAGTTACAATATCAAAGCATATGGAAACAAAAACATAAATATTAACGAATATGGACAAACAAAAAGTGTAATATTTGAAAAACGAAACATTCGGTAAAGGAAAACATAATTCGGAATAAAAATAAGCAGAAGACATGACAAAAAAGAGATGTCAATAAAGCAAAAGAGACAAACAAATGAAGACAGTCAACAGAATTGTAAAATATAGCCAGGAAGGTACTTGACACAAAACAAAGAAGAAACGATGATACGAAATTGAAAATAAATATTGTTGACTAACTACGATCCAACAGGTAGGAAGGTGCCAATAGAAGTTCAGCAGGAACAGCCGGGTAAGAGTACATCACCATTGCGTCGCAGATATCTGACCACACGGACCGAGGTCTCCCGATATTACGACTGGCGGGAGTTTCTCTCGAACTCGGCAGACTAGATCTCCGCTTCGGACCTTGCATTTTGAAGATACTCAACACCGAACAAACCAGTACCAGTAGAACAAACACGACTAAATACTTTTAAAATTCATCCGTAGAACTTAGTTCGATAGTTGAATTTCCTTTGGAAAATATGGAATTAAAGCTGTCCAAACTCAAAAACACCTTCTGTCGGAAAATCGAGCACTTATCAATTTCTTGGATCATTTTTATATGTCAACGGGTCGAGGTACAAGGCACACACAGGATGTTCGAAACATTTCTAAAAATATTACTTCTATTTGTTTCGATTTTTATGAAGTTTCCTTTTCTGTTGTAGAAATTTGCCGAACTGTCTGACGACGATTGTTTTGTTAAAAGGTATATATTTCTCATATTAATAATTATAATTCCAATCTCTTTGCAATTATACGACTCTAAATGCAACGAAATTAAATCTGAAAACAGTCGTAGACAAACATACCATTGACGAAAATAGCAGACATAACCCAGAATTAAACGTCATACGTGAATCATTTTTATAGTAAGCGTTGTACTTGATATTCTAACGCCCACTTTATCTTTAAATGTTCAAAATTGATAGCACACATATACAGGTGATAATTTAATTGCAGATAAATATCAAGATTATACTTTTTGTAAAAAAAACATAATCAGTTGACGCCCAAAAGACCGTTCCTTTTGGGCCGAGTTGTGGGTAACAATTTCAGATTAAATGAATTAAGAACAATAAATAACTTGATAATTAATACTCCACAATACACTAAATAAATCAATTGTGCCCCATTAGTCACAATACAGAAAGCTAAAATGAAACGCTTCACAAATCCTTTTTAGTACGGAATTAGACATTTCTTGCAAAATAGGAATTATCATACATACGAAACAATAATGGCGAAGCTTTTTGTTTTAGCCAGACTTTTTGTAAAGATCTTATGCGGAGACACAGTTACTTTAATGTCCATTACACATCAAATTGTACATTAAGCACGAAAATAATTAGCAAATGTATTTTTCCAAAGATATTTTTCACAAAAGCAAAATTTGTCGTTAAATCTCAAAATTATTAAGAATTGTGAAGAAATATCCACAAATTTCAAATTACCCGTTGTATGTTTGTTGACATTCAGAAAGAAAATCCTCGAGTATTGTCATGAGAAGAGTTCGAACATTTGTAATAAAATGAAGATATACCTAAACAAGATATACGTGGAAAACAACCAGAGAGGAACATTTACTACACGTACAGTTAATACTATCGATTCACACAGTCACTTTGTGTTAACTATTATTACCTTAGACAACGACAGTTCACACTGACACATTTCTGAAATCATTGACATTAATCAAAGTAAGTATTTAACGATAGCCCGAGCTGTATATTATAAGTAGAAAAGTGGAAAGCACATTATCACACACTCGAACTTAACGTAAGACATGACTCGAACTTAACGTAACTCAGGAACATTAATCAAATCACAAACATTTGCATAAAACGTAAACGCTAAGTAAATAATGAAAATGGGTTTGACGTTAGTTTGGTGGGTTTTTAAGTGCCGCGGGATCTGCGTAATGTACATCAAAAGGCGGGTGATTGATGACACCGGGAAACTACATACAACAAACACACTACATATTCGATGCGACCAGACGGACGGAAAAGCTTCGGGGCGCGATCGATGTGATGTGTGCGGTGAACTGTGTTCGCGAGGATATCACAACATTAATTAATTGATAAATTGATACGACGATGGTGTTGCATGCCGGTGAACTTGTACCGATAACAAACTGATTATAATCACCAGGAACATTATATTATATTATCGATAGTCTTATCAAATATTCAGTGATAAAATTAGCCACATACACACACATTTATATTATTAGACCTACATAAATAATTTATCTATTCTCCACTGATGCGAAAATAAAGTGATAGTACCTACAGTTTATACCTAAAATACGTTCATCTTCTTGAGTTGCCGTGACATGTTTCTTCTGCCCACACTACACCTTCCCTCGATGTGAATTGAAGGAGCGAATACTTTTCTCCTTAGTATGTGGCCCAGTATTTTCGTATTTAAAATACGCCATAAGTCATTATTATCTTCATTATTCATAAAAAAACAATATATACTTAATATGTTGACGATTTGACGTTTGAAAATGTTGTAGGGGCAAATAATTACTGAACGTTTGTCAGGTGGGTCAATGGCAGAGCGGTTAGCGCGCTGGACTAGTGATCCAGTGGTCGCGAGTTCGACTCCAGCCTCGACCGATTTCGTTCACCTGTAGCACAAGCATTTATTTGCTTATTTTAGGGAACGTAGGAAGATGTATTCTGTACTTGTTTAAAAAGGACATATTCATTTAAAAAAAAAACATTATGGGGTCTGATGCATAATGCCGGATGCTGTAATATCAGAAATATTTATTTATTTTATTTATTTATTTATTTTATTTTATAGAATACAACAGCAATACAATAAAGATATATACAAATATACAAAGATATTTTTATGTTGCCAATTATATTATTCATGTACTTATTAAATATTATCTGCAAATAATTAAAACTAAGTTTAGTTTGTCGATCGACAATAATTCCTGATTGACCTCCTCTGATTGTATGTAAATTATATATTACAAATACAAAATAAAAATTACTTGGTATTAGTTCTATTGAAATTTAATTGATTATTGAAGCGTTTCGTGCAAGGTACATCGTCAAATAATGAAAACGTCTAATAGCCGACATATATTGACATAATAATGTTGTAATCCTGTTATGAATATGTCTTTATCTCGTTAAGACGTTTATAGTGTTGTTATAATGCATTCTTGTTTCGTAATCGTGTGACATTCTTGTGTATGTATAAACGAATATGTACCTACATATATCATAACTAGTCGTGAATAATCTGTCTCTCCCATCAGCAGAACGTACAAGTACTTACCATCGCTATTTACTCTACCTACTGAAACTTTAAGCTCAATTATAATACCTATGAAAGTTACTATGGAATAGTCTTAAATGATTTTGTTACGTTGTCTCAATTCATACAAATATTAAAGAAAGAAATAAAAAATATATTTATGAAATAATTATTATAGAACGATATTTCCTTAATGCAATAATTCGTTCATACCATAACGGTATATCCCAAAATGAGGGGTAACCAGCGACAGGTGTGCATTATCAGATCTGCAACACATGCGTTTCTCACACGCCAGTCTCATCTCATTTAATAAAGGCAACAATCAGAATGAGTGGTGAACCTCGTTGCTCCAGTCTAAGTCTCAAAAAACAGATAAACAGCACAACATCCTCTGCTTTCTACCACTTACGACGAATAAAATTTATCAGACGAAATATACCTACGGAAGCAACGAAATCTCTAGTAAACGCATTCGTTATTTCCCGCCTGGACTACTGCAATGGTATCTACGCAAACCTTCCAAAGCTGGAGCTAAACAAACTTCAATCCGTCTTCAACGCTGCTGCTAGGCTAATCACCGGAGCCGCGGAATTACTCACACATATCCCACCATCTACGAAATCTTCACTGGCTAAAAGTGCCAGAAAGAATCAAGTACAAATTATGTTTGTTGACTTTCAACCAGCAGACCCCCTGGACGACCGCCACAGAGATGGAAGGACAGCTGGACATCCGCGTCCCAGGAGTGAATCCGAGAATAAACAGTACCCAGTACTAGAACAAGAAGAAGAAGAAGACTTTCAAAGCGATCCATGGCATGGCTCTCACGTATCTTTCAGACTTCTGCATCCCTCTCACCGTAAACGAGCGACAACAAACACTTCGGTCAGCCACCACATCCGTGATTGGCAAGTTGACTGAAATAAATAGAGTCAACACTTCATCCTTCGGTGATCGTGCTTTTGCTGTGGCTGGACCAGCCTCGTGGAATAAACTACCACCTGAACTGAGGCAAATCGACAACTTAGCACTATTCAGGAAACACCTAAAAACTCACTTCTTCCGCGAGTCTTACAATAACCCCTAATATATTCAAAGCGCCCTTGAGGTGAGGTTATCACAAAAACGGCGCTATAAAAAGAATCCAAATTTATTATTATTATTTAACTTTTGTAAGATGTTATTTCGCCTGTTGTATTTTGGATTACCCACTCTAGGAGAAACACTGATAAACACAAAAGAGTTTGTGTACCTCGGAAGTAGGATCTCTTGGGATGGGAGAACAAGGAAAGAAGTTGACAGCCGAATACATCAGGCAAGGCTGGCTTTCAACAAGAAGTCGAAGATCCTTGAGTCAAACAACTTAGACTTTAAGCTCCGTAAGAGACTTACAAAAACATATGTGTGGAGCATACTGATGTATGGCCGTGAGACATGGTGTCTTACCGAAAGAGACAGAAATAGACTAGAGGCTTTCGAGATGTGGAGTTACAGAAGAATACTGGGAATTTCCTGGAGGGACCACATCACGAATGCTGAGGTTCTCAACAGCGTTGAAGAAGGCAGGCACCCACTCAAAACCATCTCCGAGAGACGTGCTCGCTGGATTGGTCACATCTTGCGCCACGAGGGTCTCCTACATGACCTATTGGACGGAATGGTTGAGGGGACAAACCACAGGGGGCGCCCCCGACGGGAGTATTTGGCCCAGGTGTGCGAGGACATGAACTGCGCCACATATGTATGTTGAGCTGAAGAGGGCTGCAGAAGATAGGGAGAAGTGGAAAGCGAGATGTAGACTTCTTCTGCAAACCAATCTGCAGGATTGAGACTTTTGATGATAACTCTAGGTAGGTACACCCGAAAAAGATGATAATATAAGAGGGGAAGCACTATTCTAAGCCGATACCTCACTGTTATGATCCGTCTGTTTAATGTTATATTTTCTTATGCAAACTATTGTGAATTGTTCGTGAGGCTTCGCTTTGAAATAAATCCGCCTTCGTTGTATGTACATAAATTAACTGAATAAGATTGCTAAATTTTACATAGGTAGGTACCTACATACCATCACGTCCCTAATGGGGTAGGCAGAGATAATTGAACGACATATATTTTTATCATAACACACATCCATCGCTTCATCAACATTCGTACATCGTCTCATACGTACGTTAGTTCAAGTTTGTTAGGTACATTTCTCTCTTACAGAATGTCGTTTACATACATACACAGTCGAGCAGCCTTTTATAGCCATATCATATCTTTCTATTCTTGTCCTCAATCGCAACATCGCAATTTAATTTGTTCTATTTCTTTATTTTACATTATTTCCTAATGTCCTCATTTCTTACTCCACCATAAATCGTCTCGTCGCATATTCTTTTCAGCGATCTCATTTCAACTGCTAGAATATATTTAATATATTAAGACCAAAGATACACGGACTGCTTGGAGCAGTCGGGGTCGACTGCTTCAAGCTGTTGTATTCGTGGACCGCTTGAAGCATTCATGTTGCAGTTGAACCGACTGCTCCAAGCAGTTGTGCCGACTTCAAGCTGCCACTACAACTGATACAGTTGTGTTATGTAATTATTGAGCAGTCATGTTGCAGTTGAACCGACTGCTCCAAGCAGTTGTGCCGACTTCAAGTTGCCGCTACAACTGTATCGTGTTATGTAATTATTGAGCAGTCATGTTGCAGTTGAACCGACTGCTCCAAGCAGTTGTGCCGACTTCAAGTTGCCGCTACAACTGTATCGTGTTATGTAATTATTGAGCAGTCATGTTGCAGTTGAACCGACTGCTCCAAGCAGTTGTGCCGACTTCAAGTTGCCGCTACAACTGTATCGTGTTATGTAATTATTGAGCAGTCATGTTGCAGTTGAACCGACTGCTCCAAGCAGTTGTGCCGACTTCAAGTTGCCGCTACAACTGTATCGTGTTATGTAATTATTGAGCAGTCGTGTTGCAGTTTAGCCGCTTCAAATTCCCTTTTACCGAATTGCATTTTTACCGACTGCAAAAAGAGTTGTGAATAATATAATTTAATTTTTATTTATTTATTTGGATCAGTATAGAGTCAAATTAAAATTTATAGCAATATTAAAGATATATACAAAAATGAGACCAATTACACAATATTCACAAGAGTATATAACAAGTTCTAAGAAAAAAGTATGAGTAAAAATGCAATAATAAATATTAAGAAAATACTACAAAAATTCGAAAAATGTAACTACAAATAATTATTAACCAACTAATTTACAATAATAACTAACAAAATAAACGTACCTACGATGTATGTACGTTATCGTTACATACGAACATAATAATCCAAGAGGATTTCCGATTCACATATATCCCCTTCAATAAAAACACTTTTATATAACATTTCCCATTCCCATTCCCATACCATATCATACTCTTATCTTATCCAGTCCCAACATGTCGCGGGTTTTATTTCCCTTAACTAAATCTGTGTGTGTGTGTCTGTGGCGGATTTTGGAGACAATTTACTGTATCTAAACAAGTTAATCCTTTGACGATACAATAAATTATTGATGAATACAAAAATATTCTCTCTATCTTCTTTTTAGACAATTCGCAAAACGTGCGTATATATTTGTATATATGTACTTACCATACACGAGTGTAAATTAACGACTTGTATGAAATGGTCTATTGAAATTTACGAGTGATTTTGATAAGTTTGATGATTTATAGATCGACAAAGATTCATTAAACAGTGTCGGTTTTTCCGGGTCGGAAAATAACAGACTCCTGAGATAGGAGTCGGGTTCAGATTATCAATGAAAAAGAACTGCCAGTAAAATAATTAAAGACAGTTCAAGAAAATGTATTGTTTGTAATTGTTCAATAAAACTTTTTTTTTAAACAATTTCCTAAAATCATTTTAATCGAAGGGCTAAATTTGCGATAAAAATATAGGAAAGGGTTGGGTCACGTCAGCGAGGAAAGAACAAAGCCCTTTGTAACAAATTAATCTAGGTCAAAAAGAGTAAGACGAACGCGAGTAAAAATGTACAGAAGATATGTACATAAATAATAGACATCTATGTATGTTCTATGTTCGATGGCAAAATTCACACAAATATAAATTTATGACACAATCACATCGCGGATTATTTGGACCGAACAAATCTATTATATCAGAATAACACATACTAGAAACTAAAGCAAACGAACGAAACTGAATGATAATAATATAATGTTATGTAGTGTTAAGTGTTTGTATTGAGACCGCACTGTTCCGTCGGATATGTTACTTTAATATTCAGCATTGTTTTCGGATAAAGGCGTGTAGTGTATGGTCCTACATAGATATTAAATATGTATATATGTAGATATTATAATAGAAACACGCGGATAATGGAAAATGAGAGGGGTGTGGAGGGAAGGTGGGAGGTAAAGAGATAATACAATGAGATATGATAACAGTTATCACTTATCGTATGTAGGTAGGTAGGTATGTATATGTATGTATGTAGCTATCGCACATAATATTATGTATGTAGATAGGTATGTACATACAATAGATAATACCACTCTCAATTGATAGACTCTGGGAAATGCTGAATTTCGGAAATTTGATTATATCGTCAAATATGAAATCCGGATGCTAGGAAACATTAAGAGGGTGACTGCTGCCAACGTACCTATTTTTTCAATTTGATATACCTACCATCATTATTACTAAACGAATCATTTTGAAAAAAAATAACCCAGTTAGTTTGGATATTAATAAAGAGAAATATACCTTAACTTTTTGATTATGTTCTGTATATATTCTTGTAGGAAAATAATAAGCATACCCCGATTTAAGACATTTATCTTAAATTTCTAAAAAAATATAAGGTATAGAACAATATTTTTTTTTTATAAATTAAAAAAGAACAAAATACCTAGAAAAATATGATATGACGTTGCATTAACGCATCAGGTTAAGTAAATAAACCAAAAAAAAACTTTTATTACGCAATAGCGCTGAATGGAAAATAAATGTTTTTTAGGTTTATTTACTAAACCTGAAGCATTAATGCAACGTCACATCATATTTTTCTAGATATTTTTGTCTTCTTTAATTTAAAAAAAAATATATTACTCTACGCCTTATAGTTTATTAAAAATATATGATAAAGGTTGAAAATCGGGGTATGCCATTATTTTTCTACAAGAATTTATACAGAACATTATCAAAGAGTTAAGGTATATTTTTGTTTATTAATATCCAAACTATCTAAATTATTTTTTTTCAAAACGATTTGATAAGAAATAATGATGGCATATCAAATTGAAAAATAGGTACGTTGGCAGCAGTCCCCCCCTTAAATACTGATCCAACTATAGACACCTAAATTTATTTATTTTCATTTATTTATTTAAAAAAAAAACAATACAAAATACACAATATTATAGTATTTAAATAAGGATAAATACATATTCATGTATGACCCAACTTCAAAAAGAGAGTTTCTCGTGTTTTGAAGCGAGTAACATTTCACAACACATATGTATAAACTAACTAAAACAGCATAATATACATATCTAGGCATCATAATATTAAAGAACACACATACATAAGTATGTATTTACATTGATATAGAAACTTGATAACGCAGGCAAGAATATAAAAATTTCTCAAAAGCTTGATAATCCTAACGAACAAAATAAATATTCACATATTATTTAAGATATTCCTTCAATGTTGCCGGAACTAAAAAATAATACACAGCCATTTTTAAATTGCACTTATACTACTACCACTTTACACTAAAGTATGATGATCGACGAAGTTTTTATTTTGTAGAATTCCATTACCTATAAGTTATACCTATCTATAATAACTTATACCTTATAGCTTTTTTTTATTCTATCTATTATTATCATCAATATGTTGTGTTTTTATCTATGTATGTAAAAGGCATTTTATGCCGTTTCTAAATAAATAAATGAACCACTTTTTGATCCTACATGAATTTTATTATGGCCTATTTCGCCTTGTTAGGGCATTTACTAGCTTATGACTATTTTGACAATTTTTACTTATATTTATAGATTAATTATGTAGGAGGAGCTTACAGCATCTTGTGATTGGTCATTTAAAACTATTTATATCCATAAGCAAGTAAATGCCCTAACAAGGCGAAATAGGCCAATCATTCATAATAAAATTCACGTAGAATCAAAAAAGGGGTTTACTTTTAATTATAAACACAACTATAGTATGAATTTAGGCCAAATGCTGGATTTTTTGGGATCTTAATCATTCCCCTTATGCGAGGTCCTGTACTGATGTTATATATGGGGTAAATTTGACTAATAAAATATTCTTAACATAGATATGTGTTAAATTGTATTTCTTTTATATAAAATATTTAATTTTGGAACTTTACATTCAGAGAATTTCTGTGGGAAAAACGCTTGCCTTTCTTCCATTTTAATGTTACATAAAAATAAACCGAAAAAACTGTAGTCAGGGAGAGTCAACTTTTGGTAATGAAAATTTCAAAACTGATCGTGTTCTGGACAATAATTTCCAATTTCTTTTTATTTCACATAAAGTTATGATGAAAAAATTATATATAATTGTTCATCCTATTTTAGTTCGCAAACGCGACTCCCATTCACCGGTATCGCTAAATGCCAAGCATCGTCATTATGGTGAACAAGAGTGGTGAAGACCATATAGATCCCATTCACCGGTATCGCTAAATGTCAAGCATCGTCATTATGGTGAACAAGAGTGGTGAAGACCATATAGATCCCATTCACCGGTATCGCTAAATGTCAAGCATCGTCATTATGGTGAACAAGAGTGGTGAAGACCATATAGATCCCATTCACCGGTATCGCTAAATGTCAAGCATCGTCATTATGGTGAACAAGAGTGGTGAAGACCATATAGATCCCATTCACCGGTATCGCTAAATGTCAAGCATCGTCATTATGGTGAACAAGAGTGGTGAAGACCATATACGAATAATAGAGAAGGTGTAATACCAAAAAAATAATGTACCTATTACGGTCGAAGTCTGACCTCTGAAAAACGAGATGTCTTAATTCTACGAGACTTTGTTATTTCTTTTGGTAAAAATCATACTTCGAGATGTCGGGCAAACATTGGAAGACTCTCGCTCGTCTGTCCATTCAATAAAATTGCCGCAGGATTTTTCAAATATTCACCAAAATAATATATTATTCAAGTCGGAAAAATTGCGTATATAAGAAGATTAATAAAATCCCCAGAGGTCTGGTATTGGCTCTCTGTGTTTAGTGTATAGGTATATCTTTATACTTAATATTAGATAGGTAAGTACATTACATTATATATTTATTACAAAAAACTACTTTAGTATATAAGGTCTTTGCAAAAAACCAACTCAACCCCCGATACATAAAAAATTACGGATACTGCTTTTTGTAGGGTACATATTTACGTTATTCGTCCATACCCTTCTCGTTCATGATAATAATAATATCAATACTCGATCCTTTAGAAGCAATACAGAATTAAGAGGGTGACTGCTGCCAACGTACCTATTTTTTCAATTTGATATACCATCATTATTATTTAACGAATCATTTTGAAAAAAATAACCTAGTTAGTTTGGATATTAATAAAGAGAAATATACCTTAACTTTTTGATTATGTTCTGTATATATTCTTGTAGGAAAATAATAAGCATACCCCGATTTTAGACATTAATCTTAAATTTCTAAAAAAATATAAGGTATAGAGCAATATTTTTTTTTATAAATTAAAGAAGAACAAAATACCTGGAAAAATATGATATGACGTTGCATTAACGCATCAGGTTAAGTAAATAAACCAAAAAACTTTTATTACGCAATGGCGCTGAATGGAAAATAAATGTTTTTAGGTTTATTTATTAAACCTGAAGCATAAATGCAACGCCACATCATATTTTTCTAGATATTTTTGTCTTCTTTAATTAAAAAAAATAGATATTACTCTACGCCTTATAGTTTATTAAAAATATATGATAGACGTTGAAAATCGGGGTATGGCATTATTTTTCTACAAGAATTTATACAGAACATTATCAAAAAGTTAAGGTATATTTTTGTTTATTAATATCCAAACTATCTAAATTATTTTTTTCAAAACGATTTGATAAGAAATAACGATGGTATATCAAATTGAAAAATAGGTACGTTGGCAGCAGTCCCCCCCTTAATGTGAAACCTCTTTCACGACGAGCAAATTAAAACAACTCGGTGGAATTATTATTACAGCCACTGACTGTTTTTTGTTACTTACTGAGGCGCAAAACTGAAATCAAATTACAATTGTGAAATATTACGGTGGTAGGTCTAGACTGGTGGGGGGGGGCACACCTATAATAATAATCGAGTCAAATTTGTACGACTAATAAATAAATAATAATAGTCAAATAGTTTAATAATGACTAAATTTTGAAAAAAATCGCCACTTTCAGTTCAGATAAGATTCTAAACTATTCAATATTTGCTAATTTCTGCATCCAATTTCATACAAGAGACAACCCACGAATAATAATTATGAGAAACACAGAAATTCGGAAATGCCTCCATACATCAGGAGGCTAACGAAACTCATGCATACTAAAACAGAATTTGAGTTTAAAAATTGAAATCAAGACAACGATAATCTATACAAACACTCAACTTGGGGTAATAAGGGAAAAAGAAGAATGAATGTGGAGAAAATCCAAGGGAATCGGTGAAGAATATTCAAATGATTAGATTTAACTTTTTGATCGTCAGTGCTTGATGGAATTCCATTTAAATTAATTGATATTTTAAATAAATAAAAATAAAAAACTTGTTTAGAATCAATTCCACTATTTATCACTACTTGAAAATGTGCTTAGCACGAAACCGGTTGTAGGTTGTAGTCTTAAATAAATAGTGGGATTGATTCTAAACAAGTTTTTTTTATTTTTATTTATTAAAAATATCAACTAATAATGTTTAATTTATTTATATTAAGAGCACTCATAGGGCAAGCCCCACATTAACTGTTTTATGTAAGATATGGCTATATTAATTAAAGGATTTAAGTTTATCTATTTATACATGTAAGGAATTAATAATTGATTTTTCCTGTTTTAATGTATCTAAATAGATATATGCCGGTTTGTGGACCAAAGCTATTATTATTGTCGTTCAAAATACGCGAACTTTGAGGTAACTTTCTTATTATCAAGGATCTACACGTTTGACCGACACATGACATGCCATACATTACATTATCATGGAGGAAACACTGCATCAGTTGGTACATTTTAAAAAATTCAACACAATTTCAATTGTACTAATCTCGCCTTTGCTATCGTCTGAAGAATGTAATTTGATTTTTTCAAATATTTTTTGAAATAGTTCCTACAATATCACAAGATTTCTTAAAATAATGGTTTAATTTTCAGAAAACGTGGGATTTGATTTTAAGGTTACTACCAAATTTGTGCATAAATATTGTGCAGTCAACATCTTAAACCAAAACATCAAATCTAGACCGTGATTATTTTCTCACAAGAAAACTGTCGACTAAAACAAATGGGACATTAGAGGATTTCGCAGTCACCTACCTTACTCCATTGGGAACTGTACAGGACTTAAAGTCCTGTTCATCCCCGAAACGGCTGCTCGTCGGACAACACAAGGACTGATATCAAACATTTCATATGAACAAATAGGACAGTAATAAATTAAGATAGACACTAATGATGCGCGAAATAAAAAAAAACGTCGATTTAGTTCTAGCTTGAGTCTGACAGACGCTGCCGATACGTGAGTGATTTATAAAATATAATCGGGTCATTTGATTCCTAAATTTGACAACATTCATCACGGATTTGCACGACCTTTTTACTTTCGCGAATTGGTGCGGTCAGTTTGAAATGGGTTACACACTAGGGTCGGATCAGAGGAACAATATGTGTAACATAGGATGGGACAATACTAACTTATCGCTGGATCGGGGTCGAATCGCTTAACGTCGTTCCGCCCACTTTCTTGAAGCAATTTCTCACATCTCGGGTTAGACAGGACTACCATCAAACTTGACTAAAATAATATTGTACATATATGAACATATAATCATATATTTGGAAAAAACTTGGAAAATTTATGAAAATATTTCGTGATTTCTTATTAGATCCTTTTCTGTAATCAATGTGATAATAGTTATAGTAGGTACAATGTGTCGATTTGTTAACAATTTTAGAAATAAGCTAAATATCATTTAATAAAGAATGTTGGAATTGACAGTTATATGGACCAGGTGATCAGTGACGTGCGCTGTAGCAGCTACCAAGAGATGAAGAGGCTGGTGCATGGCCGGGACATCAGACATGTGTAGTGCTTGGTGAAAACCAATCATAAGATTGTAACTCAAAACAAGAAAGATTTAACATAATCCTTTGAATAAGATTTATCAACTAATACTAAGTTCTCTTGATTATTTACATACTTAGTTTCTACGCAATAATGACTTTTCAACTCTTATTTCATAATTTCATCAATGCACCCAAGTTAAAACTTTTAATATATCGGAAAATTCATAATATCACAAATTGTCCAAATCTTCTTCTTCCTCTTTTTGTAGATCTATGATCTGTTTTACAGGTCCTGGGACGAGGATGTCCAGCTCTCCCTCCATCTCTTTGATGGTCTTCCCGGTGGTCGGCGTCTCTCTGGTATCTCACGCATTACATTCTTTGGCAGCCTTTCTGGATTCATCCTCTCAACATGATCTCTCCAGAATCGTCTTCTTTGCCTGCTCCACCTTACAATATCCTCCACATTGCAGGTTCTGCGGATCTCCTCATCGGGGATTCTGTCTCGGAGGGTTCTGCCTAAGATAGGTCTTAGTGTTTTAATCTCTATTGTCGTGTGTAGCTGTTTTGTTCTCACCGTGTCTGCCCTTACTTCAACTCCATAAGTATCTGATGCAGGTTTTTTATATTCGGACCTTACTCTCAACTAGCATATGTTCCCTCATGCATCACTATAAACAGTGTCCCTCATGCATCCTGAGATAACTGCAGCTTTATTAGTCTGTTCTTTAGATATCTCTTTAGATCTCTTTTGTTCTTTAGATATCTGGAAAGGCGTGGCGAAAAGAAAAAATGGAAGTGTCAAAGTATCGCAAGGTATAAATGATAAAGATGGAAAATTAATTATGGATGAAGATGGCGTAAAAGAACGATGGAAAGAATACTTCAAGGAGCTGTATGATTGCGGTTTGAGTGGTGGCATGAATCAGAGAGCATGGCAAGTATACGAAGATGAAAAAGATGAAATTACGAAAGACGAAGTGTTTGAAGCAGTTAAACACACGAAAGCGGGAAAAGCTGCTGTGTATGACAGTGTATTAGCTGAACTTATAAAGTATGGCTGCGATCAGATGTTGGAGTGGTGTCACTCTCTTTTCAACAAATGTTGGGAAGCAGGACGCACTCCTTCAGACTGGAGAAATGCAGTCGTGGTCCCCTTGTACAAAGGTAAAGGATCGAAGCTTGACTGCAAAAACTATAGAACCATAAGTTTGCTAAGCTCAGTTGGTAAGATGTATGCAAGAATTTTGGATCAAAGAGTACGAAAGGTTACAGAAAGCAAGATATGGGATGTCCAAGGAGCGTTTGTGGGCGGCAGAGGATGTATAGACCAAATTTTTTCTCTGCGTATGGTTACAGAAAAGGTCCTGGATAAAAACCAGAAGCTTTTTTGTGCTTTTATAGACCTTGAAAAGGCCTATGATAAAGTCAACAGAGAAAAACTATGGGATATATTGTCAGTGTACGGAGTGAAGAGCAAGCTGATACGCGCAATCGCGTCATTGTATGAGAATAGCGAGGCATGTGTTCGTGTCAACGATACAGTATCGTCGTGGTTCTCTATAAATAGTGGCGTAAGACAGGGGTGCGTGTTGTCACCATGGCTCTTCAATCTGTACATTGATTTCTGCATAAGAGCCCTAAGGGATGAAAATAAGGGTCTGAAACTGAGTACTGTAACAGTGCGTGATTTGATGTATGCAGACGATAAAGTCCTGTTAGCAGAAAGCGTGGAAAAGTTACAGTATCTAGTAAGCATGGTATATGAAGGATGCATAGAGTACGGACTGAGGATGAATGCTAGCAAATCAAAGGTAATGGTCTTTGAAAAGTGTGAAAGCAGAACATCGTGTCAAATAAAAGTACAGAATGAATGGCTTGAACAAGTCGACGAATATTTTTATCTGGGAAGCATGTTCCAACGGAATGGACGGCCTGATAAGGATATTGAAAGAAGAGTTATGGCAGGAAACAGAGTGAATGGAGCACTTAAACCAGTTATGAATGATCGTAACGTATCAAAGGAAGCTAAAGTTGCCATTCATAACGCAATTGTAGTGCCAACCTTGATGTATGCAAGTGAAACCTGGACATGGCAGAAGTCGCATGAATGTAGAATAAATGCAGTGGAAATGAGATCGTTAAGAAGAATTTGTAATAGAACGATGTATGATAGAGTTAGAAATGAGGTCACTAGGAAAGAATGTAAGATGAAGAAAGATGTAGTAACTAGAATGAAAGTTAACACACTTAGATGGTTTGGTCACGTGGAAAGAATGAATGAAGAACGCTTGACGAAAAAAATATATAAGGCTGACAGGAATGGAAAAAGAGGTCGGGGGCGCCCAAGAAAAGGATAGCACGACCATGTGAATGATATTCTGAAAGAAGGAAATGTTAGAAGTCTGAACAATAGAAGAACATGCATGAGACGTAGCATGAATGTTGACGAGGCGGTGAATGTATGTCAAGATAGAATAGTGTGGCGTTCTGTTCTCTCTGCCTACCCCGCGAGGGACATGGCGTGATGGTATGTATGTATGTATGTATGTAGGTATTTAAAAGTTGTGACCTATTCTATTGGTTAATTGTCCAAATGCAAATACAAAAACTTTTATACATATTTTTCAATAACTCGGAACATACCAAAGTTAACTTAAAAACGAATTTAATAATTATATATTATGGCTATTGTATCTAATAACAGATTAAAACAAACTCTCTCCAGATAATGACTGTTTTCATAAAGATTTCTGGCCCTCCGTAGATAACTGTTTATCCAAAGATTTCCGTTTTAATTTTCTTTTTAATCTCTACTCAACATTGTAGGTACAATTTTACGCCGAAAATTCCTGTAGATATAGGGGAGGAGGGGCTTTGGAACAAGGAAGGGCAGAGCACGGCAGGGGTGGGCAGGGCGTTTAAAGTGCGATGTACCTACTTATAATCTTAACGTGTTTTACAACAAGTAATTATCTTTTTTAACATACCATCCGAGCCGAGGACGTCCGAGGGTAGCGGATCTCAATAATTAGTACTTATTTGTGTATCCAATAGACCTTCACTTGGAGAGTGAGTGAGACAGAGAGAGAGAGAGAGTGTGTTGTGTCTGTATAATGAAGGAGGGTTCAAGGGTTCAATTGTAATCCTTCAACCCGCTCAAAACAAAAACCCATTGTTCTACGAAACTCGGAAAAGATTCGCATTTTTATATGAAGACAGGAAATGTAAAAATAAACAACAAGAAATGGGACTTTTTAAAACGCAAAAATATTGTTAAAAATGTGAAAATATATAGGTGAACATAAATGCTCTTCATCATGCCATGTTCTTTAGTGGAACCGGTAGAAAAAGTGAATCTTGTTTATAACATTCTAGTAGATGAAATACACTCCTTTGACGTAGAATAATCTTTAAGGCTTGTTTTTTCTCATGCACGGCAGACAGTCAGAGGTAAACAAATACCGAGGACTTGAAATGAGGACACTGAGAATGATATCAGAAAAAAACCTCGAGAGACCGAGTGAGAACACCAGAATAAGGGAAATATATGAGGGACTGGTATGATCACGTCCAAAAGATAATCATACCAGTCTTCCTAGCACCAGAATTCCTCATATTGTGCTACACAATCATCCTTACTACCTCGCGGTATACCGTCTAAAATATGGAGAGATATCTGGGAGTCCACTTCGCAGTAAGAGCAGGCCTATATAAAAGAACAAGAAAAATAAGTTTTTCTCATTGTTCTTGACAGCCATATTACATTATTTGATCATTATTAATTGCCTTCTTTACATGAAATATTCTTCTTATTTCTACCTTCGTAGCTGGATTATACTGTTTCATTAAGTATTTAGCATCACTTCTAATTGTTTTATAACTGCGACCGTAGCTACGAGTATACTTATATACTGAATTGTCCAAGTAATAGATTACATGTGTTATGGTTTAATATAGCAGCAATGATAATTAACACAATAACGCGTCATTGAAATTAATTACACCGGTTAGGGTTAGAGTTTCCAGACCGATGTGATTACAAGATTTGCGATCTGGTAATATATTCACCACATTTTCGGGGTGCAAGAAAGTGTTCAAAATTTAAAATAAATGAATAAATAGATGCTTTTGTATGAAACGGAGTATAATTTTGTGAGTGTTCAGAGATTGGGTATGAGAGAAATATAGAAGTAAGGACAGGATGTACCTATTAGAGATCCGGCCTATGGAGGCGGGACACAGAGATTTCTCTGGCGATACGTTTTATTTCATTTTCCAAACAAATTTGAATTGTATAGCTCTGACGTCCCCTCGGGATGAGGGAGAGGGAGGGGGTGGGGGATATTACTCTCCTCCCTCCCTCGTCCACACCCTTCCACCAGATGATGCATTATTTATGTCCAGCGCTTACAATATTTCACTATTCTTTTAATCCAACCTATGTACTATTCTGTAGGTAATCTGACCAAACAATATGAATATTCATTTAATTTGTACGAATTTATCTTCACTCAGACCGCCACTAAAAAAAACATTCATAGATTCAGGCATGGTAAGATGTCAGCAGTTCAAAATAGTAAGTAAATGCGACTAATTTTATTTTGAAAAGTGACTCGAAAGTGAAATTATCGAAGCGAATACAAGTTAAGTTTTTATTTTATTTATATGATTAAATTTTTATAGTACATTTGAAAAGGGAACAAAAGAAAAGCCTTCAACGTCTAAAGCAAAAAAAAATGTAAAAAAGTTCATATTTTTGGCATTTTTTAACTTTGCTAAGTAGGGGACATCAGCTTTTAGGATTTGGGTCCATACGTAGCGTTGGGGAGGATTTGCAATCTGCCCAAGGAAATATGAATTCGGATCTTAAAAATACCCTGGTGGTAAGAAGGTGGAAAAACAGAATTATGAAGATCGATTTACAGTTGGGCTGCTGTGTTAAAAAATAATTCGAGAAGCGTCTGGTTCGTGTATGATATAAACCAATAGTAATTTATTTGTTGTAAATATTTTAAAATAACAAAATAAATGTTGTAAATGTTTTTACAACAAATGGGTGCAGCTGGTTTTCAGCAATATAACAATGAGTTGTCGTCATATGTACTTTGACTGTAATCAAAGATAAAAGATAAAGTACCGAGAAACTGCGAGTCATTTAAAGAGTTGTAGATAGAACTATGCTGGACTTGTCACTAAGAGATAAAAACAACTGATGAAATCCACAGTATGTCGCCTCTGAAATGGATATGGGCGAGACACGTAGCCAGAAGTTCGGACGATAAGTGGGCAAAGAGAGTGCTGATTTCGTACGATAAAGGTGTGGGGCGACCGTAGCTTAGTGGAGGGATAATATACAACGATATGCCGGCGCGTCCTGGATACAGACTGAACAGGACAAATGGAGAATGCCTTCGATCAGGAATGGACGGATATAGGCTGAAGAAGAAGAAAAAGATAAAACCAATACAACAAAAACTGTATCGGAATGTTTTTAGAAAAAGTATATCGAAGGATTCTCAGTAAGCCTTGTGTATCCGGATAGTTCAGTTCACAGAGCACCAACTTCTTAAGAAGAACGGACTGAGCCAACATAGTACAGTATATCACAGAAACCAATAAAGAAACATATATATGTAACATAAATAGTACGGAGTAAAATTGGTAACGAAGACCATTATTCTAGAAATGATTCAGATAAATGTAATCATTACCAATCCCAGGCTGAAACAATTATTAACAAAACCTCAACTGGTCGATGGCTAATAAATCTACAATAAGATATTGTCCAAACAACTAACCGAGTCTTTCAGTCTGCAGGAATATCATTCCTTATCTCCGAAAAGATTCAACGTAAATAAATTATGTGGAATACCTACCTTTTCTGTTTTGAATTGGTAATAAGAGACGTTTCTTCCGAGAAATCTAAATGAAGAAGCGATAACTGTAGGTAACGAATGAAGCCATTCAAGTTTTATTGTTTCAATCTACAAACAATATTTATGTGACATACAATGGTGGGGTAGGGGAGGGTGTGTAGTATTTAAGTAAGAATGTAATATGAAGGTGCCTATCTTGTATTTTATTATTTTCCGCCAAGTTGTTTGTTGTTTTTGGAATTTTGTCTACAATCTGTTTTATGACATGGCGGCGCCTAATCTTTAATGGCGTTCAATAACTTATATTTATTTGGTTGACCATTGCCCAGTTCCTTTATCTAACAAAAAATATTATTTTTGTTCTGAACTGCGTTTAGATTCGACTAAATAAGTAGGTACTAATGCTGGTTGTTAATAACCAAAATCAAACTTCAGAACAAATTCTTTGAAAATTAATTGGGCTCTCAGTGTAAACATTCTGGCAACAAATCTACTACGCTGCCGAGGGAATTTATTTGGATATATAGGAAATTTAGACTTTGTAGTACGTGTGGACATGTCTTTGCTACGAAGCTTTAATAACAAGTCTGTTTGGATATTTTTCTAACTAGTTATGTTCTAGTTTATTTAACCCAGTAATAGGTGAGCTTGACAAGATCTCCGTCAGTTTAGTTTTGTGTTATCATCACAATAAAATTAAATATAATATATTATGTATGTAGGTAATGTTCTTAAAATTACTGACGATAAAATTCCTTCCATCGAACATTGAATCACTTTACTAAACTGCGTTTTACTTTTCTCTATAAGCTTGGTGTCGTGTCTGCAAAGTGTTAAAGTTACGTGTACACAGGTTCATTAATTGGGTTGTTACTCCTGTAAACACAAAACTCAAGGTATAGATATCAAAGGAACCTTCAGTAAATCATTCCCAACTACCTTGTTTCGTTGAGCAAACAATCAAGCATTAATGCCCGTAAAATGATTTAATACCATACTCTGTAACTGGGAAGAACATAATCTTGGAAAACACTTCTTTATTACTACCGACGCGAGTCATTTTGAGATGCGAACGACGAAATGTCGGGTTTATCGATTAAGCAGAACTAATATTAGGTGTAATCTGTAAGACTCGTAGCTACATACTTAGGAAAAATGTTTTGTTTGAATAAGTTGGACGTAAAATTACGCAATGTCTAACGCGACAAAATTCATTATGAAGGCTAAATACCTCTAGAAGTTGTCAAGCCAACAAAACTAATTACTGACTAAGCATATCATGTGTAATGTGTATGAGTTGACACTAGGTTGGTTGCATGTGTTTCTATTTCTAGTAATTACGGGGAAGGTTGTATTCTATTTGTAGAGATATTCGATACAGAACGCAATAGATTTGGTTGGTTACGCTCGTTTAACGTTCACCCTCGCACCGTGCAGTATTTTTAACATTCGCCTGTTACACCCAGGACCCGACCCATCTAAATGCTCTACTTGTGGTACAGCATCCCTTTGTATCATCAACGCGAAGTATATTTACGTGCTTTTGATCCATTACTCTGTGCAATTGGATAGAATGATGCGATTAGTAAACGTAAATAAATCCCGTTAATTCTTTTGAACTTGAACATTGCAGCAACTGAACATTCAACAGTCCTTCTTTTACTTGCTGAATATTTTACTTAGGTACATCTGTTTTCATCGTAAGATGTATTGTATCAGTGATAAATTAAAATATTCAACTGTAAACAAACATACCTTTACAAGTTTATGAAATACTTCGAAATAAATAAATATCTTAGAACAAATAATTAATTGAAAGTGTTTAAAAATAATAATATTATTAACTAGCTTTTATGTCCCGCCGTTGGCCAAGAATGTAAAATTGTGAAAGAAAAAGCAATCGTTTTTATAATATTGTCACCCAATTATTTTGCAATATCGGACTATGAAAAGTGGTTTGAAATTTGATTGAGTTTAAGCATTGTAAAATGTTCAAGTGATGGCCACAACCCATTCTTTTTTATATATAGCTATAAAGTGTGAATGAAGTATAAGTAATATACCTACAATTTCTGCACGCATGGACTATGCGAAATGGTTTTAAATATGACTGTTTATCAACGTTGTAAAGAGATTGGTTTGGCCACAACCCCCATTTTTATATATTATCATCGAAAACAAACTGCAATATGTACCTATTGAAAATTTAGTATTTTTGGATGTTGGAATGTGGTTAAAATTTGATTAAATAATGTACTGAAAAGATCTAGTGTTGGTCACATCCCATTCGTTTTTATATTTTTTCATCAAGTGTGCATTATATTTTTGCACAATTAGACTGATAGACTTTAAATTGACACAAAAGTCTACATTGACGAAGAAGAAGAAGACTTAAACTATGGTAAATAGTTTTTAATTAGAATATAAACGTTGTGAAGAGTTCAGTAATGGCCACAACCCCCATTCTTTAAATATTAGGTGTTGAAAATTATTCAAAATAGGATGATATAAATGGTTTAAATTTGATTAAACAAAAGTATTGAAAAGACATCCCACATCCCATTAATTTTTACATATGTATTTTCATGAAGTGTGCATATCGTTAATAATATTTCTGCACAATAGACTATTAGACTTAAAACTAACCCAAAAGTCTAAATAAAAAAGAGAAAAATAAGTATAAGACTATAAGAAATAGTTTGTATAAAAAACTATCCCAATGGTCTACATAAAATAAGTAAAAATCCATAAAATAGAAGAATTAGACTATTGGAAATAGATTGTATAAAAACTGACCAAAAGGTCTTCATAAAAGAAGAAAAGAAGAAGAAGATTAATCTATAGGAAATAGTTTGTATAAAATTCACCAAAGTTCTACATAAAATAAGAAAACGAAGAAAAAAACTAAAGGAAATAGTTTGTGTAAAAACTGTAAGGTCTACATAAAATTAAGAAGAAAAAGAATTAGACTCCATGAAACGTCGTTTCAGACCCTTCAGAACCTCCCGTCCCTTCAGGTCCTTCAGAACCTCCCGTCCCTTCAGGCCCATCAGTACCTCCCGTCCCTTCAGGCCCTTCAGTACCTCCCGTCCCTTCAATCCATCATTACGTCCCTTCCAATCAGGCCCTGCAGTACCTCCCGTCCCTTCAGGCCCTTTTATACCTCCCGTCCCTTCAGGCCCTTTAGTGCATCCCTTCCCTTCATTACATCCCGTCCCTTCAGTCGGTTAAGAAAAGTTTAAATCCAGAAACCATCCTGGAAGAACCGCGAAGAGATGAAAGGACCTTCTTTCCCCAGGATACTCCACCTTCAAAGGTAAAATGACTAAATACACGGAGAAGAAGAAGAAAAAAGTTTAAATCCAGATACCTGCGAAGATATGGCTAGAAAATTGGACCTTCTTCTCCCAGGATAGTCCACCTTCATAGGTAAAATGACCGAATGAACGATGAAGAAGAAAAAGTAGAAGAAGAAAAAAGTTTATCGTCTTGGAAGACTTACGAAGAGTTGGAAGGACAGTTGGACCTTCTTCTCCCAGGATTCTCCAACTTCATAGGTAAAATGACCAAAAATACACGAAGAAGAAGAAGAAAAAAGTTTAAATCCAGAAACCTGCGAAGAGATGGAAGGACAATTGGACCTTCTTCTCCCAGGTTAGTCCACCTTCAAAGGTAAAATGACCAAATACACGATGAAGAAGAAGAAGAAAAAAGTTTAAATCCAGAAACCTGCGAAGAGATGGAAGGACAGTTGGACCTTCTTCTCCCAGGATACACCAACTTCATAGGTAAAATGACCAAATACACGACGAAGAAGAAGAAGAAAAGAAGAAGAAAGTTAAAATCCAGAAACCTGCGAAGAGATGGAAGGAAAATTGGACCTTCTTCTCCCAGGATAGTTCATCTTCATAGGTAAGATGACCAAATACACCACGAAGAAAAAGAAGAAAAAAGTTTATATGCAGAACCCGTCTGGAAGACCTGTGAAGAGATGGAAGGCCAGTTGGATCTTCTTCTCCCAGAATACTCCAACTTCATATGTAAAATGACCAAATACACGATGAAGAAGAAGAAGAAAAAAGTTTAAATCCAGAAACCGTCCTGGAAGACCTGCGAAGAGATGGAGGGACAGTCGGACCTTCTTTTCCCAGAATATTCCCCTTTCATAGGTAAAATGACCAAATACACGAAGAAGAAGAAGAATAAGAAAAAAGTTTAAATCCAGAAACCATCCCGGGCATACGCTCGACAATTCACCAAAGTTTCATTGTAATCGGACAAACCGTTTAGGAGCACATAGCATACATAAATAAAATAATTTTCCTATAGGAAATCAGTATATTGTTGATTTGTAAGTAAATAGTATTAGGTAGGTACCTACCTACAACAATGTTCTAAATAAATTCGATTCATAACAAATTTTATTTGAATATCAGAATCTTTCCGTAACCATAGTAACCATCGAACATATAAAATATTACTATCAAATGGGCTCGATACATTTTTTTGGATATGTAGGTAGGTACCTACATTGGTTTGTTCGAAGCCACAAAAACGAAAATTGTCCAAAATATCAAATATTACATACAAATTATGCAATTTTATTATGCCTATATCTTTACTAATAATTAACAGACTTTTACAATATATGTCTTAAAACTTGCTGTAATGTCTTGTGTTTCATTTTATTATTTCATAATTACATTTATTTCAAAGGTTTATTATTTTCAATAACATATTCATTCGGTAGGAAAATGAAATATTGTATGAAAAGATATTAAAATGGCGGCGTTTATGTACAAAACGCTTACTTTAAAAATAAGTTAAACATTATAATTATACAAAATATTCACCATGTTTTTCACTTAAACGCTAAGTTATACTTGAAAATATATTTTCTTCGTGTAAATACGTACTTCTAACTTTTAAACTAACAGATATTTGCGTGCAAAATGTACACTTTTTTGACAGATACGACTTGGAAAATTTTGTATGAAAAAAATAATTATTGAAATATTTTTAAAATTCAGCATTTTTATCGCATTATTTTTAGCGTGACACTGCATCAGGTATACAGGTACACGTTCGCACATAAATTAGATTTTTAGATGCTCTTGGTTTTTCAGAAGGCGTGAGACAAACACACACACACACACATACACACACACAAACACTAACATTTTGATTGCTTTATTACTTTAGATAAATTTGTAGTTGACTTTGTGTGACATCCGTCCGGACGAAGAAACAATCTTATCCAACTGTTCAAAACTGTCCAAATCCCAGGGAATTTATTTATCTTACTTATGAATCGACAGTAATAACACAAGATACGCGAGATTTGTATGGTCAGGCCTATATAGTGTTTTTTAGTCAAAACCGATAAATCTTTTGATCCGCTTGACTCACAGAGCATAAAATTTCAGAAAGTACAGAAAATTTTAAGCTTACAAAACTTTCATACTCAGAATTTCAATTTGTGTTTCAGTCAGGGAATATCAACTTTATAATTTATTTTTTTAAAGTAGTTCAGGAAATTCTTAAACATTTTTTATTTAAAAAAAATATTATGTGTTTAACTGCCTATATTTTAATTTTTTTAAATATCGAAAAACGCCGAATCACCCCGACTAGATATTTAATGTTCTATAAAAAATTGATACATTTTAGTAGTATATCTCAAACTTTTTTTAACGATTTTTCTAAAAATTTAATTTAGTGACGATATCGTTTCATACAATTTGTATGGCAGTATACACTACCTATATACTACGGGGACTCAATAGTTTGATACCTTATCTCCAAACATACATACCATCAAGCTATCCTATCCTGACATACATATCTCACGTTTTGTATAGAAAACAAAATATCTTAAAATATTTGATAATTTATATTTAAATGTTTATAGTTGGGTACATATTCTTCAACTATACATAGGTACTATCGCCATTGACAGATGGATCTCATGTGTTATATGCAACTAATTAATTAATTCATTCGTGGTTAAAACAAAATCATTTGTAATAATTAATAGCTGCATTTAATTAAACAAAAATTCAAAGAATATTTGTTGTAAATATATTACTTTTGAATAGTTCGAATGGTGTTAATATAGGCAGATATACTTACATACCTATTACTTACTAAACTCATGTTTCTCAATACAACATTATTACCAGTAGACTTTTCACTGCGGAAGGTTTTTAAAGAGTGTCACCATCATTAATCAACGATCGCCCGACGGAACTAAATAAACCCGCAAGATAAAAAAATATTGCGCCTCGTACCTACCTACCAACGAAGTATGTCATTTCGACCTTCGTGAATTTCATCCAACGTTGCCACAATAATTTGACACCCCTATATTATGCTGACGATTCCTTCATTTTGTTCGTTCATTTTGTCTATTATTCGTTCATTTTGTCTAGTAAAACATTATTATTTATTAAGCGTCACCACATACTATAAAACGAAATTTAATTAAAAGTGTCGAAATATTATCACAATCAGCAACAGCTATAATATAATGATTCATAAAACTATACGTTATATTACCTAGGTGCTTGAAATTTGAAATAGTTTCCCGAGGAAGCTGATAAATCTAAGTATACGCACATTTAAGTGTAGTACCCGACATTATATTTCTCATACGCAATGCAGCACCTATCCAGCAGGTTGGGCCTCATATTATAAGGCAGAGATCTAAACCCGCCCCAACATACTGGAAACCTTATGGACTCCGGGGGGCCCTATATTCCAGGCGCCCGAGAAGCATTTAGTATATTATTAACACAGCGCCGCGCCGTGCCGTGCACCTCATCACACCCTCTCTTCTCCTTTCCTCCTGTTCACCAACCAGAAGAGATTCACACCGAGTTGGTTTCCTATATCATCGTTATACACAGACACATGTAGGTACCTAGATATTCAGTATCACCCTTTCAGCGGGAATATATCCGTAAACTAAGGAAAAAATACACGACAGAGATATTTCCATTACATATCATAAAAATAGGTACATTAGTGATTTCATATAACTTTAGGATTATAATAAACTTGAATTCGATCTAATTTATTTTAACTACATTACATTAAGATTCCATACAAAAATAATTTTAATGATACGTACTCAAATGGACTATGGACTATGTCGTTTGAAATTAATGAACCTAAAGCTATTCCGACACAAGCACTACTTAGTGGAATAGTTCTTATCCACTGTATGTATGTTGGTACTGGAAAATTGTTTTCATGTTGTAAGAACTGATTCTGTTCATGTTATAATAAATTGTATCCTCTCGGAGCATTTTGTCAGTGCCAACATATTCTAAATTGTCTATGTTGCATAATTAATTGTACAATCGTATTGTTATTCTGTATTGTTTATGTGGATTTAAAAGAATAAAATAAATAACGCAGCAGCATCGGCTAGTACCACCAACCCATCTATGAAGTTCAAAAAGTTATTGGCTATAAATTGGCTACTTTTGTATGTTAAATACATACATTAATGTTTTATCAAGAAAACATTGAAAATAAATTATAGTCAAGAATAGATTAGTTCAAAACACGTAGTGTTTATGGGTCAACATTCAACAGAATATAATATAATAAAATGACGATACGGTGAAGCGAGAAACGGCAAACGTGTAAAATCCAGGAAACTCGCCATGAATCCTATAAAGATGATTATCCTGGTCACGGCACCATTCGCTCCCGGGGAAGATATTTTTAACGATATTTTATAAAAGACCCACATGTTGTGGTCACCCATTAACATTCATAATGAGCTTTGACAACCTTTGCCAACGCGGAATTTTTTTTGCGGTTCGGATCGTGAAGAGATTCTTTTTGTGACTCCCTTTTGCCATCCGTACTACTTTACAATTTTTTTGGGGAGATTTGAACAAAAAAGGTCTCATTACGTTCTTCTTTATTAAGTATGTATATATCTTATTATATTATACCATATACTTGCCTATATACCTAATCGACATTAATTTAAGTATAACGTTTTTTTGCCATGTTGCCATTGTGAATTATTTAACATTATGAAGGATTTAGGTAGTGATAAAAATATGGTATTTAATAACCTATCTTGATGCAAAATTACTTAGATACAAAGGATCGTAAAAAAAATGAATTGTGTTGAAGCAGAAGAGGCATAACTCAGGAGATTATAAACTTTAAGACTGTGAGAATTTTGTAATATATCAAATTGCTTAAAGTAATTCAATTGGTAAAAATGTCTCCAAATATACATAAGGGTAGGTACGTAAATCTAAGACAAACAACAAAGAAAAAATTACCAACATGACTAAAAGTTCTAAAGAACAACAAAACCTTTTTCGTGATGTTCACATAACACAAAATACAGAAAAACAATAAATTACAAACAAGATATAGGAGAACAAAAAACACAAGAAACTAATTTACTGATGTATAAATCTTTCTGAGAACAATAAACTAGAATAAATCTATCAAAATCATTCATCCATTATTTTTTTCCAAAGTATTTGTTTATTAATTATAATACAAAGAATTTCGATGAAAACAGATTATTACTAATTAAAAGCATGATATATTACCTATATTAATTCCAAATTGATATTTAATTAAAATGAGTGGGTTGTGGCCAACGCAAAACTTCTCAATAACAAGTCATCCTATAAAGTATTCAAATTTTGTATGGAAAATATTCAGGATTTTCATGAAATGAATTTATTTAATTATTTTTTATTTAAATATTTTATTATGAAAACTTGATAACTTTTCAATGCCATTTTATGAAATTAATGTGCCTTTTTACCAATTTGAAAATAAAATTTCAAATTTTAAGTTTCCTGAGCTTGGGATCACTTTGAAATATTTGACAGTTAAAAAATTGATAAGCACTATTCATATATCCTTCAAAATCTAATGGGGTCTAAGCGAGTATTAGATATACATTTTTGCAAAATTTGAAAAGAATCGAACGAGTACTTTAGTTTATAATCGATAAAGTAAAATAAACACGCCGTACATAGCACACACACACATACACACACAGATACATTGTGATGAAATACCCTCTTGGGTTAGTGAGGAGTAAAAATACAAAATGCTTAGTATTAAAATTAATTGAACACAACAATTTTGCTAAATAAAGGTTTTGTTAGATATTCAATAAATATATGTTTCATACAAGGGAAGTTAATCAATATACTAGTTGCATGTAACACATGAGATCCAACTGTCGATAGCGATAGTATGTATAGTTGAAGAATATGTACCAAACTATAAACCCATAAATACAAATTATTGAATATTTTCAGATATTTTGTTTATATGTAGGTATGTATGTCAAGATAGGATAGTATGGAGGAAGATCCTTTTTTCCTACCCAGAATATGAAAATAGCATGATGGTATGTATGTTTGTTTGGAGATGAAGTATCAAACTATTAAGTCTTCTTACATATTGTGTATAGGCGACTGCCATACAAAATGTATGAAGCGATGTCGTCACTAAATTCAATTTTTAAAAAAATTGTTAAAAAAAATTGAGATCTTCTACTACAATGTTAATATTTTTTATAGAAAATTAAATTATCTAGTTGGGGTGTTTCGGCTTTTTTCGATAATTGTAAAAGTTTTGGAAATATAGGCAGTTAAACTCATAAATTTATCATAAAAAAAATATTTTTCTTAATAAAAAATGTTTGAGAAACCCTGGAATTTTTTTGAAAAAACTAATTTGAGATTTTATATTTGTCTATGTTTGTACCAATTTTCAGCGTTCTAGCTTTTATGGTTTCTGAGATATATGGAAAAATAAAATAAAAATTCAAAAGTTGATAACCCCTGACTGAAACAAAAATTCAAAATTCCGAGTATAAAAGTTTTGTAGGCCTGTAACTGTTTATATATTCTGAAATTTTAGGCTCTGTAAATTGAGCGGATCAAAAGTTATAAGGGGGGGGGGGACACACAGACACACACACAGACACACGAAATGTTCTACTCCGAATTCTGAGTAAATCCGTGTATGGAACATATATGCTGTGAAGCCTCTAAGTTGGTGTTTTTTGACTTCAAAGTTGGAAAAGCCGTGAAAAAAGTAGACCTCTCCATACAATTCTCGCGTATTCTGGCTTGATACATTGTCGATATGTTAAGAGAACAAAGTTCTCCTGAACAAATCGACAGTTGGACAATTACTTTTGATAAATCGACTACACCTGCAGCATTCATTTACGTAATATACCTACAATATGGTGAACGAAAACAAAATGTATTTAAAAAAAACCATACATAAGATGCAAACTAAGATTTGAAATTAATATAGAAAAAAAAAACATATTAAAATAGAATTTTTTAATTCATATAAAGTGTGTTTAGTAACCTTTGTACATTCAATATTCTTAATAGACCAAGAGCCAGCGGCAGCCTAATTTACATCATAGTATAAAAGCTGATTTTTCTGAAAAAGGATACCACATCAGATAAATAACGATTGGATAATATGAACCCTGATTAGAGGTGACTTTCGGAGATAACAGTCTTCAGAGTAGATAATTGCAATTTTAACACGTCAGTATGAAGCGTTATAGTATAAACCGAGATTTTATTAATATTTGCTACGGAAGAATGTTCAGACTGAATAACAAAAGTGATCACGGAACCAAACCAATGAAAGTTTGTATTTGATCAACTTGAATATTGTACGACGGTTAATATTGCGGACAATGGTCGAATATAATGAAAACTGAAAGTCAAAGATAATATATTATCTATCTATATAATACATACAACATGTCAGCTCATGTATAGATTAATAACCAGTCACGTTGAACCATAAAATATTTAAAGCTAAAACCAGCATAAGTAAGGGGTAGGGTATGTTTGTTTGTAAAGTACAAGGCATTAAATCATACAACACCGAGACGTGAGTGCGTGTTGTCTATATCCTCACATGACATATCTTCAACAATATGTTATCGGGACACTCCCTTCAATACACCGCACCATACCATATAACACCTCCCCTCCCCTATCACATTGATATATTGTCTTCGTCAAAAAGAATAATGGCCCGTTATGGTAAATGATATTCTCAAATAAAACTGATGTGATCGGAATAATTCTTAAAAAAAAAACACAAATAATCGTCGAATATTTTTTATTCCTCACTTACCCAAGAGGATATAGAGGGGAGTTATGTTTTCGCAATTTTTAAGGCTATTTTTTATTGCAGATTATAAACTAGTATTATGCTGAGATTGTATTCTGAAAGTTTCATCACAATGTATCTGTGTATGTGTGCTATGTGTTGTGTGGTATGTAAGGCGTGTTTATTTTACTTTATCGATTATAGACTAAAGTAGGTACTCGTTCGATTCATTTCAAATTTTGCAAATATGTATATCTAATGCTCGCTTAGACTCCATTAGATTTTGAAGGATATCTGAATAGTGCTTCTCAATTTTTTAACTGTCAAATATTTCAAAATGACCCCAAGCTCAGGAAACTTAAAATTTGAAATCTTACATTCATATGAGTCCAATTCAGTATTTGGAAAGTGGTTTGTCAAAAGAAAAATTACGCTCTCCTTAAAAATCATAAACTGGTACAATAATATGCATCATTTAATATCTTTCCTATTAATCAAAGTAGATTAATGACAAAATGGTACTTAAGTAGGTATGTGAGGGATATTCATGAGCCTTTATATTAAATGAATAGCCCAAGTCTAAATCAAATTGCGCTGCATGCAAAATAATGATTGATCAAAGAAGTTATCGTGGGAAAGATTAATTTTTGCAGGGTTCGACTTCTCAGAATCCTTTACGATATTATATTGCATGAGGAGTTGGCAGCGTTAAAACTTTACAAGTATCGGAGAATGCTGCCATTAAAAGCCCACTGACTTCTGACTTGTATTAAAATACACCGAGGGAAGTTCTATGTACATACTTAGTTCTAGAGAGTAATTTGATTAAACCCACATAGTGCACAGTAGGTACATGATATCACGCTATTCCTAGACTGTGGGTCAGCACTAAGCATAAGGAAGGTAGTGGTTGCTCTTATAGTCGTTATGAAATCACAACCAGAATTAAGTACCTTTATCCTAATAATGTAATTAGGACAACAATAGGATATACAATAATCATAAGGTTCATATTTACATAGTTACCTTATTTAATGTATAGGTACCTTTGTATATTGTAATAATGAACATAAATATCTTCCGCTATACAATATTATACTGTTTTAATAAACGTAATAGAATTAGATTGTAGGTTCTCAAAATTAACTAGAAATGTTATAGATATAATCAGGACGCATGAGTTCCTTACATTTCTACAAATAATGAAAATGTCCGTGAAGCATTTTATTAAAAATACACACATATTTGAAAAGCAAAAATTATGATAGTGGACATCGAGACTAACTTCTCCGTGTCAACTTTCCGACGAGAACCCTATGACGATGTCCGAGGGAATTTCTTTGGACCCATTGGACATGCGGACCTTGTAGCCACGAAGAGCAACTTTAGGGCTTTCAAGACTTTCTGTCTTAAATTCGGTGCACTATTATCTTCACTATCACTGAGCAGTGAGCCAGTTGTTTCCACATGATAATCTCTCTTTGGCACATTAAGTGCAGTGTCTGCAAGGTTTTAGAGTTCTCCGGACTCTTCGTATGTTCTTTATGTGTTCTTTCAGAGTTTTGCAAGGGGCCGTTATTAGTCCCCATAAGCAGAATGGGTGGTGGTGGGGGAAGAACAGAGGACATTGAGAGGATTTCGCAGTTTCCTACTCCACTTCATTGGGGAGTGGAGTAGTACGTTATAGAGCTTTAAACTTTGCTCATCCCCGGAGCGGCTGCTCTTCGGACGAAACAAGTAACTATACTACCAACCATATGTATATAAAAGGCCAACCTCAATCGTTGGGGTCCGCCGAAACGAAGTTTGGATCAAGTACCGACAAGAGGTTGGCGGGGGGGTTCCCTCATCCCTTAGTACTTGTGTTGGCGATTCAAAAATGAGCCTTCACCACATCTGATGCTTGGTTAGGCCCTACTCCCCTCACGGATTTGAGGGGTGCCACACCAGAACATGATGACTGTGTAGCTACTTGCCGCGTGTCACCGTCGAGCGAGGCATTAAGGTTGATGAACAGTGACAAAGACAGTCAAGGGTCATTTGACAACATCGCATGATGATGAATATGCGCCGCGCACGCTATCGTCTATTTTAGCTTTATGCACTATACTGTTTACACGAACCAAGTCAAGTTTCTTACGTTTTCGTCTTTCAAAATGTCCTGCCATTCCTTTATTGGACGACGCCGACCTCTTGTTCCATTCCTGTCAGCTTTGCATATGTTTGACCACTTTATGAGTGGCCAAAGCGTCTCAGCATCGTGTTCACTTTCATTCTATTTATGACATCTTACTTTATCATACATTCTTTCCCAGTTTTTTCTTCTTTTAAATAACTGAATATTATTATATATGTAAATTGTAAAAAAATCTAATTTACGTACTTACACAAAATATTAAATATTACAGTTTTTGATTAGAATTCCATTGTATAAACCACAGAGAATAATAAAACTCAAGGCCGAGATCAGGTCAAAACATTCGCTAATTGAGTAAATTATAAACTTGTAATTAGACTGATGAGAGAGCGATTAGCTCAAAAATCGGTCAGGTACTTAACAAATTACAGTCAGTGGACAATAGAAAAAGAATAATTAAAATATAAATTACTACCACGCCATCAGGGATGTAATGAATCACAGAAGTGAATCTGTGTTGTAGAGGAGAAGAAAATCACATTAAAATATAGGACTTGCTTAAAATATAGGAAGACCCATAAAATAAGAAACAAATCATCTGTTGATATGATAACCTAAACATAAATGGTCGCAGCGAAAGGAAATTCAATATACCGCTTCAAACAAATTTGTGTTATGAAGTTTGCATTAAATCAGGAGCAAAACTTTTAAATTATCGGCCAATAATAATATTTATTCTTGATTAATAGAATTCCATATTATATTATTATTAATTAATTAAATAAAATACTTTGTTTTGTTATATCGTGTTTATTTTTTATAAACGAGTTTAATTATGTAAGTTCTTAATTGTGTTACTGGTATTTACGTTTTATAAATAATTACTAAACTCAGATAAAAGAAAGATAGTATGTAATAGAACTATACAGTGGATATAATTAAAATTAAATTGAATGCCTTGAGGTGGTTTGGACATATTGAAATAATGCATGACGAAAGACTGACCAAAAAAACACGGGCGTAAAAGATGGATGGAATAGCACGGGTCGCCCCAGGAAGGGATGGCATGACTAAGTGAATGATATTTTGAAAAAGGGAAACATACGAAACTTGAATAATCGACGAGCATGTATGAGACGTTGCATGAATGTAAAGGAAGCCAGGAATGTGTGCAGGAGTAATGCTCTCGATTCTCTCTGCTTACCTCGCTAGGGACATGCATGGTATGTATGGTAAAATGTAAAGAAGCAAATAAAAAATAAAGAAATGCTGGCTAAATAATCTTTTTTGGCGTAAAACAAATAATTAACACCATAATTTTTTAAAAGTTTATAGAGCTGTATTTTTTTTTTGATATGCTAACATCGCATTAAAAGAAAATTCCGGTGGATTTATTTTCAAATCACGGCTTGTAACCGATATTTTCCTTACATCAAAAATACAAACAGGGATGTGACAATTTCGATTTATACACATCGGCCGATTTATTAAAGTAACAAATTATTTGTAGGCCGATGTAGATTATGAAAATGAAATAAATTATCAACACATTATTTGTTAACATATGCGAGAAGATTATTCTCTAGCAATTGTTCCGAATCAACTATTGATAAACATTTGTTTTATTTTTTCAAAATGACGCAACAAACTTGATATATTGGTTAGTAAAACCCCACTGGATATTTCATGTTCTAAATTTTACACAATTATAGACACAAAATTACTAACCAGCCCCCCTATATAACGTGTCATTTAGCTCAAGAAAAGGTAACTCAATGTATGGAAGTGACAGTTGCCAGTCACGTGACTGGCAACTGTCACTTCCATACATTGAGTTATCGACACGTTGACATGACGTGACACGTTGTCTAGGGGTGCTGGTGAGATATCGCAAAAATGCCGCTACATAAATTGTTCCATAATAATTAAAAAATAAATATTGTCAATTCTGATGATATTTATGGCGTAGAACTCCACTATACTAAGTTTTTTTAAACGAAAGAAGATTGATTTTTAAGCTACGTATTTAATTTACAAGTTAAGGACCTAGTCAGCCGAAACGGTCGCCTGATAAAAGGAAATAAATATATGTACAACAATAATCAAATTTATAAGAGCAAACGTCTATGCTAGCTATTACCATTAATTATACTGTATTTCTGTATTCCTCTTTGGAAGAACAATCAGCAAGACTATGGGATATTAACTTTTTAAGAAAAGACAAAGCTGTTATACCTGTCTGTCTAATAACTCTTAATTGACCCTCCTTCCCCATACTCTCTCACATCTCACAATCTCTATCTCCCTCCTTTCTTTGTTGCTGTGATTTTACATTTAATTATGTTACGTGTTTATCTTTGTTTTTTGTAATAAATTTAATGTACCTACCACTATACAATTTGTGACCCCACGTTGCTTTGGTTGGTTGGAAGAAATTTCCATATGGCAATAAACTCGCCATTGTACACATTATTGTACATGAAGGAAAATATTGAATAAAAATGCTGATTGCTCAGAAATTTTTGAGATTATATTTCAAGTAATGGCTTATTCAAATATTTATGTTCAAAAATAGTTTTTTTTAATATACATAACTAGTAAACCCCCGGCAAACTTCGTATTGCCTGTATAATTAAAAATTGTCCTCCATAACCACCCGTCGCTTCAGACTCTTCAATACCTCCCATCCCTTCAGTACTTCCCGTCCCTTCAGTACCTTCCGTCCCTTCAGTACCTTCCGTCCCTTCAGTACCTTCCGTCCCTTCAGTACCTTCCGTCCCTTCAGTACCTTCCGTCCCTTCAGTACCTTCCGTCCCTTCAGTACCTCCCGTCCCTTCGGTTACTCCCGTCTCTTCGGTTACTCCCGTCCCTTCGGTTACTCCCGTCCCTTCGGTTACTCCCGTCCCTTCGGTTACTCCCGTCCCTTCGGTTACTCCCCCCGTCCCTTCGGTTACGCCCCCCGTCCCTTCGGTTGCTCCCCCCGTCCCTTCGGTTACTCCCCCCGTCCCTTCGGTTACTCCCCCCGTCCCTTCGGTTACTCCCCCCGTCCCTTCGGTTACTCCCCCCGTCCCTTCGGTTACTCCCCCCGTCCCTTCGGTTACTCCCCCCGTCCCTTCGGTTACTCCCCCCGTCCCTTCGGTTACTCCCCCCGTCCCTTCGGTTACTCCCCCGTCCCTTCGGTTACTCCCCCCGTCCCTTCGGTTACTCCCCCCGCCCCTTCGGTTACTCCCCCCGTCCCTTCGGTTACTCCCGTCCCTTCAGTTACTACCGTCCCTTCATTACCTCCCGTCCCTTCAGTAGGTCCCGGTCATACGCTCGACAATTCACCAAAGTTTCATTGCAATCGGATGAACGGTTCTCAGGATAGTCCACCTTCATATGTAAAATGACCTGATACCCGATGAAGAAGAAAATTTTTTAAATCCAGAAATCATCCCGGGCATACGTTCGATAATTCACCAAAGTTTCATCGCAATCGGATGAGCGGTTTAGGAGCGCATGCAATACATACATATATAGATACATAGATACAAACATTCAAATTTATAATATAGATTATCAATATTGGTAAAGGAATAACAAAAGACTACTCCTAAGACTGGTGTCTCGATTCTCTACATTTCGATAGAAGCGACTCTCCTATCGGTTACATAATCGAAAACATCGATTATTGACTGCAAAAATCTGTATTTCATCGTATACATAGTACCAATAATGTTACATCTCTAGATAAAGCTTCATATAGGCCATCAATCGCTAAATTTTAGCCATAAAATTATATCGTTGTCGAAGCTCCGGACGAAGGAAATATATTTTATTACCATCATAGCTTAAAACTGAGCTATTTAGAAGGTGGTGCAGTTTCTTTTTCAATTCTGATCGAACCTTCCACTGCCTGCGTTGCGTGATGATTGACAGTTAGTGACTTTACCCATCTCATACCTTCCACCGTAACTTTTATTAAATTCACCACAACCGAGTGGGGAGAGGATGGAAGGATAGGGAATATCACGAACCAAGGAAGGAGAGAGACTCGGATGGGCTGGAAATAATAAATGAACGTTTGGCTCTCGGTTCTAACCGAACTTGGAACAAATTTTATTCGCGGCTGAACGTGAACCGCGCGCCAAACGACATTTTTTATTAGCCAATCCATCCTTAGGAAGGTGATTTATTTCAGAATTATGTCCTGGATGTGCTTCAGGTAAGAAAAATATAGACGTTTGTCGATGTCAAATTGGAGTAATTACGGAAAGGGAGAGTAACATTATTGGATACAAATAAAAACGTCGATGCGGCATCACTCAGTAATGTGGTTGACAGAAATTTCAACAAAAATAAATATTATTAATTATATCAATGTTTGGTATAGTTGTCGCCGAATAACTTGAACTTTTAGCCGAGAAGGGGGGCGATTTGCACGTAAACCAACGAAGCAAAAAGTCACAAATTTGCGCATTGCGCATCTGGAAGCTCGTTCAAGATGTACGGCGAAAATGATATCTTGTTGAGAATGCGCATCTCAACATTCACAAATGCTTTGAAAATGTTTGTTTGGGTCAGATTTATCTTGACACATAGGATTTTCTCTTGCTGTAATATCCTTCATTGGAATATTTTTACAGTTGCAAATGAAAATAAAAATATTCGATTCAATTTTTTAACCAATGAATAATGTTTGTTTTTTATTCAACCCTATGAATAATGTTTACGTTCAATCTCTATTCAAATATGTAATTTTTTACTTTTGTAACACATACTTACAATTTCTTTTTTTATAATTATTTTCCCTGGCAGAAATATTTATTTATTTATTTAGAGGACAACATACAGCATATAATAAATTATATAAAAAAAGATGATTTGATTAATAATAAAGCCAATTACAGGTTGTCGCTGAAGTTATTGTAGTATATTAAGATACATTAGGAATGGTTACATATTATGGTGAGATATTGTGTGAATGATGTATGAAATTGCATATATAAATGTGTGCAGTATATTAAGTGTTAAATTTGATTATGAGGATGAAATTTTAAGTTTGATATATTTTTTAAATGTGGGGGCGCTAAGTAAGAATATGTCAATCTCTTGGAAATGCCTATTATATGTATTACAGATTCTGTAGATTGTTGCATGTTGAGCATAGTTGGTGTGTTGAGTGGTAAGACGGAAAAGAGGAGTGTGTCTAGTTCTACGGGTAGGGATGTTGAAAGATATATAGTTTAAGAGAGCAGGAGAATCAATTTTATTATTAACTAGCTTTTATGTCCCGCCGTTGGCCAAGAATGTAAAATTGTGAAAGAAAAAGCAATCGTTTTTATAATATTGTCACCCAATTATTTTGCAATATCAGACTATGAAAAGTGGTTTGAAATTTGATTGAGTTTAAGTATTGTAAAATGTTCAAGTGATGGCCACAACCCATTCTTTTTTATATATTGCTATAAAGTGTGAATGAAGTATAATATTTATACAATTTCTGCTCGCATGGACTATGCGAAATGGTTTTAAATATGACTGTTTATCAACGTTGTAAAGAGATTGGTTTGGCCACAACCCCCATTTTTAAATATTATCATCGAAAACAAATTGTAATGTGTACCTATTGAAAATTAAGTAATTTTGGATGTTGGGATGTGGTTAAAATATGATTAAACAAACGTAGGTGCTGAAAAGATCTAGTATTGGTCACATCCCATTCGTTTTTATATTTTTTCATCACGTGTGCATTATATTTTTGCTCAATTTGACTGAAAGTCTTCATTAACGAAGAAGAAGAAGACTTGAACTATAGTAAATAGTTTTTAATTTGAATATAAATGTTGTGAAGAGTTCAGTAATGGCCACAACCCCCATTCTTTAAATATTAGGTGTTGAAAATTATTCAAAATAGGATGATATAAATGGTTTAAATTTAATTAAACAAAAGTATTGAAAAGATTCTAGTGCAGGTTATATCGTCACATCCCATATCCCATTCATTTCATATGTATTTTCATCAAGTGTGCATATCGTTAATAATATTTCTGCACAATAGACTATTAGACTTAAAACTAACCCAAAAGACTAAATAAAAAAGAGAAAAATAAGTATAAGACTATAAGAAATAGTTTGTATAAAAAACTATTCCAATGGTCTACATAAAATAAGTAAAAATACATACCTATACCTAATAGAAGAATTAGACTATTGGAAATAGATTGTATAAAAGCTCACCCAAAGGTCTACAAAAAAGAAGAAGAAGAATATTTAGACTATTGGAAATAGTTTGTATAAATACTGACCAAAAGGTCTACATAAAAGAAAATGAATAAGACTATTGGAAATAGTTTGTATTAAAACTCTCCCAAAAGTCTACGTACTTAAATGAAGAAGAATAATAATTAGACTAAAGGAAATAATTTTTATAAAAAAATGACCCAAATGTATACATAAAAGAAGAAGAAGATGAATTAGACAATAGGAAATAGTTTGTATAAAAACTGCCATAAAGATCTAAATAAAATTAAGAAGAAAAAGAATTAGACTCCAGGACCCGCCGCTTCAGGCCCTTCAGTACCTCCCGTCCCTTTAATCCCTCATTACGTCCCTTCCCATCAGGCCCTTCAGTAACTTCCGTCCCTTCAGGCAGTTTTATACCTCCCGTCCCTTCAGGCCCTTTAGTGCCTCCCTTCCCTTCATTACATCCCGTCCCATCAGTCGGTTAAGAAAAGTTTAAATCCAGAAACCATCCTGGAAGAACCGCGAAGAGATGAAAGAACCTTCTTTTCCCAGGATGCTCTACTTAATAGGTAAAATGACTAAATACACGAAGAAGAAGAAAAAAGTTTAAACCCAGATACCTGCGAAGAGATGGAAGGACAGTTGGACCTTCTTCTCCCAGGATTCTCCAACTTCATAGGTAAAATGACCAAAAATACACGATGAAGAAGAAGAAGAAGAAATAAGTTTAAATCCAGATACCTGCGAAGAGATGGAAGGAAAATTGGACATTCTTCTCCCAGGTTAGTCCACCTTCAAAGGTAAAATGACCAAATAGACGATGAAGAAGAAGAAGAAAAAAGTTTAAATCCAGAAACCTGCGAAGAGATGGAAGGAAAATTGGACCTTCATCTCCCAGGATAGTTCATCTTCATAGGTAAGATGACCAAGTACACGTTGAAGAAAAAGAAGAAAAAAGTTTATATGCAGAACCCGTCCTGGAAGACCTGTGAAGAGATGGAGGGACAGTCGGACCTTCTTTTCCCAGGATACTCCCCCTTCATAGGTAAAACGACCAAATACACGAAGAAGAAGAAGAATAAGAAAAAAATTTAAATCCAAAAACCATCCTGGGCATACGCTCGACAATTCACCAAAGTTTCATTATAATCGGACAAACGGTTGATAAATAAATAAATAAAATAATTTTCCTATAGGAAATCAGTATAGGTATATTATTGTTGATTTGTAAGTAAATAGTATTAGGTAGGTACCTACCTACAACAACCTTCTAAATAAATTCGATTCCTAACAAATTTTATTTGAATATCGCATTCTTTCTGTAGCCATGGAAACGATTCGAACACGTAAGTAATATCGAATGGTTCGGATACATTTTTTGAATATGTAGGTACCTACATTGGTTTGTTCGATGCCATAAAAATGAAAATTGTCAGAAAAATCAAATATTATTTACAAATTATGCAATTTTATTATGCCTATATCTTTACTAATAAATAACACATTTTTACAATATATGTCTTAAAACTTGCCGTAATGTCTTGTGTTTCATTTTATTATTTCATAATTACATTTATTTCAAAGGTTTATTATTTTCAAGAACATATTCATTCGGTGGGAAAATGAAATATTGTATGAAAAGATATTAAAATGGCGGCGTTTATGTACAAAAGGCTTACTTTAAAAATAAGTTAAACATTATAATTATACCAAATATTCACCATGTTTTTCACTTAAACGCTAAGTTATACTTCAAAATATATTTTTTTTGTGTAAATACCTACTTCTAACTTTTAAACTAACAGATATTTGCGTGCAAAATGTACACTTTTTTGACAGATATGACTTGGAAAATTTTGTATGAAAAAAAAAATTATTTAAATATTTTTAAAATTCAGCATTTTTATCGCATTCTTTTTAGCGTGACACTGCATCAGGTATACTGGTACATGTTCGCACTTAAATTAGATTTTTAGATGCTCTTGGTTTTTCAGAAGGCGTGAGACAAACACACACACACACACACACACACACACATACACACCCTCACACACACACACACACACACACACACAAACACACACACACACACACACACACACACACACACACACACACACACACACACACACACACACACACACACACACACACACACACACACACACACACACACACACACACACACACACACACACACACACACACACACACACACACACACACACACACACACACACACACACACACACACACACACACACACACACACACACACACACACACACACACACACACACACACACACACACACACACACACACACACACACACACACACACACACACACACACACACACACACACACACACACACACACACACACACACACACACACACACACACACACACACACACACACACACACACACACACACACACACACACACACACACACACACACACACACACACACACACACACACACACACACACACACACACACACACACACACACACACACACACACACACACACACACACACACACACACACACACACACACACACAAACACTAACAGCATCATATCAGATACTGTACGTCTGTTTTCGAGTGAATTTTCTTACATATGTCGTTACCTCGGAAAACTGTTATAACAATAAAATAAATTGTGTTGGTTCCCAAATATTATTTGTAAATCTTCAGATTAGGGAAAAAATATGTGAATAGAATTTGAGATCCTAGATTCTGTTACAATATGATAAATACGAATGGCCAGAAGTGGATGTATAAAGGTCAAAGCGTGGTGGCCTCAAGGAAGGACGTTGGAGTCTGGAGTAGACCCTGGTCCAGGCGACCTTCGGGCGAGGGGGTAGTGAGGGGAGGGATCGATACCCTCTCCCCAATCTCCCAAGACATCTCCACTCCCTGACCCGCCCCGTTGAGCCAAGATTTTGGATGCTTTGATATTATCAGATAATACAATAGACACAACAATTACAACGCTGTTCTAGTAAAGGGATGCTTGGCTCTCCAACTTTTATTGAAATTTATTATACGCCTCTGTATTTATTAAATAATTCAAGTATATTTACATACACATACATACATACATACATTGTACACAGATATCGAAATATAAAGCAAAACGAGTAGTTTGTTACTCTCCGTTACATAGTAAATGTAGTGGACAATGAAATATACTACACATAATATTACCTATATATTATATATATAATGTGTAGTGGATAACGAAATAAAGGGTGTCTTCAAATAATAAAGTTTATATTTAGTGGATCGATTAAAAATAAGTAAGCCAGAGCGGTGATAGCCCAGGGGTAATGTCTTCGCCTCACATGCTGGAGGTCAACGGTTCGAATCCAGGCGGGGCACGCACCTCTGGATTTTTAAAAAAAAATCTATGTGCGGATTTATATCACTAGCTATGTGAAACCATGATCCAATTTGTCTGGTTCCCCTTTCTAAGGGTTACGAAGGTCAGATGGCAGTCGCTTCAATGTAATAACCAGACTCGCCAATTCTAGGATCATGGTCAAAGCGTACCCCGATAGAAACGGGACAAAAGCGCTAAGGGGAAAGAAGAAGAAAGATAAGTAAGCCGTCTATCGAAAAAATGTTTATCAATTATTAAAGTAGATACACAATTTGGGAATTTATTTCTTGAAAATAATACCCCCTATTCAGTAACTATTGTAACTAAAATAGGAACAAACTAAAATTGTAGATTTTAGATTTACGGTCTTATTTCAGCTTTATAAAATATCAACTTGGACTAAATGGAATAGGAACGTACCTATTTTGACCGGAACGTTCATAAAAAGTTACTGAATTAGACGTATTTTGAATAATTATGAAAATGATAAATATTTCATAATTATTCACAATACGTCTGATTCAGTAACTTTTTAAGAACGTTCCGGTCAAAATAGGTACGTTCTTATTCCATTAAGTCCAAGTTTATATTTTATAACGCTGAAATAAGACCGTAAATCTAATATCTACAATTTTTGAACGTTCCTAATTTAGTTCCAATAGTTACTGAATACGGGGTAATATCGTCCAAATGTAGACCAAATGTAAACAGTAAAATTACTTATAACGGCTCGGCAGGTGGACTCAGTGATGGCTGCCATTTCGTGACGGATATTTTCTTTCAAATGCGCCAGGAAAGTCAGTTTATACGCGTAAACTTTAGATTTAAGATAACCTCATAGGAAAAAGTCCATAGGGTTAAATCAGGACTGCGTGAAGGCCAATTTATGTGACCTGGAGATCAATTTGCCTGGGAAAATTTCACTAACTCGTGGCAGAGATGTATTGGACGTGTGTGACGTTGCTCCGTCCAGCTGGAACCATGTTCTTTGATTATAGCCAGGAAAGTTTTGCAGTTCAGGCACCAAGAAGTCGTCTAACATCTCCACATAACGCTCTGAATACAAATATAAACTTTCTTGTATATTCCAAATATTATGTGGACCTATTATGTGTATTGGGTTAGTAATCCAGTGGTCGCGAGTTCGAATCCTGCCTCGACCGATTTCGTTTACCTATAGCACAAGCATTTATGATTATTTTAGGGAACGTAGGAAGATGTATATGTAGTTGTTTAACAAGGATATATTCATTTAAAAAAAAAAAAAGTAGGCACTTTGTTTTTATTATAAGCGGGATTCGTGCAAGGTACATTGTCAGAATAATGTTCTTACTAGGGGATATATGCAAGTTTAACATGCATACATACGACATGCCCCTTACGGGGTATGTACTGGGGACCTAGCGCCACATTTTTCTTCACACACATTCATGCATCGTTTCATACATGTTCGTTTGTTGTTCACGATTCTTATATTTCCCACATGATTGTGCCATCCATTTCTTGGACATCTTGTTCCGTTCTAAATTTTATTTTACAAGTAAACCTACACAAGTAAAACAATGCGGTTGAAAGTTTTATACAACATGGTTGCAAAATTTACAATGTTGCCAAATGTTTGGGTGAAGTTATTACTTGAAGTAGTGTCGGAATAGTCTTTTCAAAATTGATTTGATTTAAACGTTGATGATGGAGAGACACCAAGGCGAAAACGTTCCGTAAAAACCGTAAAAAATAATAGAATATGTGGAAAAATACTGTGTTCTATTTTATTTGACAATAGAAAATAATAGAATATGTGGAAAAATACTGTGTTCTATTTTATTTGTTAATAGAAAATGGATATCCACTCTATTAACACAAAAAAATCATGATAATTATATAAAGTTGATTCATGTTCACCCCAAATTATTAAATTTGATTACAAATCGTTGAAGACTAATGCTGTTTTCCCTAAACACACGGTCATGTCCAATAACGAAAACAATACTGTTATATTTAATAAAGAAAAGGTTCTGTGAAAATACATCACACTTTGGTTCCGACACGACCACACTATGACGCTGTGAATGCGTCAAAATTCTCCCCATTCCCCCCACAGTAGGTCCCCTTCCCTCCCCACCTCCCCCTCACTCCAACACCAACTAAAGGAAAACTTTTGTTCCAGAAACTTTGATTTGATATCATCGCGGACATAGCGATGAATACCAATCCCGAATGGCTGAGGTCGCAACGGCACGGCACTGTGTTATGTACCGTCATTAGATTACAACAAATACATACATACAAACATACGAACGTACACACAGACAAACTTGTTTATATAATAAGCATCATCATAGTTTTTGCGGAATATAATATATATTTTTTGCGAAGTAAAAATAAAACGCGTCGAAATTAAAACGGACAAACGAATATTTTCGATAAATTAAGCATAATATGTATGAGGCAGATTATATATCTATAGGATGAAGAGAAAAAGATAGTCTTCTTGTTTCACGAGTTGAGGATCAGATGTGTCGTGTCTATAGACTTTTAATAAATTAATCCAAGTTAACCTTCAAGTACATGTCTTCATTGTGGCGTTATGCTTTTTTTTTCAACTTAATATTGTAACTAAATATTATCTCAGTAGAGATGAAATTGAAATATGTATAATATACCTACTAGCAAAACCCGGCAGACGTTGTCCTGCCTGTGTATAATTATATAACTCTACATATAAAAATGGTTCTACCGTATGTTTAATTTTTAAGACTGTTTTCTAGAATCTTTTCTATACTTCCGTCTTATTAGTTCCTTATTCCCTTTCTTGCTCCTAGACTTTACAATAAAATATTACCCGACACAGAACACAATATCTCACGCGACGAAACAAACTTCAAAAAACTGGTAATTGACTGGCTGAAAAGAAATGGCAGAATACAATCTGCTCATGTCCTGTTAAATATCCTCACATAGTTCACTGCTCTGTGCCTTCATAACCTGAGAAACTGTACCATAGCTTGGTGACATCCATCATTTCTACTACAATTATATGAGAGAAAATAACTGAAAGATCACCTTTTTATAATTCTGATTACTTTTCTTTTCTGTTTATGTTTAATTATTTTGCATTCAAGAATATGTAACCTTAGACCAAATTGAAAAAATACTCCCTCAGAACAGACTTGTCTAGTGAGGCAGTAAATTTCCAAATAGGTACAATTGTACATAGTATGTTTATATGTTTTTATAAAATATATTTTTTTTGTTATTGTTTTATATATGTGTAAATAATGGAAAATAAATAATTTCATTTCATTTCACATTTAGACCCTTCTGCCTAGTAGGTATATATATATATATACTTTATTTTAAAGCGCGTTAAACTTGCCACTAGATCGTTGAGTGAATTCCATGTAGATCATATTCCTTATATTATCTTGTGAGATGCCAAATAAATTAATTAGTTAAACTTCAAAATACTTTACTGGTATGTGCTGGACATATCCCTAAAGTTTACTTGGAACACCAAATGGATCATATTTCAAAATTTTTTTGTGAGTTTTCGAATAAATTGATAAAATATAATGCAATATCTTTTCGGGTGTGCGCTGAACAAATCCGCAAAGTTTCATCGCAATCGGATCAAAGGTATAGGAGTTTATCCACCAAAGTAAATTTCCAAATAGGCACAATTGTACATAGTACCTATGTTTATAATACGTCTTTTTAAAATAAAGTTATTTTTTTGTATGTTATTGATATACATATGTTGTGTAAATAATGGAAATAAATCATTTCATTTCATTTCAAATACATACAAACATACAAATATATATTATGTGTAGAACCGAGAAATCAGGGATCTACAGAGTTTACGATCTGCCGTCGCGACGGCTGGTTTACGTGATCACTTTAAGAGCTTGCGCAACGTTCACCAATTATACCTTTTTTTCAACCCATCTTATCAATCCAAATAAATATTGAAAAATATATTATGTAAAATGGTAAATATATAACCTTTGAAAATAGGCTTAAAACACCATCGCCATGTATGGAATGACAGTAAACTTTTTTGTAACGCCATCTATTGGGAAATGGTTTCGTAAACAAAGAGAGCCATCAGTAGGTATATGTCATTTTACTTACAAGATAAGCAAAGCTACATAATGTCTTGTAAATAGGTTTCGTGCCTTATATATGTATGCAGTAGGTAGTTGTTGTCATCACACGTGATATTAGTTCGTGTCTTATCGTATCTTCAAGATACAGAAAAAACAGGTTTCGTTTACCTTCATATTTTAAAGATGCAGAAATGTTTTCACGGAGAGAAAGAGTGAGAGAGCTTTGGTGATAAAAATCGAGAATTTATAATATTTTTTCTTTATAAACTACACATTGGAGTTCTTTTTTCTTTCAAGATTGCTCTTGGAGTGATATTGTTATCATACAATATGAAAGTAATTTTAAAAAAATCAATTCTAATTATTCGCCTGTAATCCAAGCAATCTGAACGACATGTTAAATTCTTCATACGCTGCTATAACTTTGTGGCACATTTTGAATATTTTCACAAATTAAAATTTTGGTACAAATTAATTTTGTTTGTACTAAATGTCTAACTAGTTACTCTCTTCTTAGGACCGACTTGTACATTAAGTATACATAGTGGTTTAAACAAAATAAATTTGTACCAAATTTTAATTTTTGAAAGACATGTTAAATGTTTATAGGGAGATTTCAGATTTTGATGGATTCCTCGCGGATGCCATCGTCAGATCTCGACCAAATTCAAATGAGACCAATCATGAGATACCTCCTCTGTAATGAAAAAAGAAATCCCGATCGGATTTATTAATATGTACTCAAAAAAGACGAAATATGGATATTAATTATATTTTACATGTGGAAACAATAAAATGAGGCACATTCTGGCCACTGTCTGGTTTACGAGGTTATAGCGTTTTAGATTTAATTATTTTGATAAAACGAGCAACGCACACATAAAATTTTAATTATATAGTAAATGTAAATAACATAAGTGTATTTAACTAAACTGCTGGTAATAAAACAATAAATATTATAATTCCAATGTGGCTCCTGAAAAGCGTTCTTGACATACAGAATATGTCCATGTACCTGATCCATTCCAAATTGGCATAGGTACAGTGGCAAATTCGGTACAGGGCTAATAATTAAACGATAGCTTACAAAAAGATCAAATGAAATATAGATATGAATGTAAAATTAAGCGTTTTAAATAAACACCACTCCTTTGTAAAACATTGTGGTTGTGTGTTTAAGTTCCCCGTGGTAGCAGGTGACAATGTTCTACCCTCACCTTGATTGTTTTCAGCGAGACTTGTTACCGTTATTGTTATTTGTGTTGTGCAATTTATTTCGGTTGGTAAGTTGTTGTTGTTATTATTATTGTTGTTGTAGGGAGGTTGTGCTGTGCTGTGTTGGTTGTTTGGTTGGTATCCAAGTACTCGAGATGAGAATTTGTTTTGAATAATCGTTTCGGGATCCTCCTAGACACCGAAGAGTGAAGTTTTATGGCGTCGTTTAACATAACTTTCTTCCTCGTCCCGACGTTTATTTCACAATTTAGGTATAATTTTTTTCCCCGCGCTCGACCACAAATCACGACAGCCACAAGACAATCTCGACGGACCATAAATAATATCCAGACTTAGAAATTTTCTTCAACATTCGTAATATTCTCACACATCACTCTTGTTGCTAAATATTTGTACTTGAAAATGGCACGTTCATTGTAAATATGTAATGCGATATAATAATATCTCATCATGCCATCATTGTATGCAAACTGATAATAAATTCGTCCATTCAGTACTATTTGCTGAAATTTTGATATTTTCAAAAGTATGAAGTATACTTGGGGCAGACATATCTTTATATTATAATGTGTTATAAAATGCAACAAATATTAAAGCAACTGTAATTTTTTTAGACTAATTAACAAACATATTAGCTGCTCTACTATTGACGACGTAATTCAACGATTTTATAAGACACCTAAATATTTTGATACAAAATAGAGTTTGAGGGTGGTTAAATAATTTATTTATTTATTAGAAATCCAACATTTTTTTTTCTTGACACATAACGCGTGAATGTGTCGACAAAATTTGGTGGCAATATAACGTATTTCTTGATACATACCGGGTGACTGTGTCGACAAAATTTGGTGGCAATAATATATAACGTATTTCTTGATACATACCGCGTGACTGTGTAGACAAAATTTGGTGGCAATATAACGTATTTCTTGATACATACCGGGTGACTGTGTCGACAAAATTTGGTGGCAATAATATATAACGTATTTCTTGATACATACCGCGTGACTGTGTAGACAAAATTTGGTGGCAATATAACGTATTTCTTGATACATACCGGGTGACTGTGTCGACAAAATTTGGTGGCAATAATATATAACGTATTTCTTGATACATACCGCGTGACTGTGTAGACAAAATTTGGTGGCAATATAACGTATTTCTTGATACATACCGCGTGACTGTGTAGACAAAATTTGGTGGCAATATAACGTATTTCTTGATACATACCGGGTGACTGTGTCGACAAAATTTGGTGGCAATAATATATAACGTATTTCTTGATACATACCGCGTGACTGTGTAGACAAAATTTGGTGGCAATATAACGTATTTCTTGATACATACCGGGTGACTGTGTCGACAAAATTTGGTGGCAATAATATATAACGTATTTCTTGATACATACCGCGTGACTGTGTAGACAAAATTTGGTGGCAATATAACGTATTTCTTGATACATACCGGGTGACTGTGTCGACAAAATTTGGTGGCAATAATATATAACGTATTTCTTGATACATACCGCGTGACTGTGTAGACAAAATTTGGTGGCAATATAACGTATTTCTTGATACATACCGCGTGACTGTGTAGACAAAATTTGGTGGCAATATAACGTATTTCTTGATACATACCGGGTGACTGTGTCGACAAAATTTGGTGGCAATAATATATAACGTATTTCTTGATACATACCGTGTGACTGTGTCGACAAAATTTGGTGGCAATATAACGTATTTCTTGATACATACCGCGTGACTGTGTAGACAAAATTTGGTGGCAATATAACGTATTTCTTGATACATACCGGGTGAATGTGTCGACAAAATTTGGTGGCAATAATATATAACGTATTTCTGGATACATACCGCGTGACTGTGTCGACAAAATTTGGTGGCAATATAACGTATTTCTTGATACAAACCGCGTGACTGTGTCGACAAAATTTGGTGGCAATATAACGTATTTGAATATTTTCGGAACAGTTTGAAAAAAAAATAACTAGGTACTAAATACAAAGACTAAATCAAAGACTAAATGTTAACGATGGGATGTAAATTACTATAAATACTTTACTGCTATATAAATGTGTCATGAATATCAGATTTTACACATTGAATGTATTTGGGATACCTCCATTTCATCTTACTTTGTGTAAAACTTAGGTATTGAATACATAAAGAAAAATATATATTTTAAAGTATTGTGTGTTTTCTGTATAGAGATATTGGAATATTGTCATGTTTGTAATGTTTTTTATAAGTCATACTATGTAAATTTGTTAATTTTTTCCCAACATTCTTTATATTCTTTAGTTCATACTAGGTGTGAGAAAATGTACTTACTTATTTTCTACACCTAAATAAAATATAAATAAATACATAGGTACATACAAGTCAAAGGTTCTGTATTATATAGTAAGCAATCATCCTATGTGGATTACATATAGCTAGCAAACAAAATTTTGGTCCATAAACCAGTTCTAATTATTAGAGTAAATAAATGTGTGAAAAACCAAATACATAATAATAAAGACAAATAACAAGGAAAGGGAAAGGAAGATAAGAAGATGAAAATAAACGTTAGCGTTCTTCAATATTTATCTCATCATCGGGCCTTTAGTCTAAAGAGAAAACAAATAACCTTTGCTTAAAACCTAATTACACACACATACATACACACACACACCAATACAAAGAAAGATACGTGGGTTGAAAATAAAAACACCTAAATTGTGTAAATACAAACAACGAATCTTCACAACAAAAAAGGTAGAAAATGTTGAAGAATATTAATGTATTAAATGTATATACAAGCATACCATCACATTGTATGTACATTTGGGATAAATAGAGGGAAGCAAACGCCGTAAGTACTTCGCAAGTATGAAAATATCATTAAAATTGACAAGAGAGGTGCAGCGCGACCTCAGCGGAGATGGAGGGATGACCTGCAATATTACTTACTCTTGACTTTAAATCTGATCCCAACTCCAAATTTTTCGCTAAGAACCTATCATATAATGGAGGATAAGGTGGTGAATCGTACTAATAGATAATTCGTATGTACTCAGGCGACAGGTGGGTAAGTTCTGAGCGAAAATTCGAAATTCGCTTCGGATTTGAACGTCAACAGTAAGCCAACTGAACCGGCGCAGCGGTATTATGGTATATTTGCTTGACCAGGATGCAGATCGCACAAACAGCCGATGGATCAGACCTTCGTCCAGTGAAGTGAACGGAAATAAACCAAGAAGGTAGAAAAAAACTGTGTATATAGGGTGTACCATGAGGGTTGGACCATTCGAAGCAGTAGGGGACGTTAATACCTATTGATTTAACCCCCCATGTATGTCCAGCTATATTGGGTGGTTATAAAGTTATTTAGACTTTATTGAAATTTGAGGCTAGCAAAATTTTTTATAAAGATCTTTTTTAAGTTATTGGGTGCTGACTTACAGCGATATTATATTACACAAGCATCACATAAAAATCATGATCTTAGAACTAATAGTTTAGCTACAGTGATGTAGTTTAGTCTAATTTCTGATATTTATTTAAATTTCAAAAAAGTCTTAATAACTTTTGAACCACCCAATATCGCTGAACATAAATGGGGGTGAAATCGACAGGTATTAAGGTCTCCTACTGGCCTGCTCCGGATGATCCACCCCTCATGATACACCGCGTATAAAACATATTATTCACGTTCTACCATTACCTATTTCATTCAACCTCTTCCCTATCCATCTTTGAGCATTAGATTTATGAAATCGTAACATTAGTATTTCTTGCGGTATTCAATTCCTTTAAAACCTTCAATACTTGCTTTGTCAAAAGTTCTACATTCATTTTTTAAGTGTACAAATCTTTATAATGCTCTCATGTTTATATTATGATAAAGAATATAAGGGTGTGTGAGTGGGGTCTTATTCCCTTTCTTTAAACACGAAGATTAATGTTCACGAGAACCGTTTATTTATTATATGTATTTTGAAATAAATATGTCGGTTCTCACTGCCTACCCCTTGAGGAAGATAGAAATGGAGAGTAAAAAATACACTTGTCTATTTATATGCTGTTTGACATATTGATACAATAAAAATACACTCTTCAAAAATGCATTCAAGGATTGTCAAAATTTAAAGAAAAAAAATCTATGGTCTGCTATATCAATGTGAAATAAATATTTGTATGAAATATGTATATAATACATACATAAATACATACCATCACGCCATGTCCCTCGCGGGGTAGGCAGAGAGGACCGAACGCCACTTACTTCTATCTTGACATACATTCATCGCCTCGTCAACATTAATACATCGTCTTATACATGTTCGTCTGTTGCTCATGCTTCTAACATTTCCGTCTTTCAAAATACCATTTACATGGACGTGTCATCCCTTCCTTGGGCGGCCCCGATCTCTCATTCCATTCCTGACCGCAATGTATATTTTCTTTGTCAGGCGTTCCTCATTCATTCTCCCCATGTGGCCAAACCATCTCAATGTGTTCACTTTCATTCTTTTAATATTAATATGTATATAACAGAACTAAAATAGCTTCTGTATGGGAAAATTGGGTGATTAACTTCATATTGATAGTGTATGTGTATCTATAGACAAGTGTATTTTTTACTCTCCACTTCTTCGAGGGGTAGGCAGTGAAAACCGAACACCGCATTCTTCTATCTTGACACATACATCGCCACATTAACATTGATACAATGTCTCATACATGCTCATCTTGCTAGTAATGCAATTTTACTTAAAATTTCTCAACAGGCATCATGTAGAAAATACATAATATTGTGAACTTTTGTCCTTTGGGAATCTTATATTTGTTTTATAATCTTAAAGTAATGTACTTCATAAAAATGTATTTAGATTGTCAAACTTTCAAAACGTTGCACACAAAAATGTAAACTTACTATGTAGTTGAGAGTTAAGTGTTGGCTACAACCCACTCATTTTAATATAAAGTTATTTTTTATTGAAAATTATTTAATTAGCACTAGGCGAACTTTGGCATTGCAGAACATCCCATCAACAGATGAAGGTACATAATATTGATATACGAACACAAGTAGATAATATTGATATAGAACCTTACTTTTGTTAAAAAATAATCTGAAGAATTAAAACAATTAAGAACACACCACCATCTCGCTAATCCGTCAAAGAAATAGTATAAATAATAATAATAAATTTGGATAATTTATATAGCGCCGTTTTTGTGAATATCTCACCTCAAGGGCGCTGAAAAAATGATTACGTTGTATCATTTCGGCTCTGGTAAGATTTGCGAAAAAGGTGCGTTTTGAGTTTTTTCCTGAACGAAGATATATTTTCGGTTTGTCTGAGGGTGTGTGGGAGCTTATTCCATGCATTTGGTCCTGCCACAGCAAATGCACGATCACCGAAATTAGTTGTGTGCACCCTGTTTATTTCAACTAATTTCCCAACCATGGATGAAGAAGAAGTATAGTAAGTATAGTGAATATGAAAAAAATTGTTTTGTGGTTTAACATAAATTACAACCATCTATCAATCAATCCGTGTAGCTGATGTACATATACATATCTAATGTTAGATTGAAGGAAGTTGTATGAATAGTTAATGTAGTCTGGAGGAAGTCTTCATATACATAGATGACTGACTGTCTGAGGTAAGCCACCGTGGATTATTATTGACACCCACCCAACGTTACTTATAATATAATAGGAAGGGATCTAACTCCACTTCTAGATACACTTCTATCTCCACCTCCACCTCCACCGATGATTGGCTGTGAAGGAGTCACTAATGACATTAATTGCCATCTTGACTGATGTGAAATCAGTCACACTATTATCGAGATGACACCCACCAACGACACAAAATAATATTTTGACTAAATATCAAGAAAGTAAAGTGTTAATTACAAGTCTAAATTCAAGAATTTTGATAAAGGACAACAATAAGAGTTGTGGCCACCTCTAAACTCCTCACTAACAAGTCACTCTATAGTGTATTCAAATTTTGTAAAGAAAATATTCGGCATTTTCATGAAATGAGTTTTTTAAATTATTTTTGATTTAAATGTTTTATTATGAAAAATTGATAATTCTTCGATGATATCTTATCAAAGTGATGTGCCTTATTACCAATTTCAAAATAAAAATAACAAATTTCGAGTTTCCTGAGCTTAAGGTCACATTGAAATATTTGACAGTTAGAAAAATAAGAAGCACTATTCAGATATCCTTCAAAATCTAATGGAGTCTAAGCGATTATTAGATATACAAATTTCCAAAATTTGTATATCAATAATGAGTACTAGTCTATAAAGAATAAAGAAAAATGAACACGCTGTACATAGCACACACACAAACACACAGATACATTGTGATAAAACTTTCAGAATACAATATCAGCATGATACTAGTTGATAATCTGCAATAAAAAAATATCCTTTAATATTGCAAAATCATAATTCCCCACTATATCTTGGTCAGTTTCAATGTTTTGTGTGGATTAGGTGGTGGTGTATGTACTATGTAGATACTTGGTATGACCGGAAGAATTAAAGCAGAAAAGAGGTAAAAAAAAAATAACATATTTTCGTTTGTATATTTCCTCTTAGAATATTCCTACTTTTATTACATGTCTGGTATGATAAACAAAGTGCACCGCCATGAAAGTATAACATAAAAATGCAATACAAAAATAATCACATAGTTATATACATATATTATCTAACCTTTGTCAAAATGTCTTACTATCTCAGAACAGGTATTTTTCTTAGTGATATTGTCAAATTTCTACTCATTTTTTTACTATATAACATTGAACTTAATGGTACTAAAATGTCTAATAAAAAATATATACATATAATAATAATGATAAAACGATAATGACATCATAATTGAAGGGTAATAACTATTATCGACGATTTCAAAAAATAGATTTTTATGAAGCCCCTTTTATTTAAGAGGCTATATAGTATATTTTGAAAATAATTTCCCCAGTACCTACCCTCAAAAGATACGTTATTTAAATAAAGCACTTTACTTCTTTATTCTATTGCATGAGTTTTTTGAAATTTGAATTTGTTTAATACTTTCCTTGTAAAATTAGTTTTAATAAAACCTTTTTTTATTTTTTTTGTGTAAGTAACTAAAAAACTACATACTATGTATGAATTAGATTTTTTACTTCTATCGGAAGAGAATATGAAAATCTACCGGCTGATTTTTTTAATATTATAATATTTTAATTAGGTACTATTCTTGCTATTTGAAAAAACCTCTAAATTTTACATAAGTATTCTTACTCAATTTTACAGTACATGAGAGCCTTTTGCAAATTTATCTGTTGTCTATGAAGAACTTATCAGCTCTAATTTGACGGATTCAACTATGTAAAGTTGATGAACAAATAAAGTCGATTGAATTTAATATTCAGGTTACACACAAATTTCATAGTACATCACGACGAAACGCAACAGTATAATGTTATGGTACCCGTTGAGGAATTGATGTAAAAAGGCAAATTAAAATAATAATTAACACACTCAATACTAACCGATAAGTATACAGTGAACAATATGTCGTTGAATTTTTTTATTGCGAAAAATTATGTAGCATTTGTTTTAGTTAATTTAACAATGAGCCTGAAATATATTCTAACCGCAATTCGATTGAATTACCCATGTAATAAAGACACCCATACACAGCAACATATTGGCTTCGACGTAATGCGAAAAAAATGTCTAAAGAAATAAAGAACTTAAAGGATGTGGTAGGTTTGTAAAGATATATAAAAATGTAACAAACATCGTGGAGGTAGTTTAATGTGAAGCTTACTTCGGTGTCTCAAAAGGATATGTTCAATCAGGCAAAAGCCCATCATTCCACAATCCTCTTGAAGCCGGCGCGGCGCTCTCTTCGCCAAGAGTGAATCTCTCTCCATTAATATGATGAAACTACAATATTCCTGTTTGTCACACCGCCCGCCAGAGGGATGGATGGATGGATGACGTCATAAAAGAAAAATATGACATGTATGTAAGTATGTAACGGATATTATGTATTATATACCTACCTACGTCTTTGGCAATAATAAAAGAACCTCGCCTCAATATCTCCAGGAGCCATAAATCTCTGTGCAAAGACACCAAGAAGATTAATGGCGGATGAGATTAGCCCCGCGATACGGTACACCCACAGCTGATAGGTCAGGGGGGGGGATGCTGTGGGTGGGGTTAGGATGAGGGACATGGACCCCGTGGTATGCGTGCCTCGCCTCTATTGACGACATACATACCGTCATCGCATATCATTTCCAAACGGTTATATTCATAATATGGAGTACAAAATAGCTGGTCAAATTATTTAAGTACTCGACGTTTTTAACCAAATAAAACCAACTAATGAGGAAATAGATATAATAACATACTTGTCTGAGTTTCACTTGTAATTTAAGTATGTGCACTAATTACCATATTCAGAATACGTGAAAATATATATTTTGATAATGAAGATAAATTAATAAACAAAATACATGAGCATTTAATAAACAAAATACAACAATTTAATCTCTATAATTGCTTTCAACCGGTTTAAAGTGTTTATGATAAATTTCTTATACATTTCAGCTGCTGCAAAATAAAGCTTAAACATAAGTGTGAGGATTGAGAGGATTATCGCATTCTCCTACGTGAGGATATACATTCGACAAATAATTTGAGAAATCACGTGCGATGAGAATAGTTATACTGGATTATTACACAAATAGATCAAAATATGTAAGCAACAATTACAAACATACTTTAATTACCCGATTTAAATAGTAGTAATTTAGAATATTTATTTAACCTGTGTCTAGATCACAATTATTTTCAATACAGTAATATTCTGTACAAACAACAAAAAGATCTCTCCATGGGAGGACTTGCAAGCACATTAGATGGTCTCTCCATGGGAGGACTTGCAAGCCCATTAGATGGTCTCTCCATGGGAGGACTTGCAAGCCCATTAGTCGCAAATATTTTTGTCAGTCATTTAGAAAATTAGATTTTAAATTGTAAATCACGACTGTTAAAGTTTGTAACACTGTGGAAAAGATATGTGGATGACATTTTTTTGTATTCGGACGGGAAGAACTCGCCCATTAAGCGTTTTTCTAAATTTAATTTATCCTTTTTACAAAAACATACTAACAATTCACTCTCGCAATTGATAATAACGTGACCCTTAATTTTCTTATTTGATGTTTAAACTTTAACTTTGACAAATATACCATTTTCTGGTTACTTTAGTTCCAGCATATAAACGTAATAAGTATACACGAAGCTTTATGCCATTTATGAATTAATTGATAACGAATTATATTTATATAAATACATGTAGGTAAGTACATTACTCTTATAACACGTAAAATTTGTTTGGGAAATGTTTTCAATTTTCATCAATGGCAGCCTGTCGATCCCTGGTGTCTCATCTCTCTTCCCATTAACTCGAATCCTTCCTGCAACGACCTTAGTAACAAATAATGCTAAGTTCACCCTCTCACCCTCACCCTCCCCCCCCCAACCCCCTCACTCAATTACAATTAACTTTTTGTCCTTATTGCCACCGTCCGCCAGTCGGAGGGTGATAATATGTTCTAGGGAGGTGACAATTCGGTACTACATATTATTATAATCCTTTTTTTATACATTTCTTAAACCGTATTAAGGTGTTCAAGGTGGATAATTACTTGTATAACAAATCTAACTATTGTCACAGACATACATAACAATGTTATTTTCGATTAAAAAATCAAATCGTTGGTCTCGGATAGAGGTATGTATAGTTAAGTGGTGAAAATATATATACCCATTATTTCTTAGCATTATTTGATATAAATAGATATATGGAGTAATAGGTATTAGAGATAGGTAGGTATTATTTATCTCCATCACCGGTATAAAGATATAGCTGATTGTAGGAAGCCTTTCACTCGACCATTTGCTGAAAGTGGAGCATTTGATGATTTATTGGAAATTCTTTAATTGTTTGTACATATGCTTCCCTTTTGCAATCGTATAATGTTAACCCCTATTTCTCTGAGATATAATGGAATTATGTTTTTACTCTTCTTTTCAACAGTAAATATATTATGATCTAAATTGTACAGCACAAATCCGCCTCTATTGGTGGCTGTGCCTTATTAAAAATAAAAAATAATACCAATTATATTGTTATGTACCTATATAATTTTTATTTGACTGGTAGAAATTGTCTATGATTATTTTATAAGTAGAGTGCGTTTCACTTAAAATTGCACTTCGTGGTTACGTTGACATGATTGCATTTGGTGTTGTTAGACGTTAAAAACAGGATATTACCAATAATCATTTATTTTTCTTCTCATATAAATCTCTTAAAAGTTATTTCTGATAAATCTGTACAAATCGTAAAAAAAACAAGTGTGTTTTGTTTGAAATAATACAAGAAGACATGTTTCATTTTATCTGTGAGTTTTGGATGAGATTGAGTAACTTAATTTGGCGATATGGCAACATTAATCAGGTTATGGCGACTTGTTGCGCCGTTCAATGGTAGAGCCGGGCGGCAACTGTCATCCAATAAGGACGCGCCGATCAGTATCTAAGAAAGAACCAACACTATAATTATAGGTATTCAAAGAAAAAAACGGCGCGGCCCAGTGTTAAATTCATCTCATGAAACCCTGTCGTATTTATTTTAGATTGAATTTGTGAATAGTTAATTAGTGTGTAAAATAAAAGTAATCATGTTATTTCTCCTTCGATATAATTTATCAACCTAGTATATAGATATATCTTTTTTTTTCTTTACACACGAGTGCTTGCATTCTAGTAAAGGGAAATATGTTTTTTCTTACTGTGCATCTTTTTCTATATAGTTTGATTGTTTTATATTTTGTAGATATATGTATTGTAAATTTAATAAAAATAAAAAAAAATCTTACCTATATTAAATAAATAATATTTACTTAATATCAATTCTAAAAGAAATATAGCAAATTAAACAGTTTTATCAATATAGTTATTACATAACACATAATATATAATATGAGTATGTGATATATTTCTGTTAAAATTGTAATCAATTTGAACGAACAGGTGTCTCAGCGGTTGAAGCATAATATATTGGATACTCGACCACAACCGCCATCATACAAATCCATAGGAAGTAATTAAAGATCTTTTGATCTTTGAAAATTATTTCTTAATTGAATCACAACACACATTCACACCATTTTACAAGTTTATTTGACTGAGTGACAGTCGTACCAACTTACCCATGACGTGCACTTTTAAGTGAAACGCATTTTTACTTGGCATTCCTATTCACTCTACTGAAGTTTTGATATCTTGTTTTCAAGTAAGATCACTTTGACTATGGAATAACCAAAGTTTCGTCGTCTCATGTAGGTACAAATATTTAGGAAAATAAACTATATATCAAATAACAATTTTCTTTCTGTGTCTTTCGATTTCCTCCTTCCCTTATTCTTTATTGCTATGATCAATAGGTATGTTTGCTGTCCAATTTTAGAAGAAAGATAAGAGGAACTGACTGACTGACTACCATACACTGCTGTTGTAACCATGGAAGGTATGAGAATTATGTCCGTTAATGAACGAATGTTGATTTGCACGCAGTCATAATATTCCTACAGGGGGTACGGTACAGTAATGCTGTCGCTCCCGAATTTAATTGATTTTACGAACATACAAAAAGCGTGTTTCATTAAGGATGTGTATGTCACGCTCGGAGTGTGAGTATGTAAATATAACACGGGGTATATTATTAGTGTCGGTTACTATTACTAACTATGTATGAAAGTAGGTACATAGTATGTAACAGCCTTTACCGTCATGGCTTCCCATCTAATTGATTTATAGGCGCCCGAGGTATGCCATGCCACTCTAATACATACATACATGACATGACTCTTTCAGTTTTAGCGATAGGTAGGATGTATGAAAAACTTTGCAATGTGCAAATGATTCTGACAAACATACGCCGGCGTATCAACGATTGTGACGATCATAAGCCAATATATAAATAATTTTGACAATCATGCGCCGATTTATAAATGATTATGGCAACCAAATGCCAATTTATAACTGTGACAATAATACACATTATAAATTTCTAAAACTAGTCGCATGTAACACATGAGATCCAAATGTCGATGGCGATAGTATGTATAGTTGAAGAATACGTAGATACTAAAATATAAACCCATAAATTCAAATTATTTAATATTACATATAAAATATTTTGTTTCTATACAAAACATGAAGGTATGTATGTCAGGATAGGAGAGTATAGAGGTCAGTCCTTTTTTCCTACCCTGAATATGAAAACAGCATGATGATGTTTGGAGATTACGGCCCGAATTCATAAAATGAACTAAGAATTTTTTAATACATGACAAATTCCATACATTTCTGTGTGCTTAATAATTAGTATTGACTTAATAAATTGTATGAAAGTATGTCGTCACTAAATTCAATTTTATAAAAATTGTTATAAAAGTTTGAAGTAAAGGTACCTACTAATATAATGTATCATGTTTATAGAAAATTAAATTACCTAGTTGGGCTGTTTCGACGTTTTATGATATTTCGATATAAACTTTTTTAAAATAATAATTTGACATTTTGTATTTGTCTATATTTATACCAATTTTCAGCGGTGTAGCTTTTATGGTTTTTGAGATAATATATGGAAAAATAAAGAAAAAAAATCAAAAGTTGATAACCCCTGACTGAAACAAAATTTCAAAATACTGGTTATAAAAGTTTTGTAGGCCTATAACTATCAATAAATTCAGAAATTTTGGGCTCTGTACATTGAGCGGATCAAAAGTTATAAGGGGACACACAACTTCACTTAATGTTCTACTCCGAATTCTGAGTAAATCCATGTATGGAACATGGTGTTTTTTTTTACTTCAAAGTTGAAAAAAACATGAAAATATAGACCTGGCCATAAAAATCTCGCGTTTCTTGGCTTAACACTGTCGATTTATTAAGAGAAATAAATTATCTTTAACGAATCGACAGTTGGATTACTTAAAATCATATGTCTTCACTCTCATGTCTTTTCAAAATAAATTTGTGTCCTCTGTACAGATCAAACTAAAAGGCCGGTGAACTTAATGTTAATACCATATGTGTGAAGTACATAAACTTAGAGCTGATTAGTTTTCCGAAGATACACAACGGTTCATTTTTTCTCAATGTTTCTTTATGATTTCATCTATAAAAACTGAAAAAATGCTCTCACGACCTGTAAATTTGAGATATTTATCTTCAAAAAACTGCATTTAAAGTAGGTTAACGTTAAAAGAAAAACATACAACCGTTTGAAAAATTATATTGTATGAAAAATATATATAACAAGAGAAGTTTTTGTTTGACGATGTAAAGTTATTTGATTTCATATTTCTATATAATAGAGTGTAATATTAGCAGGGAAGCTTCATTGTGTAGTGGAGAGTGTAATATTAGCAGGGAAGCTTCATTGTGTAGTGGAGAGTGTAATATTAGCAGGGAAGCTTCATTGTGTAGTGGAGAGTGTAATATTAGCAGGGAAGCTTCATTGTGTAGTGGAGAGTGTAATATTAGCAGGGAAGCTTCATTGTGTAGTGGAGAGTGTAATATTAGCAGGGAAGCTTCATTGTGTAGTGGAGAGTGTAATATTAGCAGGGAAGCTTCATTGTGTAGTGGAGAGTGTAATATTAGCAGGGAAGCTTCATTGTGTAGTGGAGAGTGTAATATTAGCAGGGAAGCTTCATTGTGTAGTGGAGAGTGTAATATTAGCAGGGAAGCTTCATTGTGTAGTGGAGAGTGTAATATTAGCAGGGAAGCTTCATTGTGTAGTGGAGAGTGTAATATTAGCAGGGAAGCTTCATTGTGTAGTGGAGAGTGTAATATTAGCAGGGAAGCTTCATTGTGTAGTGGAGAGTGTAATATTAGCAGGGAAGCTTCATTGTGTAGTGGAGAGTGTAATATTAGCAGGGAAGCTTCATTGTGTAGTGGAGAGTGTAATATTAGCAGGGAAGCTTCATTGTGTAGTGGAGAGTGTAATATTAGCAGGGAAGCTTCATTGTGTAGTGGAGAGTTTAGCGTTGGCCACAAACCACTCGTTTTATAAGATAAGTTTATCATTCTGTTAATCGGAGCGTTTTCGGAAGCATTTTTGTTTTACAAATATTGGAGAAGAAAAGTGACGTATGTCTAATCCGTTTATATATTTATATAGTTTGTGTAACATTGCACCCCTTCTTTATTATTATAATATATGATCACCATCATACGGTAGTAATTACTTCAATAACATTCAAAACATTTGAATAAAAATTAAAATTGTTGAAAAGAGACGACACAACAAATTAATAAACTATCATCTAACAACAACGTGGAACTTTTATACGGGGTAATAATATTAACAGTGGCACATAATGGAAATATGCAAATCAGAAAACATATTTGGTAATTGAGATTATAGAGGTATAGGTAGGTACGTTAAGGACCACCAGAATGAGTTATTATGTCAAATAATATTATGTTTGCAAATAATGTTACGATGCTGAATTTAGGTATTATTGCCAAAGTCTATAAAACCACCAACTAACTACACACAATGCTCTATCAGTTTTATGGCGGTTACAAAACACAACACAACTACACAGGTTACATGTATGTTATAACGTCCTACAGATTATAACCTACTTTGGCATTCGTTTATATTTATACTGTCAACCGAGAATTACAAACGTGACGAAAATTTATTTTATATATCTATATAAAAACAAGCGGAATATAGCCAAAACTAAAACTCTTTAATAATATTTGTATAAAGGAGGAGTGCAAGGACATGAAGTGTACTTCCTACACAGAGTTGAAGATCGAGTGGAGTGGAGGAAGATGTACATCGCTTTGCTGCCAACCAACCCTCAAGATTGAAACCAAAGAAGAATAATATTATGAGATGTAGAAATGTTGACAAACCCGAAATGCATTTATAAAGTATAAAAATATATATTGATACAAAAACCAGTTGAGTTTTTTTTATTGTAAAAGGCTCCTAAATAAAATGACAGAATTAAAGGTAATTATTTACAAAACACGTCCTTGCCTATCGTAATATATTTAAATATATTAATGTTTATATTACAGGAAAATTATAAATTATCGGTTTTTGCTTTGCAAAATTGTGAAACATGTAAGGAGGAATCCATATAAAATGGTAAGTTTTTTGAAATTACCCATGTCACCGAAATTCACCACCAATCTTGAACACTAGAGGCGAAACAAGCCGGGTAATCGAAACTAGGTATTTTGGTACCTTTTTTATAAGGCAATGCACAGGACACAAATTGACATAACAACAACTTTTACAACTCCTTGCTCACCTTGCTCACCTGTGTTGCAGGAGGACAAGCAACAAGCAGCCAGCTACTGATTTTCAACATAACCGTACCACTACCATACTTGAAAATATTTTAATTTTAAGAAAAAAATACATACATTCGATAAAAGTTAAGGTTTAAATAAAAGTATACATACATTCTATTGACAAAAAAAAGACAATTTTACAGAAATTAAGAAAAGGAATAAAAATATTTCTGGGATGGGATATATGTAGATGTAGGTACTGGTCAGCGTCGTTTATTAGTAAAACAAACAAAAAATGTTTGCAATTGACAGTTGCTTCTATGTATATTCCTTATTTGTTTGTGCCACAGAGTAAGAAATATACAGACCTAACATAAGCTACGATTACGACTACGGCTTGGGGGTTGGTACACAAAGTGAGGTGGAATGGGAGAATCGCAAAAACATTCAAAGTTTAAATATAAATCGGATATTAATGACACATTTGTATAGCAGTTAAAGTATTTGCTTATCGAAATTTACATCCCTTTGTTAACATGTAGTTTCAGATATAAGTGTTGAGTTAGTTGAGTACTGTTTCAATTTTCATTCCGAAAATGTTCAAATATGTTGCATTGACTCTCACCAAATTTTGGTGGCACAGCAACGAGATGTTTACCAAGAAATTTTGCTCATGTCATGTCTATTGGTCTGTGATAAATACTTTTTTAGCAGTTTTAATTTCAACTTGTCCTCGAAATATTTTTCCTAATAACTTACAATAAATAATTAATTTATAATTTCAAAGACTAAAGCAGTTATCTCAAGAACAACATAATTCATACTTCCAATCGATATTTTCGTACGCTATTCGCCAAGAAAAACAAAAAGATAATTTGAAAACTAACTCTGCTCCAATATTTCAAACAGATAAAAGTTACAAAATTTTCGACGAGTTATCAGCTTAGGTAGATAATGTACTTAGGTAGGAACAAGTTTTAACAAAATTTAACATCAGCTGCTGCACACACGTGAGAATATTTTTCACATTTATCTGTATTAAAGTGAAGGTACCATGACACTTTATTACCCAGTTGGAAAATTGTGAGATAAGGAATAAAAATTTGCCAATAGACAAATTGGCAAACTCCATTACAGATTCTAGAAACTTTCCAATCAGATTTATGAACAAAAAAAAAGTTTTGTCTAAGTTTCATTACTCCATATGTTGATAATATTATGTTTATCTAAGTCATCACTCCAAATTGTTCAGGAATTAGTGTTAGTTTACTAACATGTAGCTTATTTAGTTGAATTAATTACCTTCTGATATACATATGTACGTGATGCGGAAAATCTTCGATAAATAAGCAAGAGCACCTTTGGAATGGTCTTGTAATATATTTTTTTAATAAAATTCTTAATAAACATTAAAAATAAAAAAAAACGTTAAATATTAAAAATAAAAAAATAATTCCACTGTTTATTTAGACTACAACCTACGACCGGTTTCGTGGTAAGCACATTTTCAAGTATTCATTATCATCTGTGGCTCCACAACCCAGGTCGGGTCTTAGCCTCCTGCAGAGTCCGCCTCCATGACTGTCGATCGTTCGACGCATTACGCCAGTTATGGACGCCGATGTTGTTCGCATCCTTCACCACTCCGTCCAGCCATCGAAGCTTCGGCCTTCCAACTTTTCTTCGTCCCCCCGGTGCACCATTCATTTTATAATTAATTTAATTCCCCAATACATGTTGTAATTCAATCACACGTTTGGGTAAAATAACCTCGATTTTTTTATGTAATGTTGAAATTATTGTCATAAAAATGCTTATGACGGTATGTAAGCGAGCAAACCAACAAAACATAGCTGATGTAAGTATCCTTGAATAAATGTTTGAAAAATACAAAATGTACGCAAACAATTTTGTAAGTAAAGTGAGAAATTATTTTCCCTGGAGGACAGTAAAATTATTTCTTGTCGCGCACCTACTTCTATAGGTATGTATGTATGTATGTATGAAGTGTTCAAGTGAACCAACAAAATATATAAAGTCCAGTTGGTAAAGAAGGCGACATGGTGTCACCATCAAAGTTAATAATATTATTATTATACTCTCTCACTACCCCTAACAATGAAACTGAGAACCAAACTGAACCTATTCTAGGAAGACATTTATCAAATTTATTACACGAATCCTACGCGAATCCTCATTAAATTTTTCACGTAATTATCGTCCAAAAAACACATTTTATTCTAATTCAAATTTATTACGACCTTCGGAATATATCATATCTCTTTGTGAAAACTTTAACAAAATAATTTATACCTCGAATATTGGGCATAATGAAATATTTCCAGGAAAGGCCGAGACTAGATATTATGGTACAATAATAATGACGCACAAAATTAATGTACCAGATAGTAATTTAAATTTGTATTTCAACACAAAAACATGAAAGGAATCATATAAAAATGAAGGAAAATCTGAAGAACTTTGAAACACAACAGACGTGGCATAAAAGTGTCCAACAGAATAGTTGAAAGGAATAAAAACATAGTTATGTAAATCAGTATATCAAGTACAAGAAGAAAATGATTAAGGCACTATAAAAGTATACAGCGAAATAAATGAATTGATTGAGAGAATCAACTTCGTTAGGGAGAAAACTAGCTAAGGCGCACACAATTGATTGAAAGGATTCAGTATTAAAGGGATTTCCTAACAATAGCGTCTGGCAAAAATCAAACGAGGCATATAATTGTTATCCGTAATGTGCCACCAATAACGCGAGGCAAAAAAGTGATTTCCTTGATTGAATCTCCCTGATTTATTAAGTAAAAATATTGATAGTCGATGGAATGGGTGAGGTTAGGTTGGGGGGACGATTTCGCCTTCAATCTCTCAAAGGGCCCCCGGAAGACAAAACGGTGACCCACGGAGGCGGAAATGGGTTTTTGCAAATCAGTGATCGGGAAGAAAAATACGAGACGTAATTTCCTGCTACCTATTAAATTAATTAAGGGTCTACGACAAAGGAGGGCTATGGAAATGTAGAGGAGGCTGATAGACAAAAGGTCGACATGAACAATAAACCGAAGGACAAAAGATGTGCTCGCAAAGTATTATCAATATCCGCCTTCAGCTGAACGATTGCGATCAAAAGCACCAAAACAATCTGTTTGCTGTTATATAAGAGATATTATCTTTTTCGCTCGTCTGTCCGTTTCTTTTTGTCGTTAGACCGTTTTGGGAATCGCGAGATATTATTAATTTTGTATCTATGAACGTACCTAAATATTAATAAAGATTATATCTCTAATTACTCGATGCAAGATTACCTTTGAATATACCGTTCACGTGGGCGATCTATATCGACAATTAGATAATTAGTTTTCTACGTCTGAATATAAATTATAATTCACATTTAGACGGTTATTTACTGACAAAAGACATCGCAACGGACAATTAATAAATTGAAGCATCTTTCATACATTGCTTCGAAGCAATTATAATTTCATTATTAAAACATACTACCATAGCAATTGGCATTTAAGGCAGCTGCGAGGTTTATAAATATGGAACTGAAACATTATGTCCTGAATGAATATGTATGAGCTGAAAATATACTCTAGGACTTGATATCGCACTATGTTGGAAAACGGTGTCAAAAGAATGTAGTATTGGGAAGACATCGGCAACTTGATTGTACTTCAGAGAGCCAGAGTTGATAGAGAATTTTCCACGAACATAAAATTTCGGAAGGTAGGTATCGTACTTGTGTGACGGAATTAGTTGGGGGAAGTACGAGCTGCTGCATCTGATCCTCCAGGGTAAATTGGGGTCGAAGATGTGTTGGCAGGAAACAAATACCCTAACTCGTCAACAAACTAGACTGTACAGGAATGAGAACTGTTGAGGGGTTGTTCCGAGCTGCCCAGGGCAGAGACGCTTACTCTCGTGTGATAGTCAACGTTGGGGGGACTTGACACGACACTCAAAGGAGAAGCCTATAATAGCTTCAAATATAAATATCAAGGGTCAATATTCCCGTTGATTGAATGATCGTCCATAGCCCACTTGAGCCTATTATACGTGGGTGTGAGATGAACAATCCTAAGAGTATAATTAAAATGACGAATATATTTCGATTAGCATTGGGTTAATTGGAGTTGATGATAAATTAAAGACATTAGTATGGACAATGGTTGATAGAGAGGAAATTACTAAATAGATATCACTTTATATTCAGATACATCTTATAGAACAAGAGCCAGCGACTTACAGACTTGCGCCATAGTATAAAGACTGTTTTTTTCTGTAAAAGGATACCACGATTGGATAATATGAACCCTGAGTAGTGGTGGCTTTCGGAGATAACAGCCTTCGAAGTCATTAAAAAATATATATTATTTTATTAACAGATAGTAAAATTCAAGACAAATATTCTTTCAACCGACACTTCAACCACATTAACATTAAATTTAATTCACAAAACAAACACGTAATGCTAGTTAAAAAACTCAGCATTTCTCTCTCGTTTTCGATTGAAACGTTTTATACCCCACCAAAATATACGAGATTGAACGTCACACAAGTTTCCTATATTTGAAATTCGTTTTTATTATCAGTACATGTAAATTATAATTAAAGTAAATTAAACAAATGAGAATTGCAAAAATTAAGTAACCAATAGTAAAACAATTAACAAAATAAAAACTGTAACTGGCTAAACTGTAACACACTTTCATTAAACAATGACAAAACAGTATACATAACTTTTACTAAAAAAAACCAGGGACAACCAAAATAGACCACTGAAAATTCATGAAAATTCAGACAGCAAATATCAACAAAGTAACTGTACATGTACTGAAATAAAAAAGTAGACAAATGAAATACTTGGGAATAACAATTGACCAAGGTTTAAAATGGAAACCCCATATCTCAATTTTAAGCATGAAATAAAAAAAAATATTAGTTTTATCGCTCCATCGGAAATGTTTTACCTAAGTCAGTCATTCAATTAATGTACTATTCACTTTTTTAAAATACCATATTCTACCAATCAATAGTAGAATATGGTATTATAGGGTGGGGTGGTACTTACAAAAAAAAAATAGGACCAATAGTTAAAGCCCAAAAATCCGTTTTGAAAATAATATTTAATGTTCCTATTCGCACACCCACAAACGAACTAGTCAGAAAATTTGACATCCTAGACATACCACAGTTATATGCTAAAAACATTTGCATTTATTTCTATTCACACCTTAACGACTTCCAATCGACCCAAACTACACGTCAGACTAGACAAGCAAATATACAGATACCGAGGACCAAGTCGACTTATGGACAAAGAAATTTTCATTTCCTTGGAGAAAAATTTTCGATTTGCTTCCAATTGAATTGAAGAAAACTAAAAATATAAATAGCTTTCAATGGGGATTAAAAAATGGGTAAAAAAACAGACAAAACAACAAAAGATAAATAAACTACTTTACGTTAACATGCAATAACACACACGCACACCTAAACCATATACTTATATAAATATAATTATAAGCTGCTTCAGAACAGGTTTTTAACCTAGTGAAGCAGTTTACGTTCCGCATCTAGTTCGTAAGTATCTTTTTTGTAAAAAAAAATGTGTTATTAAACTTTGATGTGTATAAAGTGTATAATATTATTTCTTGTTACAGATAAAAAAAACTGATCAAATATTCTTATTTAACTAGCACCACGAAATAACATTCAGAAGAAACAGAAAGTAGACAATTAGCAAGTTTATTAAAAATAATTCAGTAGATTTATCGATTAAGAAAATAATGAAGCGCATCATAATCATACAGTTTCAAGACCTCGATGTGGTTTTGAGGTCAGGTACAAGAATGATTGTTTCAATTATAGAAACGTATTTCAGGTAAAGAGAGCTACTAAATGTATAGTACATTCAGATAAACACATTGGGAGAAGACTCTTTTGTCACTAAATAGACCAAAATGAATATATTCCAGATAAAATGACCCACATGAAATTGTTCCAGAAAATTGACCTATGTAAATGATCATTTTCAGATAAATTGAACACATTTACCCATACAATGTCAAACAACATGGAAATAAATAGGAAGGTTTTAGTGAAGATGTTCTCTAGATGATCTTTAGTACTCACCTGTGGCATACATCGGCTCCGGGTCCTCATCGGGCAGAAGGCATGGCGGGCCAGGCGGCAGGGGGTAACGGGCGTGATGAGGGCACAGCGGGGGCGGGAACTCCACGGGCGAGTCGGAGCGGCTCAGCGCCTCCGCAGGGAACATGCTCTGCGCCAGGCTGAGGCCGTTAGAGGCCGAGCTGGAGCTGGAGCACGCGGGAAGCTCGCTCATCTCTTGGGGGGGTTGCGGTGGGGCCGGGGGAGGTGGTGGGGCCGCAGGGGGCGCGGCGCCCCTCCTGGGACTCCTGCCCCTGTCCGGCAGCACCGAGGAAGCGCTCCAATATCCCCACGCCATGACAGACAGGTGCTGGTGCTTCACACGAGGTACGACGCCATCGCACGAGGAAACTTGCTCAAGACGGACACTAACTGTAGAAAGATGTCCCTTCTCTGTGTCTCAATACATTCACCGACGGACGAAACAACAAAACACGTAATAAGATTGTTAGAAATAAACAACTACATGTATCTCTCTACCTTTCTACGATATATAACACTATTTGGCAATTTATTAAACTTACTATAATTAGGTGAACTTTTATTACTATCGTGTGCGTTAGTTATATAATGCAGATACTTTGAATGATAACGTTCGTCGGTTTTAATTAAAACAAAATACCTAATATCATTAATAATTATTATTTACAATAATATTTAGAATTCACTCTATCACTTGTATGTTCATTATTTTTTTATAATGTTTTGATTTGTCACAAAACTAGGCAATTCTTGTTCTCTTCTTTAGAGCCTTGAAAATAAAAACGGCAATAAACGCGTTGATGGGTTGCGTCAGAAAGGAAATATAAAAATAAATTCACATTACATTTCCCAGTTTTCTGGTGAAAGTACCTCCTCCCTCCACACACATTCGTCCGTCGCAATGTTCATAAAACAAATATTACACGAGAGCACTCATTAAATGATGCAGACCGCAGTGTTCAGATATCTGGTACTTAGAGCTAAATCTCGCCTCGCAGTCAAAACGAAACCTCATATTCTCGCATGGATTGGTTAAGTAAAACTCGGTTCAAGTGTCACAGATATATGTACGTGCCCTCTCGAAAGAATATTCAGGAAAACGAGATACAGTTAAACCTTGGATTGCGGATGAGCTGGTCTGAGTGTGAGAAAATTTGAATATTTTAATAAATTACAGGTTGATAAATGAGTGAGCTTTTGAAATGTTAGTAGGACTTTATCTGTGGAGCAGTGTTACGAAACAACGACAAACTGATGAATAAACGACAGCAAGACATCACGAAGTAGACTAGTCTGAGAAAGTAAAACGTTGAAAAAATGCCTCTTTCCAAAAGATTTGTATAAAATGTAGAAAACAGCAAGTAGGAAAATGTCACGTATTTCATAAAACATAAATAAATAGTGATTATTCTGATATACACGTAAATTTTTCTATACCAGACCTAATTTTCTCCATTCAATATAATTATACTCTTTAAACGTAAATATAGATGCATATTTTTTTAGGGTTGCATAATGAATCGTTTGAATTTTCCCTCTATCTAATTAGAAAATTCACTTTGATAAACGAGGGTTTTGGATAGCGACATGTTTCCGGAACAAATTATGGTCACAAACCAAAGCCCTACTGTATACATTTCAGATATTATTTCGAATGACGTCAAAACTGCTACAGTCGTAGGTTGTTTTATTTATATAAGTAGGTAGGTACCTATAGTTGTGTCCTGACTCTGGACAAAATTGGATTGAATTAATATCAAACAACCGGTGTTTTCATTCCAATTTGTATGCTTTGTTAACTGTTTGCTGAGAATCACTATTACACCAGAAATTTACATTTTCACATATGCAAATATGAAAAAATATACAAAAATTAGTTTTACGGGGACAAAATGGGGAAAGACGGAAAGAAGCTATAAAGAACGCATGTAAAAAGAACTATTCACTTGTAGAATGAGGACCCGAGGACAGGTGGTGTAGAAGATGTCTGTCTATAACAGTTACTGTAGGTACCTAATTGAAGTGAGCGGAGTTGTGGTGAACCATAATAATTTTATTTTATCTTCGGTTGCGGTAAAAAAACCTCTGAGTTGTGTAGGTAATAAACATTTAAACAATTTCATAAACGATTGTTTTGAATCGAATTTTGTTATTTTTCATAAGCTTGAAATGGGGGCAGAAGAAAAAAAACTCGATTCGAAGTTTTATTTTCAAGTTATATTGAATTTTTAAAAATAAATTAAACACTTGTTTTTCTTTCTACATTTATTTTTACTCTCCAGAACGACCGTTTCGCCTGGCGAAGGCCTTTTCAACTGGTGACCAGTTGAAAAGGCCTTCACCAGGCGAAACGGTCGTTCTGGAGAGTAAAAATAAATGTAGAAAGAAAAACAAGTGTTTAATTTATTTTTAAAAATGGAATTCTACATAGTAAACGCTGTCAGTGTAAACAAAATTAAAAGTTATATTGAATTGTTTTTTTAACATTATATACAAATATGTATATTAAAAAACGTTTTTTTCAACTAAATTATAGAAAAACTATAAGATAAAAATTCAGTTGCGCCAAAACATTTATATGATTAAAATTCAAACTCTAACCTACTCGTTCTGATTGACCGAGATTAAATTTGCAAAATCACTTTTTCAAACTAAAATATTGTGGTCTCGCTACGGTTGAATAAAGTAGTACGACACACCACTACTTGTCTTGCCTGACAGAGAATTTCCTTTTCCGTGTTCAATATGAGGTAAGTACTGCCTCGAAAAACGTTGAGCTAATTCACTTACAAACTCGGGTTCAATACAAGTAACGCGTCCTCCAATAGTGCACGGGTTTGCAGGCTAATATGTAATGAAAGCAGCCAAACTGACTATTATACTAGATGAAGACTAGACACGTTATTTAAATATCCAATAGCTATTTACATTTTATACCAAACCAAGTATGTCATAGGCCAAATTGGTTTATTCCACACTTGTCATGATATACCTAGGTACTAGTTAAACCAACCTATTTTGATAATTTTTTTATAATATAATAATTTCGTTGGAAGTAAAAAAAGTTTAGATAGAATAGGTTGGTAAGGAATATATATATATATATATATATATATATATATATATATATATATATATATATATATATATATATATATATATATATATATATATATGTTAACTTTTAGGTTTTCACGGGTATAAGATGAAAAAGAATTTTCTGGGTTAACCCGTGTCAGATAGTCCTGAGAAGGACTGTTTAAGACCTGACGTTTCGCCCGAATATCATCGGGCATTGTCGAAGGAACGCAACGAAAACCGAGCGAGAACGAACGCGCGTGAAACACGACCGCACACACCTAAGGCTTTCCGTCAAGTGAGAAGCGCCAGTCTATGCATGAGCGTAGAGGTAGCGAGCGGGTAGGTTCCCCTCCCCCCTCCACCCCTTCACTCCCCGCACCTATTAGCTATTTATTCTATTATTTGTACCGTTAAGCCGACTTTGTGAACGAGTTGTCATTTTAATAGTGGGTTTTTCAAATATTCGGGCGAAACGTCAGGTCTTAAACAGTCCTTCTCAGGACTATCTGACACGGGTTAACCCAGAAAATTCTTTTTCATATATATATATATATATATATATATATATATATATATATATATATATATATATATATATATATATATATATATATATATATATATATATATATATATATATATATATATATATATATATATATATATATATATATATATATATATATATATATATATATATATATATATATATATATATATATATATATATATATATATATATATATATATATATATATATATATATATATATATATATATATATATATATATATATATATATATATATATATATATATATATATATATATATATATATATATATATATATATATATATATATATATATATATATATATATATATATATATATATATATATATATATATATATATATATATATGTTATAATATTTTTATCTCGGTTTTCCCGTGTCAGTAGGTCTTGACTAAGACCATTTGTCTTCCGACGTTTCGCCTGAATATCACCAGGCATTTTCAAGGACTTAACGAAAAGCACGCGCGCGACACACGTCTACTCACACTGAAAGCTCACCGTCAAGTGACTCGTAGCGTACAAGATAGCCGCTTATGTCAAATATTGTTAGCGCGACGTGATTGGCTCCTTGTGACACGCCCACCTGCTGTCGTGTTCGTTGGTAATAATATTTTATCATTATTTTTGTGTTGTGATTTATTGTTAATTTTAGTTGTGACATTAATATTATTATTGTTGTGTTTTGGGGTTATTTTCGCTATGGTATTATTAATATTATTATTGTATTGTTTGTCATATAAAATGTTCTTCCAGGTACTAGGCAAACGAACTCCGTCGTCCCGATTGTTCATTATATCCCTTCTCTTATATATTTCTATAGCTTCCCTGTAAATTCTGAGAGTTTCACTGTTTAAACTTGCTATTATTTTTGAATGGTCAAAATCTATTGTATGTCCTTCTGTGAGCGAGTGTTGTACAAGTGAGGATGTAAGTTTTTTGTTTCTCATGTCGACTCTGTGCTCCGCTATTCGTGCTTCAACTTTTCGATTGGTTCTTCCTACATAAGTCTTATTGCACGATTATATATATATATATATATATATATATATATATATATATATATATATATATATATATATATATATATATATATATATATATATATATATATATATATATATATATATATATATATATATATATATATATATATATATATATATATATATATATATATATATATATATATATATATATATATATATATATATATATATATATATATATATATATACAGACGTGGACAAATTATTAGACTCAAACAATTTTTGCTACAAATTAAGAGTTTATTTATGAAAAAATGTTATTTTAATATATTGGAACATGAAATTAATATTTTGTGTGCATGCCTTTTACATTTCTAAGTCCATTCACTCTTGTGGGCATTGATTCCACTAGACTTCTACACACTCTTCGTATATCCTCATCATGGTGCCAGATTTTTATTAGGTTCTCTATTAGAGACACTTTTGTGGTTATTGCATTTTTTTTTAATTTCTTCTTGACTATGGCCCACAAATTCTCTATTGGGTTCATGTCGGGGCTATTTCCTGGCCAAGACAAAACATTTATGTGGCTCTCCTCCAGAAACCTTGTCACACTTTTTGCTTTATGGCAAGGGGCACCGTCATGCATAAAAATGCCGGCATTATTTGGAAACCACTCCTGCATTTGGGGAAATAACCTGGTTTCCAGGACTTGTTTGTACTGCTCCTGACGCATTGTGCCCTGAACAATATACAATCTACCTGGCCCTTTCACTGACATCACACTCCAGACCATTACGGAGGTTGGATGCTTGACAACTTGCTGGATACATTCCGCCTTGTATATCTCATTTCGTCTTCTTCGGACATATTGACTGGTCTCTTCCGAAATTTGGAATATAGATTCGTCGCTGAAACATACCTGGAAGTAGCACAGAAGACTTAAAAATATAATAAAGATATAAAGTAGAGAATATTTGTTTGTAACACGGTTGGCCATGGAAGATGTCCAAAGAAGATTAGTAACATTTTTTAAAGAAACACGGGTAAGGGTAGTTTATTGCATATAAACAACAAAATGATTATGAAATACCTTCTCCCAGTCCTCAATTGTTTTATCCTTATGTTCTTCTGCCCACGCAAGTCGTTTCTTTGCCATTGCTGGAGTGATCTTGGCCTTTTTTCGTGGCCTTCGAGCTGATAGACCTGCTTTGAATAATGTTCTGCGTACAGTTCTAGCAGAGACGTCCACTCCTAAGGAGTGGAGTTGGGACTTAAGGTCATTTGATGTACTTTTTCGATTTTGTAACGAGAGATTGACCAGTTTCCTCTCTGTTCGTGGAGTTATTGTTAATTTTCTGCCACATTTTCCTACTCTAGCCTGAACATAGTCCTCATTGCGGTTCAAGGCCTTATTAATGCGGCTCACCGATTTTTGGGAAATAGTTAATTTCTCTGCTATTTTACGTTGTGAATATATTTTTTCCTTTAAAAGAGTCTGTACCACAGCAACTTTACGTGGCGATAAGTCCTTTACTTTACCCATTTTACACTAATTTTGAAGAAATATAAAAAAAAAACACAAAAATTCGCAACTGGTTTGTATAAGCACAAATTGTACACAGAAACTCAAAAATGTAAATCAAAATGAAAACAAACACAGAAATAACAATAGCAGAACACTAATTAAACAAAAATGGTGTATAATTGAACAACAAAACACACGTGTTACCCCGAACAAAGTATCACACAAAATGGACGACTAACTGCAGAAACTTCAAAATTGTCGGGATACCAGCATTAAAATAAAATATTTCACATGACTCAGTGTTACAATCGTTAAAAATAAAAAAAACGTGTAGTTAAATGTTTAAGTAATGAAAAAATATTAAAAAAGGATTATTATAAGATGTTATATGAATGCACAAGGTACTTTAAACATAAAAGAGTAACATAAATCATTTGAGTCTAATAAATTGTCCACGTCTGTATATATATGGGGGGCAAAGGGGGTGCACGGTCGGCGGGTCTGTTGTCTGCTCACAAAACGGGGCGGGGAATGGTGGTCGTTGATCGTGCATCCTTATCCGATCCTCACCTCCTCGCGGTGCCCCCTGGTAATTTGACGGTCATATGGGACGTCACGTGTATCCTCATGCCTACGCGTGTGGACGCTTGGGGCGGCCCATGGGCCGTTAAAGCTAACGAGGACGGATGAAAAACCCAAGCTAAGGTCTGTCGTGCCGAGAGCTGAATGGCACTTGGGTTACATAGTGTCAGAAGCGACTCCTGGGGAAACCGGGCGAAATCCCCTTGTAATGTAGCCTTCTGCGTCTAAGAGGCTCTGGGCGCAGTGACGTATATTTCCTCAATACTCGTGGGAACTACATGGATAATTTTAAAAAAATAAAATCTTATGATAGTGAAGGAGAGAGCGAAGAAGACAGTATCACTGTCTTGCTGCAGGGTTGTTCAGAGGCCCTCAGCAGAACAGTGATAGATCAGTCGGAGGGGTGTGACTCCCCAATGACTGTAAATTCCGATGTGGAAACAGGGACTGAATTGGCCCAATCTACTAGGAATAATTCTCCATTATCTGATATAATGGAGTATGTCGATATCCCACAGATCCCATCAGTGGCGAGTACGTCTCAAACCCTGACAGAGGACTGTGAGGAATCCAATATTGGACAACACAGTGTAAAACGCTGTGGAGCATCCAGAAGAAGGCTGAAGAAGGCTCTGATTAGGGGTGGGATGTCTACAGACCCTGCTGACAAGCCCGCCACCGACATTCATCCTTCAGCTGTTAAAAGGCCAAGGCAGGATGACTCTATTGAGCATCCCAGTAAGAAGGACAAAGCTGAAGCAATGTCCTACCGAAAAGCCATCAGCCACAAAGTCGGAATCTGCTCTAAGACCGACTCAAAACTTACCGACAAGGAATTAACCACCCTTGAGGTAAGGCTAAACGAGGCCGTGTTTCAGGCAATGGATGCAAGGCAGTATATTCCAAGATTCGAATCTTGTGTTCCCAAGGTGGGCATACTAGCCATCACATGCATAGACCAAAGATCCAAGGAATGGATCGAGAAATTAGTTCCTATCTTACCCTGGAAGGGGGCGGAACTAAAGGTGATCCAAGGGCATGAACTGCCTAGGAATCACATAGCTGTGGCAACCATCCCAGGTAAAGCCTACCTAAAACCTCATATGGTATTAAGATTACTAGAGAGCAATGAGGGAATCAACACCAGACACTGGAAGGTGTTAAACATCAATAAACTTGACTGGTGTTACAAAATGGCATTCTCAATTGACGAGGCATCAGCCAAAGCAATTGAGAGGGCTGGATACAGGCCTTATATGGGCATGACCAGGATATCCTTTATGATAAAGGAGCTGGGATTAAACAAGGAAAAGGGCCTTGCGACAAATGATGGATTAGCTGGGGCTGGACCTAGCTCAACTAATGCCGTCATTAAGGAAATTGGGCTGAATGCTGGAGACGTAGGCCCTGGCGAGGGGCCACGGAATCCTCATGTGGCAGCCTCTGAGATCGTGGTTGAGGCTGAGTCAACACCAGGCCTGGCCCGACCTGCTCTGGGTGGCTCTGGGGGTTTCGTGCCTGTCGCCGGGGCGTCAGTCGGAGTGAATCCTGCCAGTGGAAAGTCCATCGGTGTCACCAATGCTGGGACAACATCTGGCCCGACAAAGGTGATGCCGAGGACTGTGTCTGCCGGTGCTTCCAATGCTGGGACATCAACCGGCCCATCAAAGGTGGCACCGAGGGTAGTGTCCATTGATGGCGTCAATGCTGGGACATCGTCTGGCCCGGTAGGGACGGCATCGGGGACGGTTTCTGCCCTCGGTGGCGCCAATGCTGGGACAACATCTGGCCCGGCAGGGGAGGCACCGGGGACGACCGCTCGGCTCAAGGAATAAGAGGTGCTAGAGGTGGCAAAAAGCTACCTAGAAAAACCTCATATCCCGCCGGAGGGTATACCTATGACGAAAGCGGTAACCCAAAAGCGGTAAATAAATATCCATTGAAGAGCAGGGGCTCCCAATGGAAAGGGCCTAGAAGGCATTGAGGACCATGTTGATGGACACTCAATACCCAATAAAAATATAATAAAGGCAAATATAGTTACTGACAATACTAAAAAACGGAACTACAACAGTGGTGAAGGATACATAAACCCTAACACTGGAAAAAATATCAATGATAAGATAGGTATACTTCAAATAAACCTTCACCAGGCTCGAGCTGCTTCGGCTATTGCCAATAGAAGGTTGCAGAAAGAAAACCTAACAGCACTACTGGTACAGGAACCATGGACCATTAATAACAGAGTATGTGGCTTGGGCTCCATGGGAACAGTTATATCCTGTGACCATGAATCTAGACCCAGAGCATGTATAGTGATAAACAATAATACCAAATATATTGGCATTCCAGAATTTTGCAAAAGGGATCTCGTGGCTATAATGATCCCACAAAAAGCAGACAACAGAAAACTAATACTCTGTTCAGCATACTTTGCAGGTGATGAAGCATTACCGCTTACAATCCTTGAAGAAGTAATAAACTTCTCAAAGCAGAATGATGCGAGACTCATTGTTGGGTGTGATGCAAACGCTCATCATACAATATGGGGCAGCACAGACTGTAATCAAAGAGGGGAAAATCTTTTAGATTTCATCATCACACATAATCTAAACATTGTGAACAAAGGTAATGAACCTACATTCACTACCAAAGCAAGGTCTGAGGTTTTAGATCTCACCCTCTGCTCACAAAATATCAGTAATGAAGTTATGGACTGGCACGTATCGTCAGAAGAATCAGCTTCTGACCATAGACATTTAATGTTCCACATTAAAAGCCTGACAAAAACAACAATTCAATATAGAAATAAAAAATCTACTGATTGGATTGGGTTCAAAGACGACCTTAAGGGTGGTACTAGCCCAATAGAGTCGACAAGAAATCTAAGAAGAATAGATTTAATTACGGATGAACTTACGGAAAACCTAATTTTGGCCTATGAACAGAACTGCCCTATTAAAACAAAAACTGGAAAAAGGGAAGTTCCCTGGTGGAACTCAAACCTATCCACCCTTAGGGCAAAAACTAGGAAACTGTTCAATAGAGCTAAACACTATAGCCTGTGGGAAGAGTACAGAAAATCTCTAACAGAATATCATAAGGCTATAAGGAAAGCCAAAACGGAATCTTGGAAAAAGTTCTGCAGTACCATAAATGGTACTAAAGAAACAGCAAGGATTAATAAAATCCTTGCCAGGAGGAAGGAACCTGATATAGGTCTCCTAACAAAAGAAGATGGTTATTATACTGCAACATGCAAGGAAACACTTGAGCTATTAGCTAAAACACTAAAACACATTTTCCTGGATGCGAAACGGTGAAGGAAACCATCACTAAGCCTCCAGGATGCGATAAACCAAGTTTAAATGACTGGAGATTAGCATCAAAAATCTTCAGGCCTAATCAAATCAAATGGGCTATCAACTCTTTTGAGCCTTATAAAAGCAGTGGAAATGATAACATATTCCCTGCTCTCCTACAGAACGGTATAGAAAAAATCATGCCGACACTGCTGAAAATATTCAGATCCAGTCTTGCATGGGGCTATGTTCCACAAAGCTGGAGAACAGTCAAAGTAACCTATATACCAAAACCAGGTAAAGAAAGTTATAAGACTCCAAAAGCTTATAGACCAATTAGTCTATCTTCATTCATGCTAAAAACTATGGAAAAGATTTTACATAGATACATAGTGAGCAATATAATAACATTGCATCCTATTCATCCAAAGCAACATGCTTACCAAGAGGGCAAATCTACTGAAACAGCTCTCATTGAAATCGTAGGAAATATAAGAAAATCTCTAGATAGCGGAGAAATTACTCTGTGTGCGTTCCTTGACATAGAAGGAGCATTTGATGCAGTACCAATAAGCGTACTAATGAGTGGACTAAGACAGAAACATGTAGACAACACTATAATAAAATGGATTGACAACATGTTATCCAATAGATACATCATAACTAATCTGGTGGATGAGACTACTAAGGCTAAAACAAACAGGGGGTGTCCGCAGGGTGGAGTCTTATCACCACTCCTGTGGACGCTGGCTGTGGATGGCCTAGTAAGCACACTGAACGAATGTGGATATAATACACAAAGCTATGCGGATGATATAGTCATTACAATCAGAGGGAAAGAATGTGAAACAATCTCTGATCTGCTACAAAATGCACTAAAAATAGTTGAAAAATGGTGCAAAGATAATGGACTAACAGTTAATGCAAATAAAACAACTGTTGTACCTTTCACTAGGAAAAGAAAGTTGGATAAACTCTCACCTCCAATATTCTTTGGAAAAAAACTGGACTTTTCCAATGAAGTAAAATATCTAGGTATAACATTGGATAGTAAATTAACATGGACACAACATGTAGAAAAAGTTGCTCAAAAAGCAATCAAAGCATTATGGACATGCCATAGACTCATAGGGAATAATTGGGGACTAAAACCCCAACAAGCTCTGTGGTCATACACTACAATAATAAGACCCATAGTATCTTATGCTGTAACAGTTTGGAATGACAAACTACAACAAAGAGGCTGTGTAGATAAACTTAAACGTTTACAAAGATTAGCCTGCTTGCTCATTACGGGAGCCTTACACACAACTCCCACCGCTTCTCTAGAGGCCATGATTAGTCTACCACCTCTCCATTTATACCTTGAAAAAATGGCAAAGGAAGGTATTATAAGACTAACAAGTGGAAATAAACTAAACACAAATTTAGAAATCCAAGCAAATCTAAACAAAATAGAATCTCAAGACAAATTACTTGCATTCCCAACAGATAAAATATTAACTGTTTACAACTTTGAAAAACCATACAAAGTAGAAATACAAACTAAAACTACAATAGCAGATGTTTGGTATCAGGAATCCAATGGTGCACTTATATGGTACACTGACGGATCCAAGAAAAAGAATGGTATAGGATCGGGCATATATGGGCAAGTGCCCAGGGTGAAGATCCACAAGCACTTGGGACAGTATGCAACGATCTTCCAGGCAGAAATATGTGCCATAACACTCTGTGCCTATGAAATCCTAAGAAGGAATTATAAGAACCACAGAATATACATTTACTCTGATAGTCAAGCTGCTCTTAAAGCTCTTGATTCCTACACAGTAACTTCATCAACAGTACTAGACTGCATTGAAGCGCTGAAGACTCTATCAGTAAACTATGGTAACAAAATCACATTAAGATGGGTACCTGGACACTCCAATTATAAAGGTAACGAGGAGGCTGATGCTCTGGCAAATAGGGGAGCGGACATAGCTACCTATGGGCCGGAGCCTCACTGTCTCCTAGCTAATAGTATTGTCAAATCAACACTTTACCAAAGAATGCTTAACAATGCCACTGAACTCTGGTTATCTACCCCAGGACAGAGACATTCAAAAGCACTCATTTCAGGATTCTCTTCAACACACTCTAAGCGGATCCTAACAATGAGCAGGAATAACCTTAGGATTCTTACTATAATCTTAACTGGTCACTGTAGACTCAACAAACATCTATGCACGATGAATCTATCGGAAATGTACCTATGCAGGTTCTGCATGGATGAACATGAAACACCGATGCATCTACTTACAGAATGTGGCCCACTAATGCAAACAAGAGTAAAGAAAATAGGTTTGCATATTGCTGATCAAAAGCAAATCAGAGACACTGATCCACAAAGGATTTTACAGTTCTTCCAGGAGATAGGACTATGGAATGACATCTAGCAGGCAAAGTATCACAATGGACTTCTATTGAGTCGACGTGAGAGGGTCTCTGGATGGGTTATAAAAAAAAATATATATATATATATATATATATATATATATATATATATATATATATATATATATATATATATATATATATATATATATATATATATATATATATATATATATATATATATATATATATATATATATATATATATATATATATATATATATATATATATATATATATATATATATATATATATATATATATATATATATATATATATATATATATATATATATATATATATATATATATATATATATATATATATATATATATATATATATATATATATATATATATATATATATATATATATATATATATATATATGTTATATTTGATGTTTTCACGGGTGAAATATGTTATAATATTTTTATCTCGGTTTTCCCGTGGAAGACAAATGGTCTTAGTCAAGACCTACTGACACGGGAAAACCGAGATAAAAATATTATAATATATATATATATATATATATATATATATATATATATATATATATATATATATATATATATATATATATATATATATATATATATATATATATATATATATATATATATATATATATATATATATATATATATATATATATATATATATATATATATATATATATATATTGCAATAATAACTACGTACAAACCGAACCAACCTATTCATATGAAACTGAACACAGTTTAATATTTGCATTTTATTAAATTATTGATAGCTCTCGGCTCCCTTCTCAGATTGGCTACTTTCATTACATATTTGTCTTACACCTCAACACGCGTTTGGAATGACAGTTTATGATGCAAACCCGTGCACAATTAGAGGACGCGTTCCTTGAGTTGAACACGATTTTTTAAGTGAAATAACGCAACAAACCCGTGCGTAATTCGAAGCAGTACTGCCTCCTATTGAACATGGAAAAGGAAATACAGTACATTGTTTGATAAGAGCGAAACATTAATCTGAACTATCCATAAAATTGTCAAATAATGCGAAGTTGAATCAAATTGCCGATCAAGTAAACACATTGTGGTCTCGCGACGGTCGAATTGAGCAGTAGGTATATGTTAACAAAAATACAAATACACCATATATTCCCTTAGTTAAACTACTTGTACTGCGATAGCGGCAAAATTTTCCCAATTACCGATAAAATTGTCAAATAACGTGCGGTGAAAGCGGTGAAACTAAAAAAAATGATACCGGTGGCAAAAGAACCGCGAAAAATAACAACAGCGAGTATGTTCATGAGAGGTTGGCATCATTTGTTTCAGCCAGTGGCAAGATGCCGTGCAAACTTGACAAATAATGGTATATTAATCGATACTGTACATTTACTGTAACTGTAGAAGAACCGCAATATGAAGATATGAGTTAGCTATAATTTTCATGATGGTTCTGGGGCAATTAAAATATGACATAAAAATGACATTAAAGATCATGGGTGTCTCATAAATCTAGATTAATATTAGGTACAAACCCTTGGTAATTTATTTTTCACACATACCATCGGAAACATTTTCCATTTACGATAGGCAGAAATAACTGCTTCATATCACTAACATTCATAATATAGTAATATCTTTTTCAATCGTTCTTTGATCATTCACCATTGGCATATAAAAGTTCTTTTCTTACTATTTCTTACCATCACTCTTAATTAAATATCTTTATTCGGTCATATATTTCATAAAAACATGATGTCCATTTACAAATAATCGTCAACTTGTTCAATATAATAATTTTCTTCTTTAATTTTGCTATAATACGAGGGTAGGTACCTACACGAATATATGTAATACAATATTATATAGTTCATAAACACAACAATTCTTATATTCGTCGTAAATAAAATGTTTACAAAAATCGGATAATTGCAATACAATCGAAAAAGGGAGGCGCAAATCCAAGGAAAATGTTGGAAGTTGATACTTATAACAAATCTACACTTGGCACGCAATAAAACATTATATTAATAGGAATTTTCCAACTTAATATTATTATTTGCTCAAACCTCGCACCCCACAATTCCACGGACTCGATATCTACAACAATTGAATTCGCATAATATAGGTACCTACTATACATTCTTACTATTTGTGTATAAATAAAGTCAGCATTGAAAACAATTTTAACATACACAACGAAATATTTTTTCGTTTCTTCGTGCATGCGCCAAATTATATGTACATTATTTTTGCATAGAATAAAGCAATGTTTAATGTATGAAACTATTTGACGACTGTTTTTTATTTTGTTTTACTGTGGCGATGTTCGAGCATGGTTTAAATAAATATCAGAAAACTTTATCTGTGTCAAGTTTCATATAGTACCTACATATTTAAGCAACTTATTATATCTTATTTTTAACAGAGCGAAAAATAAGACCATATTCCAACTAATACATACAAGCAGACGTAGCCTAAAAATTGTATACTTGTAATGAATTTTTAAATGTTAATTAAACTTAATGTAGACATTAAGTTTAATTAACATATCATTTGTCGACAAAGATCACTAAGCAAACCTTTACTGAAAATTTAATCTGCGATTAAAATGAAAATTTGTAACACTTTAGACGTGGGATGAATTGAATATCGACACTATCCGAGTCTGTCTATCCGAGAATTGTTGATCTAAATTAAAATATAAGTCTAGACAAAAAAAATATATTTTAATACAAATTTCAACCTTCAGAGGGCATTTAGCATATTAGGGCATATGATATACAATTTCATTTCATTTGGAAGGAGTTTGGCATTTAAACACCACGCTTGCCAGACGGGTTGGTGCCGCAAGATGGACCCCTAAAATATTGAGATGGAGACCTTGGGAAAGTAAGAGAGGCGTCGGAAGACCTCAAAAAAGATGGTCTGACGACATAGCCGCTGTGGGGGGTAGAAATTGGCTGCAAGCAGCAACCGATAGAAGGAAGTGGAAGAATATGGAAGAGGCCTATATCCAGCAGTGGAAGACAGAGGGCTGAAGAAGAAGAAGAAGAAGATATGCAATTATATACTATGATGATATTGACTTGAGATTAAAAAGCTGGATCATTCACTTTGATTAATAATATAAAGCCTTATATATATAGCCTTATAGTCGGCCTTCGTGGCTCAGTTGGTTAGGTATCTGACTGCTGATCCAAGGGTCCCGGGTTCGATTCCCGGTGGAGACACAATTTTTAATTGTGTTTTCAGTCTGGATCTGTGTGAAGATAAATATCGTAAGTCTCCGGAATGTGGCAACTTGTTATTGGGTATGTGTTAAATATTTATTTGACATAGTACCTGTTAGTTGCCCGAGAAGCTACATAAAATAAAAATAAAATAAATAAATAAAATATAGGGTTGAGTTTAGGGTTTTATGGCCTCTTCGTATTAGAAAGTGTTTGTGTACTTCACATACGATAAACCCGTAAGTTATGATGGAAGCAATTTCAAAGAATATTGAACAACATTGTTTCCAGATAAGAGGATAATATAATAAAATCGCTTTGTGAGAGGACGTTTTTGATGTTATGTCAACAAAAAAAGATGCCAATTTGGTTACGGTTGAGCCTAATTGGGTAATGTGGGTAAATAATGTACCTAATATTTGCTAAAGCATTAGGTATTGGTCGATTACTCGAATATAACGATATTTACACAGTATAATGTATACTACCCGATTTCGTAGAGGTTATGAATATATATATAAATATTCCATGATTTCCAGAATGTAGAAAGAGAGATACGCTACGAGGGGCGGCCTATCTAAAAGCTTTTTCCAGGAACTCCTGAATAATAGTCATAATATCCCAAATATAACGATATTTTTATGTAGGTACCTATATTGTGTATATAGGCCCTGCCCCATTTCCCTACATTTAACGATACTTTTATTGCCGAATAGAGATCATACGTTATCATTTGAAAGCACTTTTTGTCTCCTCCCCGTAGGTATCTACATATATGTATATTATTTAGCCGCAGCATCGGACCACTGCATACCATAGACTTGTGCATGTGCCAAAAGAGGTGTGAGTTGAACACCGAACGCGATATCGCTTAATCAATACTATTATATGGCTGGAAATGAAGCAAAAGCCGGAATATTCTGGACAAACGAAACACCAATAGCAGTTACTTATACACATTGGATAGGAGGAACAGAAAGACATTTATAGTTTAAAGAATCGATTTCCATTTAGAACTGCAGTTTACAAGATGGAAACCGCCTTGCTCATTTACAAATACTTCATCGTCACTACAAAAGTGCGTTAAAGGTTGTTTCTACCAAAAACAAAAATAATGTCGCACACTTAGAACTAAAATGTATACTTCATAACTAATGAGAACCGCCGATCAAATATTATTATTAAGTGCCTACATAACATTATTTATCGTCATACGCTTATGCCCAAGTGACGGCGCGGCGGAGGGAGCGGTTGGACGAGGGGTAAATGTTTTCATTAGAAACAAGATGCAAGATGCGGGTCGATCCATTAATCCATGTGATTAGGCCGAGGGCTTATCGGAGATCACTGTTATGGGCTCAAAATAATTTTCGGTGATTTGTTAAAACGTTATTTAAATTACTAGTGGGCGCCATTAATCAACCGTCCGTGTACTGTACTTTATATTAAATGATAGGTAATTTTTGAAATTTTCCCATTTCACTTCACATCGCAATATCCACGATTATGGCCATAACAATCATTAAGTAAATTCCAACTATAATATGTGTAATATGTACATGTTGTCGGCCATATTATATGCTACAAGCTGTGTACCTACTTTGTATGACTAAGGTTTCAGGAGATCTTATAAAATGGGTAGATTGGTGAGCTTACATCGATAGAAAATAAATAAAGAATGCAGAAAATAATGAAGAAAATATACGAAGACAAACCGGTAGTAGGTCAGAACCCATTTAATATTCATATATGCCAAAATTACATTTATTCACATTGCTATAATGAATGTCTTGGAATTTTCTTTTAAAAATGCTTTATGACTTGACAAGAAACCTCACGATAATATTACGAGTAGGTACGTTGACTCAACGATAATATTACGTTGTTGATCGCTGAACCATGCAATAATGTTTTAACTTAAAAAAAATGTGTAAAAACATTTTTTTCAAAAGATTTTTACAGAAAAAACATTTTTAACCAACTTGTGATTTATTTTTTATTTGTTGATCGACGTTCAGCGGTTTCTTTTTTATTTGTTGATCGACGTTCAGCGATTTCTATTTTCATTAGAATGGGGGGATATCTTCCGATTGGTCCCATATCAGTGTGGTCATGTCATGATATGATCATGGGATCCATTCATCAAATTCTTTATTTTTTTCATTAGAAAGGGAATACTTCTGGGGTGGTTACATCTGAACTAAGCCAAGAGATGTGATGATGGAAATATGAGAAATCATGAAATTAGGATTTGCGTATTAATGTATAGGCGGATTGTATGAAAGATAAAAAAAATACAAAGATACAAAGAGAACCGAACATCACATTTTTTTATCTTGACTTCACCTAGAAAAGATTGCCCAATAGCAAAAATCTCTCACTGTACACTTTTATACACAAATAAAAAAATAAATAAAATGAAATAAACAAAGAATTTATTCGGCCCTTGCACGCATATTCAAAATTTGATTTACTAAATTCCTAAATTAAGTAGACACATGTTATAAATAAATGAACGACAAAACGACGCAAAGTCTGAACAAATGACGTGTTTGGAGATTTGAGTCACGCTAATTTGAGTCTACATTATGACAAGTTCACGTTCACGCCATCGTGTCACTCTGACATCGCTTCAATCACAACGGTTAAATACATTCAGAGGATATTAAAAAAGCAGAAAAAATGAAGAGAGAAAAACAAAAAAAGGGTCTGGAAGCAACATACAGTTGTAAAATAACGCTTTGAACCACCCGCCGGCAGCGCCCCCCATGTTGGATATTTAGAAGAAACACGACAGCCGGATAATGTGGAACATGAGACTAACAAAAAGTGACGTGACCTCTAAACGATTGTGGAATTTACTTTTCGAGCATCACTTTGAATTTGAAAAGTGCTTATTCATTATTTGGTGAACACGAGATGAAACCAAAAAACGGATATTTTTAATTTTAAAATGAATACCTATATTTGGACACACAAATGACCAAAATGCTTCTGACCAATTTTGCTTCTGACTATTCGGTTTCGTAATTCAAAATTCACGCGTTAACCTCAAATGGACTTACTTCATCAAAGAAAAAAAAATAGATGTTTAGCAAATAATAGGAAAGGTTACGTATAAATTGATTGACTATTAATTCTAAAAAAGAAAAACGTTAATTTAATTTACACGAAACAATATATATTAATCATTCCATCCCAGTTGGCCCGATACTGATAATTTACAATTTGGCATTTACATCAAGTAAAAAAATCATGAAAATGTCAGCCACTGACATTTATATAAATTCGTTGTTTAGAAACATGAGGTTTATCGAAAATAAAAATACTGAAAAAAAAAACGGTATTTCTAAATATGTGCAGAAAAAAAGACTTCTTAAGGGCGCGCCTGCTGTGAGCTTAGGTACATATTTTTCTATTTGATATTCCATCGACACTATCATTTTTTTAAAAAACAAGTTTGATAGTTTGGATATTAATGAAGAAGAATATTATTTAACCTTTTAAACATATGCTGTAATATATTCTTGTAGAAAAATAATAAGCATAAGCCATTTACGTAGGTAACGTTTATTTCGCAACGGCGCTGAATGGAAAATAAATATTTTTACGCTTAGATTATATATGATACAGATGCCTAGTCAGCGCAATGAATGTATTATGCCAACTAAAACTACGAGGAAACAGACAAATTTCTAGTATACGTACACCTACCGATACGCACACCTACATAATACGTAGACCAACCGATCTACCGCCTCACACACACATGTAAAAAATACTTGGCATACATTTGAATTCGAAATTTGTACTACACGCGGCTTCTGTACATTATAATTCTATGATTTTTACGTTTATTTACTACATCTGAAGAATTAATGCAAATGTCATATTTCCCCATTGTATTGTGTGTGTAATGAGATAAATATCAAAAATCGGGGCATGCTTATTATTATTCTGCAAGAAAAATATATAAGAATATAATTAAAAAGTTAAGAAATATTTACCTTCGTCAATATAAAGTTATTTTTTCAAAATAATTCAATTAGTAGTAAAAAATATTACTTGAAAAATATAGGTAGGTACGCTAGCAGCAGGCACCCCCGTTATATACATCATACACCAGCAGCCATTACAACAGGTAATAATATGTAACTCAAATATTAAGCATCATCTTATTATATTATTTCGGGTTTGATAAAATATTCATAAATAATTATTTTACAGACATTCACCGAGGAAGAAATATTTTCTGTTTAAATAAACAAGATAAATATTTTTAAGATGAATTCGGGGTTATGATTTTTTTACACCCAGATACAAAATTAATTCAAATAATGATATAGACAAAAATTCTTAAACCCAGATGCTAACGTAAACTGCTTCACTAGGTAAAGAACTTGTTCTGAAGCAGTTAATGATTTTTATATAATCGATGATTATGAAATGAAAATGCTTAGGTGGTCCGGAGGTGTGACTAGGTTGGACAAAGTGAGAAACCAACACATAGAGGCAGCTTCGGGGTGACCCCAGTGACTGAAAAGGCAACGGAATTAAGACTGAGATGATATGGCCATGTGATGAGGCATGAGGACCATGCAGTCCATACAGCATTGGGAATACAGGAAGGCAGGAGAGGCAGAGGACGACTTAAACTCACATGGTGGAGGGGTATGGAGAGGGAGTTGAAAAAGTAGGCACAATTAGATGAAACAATGGCGCAAGATAAAGAGGCATGGAGGATGAAAATAAGGAGAGCCGACCCCACAACAAATATTGGAGAAGGATGAGGAAAAGAAGAAGAAGATTATTATGTATGATTTTAGTGCGCGGGCGTGTATGTCGCTATAAATTTTCTTAAAGTAATGTTTTAATTCCGTTTTTAAAGTACTTATGTTATTAACTTTTTTCAACTTCAATTGAATCAAAATGAATGCTTTGACTTCTTGGAATGAAAAATGTCATCGACCAAAATATGATTAAAAAAAAAGTTTTGATATTTTATGAACAGTTTGAGATTCACAGAAACATAATATTTTCATATAAGGTTCAGTTCAGATATTTTGAAGTTACAACCGAGCTATTAGGTGCCTACAATATTTAATAATATACATAAGTCTGTTGGTACACAATGAAGACGCCACACAACCACTACTATCTTGAGGTAGTGGTTGTGAAACATTATTACCGTCATAAATTTCAATAAAAAGGAAAAAAATTAATACGTCCCTCTGCTTGATTCGCTGATTACTGCCGTTGCATGATTTTACCCACAAATAGAAAAATACACATTATATATGCAAAGTGCCGTTCTGTTTACGTGATAGTAGGTACATCTGGCTAGGGGTTTTGGAACTAAGGGATGCATACATACACGTAATTTCTTTCAGGTCATGTTTTTAAATATGACATTCACAAAACCACGTTGACAATTGGAATTTTAATGAGAACCCTACGGACTGCAGCGAGTAACTCCAATCCATAACAAGACACAACAAATAGGATGGCTCCCACAGGATATGAATCGACGAAACTGACACGAGGTGTAGAGGTCACAAATTTTCTTTTTTGGAGGCAATACTTTTTGTACCATATGGAGTTGGAGTTGAAAAACATGTAAAGTTGAGTGATTCAAAATAATATATAATTTCTTACGACCAAAAACAAGTGAAATGTGTGAGCTAGATTAAAAATAGAAAATAAAAAACTGATTTTTTTGCTAAAAATCATCCAGAAATACAATCTTAGCAACTATAATACCAAAATTTATACTACTAGTTTAACTATTAAACTAGATTTAAGTAAAATTATATCCAAAAAAATATTTAAATAAAACATATGATAATTTCGGTTCATTAATTGAAATGCTGTTTGTCAAACGACATAATTTCGAGCATTTTCGAGACTAGATCGGTAATGCAATTTGTGCAGCAGCGTTGGAAAGCAAATTAAGTACACACTTTGGACCAAACACTAGACCTTGGGTACCTACATCACTGGGTGATAGCTTTTAAGAAATCCAAACTGATAAAAATACAACGATGATTGTTGCAATTTTTGATAATTTCGTAACACAAGAAATATACTCTTGATTGGAATAAAAATAAATACATATTTTCCATATGTTGAGTTGGTTGAAACCACTAATAAATGTGACCACAAGTCGGTTATTGTTGTTTTCGGGAGTCCTTCAGCAATGCCCCCCTCTACGCACACAACATGGTGCGTTTGCCTCCAGCCCCTCCCTCTCGACACGAATACTTTTATGTTTGAATTAAAGCGACATGCAGATTATTTAGGAATATAATTCGGCAAATTACAAGTGAAATATGTGAGCTAGCCACGTGATACAACTTCCGGGGGCAGGAAGACGATAATTAATATTTCAGGACGTGTTCCTTGACTACAACTAATAATACCAACAAAAAGAAATACCAACACCGCATGTTGCGATACAACCTTTATCTACACAACATCTAGATTATGAATAAGAAAACACAAAATGTTTAGCGATAGTCTAGAAACTCATCGACACAAAAAATACATGGGTACCTACCAACTGCCCAAAAGACATGAAAAGGAAAAAATGTAACATGCAAAATTTAATGACTCACAAAAGTTATCTCGGACTGTATTACCATCAGATATTTTACCTACAATATTGTTTATGTTTTGTTTTGATCTTACTTTATTGCGTGAGATCACATTTATGATAACTTGTGAATATTGTGATTTTATCTAATCGCGAAATGAAAAAAAAAACGATAGACCAAAAATAATTAAATCGTTTGGATTATTTATTTACATAGAGACATTAATTCAGGCGAAATGTATTCATATAAGAGCACTATTCAAGAGAAAGATGAAATTTAAAAATATATATTGGTGTGCCACAGGGTTCCATTTTAAGTCCAAAATCATACAACAAAAATTAACAAAAACAGTTAAGTAATGCGTTCAACTGAACATTGTATTCAAATGCTGATTGCAAAAAAGTCAGATAAAAATATGGGGATTGCTGTGTAAGTACTGTATTTAGCTGTAACTAATTACTACTTCACTTTGAATAGTATTTAGCTTTTTATTTTAAATTAATTTTACAATGCTAAAGAAGCGGATTCAATTCTAGATGCTGAAATTTTTTGGACACCACTAAATGAAATTTCAAAACTTAATATGTTTGTATTGATTGCTTAGTACGGGATAATTAGATGGCCTCACACTGCAGTCAAAAACAATTGACTTGTGCAAACTTTGTCATTAGAAACAACTCAGTTGGATATAAATCGAACATGGATAGATTCTCTAGTACTTACGTAATAAGTATAGCTCAATATTTATTGTCCAGTTATTTGTCTTAAACCGCATGTAATCCAACTGTTGATTCGTTCAAGAGAACTTTATTCTCTAAACATATCGACAAAGTATCAAGCCAACATATGCGAGATTTGTATGCAGGGTCTATATTTTTCACGGTTTTTCCAACTTTGAAGTCAAAAAACAAAAAGGCTTCGCGGCATATATGTTCTATATATATATATATATATATATATATATATATATATATATATATATATATATATATATATATATATATATATATATATATATATATATATATATATATATATATATATATATATATATATATATATATATATATATATATATATATATATATATATATATATATATATATATATATATATATATATATATATATATATATATATATATATATATATATATATATATATATATATATATATATATATATATATATATATTTAGTGTGTTTGTGTGTGTGACCCCACCTTATAACTTTTGATCCGCTCAATTTACAGAGCCCAAAATTTCAGAATAAATATAGTTATAGGCCTACAAAACTTTTATACTCAGAATTTTGAATTTTTGTTTCAGTCAGGGGTTATCAATTTTTGAATTTCACTTTATTTTTCCATATTTCTCAAAAGCCAAAAAAGCTAGAACGCTGAAAATTGGTATAAATATGACAAATAAAAAATTTCGAATTTTTTTTTTCAAAAAAAATCCAGAGTTTCTCAAACATTTTTTATGATAAATGTATGTGTTAAACTGCTTATATTTCCAAAGTATTAAAAATATCGAAAAAAGCCGAAACACCCCAACTATGTAGATAATTTAATTATCTATAAAAATATGAACATTGTAGTATGACATCTAAACTACTTTTATAAAAATTGATGAAGACATCGTGTCATACAACATAGTTTGGCATTAGAGATCCTCCATATAAAGTAAGTTTATACGGAGGAGTGCAGAAAGCTAAAATTTATTCATGATGTGTGTTATAAAACATTAAATTAAATAAATAAAAAAAATCACGTAAAACCATAGATTGTTAACTTCTATACTGCCAATGTCAAACACGTAATTTCAAACGCAGTAGTTTTAAATTAAGATATAAAACATGTTAAAGAAAAATACGTATTCTACTGTGAAACAATATAAATGGTTGATACTCTATCAATTACACTTTGCAACATGTGAAAAGAAAATTTTGTAACCCTTGATGTTTATTATCACAGATCAGTGCCCCGTTCCACCATTGTACTTTTCAACTTTTCACTTTTCGCTTTGCGATTTGAGAATTTCGCAAAGTGCAAAGCGTTCGCGTTCCACGAAAAAAAAATGGTCACTTTGCGGCGTCGCCAAACATTTACAAAGTCTTTTCAATTGACGCTAGCGACACCTAGTGATAACTTAGTAGTACCGAGTGTTTCGCGCGTAGCGTAAACGATCATTTGACACCGTTCGTTCTGTCTGTTCTGTGATTTCGTTGTTGTTAGAAAATGAGCCGAGAAGACAATATTTAGAAAAAAATAGCCGTGTTAGAGATAATTAATGAAAAGAAAGGAGTTATTATTGGAGTAATTAGTGACGCTATCACTAATACAGTGAAACAACGGGTATTTCACTGAATTATTTGCTGTTGAGGAGACAATCATTTGCTTCTCTTAGTGCTGTTCTGTACCTTAAAATATGTGTAAATGAGTAGTGAAATAATCATATAAACTTAAAAAAAGCGGACATAATAATCACATAAACATAGTTTAAATTACCTAAAAAAATCAGAATAAATCGTGTACTTAATCAAGACATATTCACACTGAGTGCTATTTATGCGAAAATATTCGAGGAACTGCATGGGTAAAATATTTTCGAAATTTATCCTTTCTCTATAATTTCTTACAACCCCGTCTTCCTCATCCCTTTCTAACAATAATTTATGTAAAATTTTATAATAAATTTACTCAAAAATTCTAAACAAACAACTTCTACTTTCACAACTCGACGAATGGCAAATTTGAAATGTCAAAATATTCTTTTCAATTCATTCGCAAGGTTTGCAAAGTTTTTTTTATGAAAAGTAGCGATGGTGGAACAGAACGGTTTATTTGCTTTGCAATAGGCGTCTACTTTTCGCTTTGCACATTGCAACTTTTACTTTGCGAAAAAATGTAATGGTGGAACGAAAACAAGCCGACGAATTGCAAAGTGCAAAGCGCAAAGTTGAAAAGTACGATGGTGGAACGGGGCACTGGTCCAATGACTTTTCAAAATTAAAAATCTAATGAATTACAGTCAAATTACAGTTAAAATAAAACTGTACATAAAGTAAATGCATCCGTATCGGGTTGGTTTATTCAATAAAAACACAATACCAAATAAATCTTGGTCTTCTGTTTGCTCATCACTAATCACAATTTAGTAGTTAATTGTGAACATATTTCTGAAAACCTTTCATTAATGACGGCAATGAATAAATAAAACTCAACATAAATCCATTCTAAAAACACTTAAGTACTACCCGCGAGAATTACGACGACAATAAAATATAATAAATGAAACGTGTAATCTAGATTTCAAGTCTAAAACAAAGTGACTTTGAGAGAACACACAGAAAAAACACAAGATAAAAATCTTGGAAGGGAATTTGCCAAGAAGTGTTAACGCCCGCCTTTATAATAAATTAATCCCGATTTGCGCGGCACCAGATTAACTAATTACAATTCCGCCCAGAAAGATTCTAACTTTGTGATTTGTTTCTGGGAGAGGAGTTATTGCTTTCTTTATTATTAATATTAATACTGGTGACGTCCATTACTCTTACAACCAACTTTGCCCACGCACGCCCACTAAAATATTATGGTCCGATGACAAAAGTAGAGTCTATTCCCAGATTTAATACGTTGAGTGATTTTGCGGAGGGTCAGTTCTGTGGTTTCAAACGAAAAATAAACTTCACATTTTACTCTTCTCTTCGTACCGTATCAGTAGCCTTACTCTTAAAACTCGAATCTGATCACAATTTCAAATTTTCGTTTAGAAATTTATCTTTTTCATTTTTGCCTAATACCACCTAGAATATTGTATTCTTGGGCTTTCTTCATCAACTTACTGATATTACTCCAACGCGAGGATATTAGGAGTCAATCATCCAAATAATTTGGTCAGTACCTAATTTGTTTCTCTCAACACAGGACATTCCTTGTGGGAGAAGCTATTTTTGGGACATTTTTTTAGAATTATAAATAAATAATATTTAATATATATAATACAAATTATTTATACATTAGAACGAATTTCGTATTTTTGGAGGATAACAATGTCGGCATTCGTGGCTCAGTTGGTTAGGTATCTGACTGCTGATCCAAGGGTCCCGGGTTCGATTCCCGGGTTTTAAAATTGAGTTTTCAGTCTGGATCTGTGAGACGATAAATATCCTAAGTCTCCAGAATGTGGCAACTTGTCATTGCGTGTTAAATAAATATTTGACATAGTACCTACCTGTTAGTTGTTCGAAAAGCAATAGCGAGTGTAGACTTTATAGATTGAATATATTATGATGCAACTCGCTCAAGAGTTTATTTATTTATTTATTTATCAAGTAAACATACAGTTTTATTAATAAATTGTAATGGTACAAAATAATGATCAAATAAACCAGGAAAGTTTCCATAAATCATTAACAATAAAATACTTTTTGAAGAAAAAGAACATTAGTTATAAGCAGGAGGAAGAATAAACAAGATTGAAATAAAATATAACATAGTAAAAAACAAAAATAATAAAATAAATAACCAATTAACCAGTCGAGAAATGAAAAAAAAGATAATAGTTAATACGTACCCACATATAAGTCAAAAATAATTCTTTTCACACAACATGTTATGTACATAATAATAAAATAAATACAAATTAGAGAAAATCAGTCCCTATACATAGACAAAAAATAAAGATGAGCTTAAGTCGTTTTTAAACAACCCGTATTTTTATTTTAATATATCTTCAATAGTTTAATTAACGAGATATTTATATATATATATATATATATATATATATATATATATATATATATATATATATATATATATATATATATATATATATATATATATATATATATATATATATATATATATATATATATATATATATATATATATATATATATATATATATATATATATATATATATATATATATATATATATATATATATATATATATATATATATATATATATATATATGTATATATTACATCCACGGCTACATACAATCATAATAAAATATATAACTTATTGTGAATCAAATAAATATCAATTGGTAAAAATAAATCAATCTTTGTTAAGTACAGCAATGCTCAGTTAGGTGGGTGTTAAGTCTACAATATTTATGGATACACATTAAGAGGCTATAGTAGGCTATACATTATATTTTGAAAATAATTTCCCTAATACCCTCAAAAGATACGTCTTTGAAATAAGGAACAGTTGGTATGTAGGTACATCTTTAATCTATTGCATGATTTTTTTTGAATTTTGAATTTGTTTAATACTTTTCTTGTAAAATTAGTTTTAGTAAAACCCTTTTTTTATTTTTTTATTGTAAGTAACTAAAAAACTACAAGGCCTATGAAGTATATTTTTACTTTATTCGATACAGAATATGAAAATCTACCGGCTGAGTTTTTTATTATTATAAAATTTCAATAACTTTTCTTGCTATTTAAAAAGAACCTCTAAAATTTACTATTTTTGCACGATAAAATGTTGTATATCACATATCAGGTGATATACAATATTTTCTCGTGTTTCATACATTGGAAGCTAATTTAGTGTGCATTTTTGCGTACATCCGTATATCCAGGGTATAGTAGGGCCTTAAACATAAGAAGCGTAAACAACAGACGGACATGAATGTCGACGAGGCGATGAATGTGTTGTCAAAATAGAAAAAGGTGGCGTTCGGTTCTGTCTGCCTACCCCGTGGGGGACATTTATTTTTCTATTGGTCATTATGGACTGTATGTATGTACATTAAACAAGCAATATGTTATATTTTTTCCTAAATTTATATTATATTTTTAACATTTTTTTTGCTTTTATTAGAAATATGTTCAATGTTGATTTTAAAAACCTTTTTTGTCTCGAATATAATGAAAAAAAATAACAGTCATATGTATGAAACCTGATTAATATAAGTGGTTTACTTTTTGAATCATGATTCGCTAGTAAACCAATACAAATTATTTCTGATCATATATAAAGCTCAATTCAATTAAATAATAATAAAGAAGAAGGACTTTTAATTTTTAGAATAATCTGCTATTCGATGACTTAAGATTTGGATCAAAAACGTTAATTACATATTGTCAAAATAAAAATTGAATTTGAGAGACATGACAAAAAAAAACTTAGAATTATACAAAGTGATAACCAATTTATAGTTTACTTATACAACTGTATAAGTACATAATAATTTGATTAATAAAAACAAACTTGTAGAAAATATGTTATTACTTACTCTTTCTAAATGTATGACATAATAGCTAACACATCTTCAAATACAAATCTGTAGTAAAAGTCTAAGGATAAGATCGAGAGATAGATGTGAGTATCCACATGCGAGTATATGATGTTTAGTTTTGACATATGACAGACATGGTAGCAGTTAAAGAGAACACATCAAGGCACACCCACAGATCAGGCCGGGACAACTATGTCCTTCAAACGATCTCCCGTCTCTCTCTTCTTACGTCCTTCATTTCTATACTGTTCCACTTTCACTCTCACACTCATACCCTCACGTCACTTCTTCGTCAAGAATATTTATTTTCTCCTCTTGCAACAACTTCGAATCCTCGTACATTTCAATCACACATAACGCTGCACAAAACTTTAAACGAAACCGTTCAGGGATCTGATCACCCATCGGGAAGGTTCAATTTAAATATGTACATGTAACAACGGGTGTCGATACGTCAACGTTGCCAATCGACCTCACATACATAGGTGAGAAAAATAGTGGACGGGATACACGCGCTTTCCGTAGGTTCTCTTCGATCTGTCAAGAATGTTTAGAAAACATCGAAAGAACTTCGGCGAGAGACGTTCTCTGAGAGGACAGAGCGATTTGAGGTTATGTGTGGATCTAGACAGTTTAGTTATATGACAGAACGGTAGTTGGTATAAAGCCAGTGAGAGAAGGTCGTACCGCGGGCGGTGTGTGTGTATGCGGTGTCGGGGGTGTGTGTGGCGGCGGAGGACGCGTGACGCGCGCGGCCTGCCCGGGCTAGAGGCTGCCACCGACTGACTGGCGGTGCGCGCTGCTCACGCACCCTGCCCCGGGCAGCGGGGGGTGTGGGTGGACTGGAGGAGAGGGAGCGAAGCAGGAGGGAGGGACATCTCGCGCACCAACAACGGCGACGTCTCGCCCCGCACGGAAATTACCGAAGCGCCGAATTTCCCGCCGAACGATTCTTCGCGTAATTCAAAGACGGCGGGAAAACGGCCGGTCCCGGGAAGAAAGGGAGAAATCACTCTGCCCCATATGTGTCGGCGTCGTTCCCCTAGACAATACTTTTCTAATAATTTGTAGATAGTTTTCATCGAGCGCGTACGTAACAATGTACGTGACGTTGCGCAGTAGAATATGAGATGGAAATGGAATGGCTGCAGCCGCTGCACTGAACTGCAATGCGTCTGCAATAATATTACGACTTATCAACTCTAATTTCATTCCCTAATCTTCCCTAAGTATGTACGTCTGTTGACAAAAAAACGTGATGTGATGCTTCATTTCAAAAACAGTAAAACAAAAATTAAGGAAAGCTTCCATCACGCAAAGTATTTTCTAAATTAGGTACCTACCTATTATCCCTGCAAAACAAGTACAAGCTTTCACGTGAATCTATTCTAAAAAATATTATGACAACCGAACTGGCTACCTTTGTTATCAGTAATAAAAGTTTATATATTTATAACTGTACTGTTTGGCTATGTGCACAAAACATTAAGCTGCACAAAACCAAATGTTTGTAGTCATTAAAGTTCTGTTAATTTTAACATTAAATTTTTTTACTATTAACAAACAACTTTTTTCAGTGTCTAAAAATATTTATTGCAAATCCCTGTTCCTCGTTGTTTTTTTATGGAAAATCCATTTTCAATAATGTCCCAAAATCTATTCTTTTTAAAAACACCTCAATTTTTTTTTATTACTAAGACCACTTATAATTTATTTTTTTAACATGGCTACGTAGCGGACACCAGCACCAGGATTTGGTTCCATTATACTCTTCCGAAGAAGTGCACCACTAGGTAGCGTTGGGGAGGTTTTGCAATATGCTCAGGAAAATATTAATTCGGGTTTTAAAAAGAAAGTTAAAAGAAGGTGGAAACACATAATTCGGAAGATCGTTCCACTGCCGGGCTGCTGTGTTAATGAAGGAGTTCGAGAAACGACTGGTTCGTGTCAATTGAAGGTTTACTGAGAACGGATGTTGAGATTGAGTAAAGCGAGTGTCTCTAGAAGAGGTACCAGGGCCATGCAAGTTCTTCTGAGACCAGGAAGTTCTTCTGAGCATCTCAACTAAAATTTCGTTTGTAAATTTCAACCAATATTATTTCAACGTTGTACTTTATAAATCATATTATATTATCTCGATACATATTAATCATATAAGTTTATTTATTTATTCATTTATTAAGATAACAAGCATTTACAGAATATAAATGTGTGTATAACTAATAGCAATATATTAAGTCAACGTTTATTTGCAACCTTACAGTATTCACAATGAAAACTGTAACGATCGAAATGAACTAGTATTGTTTTTAACACCGCATTGTAAATTATAATTATCGTTATTATTACATACTCATAGTGTTACTAAACTAATAGTGATGTATATGGTTTTAAAATGTCAAATGGCGTCTGGGTTTCAATTGATGACAGGTAATATTGTATTGTCACTATAAATTTGTAAACTGCTTACCCTAGAACAGGATTTCCTAATCGGGCAGCAGTAATTTAATTGTTGTCGTTGTAAAATATGGTGTGATATAAAAATAAATAAAAAGTAAAGTATGACAGCACTACTACACGTACAATGGGGTGGTGTGGTTCAATCAAGTTGAAACAGATTTGAGACTGGCTACTGAATATAATGAATTCAAAAGAAAAATAAAATAGACTTGTTAAATTTGACTGATTAACTAATTATAATTATCTTCACTTCTGTTTGTATAGAAATAATTCAGTATATATAATATATTTTTATATTTTTACTCCTCAGTAACCCAAGAGGATATAATGGAGAGTTATGATTTCGCTTATTTTTAAGGATATTTTTTTATTGCAGATTATCAACTAGTGTCATGCTGAGATTGTATTCTGAAGGTTTCGTCACAATGTATCTGTGTGCTATGTACAGCGTGTATATTTTACTTTATCGATTATAGACTAAAGTACTCATTCGATTCTTTTCAAATTTTGCAAATATGTATATCTAATACTCGCTTAGATTTTGAAGGATACGTATAGTCGTTGGTATCTATATTGATTAAAAAACGTATTGTACAACGAATAAACTCGAATCTCATATTGATGCATAGATATGGCATAGATACACATTTTTATAAAAATATAAACTTACCTTTCCGAGGATCAGGACCAGAGAAGTATTTTTTTTTATTTTATCAACAGTTAACTTACCTAAAACAAATAAAACAAAATATTGTAAATAAAAATTACAAATTTTTAACAACGATATTTGAATATTAAATTCACCAAACGGTTTTGCAAAAACAACTAATATAAGCAGTATGAAGGTAGACAAGAGATTATTTGATGATTTTGTTCAGGAAACCAAAAGAAATTGAAATAAAAACTTTATAATTGAAAAACGAGATTAATACATTTGTTTAAAAGTAGGAAGAGTACCTATATAAGAAAATATATAAATTTGAAAAAGATAAATGTATTTCTTTATTTATTAAGAGGACAATATACAGCGTATAGTAAATTATATAAAATAAAAATAATTTAAGTAAATATTAAAGCCAATTACAGGTTGTCACTGGACTAATTGTAGTATAAATATGTATTAAGATAAGTTAGGAATAGTTACATATTAAGGTGAGATATTTTGTGAATGATGTGTGAAATTGTATATATATATATATATATATATATATATATATATATATATATATATATATATATATATATATATATATATATATATATATATATATATATATATATATATATATATATATATATATATATATATATATATATATATATATATATATATATATATATATATATATATATATATATATATATATATATATATATATATATCTTCTTCTTCTTCAGCCAGTTTTCATCCATTCTTGGACATAGGCCTCCCCTTTGATCCTATATATATATATATATATATATATATATATATATATATATATATATATATATATATATATATATATATATATATATATATATATATATATATATATATATATATATATATATATATATATATATATATATATATATATATATATATATATATATATATATATATATATATATATATATATATATATATATATATATATATATATATATATATATATATATATATATATATATAAATGTGTGCAGTAGGTATATTAAGTGTTGAGTAAGATTATGAGGATGAAATTTTAAGTCTGATAAATATTATATTTTAAATGTGGGGGCGCTTAGTAAGAATATGTCGAAATTTTGGAAATACCTATTGTATGTATTAAAGATTCTGTAGATTGTTGCATGTTTAGCATAGTTGGTGTGTTGAGTGATTAGGTGGAAAAGAGTAGTGTGTCTAGTTCTACGGGTAAAGGATGTTGAAAGATATAAAATTTAAAAGAGCAAGAGAATCAATTTTGTTATAAGAATATTGTTGAGAAGCATCATATCAGATACAGTAGGTACGTCTGTTGTCAAGTGAATCAATGTATGTCATTTATTTAATGCCGTTTTCAAATCAATCGAATGCTTAAAATATAACTTCACAAATGAAATCAGGGGGGCAAGTCTGATCAACCGGCGGAATTAAAACCATACATGTGATAAAGATGGGTCGATGGCAAAGCGGTTAGCGCGCTTGGTTAGTAATCCAGTGGTCGCGAGTTCGAATCCTGCTTCGACTGATTTCATTTACCTATAGCACTAGCATTAATGCTTAATGTAGGGAATGTATGAAGATGTATATGTGTTGTTTAACAAGGACATATTTAAAAAAAATGTTTACCCATGGATGGTTTTGATTCCGCCTGTTAACCAGACTTGTCCTCACTGAATGGATTTCTCCGGAACCTAAGGTCGGATCTACGATGTACATACTTACATACATAACATGTTACCACATTCTGGAGACTTGCCGAATTAATCCTCTCAAAGATCCAGACAACACAATTAAAAACTGTGTCTACATCGGGAATCGAACCCGGGACCTTTGGATCAGCAGTCAGATACTTAACCAACTAAAGCACGAAGGCCGACAAAATAAAATGTAACAAACTAAATTTAAAAGTCATCAATAGTTATATATTTGTCTGAAGACAGTAAAAACTAAAACATAATATTAAGGTCGAACATTTCAATCTTCAGATAACTAAATGACAGATTCTCCTCCATATGTCTGAAGAATGTCCTTCAGTTGCCAGACGAGACGACAGCAACCTTGAAAATTTGTAGATTTGTTTTGGAAAAAAAATGATGAGACAAGTTGTTTATTATTATAGCGAGTCGCATTATTGACTACAAAGAGATGGCGAGACAGCTGGCAGTCTACATACATCGCAGGAGACAGAATAGCGGTAGAAACAGATCTTCGGATCTATGAAAATGAAGAAGAAGAGGAAGCATTATTATAAAATAGGTTGGTTATACTATAACAGACCAGGGAGGGGTTCAACCTATCAACCTATGGAGGATCTTGCCCTGTTTGTGTCATATGAGCAGTGAATGTGAGTGTGGGTCCTACCTTTAATAATTAATTAACTACCGCCCGAGACATCAAATTTTGTGTGTGAATAATGTGAATAATGTGAATAATGTATAATATTAGATGCTCACTATACTACTACAGATAGACACAATATGGCGTAACTTTGAAGGTATTGAGATTAACGATGTCTGCCTTAACTATATTCATTATTCCTTAGGTATTATATTAGATATACTAGCTGAGAAGCTTCGCTTCGCTCAGCTTCTAAGCTAGGGCTTGCAGCCGGCTTTTACCGCTGCGCGGTAAATGACCGCCTCCGGCGGTCGATGGTACTGAGGGGTCTGAAGGTACTGAACGGTCTGAAGGTACTGAACGATCTGAAGGTACTGAGGGGTCTGAAGTTACTAAAATGTCTGAAGGGATTCGGGAGGAAATGAAGAGGGGTATGAGGCATTGATGGAACGGGAGGTACAAAAGGACCTGAAGAGACGGAAGACACCGAAGAGACGGGTGGCACTTAGGGACAGGAGGCATTGAAAGACGGGAGGCTCCGAAGGGACGGGAGACACTGAGGGACCATTTTTAATTATACAGGCAATACGAAGATTGCTGAGTTTCATCTAAATCAAACGCCTATAATCCGCAAAGTGGTTAAAAAGGTTGCAAACCCTATTGTAGAAGTCAAACGAATCTTCTCTTTTAGTTTCTTAATTTGCGTTTCACAAACCATGACACGGAGCAAGCTTTATTTTTCGCTGCTGTGTTTGTCGCCTCCGCACAAAAACGTTATTCTTATAAAATATTAATTTACAAAATAATAAATTGTTTAATTTAAGAAAGATTGATATTTTAAACTCCTTGTATATAAGCATGTAATAAATATTAATATTTTTTCATGCAACTCTCCAATAATAATTAGTACTTTAAATCCTGGCAACACCGTGGTTGACATTTGACTTGACATTTGACAAATGACCGATAAATTATGTTTGCAAACTCAACATGTAGTCTAAATCTAAACGATATTACTTAAATGTTTACTCGATCATCTATTGTGTGTTATGTGTATTTAGATTGTATAATTTTTTATGCTTAAATAAGGATATTCGCCTTTTCAGTTAATTTAGCAAGCATTCGCAGACTCTTATTTTAACTGCAGACATTAAAGCGGTACTATAGTTTGGTTATGGACATTTTATATTTAATTCACCAGAATTTGATGTATTTCAGATTAGCATTACAGTAGCGAGATGTATTCTAAGTGCAATTTTTTTAATACTATAATTTATTTTGCCAACTGTAACCACTAAAATATAAAATCATGTATGTTCTCTTCGGTGATAATTTATTTTTCTTGTTTATGTTTACCTCCGTTTCACGATGAAACTTTATCTGTTACAGAAACATATTATATTATTATGTTATATTTTTCAACTTGCAACTGACAGTATAGCCAATCAGCGGAGACTTCTAATTGGCTGTTAAATTATTATATTAGATGTAATATATATGCTGTTAGTCTTCCAAAAATTTATAAACAAATAAATATAATAATTTTAGTCTAAATTTAATACTTAAACTTTGTCGTATGTTTGTTGAATAACAAATGAGAACGTAAGAGGCCGACTTAAAAATTATTTACCAGTTAAGACTAAAATCATTCTAACGCGACGTCCTACGTAGGCGATTCAAGGCGAACGCGAAGCGGCGCGAAAATAACAAACAGTCGGTAACTATTGAAGTGTCCTGCGTTACCTACCACGAGTAGAGTACGGTGTGACATGGCACGATGCGAAGCGAACGCGATCAATTGGTTTGATATTTTCGCGCGAATTGGAAGCGGTGCCATAGTTTTTTTTTGTAAAGTATAATGTCAGAAGCACGATTCGCGTGCCCGTAGGACAGAGCCGCAGCGTCGCACCGCATCGCTTTGAATTCGCATGTATCCGTTCGGATCGCTTCGCATTCGCTTTGAATCGCCTACGTAGGATGTCGCGTAACTCAACAACACATGCTACCATTACTTGACTACGCTGACGTTGCCTACGCTGAGATTCAACTGAAGACAACTTAACAAACTCGAACGGTTACAAAATGTCTGCATTCGATACGTGTTTGGACATGTCCGAGAGCAGGCAACGACTGAACTGGTTAAAGATCCGTCACCGAAGAGATTCCCGTGTTCTTTCCCTTTATATATTTTATATTTTTAATACTATAAAAGTCTTTAATTATTATTATTATTAGGTGATGTATGTATGTCGAGTATCGAGACGACAATGCGTATATGTCAGAATAGGAAAATGTGTTCAATTCAATATGGTTATATAGTTTTTATAGTTTGATTCAAGTTTTTTCAATTAAGTTTTTGACAAAGATATACATTGTTAGAGATATGGAGAAAACTTACCACGTTAATAAGTTTTGTTGAATTTGATAGTAATATATTTTTATCGGATACCTACCTGGATATTAACAAAACATGATGAAAACAGAGTGGATGCCTTTGAAAGAAAAATCTTATGCAGAATATACCTATGTACCTATTAACGACTGTCAAACATGGCGTAAAAGATATATATCACCGAGCTTTATGATCTTTACCAGGACATCAGCATAGTCATGAGCCATGGGGCAGCAGAACTCGAAGGTGGCAGCCAACGATAGAACAGTATGGAGTAGATTCTTGGACACAGATAGGACCCATCAAGAGTTGTGACGCTAAGAATAATGATGATGATATTTTTATGTGAATAAAGTAATTGATTGTTGGCAATTATTTAATTTTATTTTCTTAAATTTGTCTTCATAAATTTGAAAGTAAAATAATTTGTTAATTAAATGAAACATACAGAAATGTTTTGAAAATATAGATTTCTTCTTCCTTGCCTCTTCCCAGTTCATCTGGAGCGGCCCTTCTGGTATGACCTTTCCTTTCTTGCGTCATTTCTCTGGTTAGTTGCTCCTCCCTCAACTCCTTAATATTTGTCCACCAGGTGGCCTATGTACGGCCTCTATTTCTGGACTGAGTGCGATATCCTGTGTGAGTTTAACTATATGATCCTCATTTCGTCTGGTAATGTGTCCGTACCATCGGTGTCTGGCCTTTAGTTTCTCCGGAATAGAGGCGACTCCAAAACTACCTCGGACGTATTCATTTCTAATTCGATCCTCCTTTGTAACACATCTAACTCTATCCCCTTTGAAGGGGTCTCTCATAATTCTTTAGTGGTTCCTAAAAATTTCATTTGAAAGCAAGCATTACATACATACCATCACGCCATGTCCCTCGCGGGGTAGGCAGAGAGAACCAAACGCTACTTATTTCTATCTTGACACACATTCATCGCCTCGTCGACATTCATACATTGTCCTATACATATTCATTTGTTGTTCATGCTTCTGACATCTCCGCCTTTCAAAATAGCGTTCCCATGGATATGCCATCCCTTACTTGGGCGACCCCGACCTCTCATTCGATTCCTGTCCGCAATGTATATTTTCTTTGTCAGGCGTTCCTCATTCATTCTGCCCATGTGGCTAAACCATCTCAATGTGTTCACTTTAATTCTATTAATGACATCTTTCTTTATCTTACATTCTTTCCTTATGTCCTCATTTCTGACCCTCTCATACATCGTCCTATTATATCTTCTAACATGACTTTTAAAATACTTAATTCTATAATGACATGCATTTTTAGAATTACCTGTCAATAATGTATAAAGAGGCTCTGGAGGATATCTATTGCAGGTATGTGTACTATTCCATTGTTACAACACATTCCTGGGTTTTCTCCCTTCCATTTCAAATCACCACAATATGTACAAATTATAGACATTCTACCAAAAGTTGATACTGGCTCAGAAATAAATTGCAACTATGGGTTAATATCTATATTGCAACTATAGGAAAAAGCAGAATTTTCCTTTTGTCTCCATGATTCATGTTTCAATGCCACTTCTGTTATTTTACATACAAAAAAAATAGTGTTTGGCGATATTGTTAAGCGTTTTCAATTTTACTCAGGGGCCTTATGACTTGAAGACTTAGAGGCTGTTTTATACTTTTAATGCTGCTAAGATGGCGCATTCAAGTGCAGTAATTTCTATTTCTTCAACGTCTTGCATATTCATCTGATCTATTGTCATTAAATTATCACGACTCCCTACCTCTATCCAATTACTTGAAGACTGAAAATCTGTACTTCCTCTTTCTTGCTGCAGAAATTGTAATACCCTATACGCCGTCATTCGTAATCTACTGGCTTCACATCTCCTTTCTTGCTGTTCTTTAGATTCGTTTGCCCTAAGTGCAACCATTCGCAACATGTTATTTTCATGTGCCATTCCTTCTGCACCCTTTCACCTACTCCTAGAAGAATGACATAACCTGTACACCGAAATACAATAATCACCAACTCATTTATGAAAATATCTTTAAACAAATACCTACGTTCTTTCCATATGTGAATGTTGATTTAAAATTTACCTAAATTCATCGAGAATTGAAATTTCAACTTACATTTTTTTGTAACTATATAGGCTAAAATTTGATTCCGAAAGAAAATTATATATAAAGTTATTAAATATTGGAAAATAAACTAAATCAATACATATTAATTACGATAAAAATAAAAAGTAGCTAACTTTCGAATATTTGACAGCTGAAAGAATGGTGGAACAACGCGAGGAAAGCAAATCTGACCCACAATGCAAAAGAGACCATTTGTTCAACGTGAATTGCTCACTCTCCCTGTGTCGGATTTTATTACTTCGTGCCATTTAAGGTCTAATTACGATAGGGACGCATATATCAGAATGTTGGTATTTTTGTCATCTTCGTGGTAAATTCACATAAATCAATTTTGGCGACTCGGCGAGTAAAGCATAAAAGCATTCTTTAATTCTTATTATATAACATTTAAACATACTTTCTTTTGAAAATAATAAAAAAAAACATATCAGCTTGTGAGGCTTTGTGTTTTTATACTGTTTCAAATGTAATATTATAAAAATGTAATATTGTAAGTTTTTTATTCTACTGTAAAATTCCCGATTTCCACATAGAAAGATTTCAAACGAATGTAAGAACAGGCAGCCTTGGGCAGACTGACATGAATATAGTCGTGCACAAACATTCGCAAATCCAGAACGACAATCTTACCAGGTCTACTTTATTTATATGCAGATGTACAGTGGCGCAATTGATAACATACATATTTACAAGCCTAAGGATATGGCTTCCACTACGATTTTTATAATTTATAATCCACTAGTATTATTTTTTACATCAACGGGTATCGTGTAGAGCAGAGGTTCCTAAACTTTTTTTTCGTGGACCACTATCAAAATTTTACTGGTTTCGGTGGACACCCTGCTGCTACATTTCTATCATATTCTCAAAAAAACGTCAAAACATGTGAAGATTAGACCTAACGATGGAAGTTTGCGTCGCGGCTGAGTTCAAATCCTAAACTCGGAGTGGTTAAATAAAAAGAAAATTAAGGGAGGTTTTAAATAAGAAATTAATGCTTAATAAACAGGCTATGTGATCCATATGCCGCTGCCGGTCTGATTATTTTTTCAAGCCCGTAGATCAAGAAATTTGCAATATTATTTTTTCGCGCTGTTAGGGTTGAGTAGTGTATTATTATCTGCCTACATTGTTAGATCAAGCCAACATTTTCGTTCTTTACTATCGAAATCAGATAAATTTTCGTGGACCCCCACTTACAGCTTGTGAACACCCGAGATACCTGTATTTCGTGGACATCTCAACACCTGGGGGGCGACCTGGATCACTTTGGGAATCACTTGTGTAGAGAGTGCATTCTTTGAGTTTCGTCGTGAAATGTTGTGTTTGCACAGCCCAAACTGTAAGTTCTATTTACTTCATAGTGATATTATTATAATGTGTAAGAGCATTAATAAGACATCCCTTCATTCCATCTACAGATAAAAAATTTTGGTCTATAAACATTTGAATCAGTCAGATATTGGGCGCTTCGCTTAGGAATTACTGCCATTACTCGTGTTTTCCAACAATCTGGAACTTTTGAGCAAGAACTGCGTCAGTTCCAGGAGTTATATTTTGAAGGTGATCTTGGTATCCGATATTGTGGAATAAGCCGTCATGGTATGAATAAATATTTTGGTGGTGATTCTAAATTAAGCTCATCAAAGTTCACAAGGGACTGGATTGCCGATTTATTAAATCGTAGCTGCGTGAATAAACGGCGCTCATGTATTTTGAAGTATTCATTTCGACACGAATTGTTTAAATAATTCTATCGAGATTAGACCACACTGTTTAGTCGATGATTGAAGATGTTGTTGGCAAAAAAGGGTCAGAATTGTAGGTAATTATGGCTGGGGTACTCCAGATAAGGAACTGACTTCATAAACTTTTTTTAAACTGAAAACGTCCGACAATGGAACTGGTTGGAAAAAGGTCTATTGGATATAAACCCAAATGGATTTAAGCATCTACTCGTATCTTTGTATTATGTTAATGGGAATATTTTAGACCTTAACCGAGAATTCACTGATTTCACAATTATATACATGGAATAACTGAACCTTAAACTACGATAATACTGTCATGTTTACTTATAGTACCTACCTATAAGATCTCGCGACTCTAGACTTACGTCATTTTGTATAGTGGGTACATAGAAAATTTATACTTGTATTCAAGTAGACAAATAGACATAACAATTTATTAAACTATAAATATCTGATTCTAGTTGGTTAGAAGAAATTGCCTAATGGCAATAAGCTCGCCAGTGTGAATTACATTTTTTTTAATATTATGTACAAAAAGATAAATAAAATAAGTAAAGATGTCTGTCGGGGGGGGGGTTCCACCAACCAAAGCATTATCATAGTCTTCCGTACATTTTGAAGGCCGTTATCTCCGAAAGCCACCAATACTATATTATAAGGATATTGCGTCATCTAACTCACTTAGTATTTTCAAGAAAAAACTAAAGAATATTTATCCTTGAACACCTGATCCCGATTTCCTCTCCTGTCCTTACCATATTCTTTTTCTTGCTATGAATTATATTTATTTTGTTTTATGTAATTGTATTTAAGTGTTATACCTACGTATTTTCTTTGATTTCTTTTACTCTTTTTTATTTGCTGTTGTACATACACAATGTTGTCATACTTTGTAATCTGGTTGGTTGGAAGAATTTGCCTAATGGCAATAAGCCCGCCAGTGTACAATTATATTTGTTTAAATAAATAAATACTCAGGGTTGATATTATCCAATCATTGTTACCTGCTGTATGGTATACTTTTACAGATAAAAATACTATGACTTTATACTATGACGTAAATTTGACTGTCGCTGGCTCTTGGTCTATAGCAAAAAATCTTCTTACCTCGTATTTACATATTAATCAACGTCGAATGGTACTTTAAAAACAGTATCCGCGGTAAATCGAGTTATCCAGTCAATTTAAACTATCTATTTTTCATGTCGTGTCTCTAGTGAGGTATGTTGCTGGCATACTAATCTAATGGGGGTATGTAGAGAAAACCAAACGAAACTGGATGGGTCAGTGGCAGATCGGGCATCGTTGCTGGCATACTAATCTAATGGAGGCGAGTTCTAATCCCACTATGGTTTCATGGATCTCGTTCACCTATAGCGCAAGCATTTATGCTTTATTTGGGGTATGTACGAATTTGTATATGTACTTGTCTAACAAGGACGTATTCATTTTTTATACAAAAAAAATCCTTGTTTCACTTTCATTCTAGGCTCTTTTTTTATTTTTCTCTGGAACGAAGGCCAACTCCATTTGTCACCATGTCGCCTTGCTGTGTGCAGTCCACTTTATATGAAACAACTATTCGTTAAACAGCCTTTAAATTAATTTAATGTCTAAAAGGCTTTATAAAATTGTAAACAAATAAATAGACTTTTATCGTAGTTTCGTTTAATGTAACAATTTTTATTTGAAGCTTCTGTGTGACATTTTAATTCGACGTAAATAAGATATTACGTGTCAAACGGCACAGCTTCTTCTGAGTTTCTAGGTTTGATATTAATTTCCTGTCAAGTGTTAGTTAAGAAAAGGAAAAGTTGAAGTATTTTGACAGGTGTTGGCAATTGAGGAATGGGATATAATATTACAAAGTAGATGGGTACCCGGGTTCCTATAGCTAGTGGAAGATTTACTGAAATGCGATGACAACGTCTTGATAAATCTAATGAAAGAAAGCTTACAGACGAAATGGCCCATTCCAGACACAACTCTTCAATGCTGTTATGTCACTCATATTGTTACCTACACTGCAGGGGTATGATTTTTCAACCATCGAGTATTTTTAAAATATTGTTTTGTATTTCTTCTCGGACTATTAACAGGTAGGTACATGTCAAATATAACTCAATACGCATCCATTAAAAGTTGCCAGAAACTGGAGACTAATGATTTGAATCGTCTCATAAATTTGGATGTAGATATTTTTCTCATTCATTCTCCTCTTCAATTAGTTCAGGATTAATCCAGAACAATGATTAAATTTCACCGGACAATTATTATTATTGATTGGAATGATTTATGCGAGCTTGCATATATATATTATCTCTCTGGCACCTATGTACATACTCTCACACTCATCACCATAACCCAACCAATACGCACATGCATAAATACACTGTTCTTATACATATATTTTTTCTTGTAGTTATAAGTATGTAAGCACACCAGTTAAACATTATTATGAATACTGTGAAAATTTTTAATTGGTATTAGTTTTTTTTTACATAGTACATCTGTTAAATGTTATTACATAATGTAAATTTCCCGAAAACAAATAAAAGAAATTCAGACTGAAAACATAGTAGAAAACCGTTTCTCCACCGGTAATAGAACCTGGGAATTTAGACTCTGGGTTTAGATTTCTAACTATCTAAGCCATGAAGTCAAAATTCTCGCCGATTAATACCTATAGATAAATGAATTTTATGTTAACGTTTATGAAATTGTGTCTTTGGTATCCCCAATTATAAAGTTTATATTGATAGAAATTAGGAAGTTTACATTGACTAAAACTGGCTTGATAATATAGGTGCTGGTAATATTCCTTCTTAAATTATAAAACAAAAACATTGACTTATCATTTTAAAACACAAACCTGTTGGTACCTACATAACGGAAAATAATTTATAATTAGCAAATTCTCCTCTAACTTTAATTATCAATTTAACTTAAAGTTATATGACGAGTGCGATGATAGTCAATCGTTAAAAATCTTATATCATTGATAAAACATATTTCCCATTCCTTTATTTTTGCAAAAATTATTGTACTTACATAATTATGACAATTATGCATACCTAAATTGATCGACAGTTATCATTTTTATACAGAGAGACTAACTACGCTGACTTGGTTTGAAACATTTCCGAATAGTTTTGGAAAGGATGATCTTCTTCAGGAAATCTTATTTATGTATGTAGATAGATATATTACAAATATAAAACAAAAATACTTGGTATTGGTTCTATTGAAATTTATATTATGATATATTTGATTTGTACATCGTCAGAATAATCTGATTATCAACATACAATGGAGTTCTATCAAGAATTGTTGATCGACAAACTAAATTTAGGTACCTACTTATTAATTTACTCTAGCGCAGATGGTCGTTCTCGAAACATGTTTCCCTTTCGAGTGAATAAAACAAATATTTTGAAGTTTTATATGTAAATAAGTTTTTTACATGCATATTTTCTAGAATAATTGAAAATAGTTTATTCGTCATAAAAATAGTATCATTACTTCGTGTAAAGTCACTACTAATTATCACCAAATATTGGTAATCACATAATTTACAAGTACCTAGACATCAAAAATATAAAATTTCACTGTAACTTATATTCGGGGCAACGTACGATGGCGTTTTTGACGTTTGGACTCTCGTGGAGTTCCGTAATTATTGACAGCAAATGAAAATGAGGGGGAATAAATGTTGTACTTCATTGTGTATGCCTACTCAATGAAGCACAACATTTGTTCACCCACTTTCAATAATTACGGAACTTTGGGAGAGTCCAAAACACCATCACACATTGCTCCTACTTAGTATAATTACACAGGTATAAAATTAAGAGCCGTTAGATATTTTAAAGGCACGAAAAATAAGACAACAACGACATACATGTGTATGTAGGTATATATGTGGTAGCATTATGTAGGTACAGGACAGCGGAAGTAGCGTCGTGTGTTATGGAAAGGTGCCAATGTTTGAAGGTAATCCACAGAACAAAGTGATGGGTGAGACTATAACAGAACTAGCGATGGTCTTTTTCACGGTGAAAAAAAATTATCTGTCCGTGGTACGTAATAAAAAAAAATTATCTGTCCGTGGTACGTAATAAAAAAAAAATTATCTGTCCGTGGTACGTAATAAATTTAAAAAAAAATTAAAAAATCAATTGCATTGTTAATATTATGTTATCAAACCACTCACATGTAGGTATTGACAAGCATATGACAGTTAAATAACATTTTTTCTTCTATTTCTTGCCAATCGAATGAAATATACCTAAATATGATTAATTTAGTGGCAGATTCAGGGTCAGAAATGAGGACATAAGAAAAGAATGTAAGAAAAAGAAAGATGGCATTAATAGAATGAAAGTGAGTGAATACATTCAGATGGTTTGGCCACATGGGGAGAATGAATGAGGAGCGCCTGACGAAGAAAATACACATTGCGGACAGGAATGGAACGAGAGGTCGGGGCCGCCCAAGGAAGGGATGGCACGTCCATGTGAACGGTATTTTGAAAGACGGAAATGTCAGAAGCATGAATAACAGACGAACATATAAAAGAGGATGTATGAATGTCGACGAGGCGATGAATGTGTCAAGATAGAAATAAGTGGCGTTCGGTTCTCTCTGCCTACCCCGCGAGGGACATGGCGTGATGGTGTGTATGTATGTTATTTTAGTGAAACACTCTAATTAGACTTTTTATTTACATACATACATACCATCACGCCATGTCCCTTGCGGGGTAGGCAGAGAGAACCGAACGCCTTTCTATCATCTTTCTATCCTGGCATGCATCTCTCGCCTCGTCCACATTCATGCATCGTCTCATACATGTTCGTCTATTGCTCACACTTCTAACATTTCCGTCTTTCAAAATTTCGTTCACATGGTCGTGCCATCCCTTTCTTGGGCGTCCCCGACCTCTTATTCCATTCCTTTCCGCTCTGTATATTTTCTTCGTCAGGCGCTCCTCATTCATTCTCCCCATGTGACCAAACCATCTCAATGTGTTCACTTTCATTCTAGTAATGACATCTTTCTTCATCTTACATTCTTTCCTTATGTCCTCATTTCTTACCCGGTCATAATTGTAAACAAAATGATATTATTGAATAAAATAACTCAATGGCATTAAATTAGCACAAGCATTTATGCTTATTTTAGGGAATGTAGCAAGATGTATATGTACTTGTTTAACAAGAACATATTCATTATTTATAAATTTAAGTCATAATTGGTGAACGTTGCGCAATCGCATAAAAGTGATTAGGTTCGTAAATTAGTCGATGACAGGACAGTGTTTAGAGCTCCTGATTCTCCTATATGTATTACATATGTATGTAATATTCCAACTTTGTCTCTAGTAGTACCTATGTCCTATTCTGATTCGTTTCAGGATACGAAAACGTCTAAATTAACGGATAAAAACGATTTTAGCCACGCGGAGTGACGTAATGAGCCCCGTATAAATTCATTCAACTTTTTGTCATTTCTCATATACCTACTAAAATTCAGACGGATAAATTTAGATGCATCAGAATAGAACATATTGAGATGTTAAAAAATTAATTGTCATAAAATAAGGTTTGCTATGAGGCACTGGCTTAGAATAGTGCTTCCACTCTTTTCTATTTACTTATACATACACTGATGACATTACAATAATAATTGAATCTGCAATGCCCCACTAGACAAAAAAACCTGTGCCGGGGTCAATGCATCTCGCGACAGTGACACTGTATTAGTTGAGGCCAACATTAAAAGTGATAATATTGAATAAAATGCACTTGAGAGTTGGCCCACCACCACCCAGACTCTATTATCATTGTTATCGGGTGTTCCGTAAGAGCCGAACAATCGAAAATACAACAGGCAACAATAACATTTCGCAAAGTTCAGCAATGAGCCTCACCACCCATTCTGAATGTAGTGCCTTTTTAGGCGAGACGAGATAAGTGTGCGGGCATACATGTATGTGTTGTGCTTCCTTTGACTGACTGCAAGCCGTACCAACATTATCATGAAGTGTAATTTTAAGTGAAACGCAGCAAAATAAGCTTTTTATATCTAACTATCTTAACTAAAATAATTCCGGGTTATGACCAAGACAAAAAAATTGGTGCGGTCTTCGTTGCCGTTGGAACATCACTGTTTAAAAATCCCGCATCGGGCTGTATGAATGTAGTTCACAATTTTTCCCGCACCGTTAGTTCCATCCTGGACGTGTGCAGCCAGCTAGGGGATGAGAGGGGGGGGAGGGGGGGGGAGCTAATAGAGCGGGTGAAATGAAATGATAGAATATTGTCCGAATATGTCCGCACATAATGTCGGGCCTCATCTGTTCAATGGACAATCCGGTTCGATAGACAGAAACATATGGCGGCCACAAGACAATGCTATACCACCTATGCTATGTATACTATATATGCGGTATTATTACCAATCTATATTCTGCACGAGACATTTATTATTGAAACATAGTAGTGAATGGATTTTATTTATATATCCATAAGCTTAAAAATATTTTTAAAACATACTGATTGAACAAAGTTTAGGTCAAAACATTTTCTTCCTCCTTGGCCTAACGATATCGGCTACATTCAATATCTCGCCGAATCGTCTTGCCTACATGGAGAACGGTCTTGGGCAGATCAAATGGCTTCAATGATTGAAGAACCTCTTACGGCCTTGAGGTCACTCCATCAAGATGGTAAGCGATCTCTAGATCATCTCCCATAACGAAGAGCTTCTCGAGGTTATTGTCGATAGGTGATCATCCAACTGTCGATTTGTTCAGGAGAACTTTGTTCTCTTAACATATCGACAATGTATCAAGCCAGAATACGCGAGAATTGTATGGAGAGGTCTACTTTTTTCACGGCTTTTCCAACTTTGAAGTCAAAAAACACCAACTTAGAGGCTTCGCAGCATATATTCCATACACGGATTTACTCAGAATTCGGAGTAGAACATTTCGTGTGTCTGTGTGTGTGTGTGTCTGTGTGTGTGTCTGTGTGTGTGTGTGTGTGTCCGTCCCCCCTTATAACTTTTGATCCGCTCAATTTACAGAGCCCAAAATTTAAGAATATATAAACAGTTATAGGCTTACAAAACTTTTATACTCAGAATTTCAAATTTTTGTTTTAATCAGGGGTTATCAACTTTTGAATTTTTACTTTATTTTTCCATATATCTCAGAAACCATAAAAGCTAGAACGCTGAAAATTTGTACAAATATAGAAAAATACAAAATCTCAAATTAGTTTATTCAAAAAAATTCCAGGGTTTCTCAAACATTTTTTATTAAGAAAAATATTTTTTTTATGATAAAGTTATGAGTTTAACTGCCTTTGTTTCCAAAACTTTTACAATTATCGAAAAAAGCCGAAACACCCCAACTAGATAATTTAATTTTCTATAAAAAATATTTAAATTGTAGTAGAAGATCTCAATTTTTTTTTAACCTTTTTTTTAAAAATTGAATTTAGTGACGACATCGCTTCATACATTTTGTATGGCAGTCGCCTATACACAATATGTAAGAAGACTCAATAGTTTGATACTTCATCTCCAAACATACATACATACCATCATGCTATTTTCATATTCTGGGTAGGAAAAAAGGATCTTCCTCCATACTATCCTATCTTGACATACATACCTACATATGTTGTATAGAAAACAAAATATCATATATACAAAATATAAAAAACGACTTCAAAATGAATGTGTTTCAAGATAGAAAAATGTGGTGTTCGGTTCTCTCTGCCTACCCTATGAGGGACATGGCGTGATGGTATGTATGAATGTAGTAATATTATCTTTCGTACAATTCGCCTATATCATAGTAAATTGATGAGTTTCATAATTCCCATGTTGGCTTAGTTCAGATGGAACCACCCCAGAAGTAATCCCTTTCTAATGAAAAATGAATCATAGAATTCAGGCGACGTGGTAAAGAAGCATTATTAATTGCAGAAGACTTTGCAATTAATAATGCTTCTTTACCACGTAATTGAAGAGTTTGTGATTTTTTTTTCGTAATTTCCACCATCAGAACTCGATTTAATTCACAAGTGTGATTACCTACCTCTGAAGCAATCCCTTCTTATTAAAGACATAATTAAAATCGGATGATGTTGTTAAGAGTTCTTATCGCTGAAGTGTAAATTGAAGAGTTTGATGAATTTCTCGTGGTTCCCATGATCATATCTTGACCACATTGAAAGTGAATCGGAAGATACTCCATTCATTGAGTTATCTTTTCTTGTTTCTTTTATTGAGCTAAATTACAAGTTGTCTAGGGGGGCTGGTACTAAAAGAGATCATGAATGCATCTGTAGTTTTCTAATATACCTCACCCCCGAGGCTCATTAACAAACACAGGGTCATTGATCACTCTGTTACTATTTTCGATTCCGGGTAGGTACATATAATTAAAAAGAATATTGTTGTATAGCCGATACTGGTGGTCGATGACCTCCCTTCACGCGTTTATAAACTACTTGCAGACGGATGTACTTTCTAAGTACCTATGTATGTTTGTTATTCGCCACAGATGTTTTTTCTATGTTCATATCTGCTCATATTATGTTCAGATCCCAACTAATTTGCTTTAAGTTCTGTAAACATAATCATCCAATTTTTAACATAATGTTTCGACAGCGAAGAGAGCAAGAAAATTTAAAATTATTACGAGATGGTTATACCTAAGATATGAGTCCGTGTATTATTTTAATAAGTATTTTCATTTATCTGTGTAAAAATGTTAGGAAAAAGCACCTGGCGTTTGTATAATATAATCATAAGTTGGTAAAGCTAATACCAAACATCAAGTCTAAAGCCTTTGTGAGCCTCGATATTAGCTGAAACTTGGAGATGGCGGAAACTTAGAAGAACGAAAAAAGTTTGTTAAGTCTTTGTTGTGTGTCGGTACCGCAATACGCGAGTTCTTCACACACGCTCCATTTTCGACTTTCTATATATACTACTGAATAGTTATGAGCAAAAGTCTTGCAAGTCTTGCAGTCTTGGTCTTGGTCTTGCATTTTTTGCAAGACCAAGACCAAGACCAAGACCACATACTTCACTGCAAGACCAAGACCAAGACTAGGGACGCAAGACCAAGACCAATACCAAGACCATGCTTGCAAGACCAAGAGTCTTGCGAGACTTAAATGCAAGACTCTTGCGGTCTTGCAGCCTTTCAATATGTTGTCATTTTCCAACTGTCGATTCGTTCATGAGAATTCAATTCTCTGAATGAATCGACATTATTAAGCCAAGATGCGTGTACGAAGGAACATTTTGTATGACGTAGTGGACTTTTTGCATGCTAATAACACCAACTAGAGGCCTCGCAGCATATATGTTCCCATACATGGATTTACTCAGAATTCGGAGTTGAATATTTTATGTGAGTTTTGTGTGTCTGTGTGTGTGTGTCTGTCTGTCCCCCCCCCTTATAACTTTTGATCCGCTCAATTTGCAGGGCCCAAAATTTCAGAATATATAAACAGTAATAGGCCTACAAAACTTTTATACTCAGAATTGTGAATTTTTGTTTCAGTCAGGGGTTATCAACTTTTGAAATTTTGGTTTATTTTTCCATATATCTCAGAAACTATTAAAGCTAGAACGCTGAAAATTGGTATAAACATAGACAAATACAAAATCTCAAATTTTTTTTTTAAAAAAATTCCAGGGTTTCTCAAACATTTTTTATTAAGAAAAATATACTTTCATGATAAATTTATGGTTTAACTGCCTATATTTTCAATTTTTTAAAAAATATCGAAAAAAGCCGAAACACCCCAACTAGATAATTTATTTTTCTATAAAAAATATTAACATTGTATTAGCACATCTCAATTTTTTTTAAAAAAATTTTTTAAAAATGAATTTAGTGACGACATTGCTTCATACAATTTGTATGGCAGTCGCTTATACACAATATGTAAGAAGACTAAATAGTTTGATACTAATCTCCAAACATACCTACATACATACCATCGTGTTGTTTTCATATTCTGGGTAGGATCAAAGGACTGACCTCCATACTATCCTATCTTGACATACACACCTAGGTACATGTGTTGTATAGAAAACCAAACATCTTAAAATATTAAATAATTTGTATTTATGGGTTTATAGTTTGGTACTTATTCTTCAACTATACGTACTATCGCTATTTACAGTTGGATCTCATGTGTTACATGCAACTAGTTATAAAAATATAATTTAGTGACGACATCATTACATACAATTTGTAAGGCAGTACACAATATCTACGGGGACTAATAGTTATACTAATAGTAGATACGTTATATCCAAACATACATATTATAAACCATTATTCTGTATTCATATTCTGGGTAAGAAAAAAAGACTGACCTACATACTATCCTATCTTGACATACATACCTACATGTTTTATATAGAAAACAAAATATCGTTCAAGTTTTGCACGTATTCTTCAATTATACATACTATCGCCATCGACAATTGGATCTCATGTGTTACATGATACTAGTTTATAATTTTGTAGGTGTACCAATATCTGAATACCTACTACTTGTCTAAGAATGAAATAAAAATATCGGTATAATAAACACAAATAATAATATTTAATAATATTTCAAATAATAATATTTCAAAACATGAATAAACACGTGCGGGAATTGTAACAGGAAGTTACTATCTCAGATTCAAATTGTCTTACTTTGCGTTAACGTTATGCAAAAATAACCTCTATAATTAGGACCTCAAGTGTCATTTTTATTTCACGGCGGTATTTAGTCAAAAGATAAAATATTATTATTAAGACAATATTTCTTTGTTTGAAATATGACAACGATAGCAAATGTACACAGAGGCGATTCATAAAGTAAGTTCAATTAATTTTTTTTTAATATTAAAACTTGGTGCATGCAACACATGAAATCCAACTTTCGATGGCGAAAATATGTATAGTTGAAGAATACATACCAAACTATTAACACTTAAGGGGGTGACTGCTGCCAACGTACCTACCTATTTTTTCAATTTGAAATTGCATCATTACTACATAACGAATCATTTAAAAAAAGTTAGTTTGGATATTAATAAAGAAAAATATACCTTAACTTTTTGATTATGTTATGTATATATTCTTGTAGAAAAATTATAAGTACACCCCGATTTTTGACATTTCTCTTCAATTTCTAAAAAACTATAAGGTATAGAGGAATATTTTTTTTTATAAATTAAAGAAGAACAAAATATCTGGAAAAATAATAAATGTTTTTTACGTGACTCAGTAGTTTGATATTTAATATCCAAACATACATACATACCATCATACTGCTTTCATATTCTGGGTAGGAAAAAAAGACTGACCTCCATACTATCCTATCCTGACATACATATATACTTACCTACATGCTTTATATTGAATACAAAATATCTTAAAATATTAAATAAATAAATAAATAAATAATTATTTTAAGCGCATGCGCTTCGTTCACCAGCTATGTCTTTCTATATTTGTGTAAATTTTATGCTATTTGGATTATAACGGCCCATCGTTACATTATATGTATAACTAAATAATTATGTTTTGCACTATGTAATGAAGAACATGAGCACGCTTCTGAGCTCGTACTGACTTTATTTTGAAAAAAAAACTAAAAAATGTACATGTAATTTGCAGACTTCATAAAAAGAATTCAAATTCACGGGGTCATATTTGAATAATAATCATTAAAACAAATGAGTATTTTTTACAAATTCTCTCAAAATATTTGTTTTTCACTTTCGGTATTCATAAAAATATAATAATATGTAAGTAGTATATTTGCTATCCTTATTTTTGACTGAATGATAGAGAGAGATGCAAAAGTATCGGTATCCTTTATCTAATTTCACCAATACGCCGCTTCCTGTCGGCCCTTTTGATTACAATAATAACAAACATACAAATTAATATAATATATATTACTTGCACCATTGTTTGAAACTACAGCATGTTTACTAACATATTATCATATTTTTTACAGACGAAGACTAATTATTTTTACCTTTTCATAATTTAAGTAACAATAAAATAAATATAAGAGTGAATACTTTATTTGGATTTTAACGGCACATAACTTCACTCGCCTGTACTGGAATTTTCCAATCTATTTTTCACCAACTTACCGAACAGTTAGAGCTCTAAACTTTCAGAATTTGTGTATTGCCGATGACAGTGCATGTTTAAATTATCTAGATTGATTTATTTGATATTTTGACAAAATTTAACATTTTTTTATTTCATACAGAGTAAAAAAGCAATGCGTTTTTAACCAAACTTTGCTAACCAAAGGTGGATGGATCTACACGTTATTCTCACAGATAATATAGAATTAAACTTGTTATTATATGATTAACAATCATTCAGTAAGCACGTGCGATTTTTGAGATACCTTTGGGGTAATCCCAGTTCCATATACATTTTTTCGATGAGTCATAATTTTTAAAATAGTATTTTTTGTTTTGTTTGTCGTTTTTACGATAAGTTTTCATTTTTTCAATTACTCATCAGTTTTTTTTATAAATCGTATTTTTTACTAATTTATTATATTTTTGATTACTAATCATGGCCGCTTCCATAAATACCAATGATGAACAATTTGAATTATTTGTTATTGAAACTGTGCGCGAATGTGAATCAGAATATTTTAGTGAAAATGAAGATAATGATGTCGAAGATAATTTCGAGTGCTATTTTTTTAAAGTATCTGAAGAAAGCGCTTCTGAAGATGAAAGTGAAGTTTGTGAATCTGGTGAAGAAATAAAGGGGAAAATTAATATAAATGGAGTTCTCTTCCACCACCTTCAACAAGAACTGAGACAATAAGAATGTTGTGAGGAGGCAATATTTGAAGAATTTGGGCCTAAGTCTTGCAATAACAAAATCGATAAATAATGACATCAATGTAAGCAAGTACAAAAAGTATGAAGACGTAATTGTAGGTGATATCGATGTACTACAATAAAAAAAATAGAAAATGTGCGATAATCCATATCTGTCCACGATCCAGAGATCGTAAAACGAGAATGTGTTGTTCAATTGGTAAGAATTTTGTTTGTACAGACCAGTGATAAAACCATGTTTGTGATACATTTTATAGATCAAGGAAATACAATTTTAAAATATGATAAGTTTGACATAGTTTTGATCCACGTTTTAATGAGTTATGAGCCTGAGCGCTTTCGATGGTTACATCATCATCCTCAGAGGCGACAATCCAAACTTCAACTTCAACTCAAAACAACTTCAGAGTTTGGATTGTCGCCCCTGAAGATGATGGTGTAACCATCGAAAGCGCTCAGGCATATTACTCATTTTAACGTGGATTAAAACTGTGTCATACTTGTAATAATTTCATTATTAACTTCCACTCTGGGAACGAAACAACGTTACCTACTTAATAAAGTTAATAATTCTACTTTATAAAATATGTTTTTGTTCCTTATTTGTAAACTACATTATTTTAAAAATATTTTGATTTTTTTGTCAAATTGCAGACACACACACACACACACACACACACACACCCACACCCACACACACACCCACACCCACACCCACACCCACACCCACACCCACACCCACACCCACACCCACACCCACACCCACACCCACACCCACACCCACACCCACACCCACACCCACACCCACACCCACACCCACACCCACCCACACCCACACACCCACACACACACACACACACACACACACACACACACACACACACACACACACACACACACACACACACACACACACACACACACACACACACACACACACACACACACACACACACACACACACACACACACACACACACACACACACACACACACACACACACACACACACACACACACACACACACACACACACACACACACACACACACACACACACACACACACACACACACACACACACACACACACACACACACACACACACACACACACACACACACACACACACACACACACACACACACACACACACACACACACACACACACACACACACACACACACACACACACACACACACACACACACACACACACACACACACACACACACACACACACACACACACACACACACACACACACACACACACACACACACACACACACACACACACACACACACACACACACACACACACACACACACACACACACACACACACACACACACACACACACACACACACACACACACACACACACACACACACACACACACACACACACACACACACACACACACACACACACACACACACACACACACACACACACACACACACACACACACACACACACACACACACACACACACACACACACACACACACACACACACACACACACACACACACACACACACACACACACACACACACACACACACACACACACACACACACACACACACACACACACACACACACACACACACTAAATGTTCTACTTCGAATTCTGAGTAAATCCGTGTATAGTACATATATGCTGTGAAGCCTCTTAGTTGGTGAGTTTTTACTTCAAGTTGAAAAAACCGTGCAAAAACTCTACTACTGCATACAATTTTCTCACACGGGACAAATTCTCTTAAACGAATCGACAGTTAGAATATTTTGGTATTCATGCTTGTGTCTATAAAATAAAATATATGGAAATATATATTTTGACTATCATAATATGTATTATTAAAGTTTAAATTAGTTTTTAGTCACTGTGTGTCGGTTATAAATGTCAGACACGGAACGCAAGATGTAGGGATATCAAAATAAGTGGGCTTCTCTGAAAAAAGAGATTTTATAAAAACTGACTAGATAATTTCACATGTGGGGAAAGATTTCTCCTTTTTTTAATTCACTGCTTGAGAGTTAACAGTTAAATTAGAAGCGTATTTTTTTAGTTTCGTGTAATGCCAGATTTACACCAGTTTAGTGTTTAGTCAATATGGTAAGTTCAGTGGGTGAGTGCAGTAAAAGTAAACAGCCTGGACAGTAGCGGGTCAACTTGGCTTGCAAGCTGCCCCGCAAGTTCAACGAAGAATCACTTTCTATTTAAGGCGTTCACGCTTTTCAATCGCACGTATCTACTTATGTCCTTTTTCAATATTTGGTTTAAATGTCTAGCTGCTTTGAGTTGTAACTATTGTAGCTTCTTGTAAAATGATAATATGTCCACTACACCATACAAAATTTTCCTTCGTACACGCATCTTGGCTTAATAATGTCGATTCATTAAGATAATTGAATTCTCATGAACGAATCGACAGTTGGAATATCGAAAAAGGCCGAAACATCCCAACTAGATAATTTGATTTTCTATAAATAATATCAAGAATATTGTAGTAGTACCTACATCTCAAACTTTTTTAACAATTTTTAAAAAAATTGAATTTAGTTACGATATCGTTTCATAAAATTGATATGGAAGTCATAGTTTTATTATTCTTCTATGATGGAAGTATACACTACTTAATCTCCAAACATATCATCATGCTGTTTTCATATTCTGGGTAGGAAAAAAGTACGGATCCTCATACTACCCTATCCTTACATACAATACTTACATGTTTTGTATAGAAAACAAAATATATTAAAAAATTTGGATTTATGGGTTTATAGTTTGGTACGTAATCTTCAACTATACATACTATCGCTATCGACAGTTGGATCTCATGTGATACATGCAACTAGTTCTATTGAAACGCTTTTTTACTGGACGTTTTAAAATTGTACTCGTGCGGTTGCATCCTTTCATTCTGCCATTTTTATATAGGTCATCTTCTATAAATACTCCGGAAGTGATTTGATTCCCTCATTTCTCATTTGTCATTATTCTTTATCTTACCCCTAAATTACGATCGGTTCAATACGGTGATAACTCGATATATTTGGTAAATTTTGACTCTTATCAAAATGAGTGAGACAATTGAATTTGATGAGAGTAATAGTGAAAGTGACAATGAACCATCATGTTCAAAATAAAGTATAGTGTTCTTCGGTGGTTAAAAATATTGATACAAAAAAATCCGAAAAAATATGTGGAACAAAGAGAAAATTTTATGAATATTTCGATGTAGCGGGACATAAAACCAACATTACCGGAACGTGCAAACTATGCAAATAATTAAAAAAAAAACGTAAACATCAAAATGAAGAACCGCAACACATCGGGACTGAAAAAACATTTATCATCGGTAGGTACATTAAAAGGAGTTCTTTAAAATGTTTGCTGTAAATGAAAAAGGATCAGCTTCTTCCATTTCCAATTTCTTCAAAAACTCAACTGAAGTTAGTACCTACCTACTTATGTATCTCCTATTTTAAAATAATTTAATTTTAAATAAGTAAATGCTTACTTTTTATTGTTTTAAATGTCATCAAATAAATCATAATGTAAAAAATATAAGTATCGAAATATTTCTACACAAAATTAATCACTATCTTACTTATTTTGAGGTTATATTTTACCCTTTTCGTCGCCTCAATACCTAGAAAGATATTGTGTGCTTCCTTTATTATCTGTGTATGGATAGGTATTAGAATATTTTCTTTTTTTTATATATAAGTCATACTTACTATGTAAATTTGTATTTTTTCAATATTGTTTATATTCTTTTTGTTTATACTAGGTGTAAAAAACTGATCATATTTTTTACATCTAAATTCATACAAACATACATAGGTATTTAAGGCAAGTACACCTATCTATGTGTCATATAAAACTCCACGATAGCTATAACTGTATTTCAAAAGTTAAAAAAATATTATAAGAATTTTGTGAGGAGGTAATGCTTCAAAATCTTTTGCGTTGTGGTAAAATACAGATTTTAATTATTTAATTTTCTGGCACTAAGTTATTTCTGAAATATTTTGAAAATTTAAATAATTAAAAACCTAAAATTTTAATACATACCTACATGTCCTACATATTTAGGTACTTTGATGAAAATTTATGTTTTATTTATTTATTAAAAAAAAATCAAATATGTACCTACCCTATATATTCTTAAAAGTGCAAGACTTGCAAGACTCTTGCTGCAAGACCAAGACCAAGACCGTGTATGCAATACCAAGACCAAGACCAAGACTATACTTGTAAACGCAAGACCAAGACCAAGACCGTGGGTGCAAGACCAAGACCAAGACCAAGACCACCCTGGTCTTGGTCTTGGTCTTGCATTTGCTCATCACTACTACTGAATCCAAAGCAGATGGTTTCGTCCTCACATACCAATACCAACCTACATTTAATATTCACACACAAACTGTATGTGTACCTCTACAGAACCCAAAACTCATCAAAGAGAACGTGAACCAAGTAAATCAAAGAAAACCATTTCATCAAAAGTGATGAACTGAGATAACTGGAAAACAGTGAGTTGGTTAAAAATCAACTAAGTCCTAAATATAAATTAATATAAAAAAAATAATATCTACGTCAATTTCTACCAGTCAACCACACAAGTAAGCACACTTGTAGTAAGAATTAAAAAAAAAACATTACATTAAATATATAATAATAAGAAATACAAGATTAAATGCAAAATTTAAAAATAATGTAAATTTTCAAAAAAAAGAAAATGTATGGGATGCGAAGAGAAGAAGAATAAAGGAACTATAGGGGTATGGATAAGAAGTGTGACCAGAAGCTTCTTGTAAACCATCAAGCTAGGAGCTTCTCTTATACCATTGGGTTATTGGTTCCGCAGCCGGGCTGCGTGTATTGTGAACGAGAAAGTGTAGAAGGATGTGTGGTGTATTGGTATTGAGACCGTAAATTTAGGCCATGAGATGAAAGATAAGCGAATTTCTCATTGAGGTACTTACAGACGGTGTGAGAGGGTTTTTAAGAGTTTGATATTATAGTAAAGAAAGAACATGGGAATTTCTTCGATCTCGGATTTTGGTGAAGGTAAGGTACGATTAGTGTAGTTAGCTAACTTTAAGTGACATATATATATATATATATATATATGGTGAAGGTAAGGTACGATTAGTGTAGTTAGCTAACTTTAAGTGACATATATATATATGGTGAAGGTAAGGTACGATTAGTGTAGTTAGCTAACTTTAAGTGATATATATATATATATATATATATATAATTACTATTATATATATATTATATATATATATATTATATATATATATATATATATATATATATATATATATATATATATATATATATATATTATATATATATATATATATATATATATATATTATATATATATATATATATATATATATATATATATATATATTATATATATATATATATATATATATATATATATAATATATATATATATATATATATATATATATATATATATATATATATATATATATATATATATATATATATATATCACCATATATATATATATATATATATATATATATATATAATATATATATCACCATATATATATATTCATATATATATATATATATATATATATATATATATATATATATATATATATATATATATATATATATATATATATATATATATATATATATATATATATATATATATATATATATATGTTATAATATTTTTATCTCGGTTTTCCCGTGTCAGTAGGTCTTGACTAAGACCATTTGTCTTCCGACGTTTCGCCTGAATATCACCAGGCATTTTCAAGGACTTAACGAAAAGCACGCGCGCGACACACGTCTACTCACACTGAAAGCTCACCGTCAAGTGTGAGTAGACGTGTGTCGCGCGCGTGCTTTTCGTTAAGTCCTTGAAAATGCCTGGTGATATTCAGGCGAAACGTCGGAAGACAAATGGTCTTAGTCAAGACCTACTGACACGGGAAAACCGAGATAAAAATATTATAACATATTTCACCCGTGAAAACATCAAATATAACATATATATATATATATATATATATATATATATATATATATATATATATATATATATATATATATATATATATATATATATATATATATATATATATATATATATATATATATATATATATATATATATATATATATATATATATATATATATATATATATATATATATATATATATATATATATATATATATATATATATATATATATATATATATATATATATATATATATATATATATATATATATATATATATATATATATATATATATATATATATATATAATAATTAAGCCTTTTTATTTTCCATTTCTTTTACAATATTTTTTAAGCATAATATACAAGTTTTATTTAATTAAGTATTTTTTTAAATTAGTAGTTAGTTAGATTAATGTACAGTGTTTAAACTTATTTGTACTTTCTTATTTGTATGTATATATGTATATGTATTTTTCATGAAACGGATCCCTCTTGGGTAAAGGCCTCCTCCATTATAGGTACATATTTTAAGATTGTTATTTTTCTTACATTTATATTTATATTCCATCGTTGGAGGGTATTGGTCTAATTCCCCACGACGACCACTCGGGTTGGGGAATGTTTTGATTGCGTTATAGTTAGTTACAGGTTTTCTTTTGCGGTGGCCGATGACTGTTTCCTATTTTCTTTCTTCTGATGTCAATGAGTTACGTGATAAGGAATTCGATCTTCGTCTCATAAGATCAAAAGCGTTAATACGGTTTTGTCCGATGGTGGTGTTGTCTATGAAGTTACCTTGTTTGCGGCTCTGTATCACAGCCTCTGGTGATTCTGACACATCTCTCTTTCGTTTCACTTTGTTTCCTTCTCTTATTATTAATTTATCGTATTTTATTATAGCATAGTTTCCTTTCTTCCTTTCTTCTGTTAGTTTTTCTTGTAGCAGTTTTCTCGTAGCCAACACCTCCCTCGTGAAGTCTTCCGTGATGTATGCGTCTGTGATATTCTTTTTATTCCTTATTATTTCATACTTCTGCCAGCTATTTATGAGCCTGATTACTATGGGCCTGGGCTTGTTACCTTCTACTTTTCTACCCAGACGAAAAATGTTGTCTATATCCCGATTTGTCATCATTAATATTTGACATAAGCGGCCATCTTGTACGCTACGAGTCACTTGACGGTGAGCTTTCAGTGTGAGTAGACGTGTGTCGCGCGCGTGCTTTTCGTTAAGTCCTTGAAAATGCCTGGTGATATTCAGGCGAAACGTCGGAAGACAAATGGTCTTAGTCAAGACCTACTGACACGGGAAAACCGAGATAAAAATATTATAACATATTTCACCCGTGAAAACATCAAATATAACATATATATATATATATATATATATATATATATATATATATATATATATATATATATATATATATATATATATATATATATATATATATATATATATATATATATATATATATATATATATATATATATATATATATATATATATATATATATATATATATATATATATATATATATATATATATATATATATATATATATATATATATATATATATATATATATATATATATATATATATATATATATATATATATATATATATATATATATATATATATATATATATATATATATATATATATATATATATATATATATATATATATATATATATATATATATATATATATATATATATATATATATATATATATATATATATATATATATATATATATATATATATATGGTGAATGTAAGGTACGATTAGTGTAGTTAGCTAACTTTAAGTGACATATATATATATGGTGAAGGTAAGGTACGATTAGTGAAACCGGTTCTCCGAAACCGGTTTAGATGTCGATTTCTGAACGCGTTTAAAACCGACACTTCTTATTAAAATTCCATAATTATTGAATATTTGCTGTGAGGTACCGACTTGGAATAGTACTTCCACTATTTGCATTGTTTTCGGGTTTACTGTAATAACCGGGTAGGTAATCGAAGATACAACAGGCAACAATAACATCCACCGTGCAAACCAATAATGCATCCACCGTGCAAACCAATAATGCATCCACCGTGCAAACCAATAATGTGCCGACCGCCGATGCACAGTTGGTAAACTATTTGACTTCTATGCAGGCGTCTTGGGTTCGATACCAAGCAGAAGAGAAATTTATTTAAATTAATTTCTCACGCAAATTGTATTAAAAAAAATATTGGTTAGATGGAAGAAATTGCCATATGGCAAAAAACTCGCCAATTGCGCAGGGTGCAAGCAAGTGTTTATTATTATTATTAATATCTCACATAGTTCAGCAATGAGGTTCACCGCCCATTTTGAATGTAGTGCTTTTCTGTGAGACTGGTGTGTGGATATACGTGCATGTGTCGTGGTTAATTTTATTAGGTAATGCACACACACCTGTCGCTGGTTACCCCCACAATGTGGGATATTCCGTGATGGTATGAATGAATGAGTTTATATTTAATAGCTAAAGCGACTCCGATTCATAGTAGCTATCGTTTCTTTGGACCCATTGGGCATGCGGACCTTGTAGCCACGAAGAGCAACTTCGGGGCTTTCAAGAATTGCTGTTAAAAGTACGATTCACTCTTATCTTCACTTTAAGTGAACGGTGAATCAGTTGTTTCCTCACAATTAGCTTTCTTTGACACATTAAGTGCAGTGTCTGCAAGGTTTTAGAGTTCTCCGGACTCTTATTATGTTCTTTCAGAGTTTTGCAAGGGGCCGTTATTAATCCCCATAAGCAGAAGGAGTGGTGAGGGTAGAACGGATATTGTTCCCTAATGGAAACTCATATAAAGATGCTAGTCGAAGAGCAAAACTCGTGAATGGGAGTCGTGTCAACGAAAACAAATAAATAAATGGAACATTTCTATATATTTTTAAAATCTTCTTTCATTTTTGTTCATAATATTAACAAATATACCTAACTGGCGGGAATATTACCATTTGGAAATTTCTTCCAACCATTCAGATACCTATGTTTTATTTTATCCTTTTTTTCCTACTCCACAAAATGTAAAAATATTGTGATACTTGCGCGAGTATACTTTTTCGCAAATCTCACCAGAGCCAAAATGCTATTTTCAACCAATTTGCGCGTCCTTGAGGTGAGATATTCAGAATCATCCAAATTTATTATAACTATTGATCGCGCGCAATGGCCAAAATTCTAACGTATTAATTAAATTTTTAATATTGAAAAGTCATCGGACTTCCTTATTTATGATGATGATAAAACAATTTGAATTCATAAAGGGGTAAGTAATATATTTTCACACATTGCAAAGTGTAATTAATTGTTTAACGTATTTTTCTTAAACATTTTCTGTATTTGAATTTTAAAATACGTGTATGTCATTGCCGTTATGAAAGTAAACTATGTAGGTATTATCCGTAGGTATTATAATATATACTCTTTGCTATATATTTGTTTATTTAATTTAATACCTATTTTTGTAACACACATTGCGTATCAAATTTAGCTTCCTGTACTCCTCCTCCATATAAACTTTAAGTATGCCAAATGTCAAACTCGTTCGTGCGCGAAGTTTGCTTCGAAGTTATAATAGTTTTACTGAGTTTTGCGTTATAATATATAAATTATTATTACATTATTAACGAAAATTTATTTCTGAAAATTTGTTTTGAACTCAACCATTAAATATTGTTACTGGTCACCCGGCTAGTGATAAAAGGAAAACAAATGTAAGTCATATTCGTGTTTATGTATGTAATGTGAATATAGGTATATATATGTATATATGTAGATAGATACCTACCTATACCTACTATAGGTACCTACATAATATGTATATAAGAGTTGAATAGGACGCGATGTTTGGTTTTGTACAAACATGACATGTGTCAGGTCAGGTGTTGAAAGCCTCAACTATCCGTAGGTATTACCTATGTACTCTGTGGCCTCAACATGTATATAAAATGTCAGGCAAATTCAACTTTGGGGCTCCTTTTTAATATTTTTTCGGTAATGATTGGTGAAGAGAAGGTATTTGTTAAGATATAACACCAAATGGAAGTTTTTTTTTATTATTTACCTTGGTGTTTTCTGTTCTTTTTTAGCTTTCAGTTTTTGTTGGTGTACATATATAATTTTATCACTCTGTAATCTGGTTGGTTGGTGGAAATTGCCTAATGGAAATAAGCTCGCCAGTGTGCATTTTATATTATGTACCAAAAGTTAAATAAATAAATAAAGGGAGCTAGAAATTGAACAAGAATATTCTCTCATCTCGTATATTCGACGTATGTCTCTCGATTCTCTCTGCCTACCTGCCTTACGCCCTGTGGAATATATATATATTTATAGGAGAACCGGGAGATAGGGCACATGCATGGCATACGACCTGTCATCGGCTGGTGATCACTTAAATCACAGGACAATACTTCCATTGAATCTTGTGATTTTACATAAATTAGAATATATAATATACAAGTTGAAAACTGCTGATATACCTATGTTATGTTATGTTATGTTATGTTATGTTATGTTATGTTATGTTATGTTATGTTATGTTATGTTATGATGTCATCAATATTCATCCCCTTACACCATCTTATATCACTACCCCACAAGTAGTACCCCACAGAGAGTATCACCACAAGTTATAAAAATAACCCTTATTTCAAATGTTTTTATTTATTTTAATTTTATTTTGTTTTATTCTGTGAGGCACCGGCTAAGAATAGTGCTTCCACACTTTTATATTGTTTTCTGGTGTATCGTAATACCCGCGTAATTGAAAAACCAAGAGACAAAATAACATCTCATATAGTATAGCAATGAGGTTCACCATCCATTCTGAATGTTGTCTTTTTCGATGTGATTTCAGACTGGTGTACGGGTCTTGCTTCCTTTTATAATGTTATTTACACCCGCGCACCTGTCGCTGGTTACCCCAATATTGTGGTATATGGTGTTATGGTATGAATGCATGAATGACTTTTTAATTTCAATTAACTGTACTTCTTATATTATGCCTATAAAAATTGTCACTTCAAAATTTACTTTTTTAATATATATATATATATATATATATATATATATATATATATATATATATATATATATATATATATATATATATATATATATATATATATATATATATATATATATATATATATATATATATATATATATATATATATATATATATATATATATATATATATATATATATATATATATATATATATATATATATATATATATATATATATATGTTATTATTAAGTATTTTGGGGATAACCCGCGTCAAATTCTGATTCCCGAGAGAATCAGTCGTCTGCCGACGTTTCGTCTGAATCTCATCAGACATTTTCAATAGGCGCCTTGTTAATAAATTTCCGTCGCGAGGGAGAGTGCGCGCACGTCCGTTCGCGTCGGAAATTTATTAACAAGGCGCCTATTGAAAATGTCTGATGAGATTCAGACGAAACGTCGGCAGACGACTGATTCTCTCGGGAATCAGAATTTGACGCGGGTTATCCCCAAAATACTTAATAATAACATATTTTGTACTCGCGAAAACCTTAGATTTAACATATATATATATATATATATATATATATATATATATATATATATATATATATATATATATATATATATATATATATATATATATATATATATATATATATATATATATATATATATATATATATATATATATATATATATATATATATATATATATATATATATATATATATATATATATATATATATATATATATATATATATATATATATATATATATATATATATATATATATATATATATATATATATATATATATATATATATATTACTTAAATTACTATAAAATACAAGAACCTATATATAAAACTATAACTTTATATTGATTTTATGTAGCTTCTCGGGCAACTAACAGGTGCTATGTCAAATAATTATTTAACACACACCCAATAACAAGTTGCCACATTCTGGAGACTTATGATATTTATCGTCTCACAGATTAAGAATTGAAAACACAATTTTAAAAGTGTCTCCACCAGGATCGAACCCGGGACCTTTGGAATAGCAGTCAGATATCTCAACTGAGGCACAAAGGCCGACATTTTATAAAACGTGTTGACTATCAAATGACAAAATATAAGAACCTAAATAATACAATGACACAAAAAAATGTGTACTGAGTCTGTTGATTTGTATCATTTCAAATAGATGGCAGTAATGTAAAGTAGTTATTTTACAATATCTGTATAAATAATGATAATAGTACAATACAAACATTAATATATGAAACTTACCGTGAATAGTCAATTCTGTATCCCTGTTGAGTTCATAGAGCCTTATTGCCTCATCCAGTTCTAGTTGTGTTGAAATAGTACAAGGATCTCCTTCTTCGTCAACCCATTTCATTGTGAACACCTTCAACAACAAATAACAATCAGTTCTTATATATTCATTACGTTAACTACTGTAGGTACTATCAGCTGTTACATTCTGCACACCACCTCCTTTGACTACATTGAGTAAGTGTCATTTGGATGTTAACTCTATGTCCTACAGATCCAGAGCTTCCTAAGATGCAAGCATCTTGCAGCTTGAGGGTAAATTTTAACCAGGCACTGGCAAATAAGTAGGGGGAGCGTGATAGACCTTAGAGATTATTGTGCCACTCCTGTCGGAATTTGGTGAACATCACACCAAACTCATTATGATCTTGCATTAAACTAATTAGTGAAGCCGTAACTGGAATATTTGTTTACGCCCCATACTCAGTCTTGCCTCTATCATTTCCTACACTATAAGTTGTAAAAGGGTATATTTATCACCGTGGAATATGTGGCCAAAGTATGCTGCTTTGCATCTCTTGACAGAGGTTTGCAACTCTCTCTCTTTCTCTACCATATTTAAGACTCTTTCATTGGAAACTATTGAACCATGAAATGCACATCAACATTCTGAATATAGTGCACTGGGCCACCCCGGGCAAATAATAATCAGTTTACATATATTCATTATATTAAGTTAATATCAGTCGATAAACTATTTATTTATTTAACTTTTTGTACATAGTATAAACAAATATAATGCACACTGGCAGGCTTATTGCCATTAGGCAATTTCTTCCAACCAACGAGATTACAGAGTGACAGAATTATATATGTACATCAATTAAATATGAAAGCTAAAAAGAACAAAGAAAATATACATAACACCAAGATAAATAAAAAAACATCATAGCAAAATCAAGGATTGGGAAGCAACAAGAAGAGGAAATCGAGATCAGGAATTTAGGGATAAATATTATATCAGGGATACTACCTATTATACTATTCATTCTTTTGACAAATTTAATATCTTCATAGAGATGAAGTTGGAATATTTAATATCTTCATAGAGATGAAGTTGGAATATTTAATATCTCCATAGAGATGAAGTTGGAATATTTAATATCTCCATAGAGATGAAGTTGGAATATTTAATATCTTCATAGAGATGAAGTTGGAATATTTAATATCTTCATAGAGATGAAGTTGGAATATTTAATATCTTCATAGAGATGAAGTTGGAATATTTAATATCTTCATAGAGATGAAGTTGGAATATTTAATATCTTCATAGAGATGAAGTTGGAATATTTAATATCTTCATAGAGATGAAGTTGGAATATTTAATATCTTCATAGAGATGAAGTTGGAATATTTAATATCTCCATAGAGATGAAGTTGGAATATTTAATATCTCCATAGAGATGAAGTTGGAATATTTAATATCTTCATAGAGATGAAGTTGGAATATTTAATATCTTCATAGAGATGAAGTTGGAATATTTAATATCTTCATAGAGATGAAGTTGGAATATTTAATATCTTCATAGAGATGAAGTTGGAATATTTAATATCTTCATAGAGATGAAGTTGGAATATTTAATATCTCCATAGAGATGAAGTTGGAATATTTAATATCTTCATAGAGATGAAGTTGGAATATTTAATATTTCCATAAGAGATGAATTGGGAAATCAAGGAACTATTTTATGATGCAATCAATCGCTATATTATATTATTATTTTATGTTACAAATAATGGCTTCTATTTACAGTGGATATGATCCACTGCGTAATGGTGAATAGGTTTCATTGCTAAACAGCTAATAAAATACCTGATCTGGTGGGAAGCGACATATTGCAATCATTTCTTGGCACAAGTTTTGTAGGGAAATAGATTGATTGATATAAGTGATCATTATTTCCCCATTGTAGGCAGTCTTCACTCGAATATCATTTCCATTATTGTCTTGGTTCACCAGTTGAGTTGGCATCTTGTTCAGGGAATCCACTGTTGTGTAATATCTAATTTGTCTCAACAGACAGTATTCCGAGGTACACTGCTCTACCACAATCTGCAATCATTTCATTAACATTATTATTTTCTATCGCTTCTCGGCCAACTAACGGCCAGTATGTCAAATATGCATTCAATAAAAGGAGACTTATCATATATTTTACAAATCCAGACTGAAATCACAGACCAGAAATGGATCCGAAGAATTTTGGCTCAGGAGTCAGATATCTAACTAACTGAGCAATGAGTTTATGTATATATGTGGTTTAAAATAAATAAAATTGTGAATTATAATAATATATTAAATTATTAAAACTTGACACAAAGTAAACCTCAAAAATGTTTTTAATTACAGGTAATATTAAACTGATAACACTGATACAGGACAATCATTTATCTGGTACAACCCTTTTCAACTGATCAAATAGAATAAAAGATTATACAATTCTATATTAAATTTATATGAGTTTTGTCTTTCTTTACATAAATAATGTAAAATACTTTATGAAAACAAGTAACTGTTGATACAAATAATACATATTTAAACATCTACAAAGACACAATGGTAAACGTTGTGTAACTCTTTTGATATGATTATTAAACAACTTACCTAACCTACAGTCAAATCGCACATTAATTAGGCATTGTATATACTTGCTGACACTCAATTGTAAAATTCAAGAGTACACTTCTTCAGCATATATATTGAAGACGGGTTCAAAAAATAACAGAGTTAATCAAATAAACTTAAACTTTTACACTAGTTTTGTATGACTGATATTCTTTAACTAATTGGAACAAAAAATATACAAAACTTTATTTCCTCCATCCAAATCACTGGAGGTTCTTGATAATAACCACTAAAGAATGTCGATAACAAAGATATAATAACTCCACTTAATTAAGGTAAAATATTTGAACAATGCTTAACCAAAAAAGGGCTTAAAATGACAATTATTACGGTGAATCATATGCCTAGAACCACCTGCAGTTTGTTATGACAGTTGAAGATAATTCATTATTTTAAAATACGGTTTTACTACACATTACCTGCAATGCAATTTAGGAAACGGTGTAAAAGAGATAAACCTTCCAAAAGCAAATAACAGATAACAATGTCAATATACACAAAACAAATTAATTTTGACGTAAAAAAGAACGAAAACTAAAGCCAGCATACTAAAGCCATAGAAATTTAAAAATTAGTGCAAATATTGTCACCGTAAAAAGCATAGAAGAATAATGCTCACGTCAGCCATGCGCAGTAGTCGTTGTAATATTAAATTATTATAAGTCATGGCTTATTTCACACTTCATTGATATCGATTAAATAAAATAAAATAAATCATTTATTACATTTCAGAGATTGAACAAAAATATCATAATGAAATGATTTATCCAGAATTTTATTTATTTAGTAGCATTATTTAAAAATGTATTTTGTAAATACATTTTTCCTATTAACATAAAATAAACATTAAAATACCTATGTTTAATAAATAACACATCAGGTTCAAATGAATTTATTTCATGTATAAACTGTTTGCGTACATAATTTAATTGAATAACATAATACTTTCGGACATGAATAAGAGTTATGCATATTTAGAGGCTATAATTTTCAAAGACTGAGGGGACACCATTTAATTTTTTTTACCAACTTTAATGTAAATTACAAAATCAAAATGATATTCACCAAGTTTAAAATATAAGTACTGGAAAACATTATTTCGAATCAATATCATTTAAAATAATTTGCCTTTGCAGAATGAAAACTTTCTTTGTTTGTTTGTTTTCTTTGGAAGAATGAAATATCTCCTGAAAAATAGGTCATAAGAATTAAAAAAAATATTTGTTTACTTTATTATGTCTGCCAAAAAAATAAATATATTTATTTATTTACATAGACTGATTTATTTTTTTATTTGGAAATAACACATGATAAATATTACATGATTTTTTTTAAGATAAAATAAATCATTAATTACAAGTGTGTGAAATGATTTTATTGTTTTTATATTTTATTGATATTTTGAAATGAAGTAGAAACTTAAAAATCCCGCAATTAAATTTTTCAATAAATTGGGTCATAGTATGACTTCCGCATAATCAAGTTTATATTTTGTTTCATTTATACCCACATAAATAGCTATTTACAAATGAAATGTCAATACCGGTATAGTTAAAGGATTGCGCAAGATCTATCCGAGATTTTATCCGGAAATTGTGAGCATGTAATATTATTCGATCAGATCATTTTGACACCGCGATATTTTATAAAATTAAAAGGTGACCGTTGTACAAAATGCGAAATAGTATTGTAAATATTTTCCTTAACAAATTAAAACATTGAACTACAGGTTTTCATCGCAACCGGAAGCTGTCACAGACAGTTTATGCCCGTTTTTAGTTTGTTCATATTTTGCCCAACCCACTTCTAGGAAATATTTTTGTTTTATCTGATTTGTTACTCAAAAATGGTAAGAAAACTTTAGTTTTTTTCGAAATAAGTCTTTTCATGTCATTATTATAACATTCGAGTGTGGTTTTGTGTTGTGTGAGAATTGATGGCATTTGACAGGTCACTTGGACACGACAAATGTTTATTTTTCGCAATTAAGTTTTTTATGACATTTTCCTTGAAGCTTTCTATTATTTTATGTTTCAGACGGACGCACAAATGGACTGCGCCCTCGACTTGATGCGGAGGTTGCCTCCGCAGCAAATAGAGAAAAATCTGAGTGATTTGATAGATTTAGTTCCTAGTCTCTGCGAAGATTTGCTGTCATCTGTAGATCAGCCTCTAAAGATAGCAAAAGATAGAAGCAATGGCAAAGATTATCTGTTATGTGACTACAACAGGGATGGAGATTCCTATCGATCCCCTTGGTCTAATACATACGACCCACCACTAGAAGATGGTTCCATGCCATCAGAGAAACTCAGGAAACTGGAGATAGACGCCAATCATGCCTTTGACCAATATCGGGAGATGTACTTTGAGGGAGGTGTCTCTTCTGTTTATCTCTGGGACTTGGATCATGGTTTTGCAGGTTCATAGTTTTTTTTGTTAATTGCTTTTTATGACTCAGAAGTCAGTTGCCTTAACTGAGACACAAAGTTCAATGACATTATTATTTTTGTATCAAACTGTTTATAAATCACCCGTGCTAATTTACTCATCAATCAATATAATCCCGTTAGGAATAAATTCTATAAATACTGATAAAGCTTATTTGGGCTTGTGTGGAATTACAAAAAATATTTATTGATTATTAAATTAATGTAGATGCTATCAATAGATTACATTTGAAATAAAAGTTTTTTGTAGGTATTGTAAATTTGTATACAAAAATGTAGGGAGTAGTCCATTTACACAACATTTGTAATTCGCTTAATGTAATAATTATAACCTAACCTAATTGAAAAATAGGTGTAATGTGGTGGTTAACAATATAATTTCATTATAATGCTATGCTCTTTAATATTTATTTTATAGTTGAGCCCTCGTGTAAGTGAATAAAACCTTTTCACCATAACCCTAGTTTTTGAGTAAAACTTAAAATGACCTTTATTCAAGTTAATCTTTTTGGTTCCCAGATGTGTGTCTGGCAGAATTTTTTTTAAATATTACTAAGAAAGTCTTGTATGGTAATACTTTATTTATTGATTAACATCCCTAGAACAGGTTATACTTAGTGGGGCATTATTTTATTTTTATTGATATATAGAAACAACAGTTTATAATGTTTCAAACCTTATTAAGGCTCTTTTTAGTAGGTACAATTAATTAGGTAAAATATTAAGCAATTGCTGGAGGGTGAAAACAATTGTTACAAAGAAGAAGAAAAGCAAATAATTAACAAGTTCATTACTAAGCCATTTGTATCCGCGAAACAAAATGAAATTTTTAATATTCTTGACATAAATAAATACAAGCCGGGATATTTATAAAAATTGTTCTAAGGCTGCCTGTCCATTGATGCGGAGCGAGGTGGCGGAGCGGAGAAATATTAACCAATAGGAATGCATAAAATCGCAGAGCGGAGATTTTATGCAATCCTATTGGTTAATATTTCTCCGTTTCTCCGCTCCGCCGCCTCGCTCCACATCAATGGACAGGCAGCCTAAATGTATGTATGTAGTTTTTTTCATTATTGCTGAGTTATCATTGTTTTTATTATTTTTTTATGAATAACATTTTGTTCCATAATTTGTTTAATATCAAAGTACCTTGGCTAAATGTACATTTTCATAATCTTGATAACCAAAATGATGACAAATTTCTTATCTGATAATTTTTAATTAATGAGACGATTATAACATGATTCAATACACTATTGGTACATAAAAAGAAAACTATTATATTCAATTCAACCTTCCATAGTTCTTTAAATGTACTTTTTTTTACAAATACAATTTTTTTTTTTTTAAATAAAATGAATATGTTCTTGTTAAACAAGTACATATACATCTTCCTACGTTCCCTAAAATAAGCATTAATGCTTGTCCTATAAGTGAACGAAATTGGTCAAGGTAGTATTTGAACTTGCGACCACTGGATTACTAGCCCAGCGCGCTAACCACTCTGCCATCGACCCATATAATATGGGGTCATTACATGTCAAAACATCCAGCCGTGTCACCCATGGTCTCAGATTTTTTCAGATGTAGTCCATCACTAGAAGCAATGTGGGAGATGGATATCCCTCCAAAGCTCATACGTCTGGTTTGAGCGAGAATGACCAACACCTACTGCCGCATAAAAATACAGCCAAGTACATCAGAACAATTCCGAATATACAATGGATTACGCCAGGGTGATGCTCTGACGTGCCTGCTGTTCAATATAGTGCTGGAAATAGCCATAAGGGTTTTAAATAAAGAGAGAACCGGTACCATCTTTAGGTACTCAACAAAACACAATGCTGAGTACCTACTGTTTAAATTTTCATTCTGAGCCATATCGAAAATATTCAAATTTGCTATATTGATTGCCACCAAATTTTAGTGGCACAGTCATGTCTATAGATTATTGGTCTGTGGTGCTTCCATAAAAAGAAGGAGATACTGTAAATGTTTTAGTTTTGATACAAGTTGTTTATTTACAATGATAAAGAAACAGATAATATTGGTATATTGAATTTCAGGTGTTATATTGATAAAGAAAGCTGGGGACGGTTCACAGAAGATAAAGGGATGTTGGGACTCTATTCATGTTGTGGAAGTTCAGGAGAAAAGTTCCGGTCGCAGCGCCCACTACAAGTTGACATCCACTGCCATGCTATGGCTGCAGACACACAAGGAGGGCTCTGGAACCATGAACTTGGGAGGCAGTCTTACTAGACAGGTAAGAATTATAAAACATTTTGACTCACTTAAAGTTGCTCAGATTGAGATGGGCTGGTTGGAAGACCCAGGCTCAAATGGGAGTACAAAGTGAGAAGGGATGCTATGTAGTTTCTTCAAGTGGTTAGTTACAGAAGGACAAGGCTCGATATGGGTTCTTGTTGGTCAGTTTTGTAGTGATTGTTGTGTTGATATCTGATTTGAAGTGTCAATGTTATCTCTTAAATTGTTTTCTTCAGATGGTTGTTTAAAGTAGTTATATTATTTATTATAGTTTTTCGGGTAATAGCAGGTACTGTGTCAAATATTAATTTAACATAATTTGCCACTATTTATGTTGGGTATTTTGCATTGAAACGAAACAACTGGAATGTTGTGAACATTCATCACTTGGTAAAATTTATCCAAGGTTGATTGAATACCTAATTATTTCTATAAATTTTCCACGATATTGACCCAGTTCCAGTTGCTTATTTATTTTACTTAATCTCACTAGGACTATGCCAGTTTCCAGGTTGGCGATTTCATAAAATTAGTGTGACATTATTCATATTGATCTTATCAAGAATACAGACATACATGTTGTATGATTTTTTTATTTAAAAATAAATAATATGAAGTAGTTATAATATATATATGTATGTACCTACATATATAGTAAATATAATTAATTTCAGGCAGAACAAGATGCTCCAGTGAGTGATGCCAGTCCACATATTGCTAACATTGGTCGTATGGTGGAGGATATGGAAAATAAAATTAGGAATACTCTTAATGAAATATACTTTGGTAAGATATTAACATACATATTTGATATTATGTACTAATTTGTTGTTAAATTATTATTTTACATTTTCTCTATACAAACATTCTCTCAAAATTAATTGATATTTACCATAACCCAGAATAGCTGACGAAAAAAAGGAAAAATTGGAAATAAAACAACAAATGATTATTAATGTATTTTACAAATTTAAAGATTAATCTATAAATTGTTAAAAATATTCATTTGTAACTTCCACCATCACTCACTCAACCACCCACCCACCCACATACACTAACCAACCAACCATGCACAATTATTTTTAATAAATTTTGTATTACCTTTGAACTAACCCAGAGGTTCCCAACCCCGTGCCCGTGGACACCATGGCGCCCGCGGAACTATTCGTATGTGCCCGCCACTATTCGACAGAGACAGAATTTTTTCATAAATATTAATTAAAAATGTGAATTATTTTTATTTATTTGTTAGAGTTTTGATTTTTTTGAGTTTTTTCCTTGTATTTGTGTTTTTTGTTTACTGTGTTTAAGTTTTGTAAATACATTTCTCTGTATGTATGCAATAGGCATGATGACTAATTTTGAAAAACTATCTCACGATGTTTTTACGCATTCACTGTTTTCAAATATATATACATTTCTACATAAAATAAAGGTTTAGTAGCAAAAATCGCCATTTTAAAATCAAATTTGACATTTACGCCAAAAAAAGCTTGTAGTATCATGGCGGCTGCCGACCCTGACGGTGACGTCATGGTATCGTAAACTGCATATCACTACTATATGTAATATATGTGTTCTAAGACGATTTGTGTATTTATAATCAATTCAAAAGTGCATAAGTGTTGTGCGGTCCCTAAATGTACAAACACGACGAAAAAAACACCTACTGAGGTATTTGTTTTCGTCCCACGCGAAAAAAAAGAGAAATAAGTGATTAAATTTCGCACGGCGAGACACAAGTGAATTTTATTAAGTACGCGTTTACAATGAAGTACAGTATTTGTTCCCCCACTTTTAGCTCTCAATAATATAATATTTTCCATTATTTAGGCAATAAGCATATAAAGAACTTCATTAATGTCCAAACGTCAAAATAGGCCATCATAAGTTTCCCGCGTATGTTTTTATCTTATGAACACATAATGTAGAGAGAAGAAGGAGCATATTTTATCGATTTTCGAGATGTAAGTTGTATTTAAATTACAGATAAATAAAGTACTTATATGTACTTATTATTAAGTTTTTACGTTTCGAAATTCTGATGAACAAAAGTCTTTGTTCGACGCAAAGAAATATCCGACCATCAAAAGTTCCATTCTAGTTAAGAGTAGTTAAGACAGGCAGAAAAATAACTACTATGGCTGCTATTGCTAAAAATAACGATAGCAGATAAATATAGCTTGTTAAGAACACAATACAAATAACGAGCGCTATGTAATAATTCGTATGCTGCTAAAATTGTAACGATGTTTTAAAACGCATGCTTCGCGTAATCGCCGTCGTTTCGCAAATCGCTTCATTGCATGAAAAAAATATAGCTTGCTAGTTTAGTTTGGCAGTGACCAGCATCATAACATGTCGAACGTTCGTCAGCTCACCATCGCGTGACAAAATTGTAGAATACTAAAACTAAATTAGTTTACCATACGTTGCGAGCGTTCATTATTTATTTATTTATTCAATAAAAACTAAGTTACATACAAAATACAATTAACATAGGCCCGATATTACAGTCGGCCCTCAACTCATTGAGTTTGCCAAACTCAAGATTAATGTTAAGGGGAGATTGAATCCATTTCCGTATTACAGTGCAATATGACATGTCAGTTACTAAATCTTCAATTATAGACATATTTCACTTTTTCTGTGGTTATTATCTGTCAAATTTAAATAACCTCAAATAATACGAAATACAAAACGGGACGCTACGACTTTAAATACCATTGTTTTATTATCCAACATGGTAAATTTAATTTTTTTCACCAAAATAATGCTTTTAAATGCCCGTGTTCGTTTCAATACGGCTGTCAGTTTGTTTTGTCAGTTCAGGACACTGTAATACGCTATATTTTTGTAAAACTTGAGTTTAGCTCTTAAACTGACACTGTAATACCGGCCCATAGTGTCCCCCGATAGGTAGGCGAGTATCTAGGTAAATTGAAACTATTTGCTTTGATGAATACTTGTTCCATTTATATTTAATTTGTTTTAGTTTTAAGTATCTAATTAAAATATTAATATATCGATAACACCAAAATAAACATAGTCCAGACCGACAATTAATGCGTATATTGTATTGAAGACTATCAGAAGAATTGACGCGACCATACTATGACGTCGTGCGCTCTGATTGTTTTTTCTCATAAAATGGCGGACTAACACATTTTGTATTTTTATATTTATAATATTATTATTATTCACTCCTATAAATTAAAAAAAAAAACATTTTTTAAATCTTTTTAACCTATTTTATTTTTTAAAATCATAATTTCAATGATTTTTTTCTTACAGTCATCACACCTATTACATATTTTAATATATTAATCATAATATGTATATGAATCATAACAGTTATCCCATATGTATATTAGATTCATCATAATACATTGTGTATTTCCATTTCAACCTCATGTAACACTGTACAACTCCCACAAACAATATAATTACATCATTTTATTTTATAATCAAGCAATGAAAGCCACCAAGTTATTTATTTCTGAAACGTTAAATATTCTCCACCACGTTACAATACTCGGTGCGTGTTATAACAGATGCGTCAACGATTCAGTAGAGCGGATAGCGATATTATTTGGTTTATTGTCCCAAATAAACCAAATAAATCAATAAATAAAAATAGCATGTTAAAAATAAGCAGCATATTCCATATAGCTTGTTATGAAAAAAATAGCCATTTCGAACAACACAACAGTTGACAGTAACAAACACAATTGACAGTGACAATATGGTGACGTCATGCGCTCTGATTGGTGTTTCACATAAAATGGCGGACAAACATATTTTGTATTTTTATTTTAATAATATTAATATTATTCGCTCTTTTAAAATGAAAATAAATATATTTTTTCAAATCTTTATAACATATTTTATCTAATAAAATCATAATTTCAATGATTTTTTCTTACTGTCATCACGCCTATTTGAATAGTAATTTTATTATTTTGAAACATTTTTGTTTATTAATAAATTATGAATATAAAAAAATAAATTATGGGAAAATGAGAAGTTATGGAAGGAGTTTGTCGATTATAAATAGACAAAATAGCGGTGCCCGCCACCCTATCGATATTTTAGAATGTGCTCTAGAGTACAAAAAGGTTGGGAACCCCTGAACTAACCTATCAACTGTTAACACACCTGATGCAACAATTTGAAGAAACAAAGAATTTCTAAACAAAGAGTTACAATTTTTTTCGAATCCACTAATGAAAGGGGTCTAAAAAGTTACTTTTTTGGATACTGTTCTATAAAATACATACCATCACGCCATATCCCTTACGGGGTAAGCAGAGAACCGAGCGCCATACTCCTCTATTTTTGCATACATTCTTAGCTTCCTTTACATCCATGCATCGTCTCATACATGCTCGTTGATTATTCAAGCTTCTTATATTTCCTTCTTTCAAAATATCATTCACATGGTCATGCCATCGCTTTCTGGGGCGGCCCCTACTATTCACTCCATCTTCTTCAATATGTCCAAACCACCTCAAGGAATTCACTTTAATTTTATTTATAATACTCTTCTTCATCTTGCATTCCCTCCTTTTATGTACATAAGGAGTTCTATAAAATAATCTATACAAGTTTTTACCCTCTACCAGAGATCAAAGTTTTCAAAATAGTATTTTTTATTTGTCTACATCAAATTTAACAATTTGAAAATAATTATTTATGGTCATTAAAATATTTAGAATGCAGTAGTTATAATAAATATGTCATTTTAATTGCATTAGTATGTGTTGTTCTAGTGTGTCGTGCGCTAATCGTTGATATAAAGGGAGTGAATGTTGGTCAATTTCGGGAGACCTGTCAGCCGAGCTGTAATAGTTAATTTGATCGGTTGTATGTTGTAAATAAAAAAATTATCTAACCGCAATAAAATGTTTATTATTTAGTTTAAAAAATCAAACAAACATCAAAAATAATTCATATTTTCCAAAAAAACATCCTACAAGCTGGGGCAGCTTCAAGTATCAGTTGAGGGCCAAAAGTACTATTGAATCTGAAAATCAAAAATGCACTTACAATTTTAATATTTATGCACAATTTTTGATACCTCTTTCAATAAAATATGTTGAAAAATAAAATTCTCCATACATGGACGGCCCAACCTAATGCACATGTCATGTACAAGACACTTATGCCTAGTAAAAATAATACCAGATATTGAAATAGTTAATTTAGATATTTATCCCACTATGTGGAGTGACCAGCGACAGGTGTGTGCATGCATGACCTTATAAAAAGGAAGCACGACACATGTGTGTATCCCTAAACAACAGTTATTGTTTCACCTAAAGAGGAAACATTCAGAATGTGTGGTGAACCCATTGCTTTACTATATGAGATGTTATTAAACCTGTTTTATTCTCGATTACTCTGCTCTCACGGGACTGGAAACCCAAAAATGATGATAATAGAAAAGAGTGGAAACACTTTTATTTTACATTTTTTGTATTTATTTTATTTTGATAAGGGATCACCCAACACAAACTATAAATAAAATTTTCATAGAGAAAAATATATAATTTGAATAATCAAGACAGTCCATGAATCAGTGAGTATTTGCAAGGATAGAATATGATTGATTTTGAGACTCCCAAATCATTTTTTTTTTATTGGCTTTCATCGCCCGGTGACGTTCTTAGCCGGTTTCAAGTTTGATATTTAACAAATCATTCTTGCGTTCTAAATTTAAACACAAATCTGTTTTGGAGTAAAAATTAAAATAAATCAAATGTACAAATTATTTTTCTTTGCAAAGGAACACACCACTTGAATAACGTCTGTTGTCGGGTTACATAGCAAAACTGACATCTTTGTTGGCAAAACAACACCCTTCGACACCAAAGTTGCCAAGAAGCGGTCACTATCTCGTATAGGGGCAACTGAAAAAAACATGGTCCATGTTACTTGTTTCCGCGCCACAGGCACAACTTGGAGAATCACGTAAATTAATTTTATATAAATGCGCTGGACAAGTTATGTGACCCGACCTCAAGTGACATATCAGCGTGATTTATTTTCTAGGTAACCTATAATTGCCTAAACCACGGTTCTAAGGGAATCCTTGGCTGGATTGCAGCATATTGTTTTCCTCGTTCGGCGGCCGACTTGGTCCAGACCGCTTGCCATTCCGATCTTTCCTCGGATTTTATTTTTGGGAGAATATCTGTATATGGAATTTTATTATATTTATGGACACCTGAGGTACAACATTATTAATCAATTCAGTGAATGTTGGTAAAAATAAGAGAAAACAATGTTTGATTTCAGGAAAAACCAAAGATATTGTGAACGGTCTGAGGTCAGCCGTGGCTCTGGGAGAACAGAAGAAACAGGCAGAGCTGAGACAAGACTTGGCTGCTGCTCTCCAGCGTAGACATGCTGCACGACCAGCTGACTAACATCTTCCTTACATACATTATATTATATATTACACCATCACTAACGTCAAATATTTATTGCTGCTTTATTCATGAAGGAACTAACCTTTTTACTTTCATTCAAAATTTCTTATAAATACTCTTTTGGTTGTCTCTATATTCACTTTAACTTAACTTTGTCATAAAACATTCATCTTTCAATGTCATTTTATTGCATTCTGTTATATCTATTATTATATGACATTTAATGTAGTAAAATAGTTCATACTATATCCTATTGGAAGAAACTTCAACCACTTTAAATTAAGCAATGTTTCATTGTAATGTATTCCCAAGAAATACTATTTCAGTTTATTTTGTGCAATTAACAAATAAAAATACAAGATACCTACTTTTACAATACTATGTATAATATGCATATCATGATGACTCAAATTCCATTTTTTCTATATGTGTTATAGTTAAGTTTATATTGTTTTGATTCTTTTTAAATAGTTAAGTTTATATTGTTTAGATTCATTTAAAAAAATGCAAATAGTTACTCCTGTGAAATGTAATAATATGTACACTGCTAGCCCTAGAACAGGTATACCTAGTTGGGCAGCAGTTATCTATTTTAATAAAGATTATTTAAATGGTGTGACAAATAAATAAATAAAAATAAAATAAATGGTTACTAAGGCAGTAAATTAAATCATTGCTTATTTTAAAGTAGGTAAGTACATTATCTCTAAAAATATTAGTAACTGTAAAGGTTTATTGCGTCCTACATTAAAACATTGTAACAAAGCTACCATATTATTATCATTTTGAGTAAAAATGTTGATGTGTGAATATTTGGTGCTATTTATTATGTATGTTATTATGTTTTAATTACAGACAGACATATTATACTTACTGTTAAATTATGATTGTTTATATTGTTAAACACAAAGTTCAAAATTAAAAACAGAGTTGTATTTAGAAATGATAAAAAGACAAAAGGCTTTTCAATGGAATTTTTTGTATTTGAGAGAGACAACCAATTATACTTTTGTATCTGCTTAATACATTAATTTTATCTATTGTATACAAATACAATTTACTCGTATTATTTAGTGAATTCTGTTTAATAATAATATAAATGTTGTTATTGAATAAGTCGAGAGATCAGCTCCTTCAACTGCCAGTTAAATAATTATATTACTGCAACATTGTGCATTTTATTACTACATATTTCAGTTTCATTTATTTTTACTGTTAGATACAAGTTGCAGTGCAACGAAAATAATTAATAACATTTCTAAAGTGTTGTAAGTTAACAAAAATAGGAAATTATTGTCGATGAATAAATTCCTTGTTTTCCTGTGTAGGTGTATATCTCTAGTACACATAAATTCTTCATTGTGAGAAAATCATCTATATAAAGGATAAAAAAATATATACATATTATGGAACTATATATATATTATCCCTTCCTACGTACATAGCTGTTAAAATATTTCTCTAAATCCAATTATCAATGGTTTTGAACCAAATGTTTTCAACAGTTTTTGAAGTAATAATATTGAGATTTTTAATATTGTAGTCTACGTTGGAGGGGTTCATAATATATAACAGTAAAGTTATCGACATTTAACTTGAGAAATCACATGGGTTGTGCAGATTGCAAATTCGGGTTTTTTTGTTTGGATAGTATATGTGCAAACCACCCCCATTCACAACGAAAATTCTCAAGTTATTTGCTGGAAACTATACAAGGGTAGGGAATAAAAGGAAAGAGAATTCTATTATATTTTATTAAGAAAATAATGTAAAGAAAAAAAGAATTGCATAATTTATGGTAAAATTCTAAGATGTGAAGTAGAATTGAGATTCAAATGTTATGTTCAATCTATATACCTATATAAATTATTGAAAGAACAGTAATGATACAAAATACATGTTTTATTTATAACAAATAATTCTTATATAGGTACTAAATAAATAATTATCTTTCATTTCCATATGTTTTGCTATTTTATATTTTTGTGTATCTACAACATGAGTTTAACATGTACATAATTAATATACGTATATCTTTTTTGTGTAGCATAAAGAAAAACAATAAATTGTGCAATTTCTGTATATATCAATTTATTACATGTATCGTTTATCTAGTAAATAATTTTTTATTAGAACAATATTATTATTGCTTAGGATTGACCAAACACTGCATCACATTTTAGGGCGAAAATCATATAACCTGTATTACATTCATCTTTCTTTCTGTTTAGATAATAAAATATTAATTGTTGACTCATTTTGGATATAATTTTAAAAAGATTAATATTAGAGACTAAAATTAATTTATTATTTACTAACAAATTTATGTCATAAGAGCCGTATAAAAATATCTCAGAATCATTTGTATTTAAAAAATAATATTTTCTCAACTTTTCAGTATTAATGTATTTTTGAAAATTACAACCAGTATCTCTATTATGTAATGTTTATTTGCTGATATACTTTCTGTTACGATGTTTTAGAGAAATTTAAAGCAAATAAGTTTTAAATTTGTGTTCATTTTAAAGGATTCCATTATTAATTTTTAAGTTAATGATTTAATGTAGTATTCATACCTTCATGGTTTAATGATTCATTAAAAATGAAAACATTAATTTTCAAAAACTAATTTAACATAATGTGTCCGATAAATACACAATCTGCTCAGTATGTCGATTTCAAATATTTTTTTTTGTCAAAAATAATAAAATTAAATGAATGTTATAACATGTTTTAATCTGCCCAAGTAAAATTTTCCTCAAGGTTTCATTTTATTCAAACCTTTTGTTTTTATAAACTGACTTATTGTAATAGTTTATGATTTTTATAATTAAATAAGTACATATTTTTAACAAAATTTGTTTTAATTATAATATACATTGTCATTTTTATAATTCCAGTTTGATAAAACTAGGTAGCTATAGATTTTTTTTTAATTTCCTTTTGAAAGTTTTGTAATGTAGGCAAGTAAACTCAATATAGACCTATAGAGACCAAGAATGTGACTTTCTATTTTGATTGTAGTTCTGTCTATTTATCCGTAAGGTATTATATACTCTTTGTGTCTATTTAGAGCTTCTTCTTATTCTATTTATTTAGTGGTTGGTAAATATTCTTATACAAGAATTATTTATTTTTATATGAGAATATTTGAATTTCAGAATAAGACTTTGAACCGGATTCAATTGAACCAAATTTATTTTTGTAACTAACACTGAACTTGAAAAGTCTCTTCAGTTTCATATTACATGCATTCGGGTATAAAATAGACTTCTCTATCTGAATTTTATCCTACTATGGCATGTGTTCTTTTTGAGGTAGTAGCCTGCATTGGTCTTTTAAACCTGCCATTATTTCGGAAGGAATCATCAATGGATTGTCTCACCATAAAAATAACTTTTTAAATTTACAGTTATACCTATACAGAAAAATTTGTTGATCGTATAAAAATATTTATTTTTCATATGTTGAGTTAATTGATTCCAGTAGTATCATACCTTCATGATTGATTCCTTGTAGTGTCGGCATTACAATGTACATAATTATAAAGGATCAAATACTCACACTATTTTCATGTTTGTTACATGCAGGATCTTGAACAGTCCATGGACTAGAAGAAATTATATCTCAAACAATATTTTCCTACAGCAGCGCAATGCAAGTTCAGAGGTTTAAATTAATTTGATTCTAAGTATATTTTTATTACCTCTAAATTATTATATTTTTAGCAATCAAACTTTGCACGCATATACATTTTTGAAGTACAATTTTTTCATCCAAGATCATAATTTTCAACTTTCATAAATAGTCCGGGCGCTATGGAATATTTGAGTAATGATATCGTTAGATAGAGCTGATTACTGACAACTGTTTGATATCACATATTATATAGAATATCTATGAACTTAGAACTGATTAGTTTTCCATAGATATCTGCTAACTGTAGGACTGTGTGTAATAACAATGGAAACCCACACAACCATTTATTTGATTTCTGCCATTTGTTACAAACATAACTGAACGCCACATACTTCTATCTTGACATACATTCATCTCCTCGTCAACATTCATACATCGTCTTATACATGTTCGTCTTTTGTTCATGCTTCTAACATTTACGCCTTTCAAAATACCATTCACATGGACGTGCCATACTTCCTTGGGCGGCCCCGACCTCTCATTCCATTCCTGACCGCAATGTATATTTTCTTCGTCAGGCGTTCCTCATTCATTCTCCCCATGTGGCCAAACCATCTCAATGTGTTCACTTTCATTTTATTAATACCATCCTTCTTTATCCTACATTCTTTCCTTATGTACTCATTTCTGACTCGGTCATACATCGTTCTATTACAGTTTCTTCTTAGCGATCTCATTTCAACTGCATTTATTCTACTTTCGTGCGACTTCTTCCATGTCCAGGTTTCACTTGCATACGTCAAGGTCGGCACTAAGATAGTGTTATGAATGGCAACTTTAGCATCCTTTGATATATTGCGGTCATTCATAACTGGTTTAAGTGCTCCATTCACTGTTTCCTGCCATAACTCTTCTTTTGATCTCCTTATCAATCCGTCCGTTCCGTTGAAACATGCTTCCCAGATAGACATATTCGTCGACTTGCTCAAGCCATTCGTTCTCTACTTTTATTTGGCACACTGTTTTGCTTTCACTCTTCTCAAACACCATAACCTTTGATTTGCTGGCATTCATCCTCAGTCCGTTTTCTATGCATCCTTCATATACCATACTTACAAGATACTGTAAATCTTCCAAAGTCTTTGTTACAAAGTTATGAAAATTAAACGAGGCATACCATCCTCTATTCTTGTGCTCCCTAGTGGTAAAATATTTGATAAGACAAGTGAAATTGTGTGTTCTTGATTTTTATATACTTAATTTAATTTGACTGCATTTTTATTTTTAGTTGAGCCCTGGGTGTCAATTAAGAATTGTGTTACAGTTGGTGAAATGCAAATTCATTGAGTAATGCACTCAAGAATTAGAGCTCCGAGCAGGTAGTTAATTGATGATCCATTTGATATTCTTTGGTGAATGCGGCCATACATGTGTTTCTAAAGATAAGTGTATTTTTTTTATTATTCACAATAATTATGAATGTAATAGTACTAATCAATACAATCACGCCATCTTCCTCACGGGGTAGGCAGAGAAAACCGAATACCACATTATTCTGTATTGACACATATTCACCCCCTCATCGACATTCATGCATCATCATTTGTTGAATTGAAGCATATTTTTTACATCAATTTGTCAACATGTATTATGTAGAGAAAGCATACTATGAGTTTCGTGACAATGATTTTGTGTGTATGGTGAATTACAAAAACTTTTGTTTGTACTCTGGAAAACATTTTTTTAGGAATCATATAGAAATGTATTTAAACATTCATTTAGGGATTGTTCAACCTTTCAAGAAAAAATGTACACTAAGTAGTGGAGAGTTTGGTGTTGGCCACAACCCACTATTTTTATTTTTGAAAGAGGTTTTGCTACTGTAACTTAAACTTTCAGAAATATTGTATGGCTACTCTTATTACCAATGAAGTTTATTGCCCGTTATGTTTTTGAGCCTTTCATGAAGTGAAATAACTTACTATCTCATCAGTAGCACTCCACCTTCATTTTCTGTCTAATCAGAATATTCAAAGGCTCAAACTACCACAAAAACAAGGTCGAAAATACATTACATTATTTGCAGCCACTAAGTTGATACCCTTGATGTCTCTAAATGAAGTGATAGAAAGGCTGCTGTAGTCGTAAAAGTTCAGAAATTGGAAAAGGCAAACATGTGTCAGCACTTTACAAAACCTTAAATTTTAGGGATTTGAGTGATATCTGGATATTGCGTTTAGAAATGGAGCTTGTGTGTTCTTCTGGAGCAGATAACGAAGAAATATATTTTTTTGCTGGGTTGTTGCCGTCATATAATAGCTTTAGTGGTCTTGATATTCAACTTTTTAAAGAATAACTGGGACAAAATTGACAAGTGATATAAAATAGTAATTTTTGATACGACATCCTCATCACCGAACATTTTGCAACAGACAAGATTTGGGCCAGCGGCCTTACTCTCCACTGCAAATCCGATCCGATTCGTTAAGAACCTACCTTTGTAACGGAGAATGAATGCGGTAGGTAGGTATGTTTTAATAGTAATAATTTGAATGTACGCAGGCGGACGAAAGGTAAGTTCTAGATGAAAATTTGAAATCGGGATCGGATTCGAGTTTCAAGAGTAAGGCTACTGCTGGTCTTTACATTCATGGCTAAAGCGATGAAGATTTTCTATTTAAACATAAGTTTAAAGTTATGAATCAGGCTGGAAATAGTAGTTTCAAGTCCATAACAAATATTCAGCACCAAGAAACAATTGAAGAAAATGACAATTTATTATTAAAAGACTTTGAAAGTACCACGCAATGGTCAAAGTCGCCATGAAAAAATACTAGGCCCTTTATTGTACTTGTCAGTAGAGTGTCTTTTGCATTTTACCATGACTAACTTTCGGTTTCAGTTCAGATTTCCCAAAAAAGAAAAAACATTCATGTCAAACATATCCCAAAAAAGTAACTCTTACGATTTTTACAGATACTGGCTCATCTCATCACAGTTTTTAAATAAAGATGTTGAAACCTGGGAGAATAACTTTTTATGATTATAAGAATCCTCACTCATAATCCATACATTAATTATTGCTTTTTAGAAATAATAAGTTGTAAGTGATTAGTGTTTTAATTTTTCTTACTAAAATTCAAACCTTGGAAACGACTCAATATTTTTTTGACCCATTTATAAACTTAGTGTCCACAGAGGCGCAGAAGACAGATAGTATTTTTGTCTCCTAGTGACAATGACGTTATTGCAGACTATACGATATGAGCGCATAATTTATACAGAATACTAAAATCCATCTGATGGGGTTATGTGGACACTAACCCTTAAGGACCACCCTAATAATATGTACTGCCCAAGCAAGTACCAATTCCTTCTTAAATAATAATTATTTATAATGTAGCATTTAGTGATATAAGATCACTCCAAAGGCCCATTTGATGAGCCTTGCACAAGCTTATTTGATGGCTCACAGAAACATCCCAATATAAAGCGGTCTATCGAATGTGTCAACACTCTGGAGCTCAATGTTCCACATATGTCAAAGGGCAATTTATTCCACTGGAACTGCTGATTCTATTAGAGTTGGTACTCTGTGATGTTGAGAAAAATAAAGTTGCTTATTTTATTAAGGTTATGAAATGTTAATTCAAAATAATTTAAATTGAATTTGTTGTTACTAGATATAATAGTATCACGGAGTGTTGTCACTAGATATAATAGTATCACGGAGTGTTGTCACTAGATATAGTAGTATCACGGAGTGTTGTCACTAGATAAAGTAGTATCATGGAGTGTTGTCACTAGATAAAGTAGTATCATGGAGTGTTGTCACTAGATAAAGTAGTATCATGGAGTGTTGTCACTAGATAAAGTAGTATCATGGAGTGTTGTCACTAGATAAAGTAGTATCATGGAGTGTTGTTTTGTCAAATAAATAAATGAGGCAAAGAGAAATATAATCAATAACATGGTAATGAGGAAGTGGAGTATTTATTAGGCAAACATATACAACAACTGTTTTAACATCTTTAATAGGAGCGATAAATAAACACTCAGTAGGCCAAAATAATAATCACATATAAATAGATTGAATCCATTCTTAAGTAAAAGAAATGCCTTCAGAGTTGTAATGTGTGGTAAATATCGCACCAAGCTGATTAAGGCAGGTAACAATTCTTATTTGCAAAAATTTACACCCATTTCTGTTTGGTAAACTAGGTACCAAAACAGAATTGGCCAAGACACAAAAATTAAACTGTAGGCACATTCCAATTTTTTTTTGTTTCCTTTGAGGTCTTTATTTAAAAAAAAAAATTAAGTTGTTTTAAGAAAATAGTTGTCACCTATTATTACTTCCCCACATATGGAAAGTAATAATAACAACAGCTGCTGTTGTGTTGTGTACAGTACAACATAACCCACCAGAGAACCTCATATAGGTATGTTATATCCTAGGGAACTGAGGAGGGTTATATATCTTGTGGAACGGAGGTTCCTCATTACACCTCTGTACCACGGCAACATTCAAAATTAAAAAACTTTCTAATTAAAATTGATTTATGAATGAAAAAATAAATGTTCCGATGATTTAAAGCTCTGTCGGGATTTGAAATAACGGCGGATAAAAGAGACGAGCTCCTTGATACAATTTTGTTTTTGCTAAAATTGAATCTTAATCTAAGACACATAATTAATAATAATGTAAATGCAACATTGGTAACTGTATGGAGAATAATACAGAAGTATGGGAGGAACCTATCTTAGAACAGTATTGTTACATGATTGGGTGGGTGGGGGTAGGTTAAATATTACAAGTTATGTACACATTGATACAGCGAGATGTAACACACGGATGCTACTCCCTATAGTGATTGTATAACAATTAAATTCTACTAAGAGATAATTTAGCGTAAATTTATTATATGAGAAATATTGCAAATGCTATATCTCTTAATGCACAACATGAGATCACCCGAGTGATTGATGATGATCTCGGCCACAGCTGTCCTTTTCTTAACAACATCATTCTGCAGATCCACTCAATACATTCATCATCGCACATCATTACTTCCGACCGATAATCTATTACAATATAATATTAGCATAAAAGTAAAAAAGTTCGCATTTAAAATATTCACTCCATTTTTTTTTATTCGTTATTTTTTTCAATTATTTTTTATAAACACTTCTATAACCTTTTTATTTCTTTTTAATAAAAAAAATTCCATCCGATCTTTAACAAATTTACCCGCACCAGTGAATGGTGATGTAAGATCAGTATAAATGAATTCAATATTGCGCAGTCGATAAATCGATGCAATGTTCATTCGGGAAAAGAACCACACAAAAATCATATGGGAGAAATATACATATACAATTTATATATATATATATATACATTATGATGCATGTTAATATGTATAAAATAGTTATACAGATTTGATAGGAAATTGTAAGTCTCACACCTCACTCACCTACCCCATTATTACTCCCTCACCATTTACAGGATTACAATATTAAACCTTGCACGTCTGACAACAATATTTCTAGTTTTAAGCAACAAATGTTTAAACATTGCGCTTAAATAAAACATTATGATAACATCCAATATACAAGAAACACTGATGTGGCAAATCATTTAATATCATGTCCTTTTATTCGATTAAAACAGGGTTGTCATATATAAATAAATAACAAAAATAGAGCCAACAGTCATATTACAGACAATGTTAGGTTAGGTTAGGTTGTGTCGGGAGGGAGGGAGGGAGGGATACAACAAACACCAGATGACATATATATATAATTGGTTTGAGAAAGGTAGGTATGTATGTGTGTATGTATATATATATAAACACAGTCAGCACTCTGTCGCATTAAATCACTTCCACACACAAATTACTCCTTTTTCTTTTGTCATTATTTATATATATATATTTTATAAAAGACCAGTCCATTTAGGTATTAATAGAAATGTATGGTTACATAATATTTGAGTTAGGAGTGTTCCTATTTCCCGCTGTTTGCCTATTTGTCCAGAGCTGTGTTGGCCTTGATGGCAATAACACATTCTTCACCGCATGACTTTAGGACGGTGCACTGAAACAAACAAACAAACCACACTTTTATTATTTATGAAACCATAACATTACCAAACCACAGAGATATAATTTTAGTGGAATAAAGTTATTTTATCACACAACTAGATATTATATGGATAAACAGAACCAAATACAACTTATTCCACTTTCTTATGTCAATAGTGTACAGACAATAATAATAAAGGGAATTCAATATAGCGCAGTTTAAAGATTCAAGATCATTCCAAGGGCACTAAGTAATTTATGTGACATTATTTCTGTATATTACAATACGAGGCAATGACCCAAATGCACATTCTTAGGTAACATAATATCAACTCTTAACCTCGCTGGAGTATTTAGTATTCTTAAGTTAGCAATTGCGTTGTAATTGAGAAATCACTAACTAAATATTAAATCATTAGCCAAACTTTGTTTGTCATGGGGTAGCATTTCCTATTATTGAATATGATGAAAGACAAAAGACAGTATTCTACTGGTTTCTACTGAGATTTAAAACTGTTTTTTTGTCCAGCAAATTTTGGCCTTCTCATATAGATTGCTAAATATTCTATTGTGGGATTCAATTTGATAAAGTTGTTAAAATCATCTTTAATTGAAATCATGTCTCTGTAACGCGATTCTCATACAAAAATGTTGTAGGTACGTGATCTAGTGACTGTACGGTGAAAACATGGTTAGTAAATTAAATATAGTACCTAGGTGGGACTCTGCATTGGGACCAAAGTTAACAAATAATAGTTGGTATGTGAATTCAATAATGAATTTACACTGGAAGTGAAAAATTAGACCACAAATAAATCTCACATAACAAATTAAAAATAAGGATCAAAATTACAAACTGCTGTTATCCAGAACATTTTACTAAAAAACCAAATTAGAGGGGCAAGTCCCGTCAAATGGTGGAATAAAAAACCCCACATAAAATATCCCTGAGACCTATAAATCATTAAAAACTACATTTTAAAGTATATAATTTTCTGATTCGCACACCACATAATGATAACCTGCATCCTATTGATGTGGAAACACATACAGTGGAATCGGTTGACTCTTTTTGCTATCTAGGTGCTATTGTGACTTATGAAAATAATTGCAGCACTGAAATTAAGGCAAGACTGGCTGCTGGCAATAGGTGCTATTATGGTCTAATAAAGCATATTAGGTCCAAAATACCAACAAGGAAAACAAAAATCCTAATTTATAAAACTCTTCTCAGACCTGTCGAAGTGTATGGAGCTGAATGCTGGGTCTTAACAAAAAGAGACAAAAACAGCCTCTTGATATTTGAAAGGAAAATCCTGAGAAAGATTTTTGGCACAGTAAATGATAATGGACTTTGGAGGATGCAATATAATCATGAACTACAGGCATTGTATGACGAACCCAACATTGCACAAGTCATAAAAGTACGTAGACTGCAGTGGTTGGGACATGTCAGCCGGATGAATGATGATCGTATCCCCAAAAAGGTTCTTAATACCAATCCAGAGAGTAGAGGCAGGCCCAAGCTGAGATGGCTGGACGATACAGAAGACGACATAAGAGCGATGGGAATAGCAAACTAGAGGAGAGCGGTGGAGGACAGGGACGGCTGTAGGAGGCCAGGGCCCACACAGGGCTGTAGCGCCAATGATAATGATGAATATTCCGATTAGATTGAGAGTATTAAAACGTCTAAATCAACGGGCAACAAGGGAAAAAAGGATTTTATCCGCATGGGGTGACATAATGAGTCCCGTATAATTGCAGTAAACTTTTTGACATTTCTCATATACTAAAATTCAGACGAATTGGAATAGGACATAATGAATAAAAAAAAAATGTGTTCACACACAGGTACAAATGAGATGTGATAGAATATATATACATATATACATACCGTCACACCGTTTCCCTATTTGGGGTAGGCAGAGAGAACTGAATGCCAGATTCTTCTATCTTGGCATACCTGTTTTGCCTCATTTACATTCATACATCGCGTCATACATGCTCTCCTATTATTCTGACTTCGTATATTCCCCTCTTTCAAAATCTCATTTATATGATCATGCCAGCTCTTTCTCGGTCGACCCTTACATCTCATTCCACTCTTTTCAGCCTTGTATACTTTCTTTGTCAGTCGTTCATCGTTCATTCTCTCTACATGTCCGAACCATCGCATAGCATTTATCTTCATTCTACTCAAAATATCTCTTTCAATCTTACAACTTATCTTATCCTATCATAAATTGTTTTGTCACACATTCGTCTTAGGGATCTCATTTCCACAGCGTTAATTGTACTTTCATGAGTCTTCTGCCATGTCCATGTCTCACTTGCATACATTATGGTTGGAACGACAATAGCGTTGTGCACAGCGAGTTTTGCTGGCCTTGAAATAATTGGGTCGGCCATTATTGTTCTTACATAATGCACCATTTACTCTATTTGCTGCCGTTACCCTCCTTTCTATCTCCTTTTCCAATCTTCCATCACGCTGAAACATACTTCCTGGATACACATATTCATCCACTTGTTCTAATAGTTCATTATTAACTCGTATTTCGCATATTGTTCATCTTTCGCTCTTCTCAAATACCATTACTTTAGATTTTGCTCCATTCATTCTCAGTCCATTTTGGATGCAACCATCAAATACCATTTTTACCAAGTGTTCTAAGTCTTTCACACTTTCTGCCATCAATACCTTGTCATCCGCATACATAAGATCACATACATTGATATCATCCAGCTTCAAACCTATATTTGCATTCTTCAGTTCTTTTACACAGTAGTCAATGTACAGATTAAACAGCCACGGTGATAGGACGCAGCCCTGTCGCACTCCCTTGTTGATGGGTAACCACTCCGTGAGAGAGTTATCAACCCTCACACAAGCCTGGCTACTCTCATAAAGAGACGCAATTGCTCCTATCAGCTTACTCTCTACTCCGTACACTGATAGCACAAAGTTTTCCCGGTCGACTTTATCATAAGCCTTTTCCAGGTCAATGAAAGCACAGAAAAGCTTCTGGTTTTTGGCCAGAACCTTTTCAATTGCCATTCGAAGGGAAAATATTTGGTCAGTGCATCCTCTACCTCTAACAAACGCTCCTTGTGCATCCCATACCTTGCTTTCAGTCACCTTTCGTAATCTTTGATCTAAGATCCTAGCATACAGTTTTCCAACTGAACTCAGCAGGCTGATAGCTCGGTAGTTCTTGCAGTCTAATTTTGACCCTTTCTTAGAAGATAGAATATATATAGGTAGCAATATTATTAATAGTATACAATAAACTTATTTCTCCCCTATTAAGATTATTTTTATGGCCTATTATGCCTTATTTGGAAGTAATATTAATTTTTAAATCAACATTATTATTATGTATATTACATGTTGCATGGGGTTGGGGTTTATTTTTGTATTTTTAGTTGGAATACTTAGAAATTCTATAAGTCTATTAAATCAAACTGAATTAATGATACCAGGAAATAAATGCATTGTTTCAGTGTATTGTCATATCCATATTGTTAAAAGTAAAAATTTACTAAAATTTGCAGTGCCTTTCGATGATTGCTCTAAGAAACTAGACTTGTCATCATCCATAAGTATCAAATGGCACAGTTGGCATATTATGGAGGTGTCCCCAGCACAGGAGAAACTTATTTAAACTCATTTCTTACACAAACATTGCTTTTCTGGGATGGAAACACTGGTTAGTTGGAAGAAATTGCCATTTGGCAATAAACCCGCCACTTGCGCAGGGTGCAATGAAGTGTTTATCATTATTGTTATATTTTATGAACTTTCATAATATTTATGGGTTTTAACATTATCTCTACGTTAAACAGCTATCGAAAACAATGTCACTTGAAAAGTGAAACAAGTTTAGAAAATAAAGATGAGCCATTAATTAAGTAGTTTTCTGTTAAATTTGCCAACAACTAAAGCTAATGGTTCACTAGATTAAATAGGACATTTAGAAAATTATAACAATATAGGTATGACAGGCTCATATTGAAATTTTGAAACAGCAGTATTTTGTATTTCATTCAGAAATGATGAGGAGAATATATTTCAAAAATTTTACTTAATATTGATTTTATTGATAAATAAATATTTGTTGTTGACTGAATAAACATAAATATTCATGTTTTATGACTAAGATAATTTTGCTAAGTAGATCTGGGCAGTCATTTGACTAAACTTTAAACCATGTCAGCAATATCACAACGGCTTGCAAAGAGGTAAGAGGTGGTGCTGTTGAAATGATTGTAAGTAGTCAGTTTGATAAGTTCTAGCTTTATAATTAAGAAATATGATAAATTGTTTCATTGCATCAGATGATCACACTATAAAATGAAAATATAAGATATGGTTAGTTAAACTTACAAGTAGCTCCTTTCCAGAGTCAAAGTCAGAGCGCAGCTGTTGTCCCAATTCACCGTCTGGTATCTTGAGGTCCTCGCGTAAGTCTCCATTGTCAGCCATCAGTGTCAAGTAACCGTCGTCTATGTCGGTAAGTTGATAATCTTCACGTTTCACATGTGGCACATCCATGTTATGTGTAGAAGGACATATATCTTCATACCTTTATTTAAATAACAACATTTCATTTAGTATATCATTAAAATGATAACATAACTATCTACAAATAATAGTCACGTTATTAACATATTGATCATAAATAGTTGATAAACTTTGCATTACATTATAGATACAATAAACAACAATTACAACATAATATTATAACAAACAAGGTTTGACATGTTAAATTAATGCAATTTTTAAAAACTAAATGTCTTTTGATACAAGACAGCATTTTCTACTTTGACAAAGTCTCAGGAGAACCATCTAGTGTTAATAAATAGAGTTTACAGCAAGATGAAGAAGAAACGACCAAGCAAATAATGGAATAAAAAACAAACATTTGGAAAAAAGTTCATTTTATAATAAGTCTTGTATACTCGCATTTATCAGAAGCTCATTTATTCCTTCTTTTAATTAATTTGCTTATGACCTTGGGCATACGGAATGTACACAATTATTACCTTCTAATGTATGAAACACCAACAATTATTGGTAAGCGTAGTAATTAAAAGTAAAGAACTAAGTCGGTAGATTTTCATATTCTCTTTCGATTGAAGTAAAAATCTACTTCCATAGGCCTTGCAGTTATTTTTTTATTTACAATTAAAAATTAAAAAATGGGTTTTATGAAAACTAATTTTACAAAAAAAAGTACAATTCAAATAATATGACGCAATAGAATAAAGATGTAAAAATAAATTGTTTCTTCGGAGGTTTCTGGGGAAACGATTTTCAAAAAATGAACTATTTAGCCAACTATAGACTCTCAGGGAATTTTTGAAAATAGAAAACCAGTTCTTTTATAAATAAACACAAAGAATATATTGACATGGCAAAAAAGTTTATTTTCCAAATAAACAAATTTTTAAACTCAGAAAATTCCACGAGAAATCATTTTCCTGCTGGGATTCAGAATGACAGCACAGTATTAATGACATAACACTATACATAATATACTTAGGACATTTTTTGCATAAGTATTTTATTATTTTTATTAAGACCACCTGGCCTAAGTCATACATGGCTTATGTCAGATATGTATATTCTTAAGACCCCGAGATACACGGACTGCTCAGAGCAGTTGGTTCAACTGCAACACAACTGCTTCAAGTGGTCTGTGTATTGTAAACGAGAAATTTTGTATTGGAACTGCAGAACGCCGTGCCGCAATAGCTTGAAGCAGTTGAACTCTGACTGTAAACAGTGTATGCATCTCTAGTCTTACTCTGTGAATTTAGCTTTATTAATTTCTGGTAGATATTAATAGTTAATATATGAAAATTGTGTGTGGTGACTTACTTCTTGCCATTAAATATATCAATGCCGACCATGTGGACCTTAGCGTGACCGTGTTTGCCTGTTTTGGATGTGGACATCTCTACAATCTTGCAGGGGCGTCCCTTGAGCATGACAAAACCGTTCTTACGAAGGGCACTGCATTGCATGGGGAAAGTTGCTGATGCACCCGAATCACCCGTCTCGAAATGGGTATCTTCCATGTCAGTCATTGTGCTGTGTGTTGTGTGCTTGCGCGTATGAATATAAATATATTAAGATACACTACTGCCGGCTGATATCTCTTTGCGGGTGCACGTCTCCGGCTTTTTCCAGCAGCACTTCTGAAATAAACAAATATTTATATTAGTCAAGTCAGGGTTCGATTCAACATTTAAGGAACTCTCAAAACTCAATTTTAAATATGCAACAAAAGAAATATTAAAAGACAATGACAAAATAAAAGATTTTCGATTACAAATAATAATTTAAAACACCTTTTTGTTTTTATCATAATATTTTAATAGAGGTACACTCAAAAACCATACATGACAGAAGCAATATGAGATAAAAGATGATACACACATTGTTTGTAATAGATATAATATAGCAACACAACAAATCATATGAAGCGAAGCCGTTCTTAAAACAGTTGTTCAATAAATTAGTATTTTGAGTTAATTATGTATGAACAGCATTTTATTTAAGTAAATCTTTTCAATTCACATTCGCTTCTATGTCTGGACTGACTATTTGTAATTCTATTAGTTGTAATTCTATTAGTTGTAATTCTATTAGTTGAAAACCCTTTGTCAGATCAAACAGAATTACCATTTAAACATATCATAATGGTTATGTATTATGTAGAAAAAAAACTGGTTTATTATGTAGATTATAAATTATTATTTTTCCTGAACAAAGAAACACAATACTTTATGATGAACATTTAAATAAATGTTATCTTTGTAGGCTTTCTGTATTCATTCACTCTTTTTTTGTAGAAAATAAATAAAGTAATTTTAGGAATTAAGTTACAGTTGGTTGATATGAATTGAAATGCAAACATTAGCGACGGGGAAAAATGAGTGATCCGTATTATTTGACCGGATCATTAAATTGAATCGGTGACTCACGGTTCACGTTGCCACAACGATCCGCTCATGAACCAGACATCACTCTCACACTTTCTATCTCAAATAAAATATATCGTTAGAATGCGATACACACACCGACTCATGGCAATCATCGATTCACAACTAATTCATTATGGTTCATAAAATCTAATTCATTGCGGTTCTTAAATATGTTAAGCAATTTTGACCGCAACATACTTTGAAAAACAAATACGTAACGTCTATAATTGAATATACTATTTTGAAGGCGATCTTCGATTCACGACTAATTCATTATGGTTCATAAAATATTTAAGCAATATTGACCATTAAGTACATTGAAATGCAAACATTTTAACGCCTACATTTGCATATCATATTTTGAATCGGTTTTGTTTTCTCTGTCATACTACGTACATGTTATATACGATAGATAAGGATAGCTATATTTGAATCATATTGAATCGAAGAGCGAATTGATGATCCGCATAAATTTCATGAATCGATTTTAAAAGACAGGATCTTACAAAAATATCGAACTTTGCACCACTAGCAAACATTGATCCTGATAAGATTCATTTTTGGGCGCAATATTTATTGAGGGATTCGTCAAATATAAATAACAAGACCAAAACAGAAAAATAAAATTATTCCTTTGGATGCTAAGTGAATATTTTAAGGGATAAAATCTATATTAAAATTATTCCTTTGGATGAGTGAATATTTGAGGTATAAAATCTATAATAATGAATGCTAAGTGAATATTTAAGGCATAAAATCTATATTAAAATTATTCCTTTGAATACTTAGGTACTCAGTGAATATTTTTTTCAGGACCAAATTTACTTATATTTATTGCATTGATAAGAGAATATAAAACAATCAACATTGCTAAAACAAATGTAATGTCATCACTTTATATTAATTACAATAATCCTTTCAACACGGCATATCTTGTCATTTCTAAATATAATTGATTATCTGTCACACAAATAATTACCTAAGATATATTTTTTTCGCGGTGAATGGATTAATCTCAGTACACAATATACTGCAACGAATAGGTTATTTTTTTGCCCACGATTTTATGCCGCGTTAACTATAGATATACACGTCGGCGGTGTTATAAAAAATGATCGGAGCTTTCCAGAAGGGATGCCTTTATCGCATATATTTAATATAATCCTCAATGCTTTCGATTAATCACTGTTTTATGATTTCGTTTCAAAGTTGCACGCTTTGAAGTGAAAATATTGACCTCTAGGGACGTTGCGATTCCATCATGCAGACATGTGGCTGAATGTACATATTGCTAAGTAGACCGACATTTGGGATGGTACTAAACAAGAAAAAAACGAAAAAACTTGCAATGTTTGATTTCATCGAGTGTGTTGAAACGATTTATTTGATTTCGGACACAAATTTACATAAAGTATACGAAATAACACTAAAAAGACACGGTTTGTCAGGTAAACCAGCCGGTTTAAATAAACCAAAAAAACATCACATCGCGTCGTATTAACACTGGTAGATATTAAACATTAAAGTAACAAGTTATCACTGTTGGAAAATACTTACAAAGGTAATTTAGCACTGTAAAGAACGAATAAAACCACAATAAAACGAAATATTTATCGATACTCACATGTGACTAAGATGGGTTCTTCAACCGAAAGACTCTGTTGCGCTTGCGTAGCAGACTAAAGATTCATTTCCTGCGACGGGGACGACAAACGCGGATCTAGCGAATAGTTTATAAGCGGGAAATTTGAAATAACTTTTATTTCACGACTAAAAAATATGCTTAAAAAAATAATTAAGATTTTTTAAATTCTTTTCTTCCAATTATAACCAAAAAATGAAAAATAAACATGGATTATAAGATATGTATAAATAAAAGTCAACACTGTTAAGTTTCGTTTCCTGTTTTACCAACATCAACTCAAATCTTAATAATGTTTTGGTAGTTTGTCGCTAGGTGGCGTATGTTTAAAATTCACACGTCACCTACTAGATATTTGACGTTTACATTTTTGGCGGGATATAGTCATTGTCACGGATGTACATAAGTTGTTATTAATCCTTTTAACTGTACTATTATAATTTTTAATAATATATTATGTTGATGTTTATTTATATATATATATTTTTTCAACCAATAGTACTGTTTTTTATTACCAGCGTACTGCAGGTATATACACAGCTAAATGAATTTTAGGGTTGCTACATTCAAAAACTAATAGTCTAGTTAAGAAATTTCGTTATCTTCATTGATGTTACAAATATAAAAATATAATATTTTTATGAAATCATATTTAAATATGATTTTTTTTGTGAATATTAGAAAATAAATATTTCCCAGATAAGAAAATGATATGATTCTGAGGTATACTACAAAATAACTAGTTGCATGTAACACATGAGATCCAACTGTCGATAGCGATTGTATTATAGTTGAAGAATAAGTACCAAACTATAAACCCATAAATCCAAATTATTGAATATTTTAAGATATTTTGTTTTCTATACAACACGTCATGTAGGTATGTATGTCAAGATAGGATCGTATGGAGGTCAGTTCTTTTTTCCTACCCGGAATATGAAAACAGCATGATGGTATGTATGTACCTATGTTTAGATATTAAGTATCAAACTCTTAAGTTTTCTTAGATATTGTGTAAAGGCGACTGCCATACAAATTGTATGAAGCGATGTCGTCACTAAATTCAATATTTTATAAAAATTGTTAAAAAAAATAGAGATGTGCTAATACAATGTTAATTTTTTATAGAAAATTAAATTACAGAAAGCAAGATATGGGATGTCCAAGGTGCGTTTGTGGGCGGCAGAGGATGTATAGACCAAATTTTTTCTCTGCGCACGGTCACAGAAAAGGTTCTGGATAAAAATCAGAAAATTTTCTGTGCCTTCATATACCTAGAAAAGGCGTATGATAAAGTTGTTAGAGAAAAATTATGGGATATACTAGCAGTGTATGGAGTGAAGAGCAAACTAATACGCGCAATCGCGTCATTATATGAGAACAGCGAAGCATGTGTTCGTGTCAACGACACAGTGACAACGTGGTTCTCTATAAATAATGGCGTTAGACAAGGGTGCGTGCTATCTCCATGGCTCTTTAACTTGTACATTGATTTCTGCATAAGAGCCCTTAAGGATGAAAGCAAGGGTCTGAAATTGAGTACCGTAATGGTGCGAGATTTGATGTATGCAGACGATAAAGTTCTATTAGCAGAAAGAATGGAAGAGTTACAGTATCTTGTAAGTATGGTTTATGAAGGATGTATAGAGAACGGACTTAGGATGAATGCCAGCAAATCAAAGACAATGGTCTTTGAAAAGAGTGAAAGCAGAACAGCGTGTAAAATAAGAGTAGAGAACGAATGGCTCGAGCAAGTCGATGAATATGTATACTTGGGAAGCATATTTCAACGGAACGGACGACTCGATAAAGAGATCGAAAGAAGAGTTATGGCAGGAAACACAGTGAATGGAGCACTAAGACCAATTATGAATGATCGCAACATATCAAAGGATGCCAAAGTTGCCATTCATAACGCCATCGTAGTGCCAACCTTGACGTATGCAAGTGAAACCTGGACTTGGCAGAAGACGCATGAAAGTAGAATAAATGCAGTTGAAATGAGATCGTTAAGAAGGATTTGTAATAGAACGATGTATGACCGGGTAAAGAATGAGGACATAAGGAAAGAATGTAAGATGAAGAAAGATGTCATTACTAGAATGAAAGTATATTGTGTCACATGGGGAGAATGAATGAGGAGCGCCTGACGAAGAAAATATACAGAGCGGAAAGGAATGGAATGAGAGGTCGGGGACGCCCAAGAAAGGGGTGGCACGACCATGTGAACGAAATTTTGAAAGACGGAAATGTTAGAAGTGTGAGCAATAGACGAACATGTATGAGACGATGCATGAATGTGGACGAGGCGAGAGATGCTTGCCAGGATAGAAAGATGTGGCGTTCGGTTCTCTCTGCCTACCCCGCAAGGGACATGGCGTGATGTTATGTATGTATGTATGTATGTAAATTAAATTATCTAGTTGGGGTGTTTCGGCTTCTTTCGATATTTTTAAAAACTTTGGAAATATAGGCAGTTAAACACATAAATTTATCATAAAAAAATACTTTTCTTAATAAAAAATGTTTGAGAAACTCTGGAATTTTTTGAAAAATTAAATTTGAGATTTTGTATTTGTCAATATTCATACCAATTTTCAGCGTTCTAGCTTTTATGGTTTCTGGTGATGCTTTTATGAATTCTGAATTTATGAATCCGTACATGGAACATATACGCTGCGAAGCCTCTAAGTTGATGTTTTTTGACTTCAAAGTTGGAAAAGCCGTGAAAAATATAGACCCTGCATAAAATCGTGTTCCTTCATACACGCGTCTTGGATTTAAACTGCCTCTTCCTTCAAAAGAATTTCACTCTCTTGAACGAATCGACAGTTGGATTATTGGATTTTTTGGTGCTGAAAATATCTTGCAGCTTTATTTTTACTTTATGAGAAATTGTGTGGAAAAAAGATATTGCAGAATTAAAGAATCTTAATGCATTTGTCACTGAGTGTATTCTATGTGTCACTGTGAGATTGCAACTCAATGCAAGAGGAGGAGTGCAAGACTAAGTCTAGGCTTGCAAGACAATAATGCAAGAGTCTAGCAGTTTTGTGAAATTTTCGCTTTCAAATAATCTCTCTAAATAAATATGACAAATAGTGTGCCAGTGTATTGGACTTGCATGTGTGTGTATTGGCAAACACGTATTTTTTCTCTTATTTTTGTACTTATAGCTTTTTGGGAAAATAACAGCATAACACGTTGTGGTCATATTGTGGGGTTTTTTTTGGACGGCTACAATTAAGTAGCACCATATCACGCTATACAGACGGGTTGGTATAGGGCATTTTTGGATCTCCTTCCTTATATTTATATATGCTATGGGGATTAAGGCCCTAGCTGGTGATACGGTTATCCCGCCGATTCTCGATCGTCAGAGCTTAGCAGGGAAGACCGCGAGCAGGTGAGGTTGACATTTGGGTTGGCAAGGTGTTTTTTTTTGCCATAAGCCCTTTCCCCAGCGCCTGCCTGTTCAATAATGATTATCTCAGAAAAATAATGTCAAGAAATGAAAATCAAGAGGCAGAAATTGTAAGTAGATGAGTTCTAGTATGGGCCGCTTTTGATAATAAACTTTCTAACATCCTTATGTCTCCGAAGTACCTACGTCAATTATCTTAAAAAGAAAGTCTTTGACGCTTGCGTTCTCCCGACACTGATGTATAGCTGTGAAACTCTTGTGTTTACAAACAAAATGCTACATAATTTAGCAGTAACACAAGAGCTATGGAAAGGAGAATGCTGGGTATTTCGTTAAGAAAAACTAACTTGTGGATAAGAGAGAAAACCAAAACAACCGACTTTGTCTTTGGAGCTGGGCAGAGCATGTCGCCCGAATCACAGACTCCAGATGGACTAAGAAAGAGCTGTAATGGCGACCTAGAACGGGCAAAAGAAATGTTGGAAGGCCTCAAACAAGGTGGTCTGATGATATAAGACGAGCGGCTGGAGGCGGATGGATGCGGTCTGCCCAAAATAGGGAGCTCAGTGGGAGGCCTATGTTCATTATTGGACGAAAGAGGGCTGCAGAAGAAGGAGAAAATATGTAGGTAGATACCTACTATGTCAAATATATAATTTAAGACGCACCCACAATAGTATATACATAGGTAAGTTGCCACATTCTGGAAACTAAGGATGTTCATCGTCTCACAGATCGAGACTGAAAACAAAATTAAAATATTTGTCTGCACAGGGAGTCGAACATGGAGCTTTCGATTTAGGTGTCAGTTATCTAACTTGAGCCACGAAAGCCGACAATTGAGTTGTGAGAAGTAGGTAACTACGCATAATTAGTCAAATATGGCGCTGATAAATTCAATGGGATTCATTCTCATTCCATCCGTCTTTACTCCACATGAAAATATTTCCAGCCTTCACGTTCCAGTTCTAGGGAAGCAAAAAACAAAAAGAGGTTAGTTCGAACAACCGTAACAAACTCAAATCGAATTTTGAGAGGAAACACAAAATATACTGAGAATAAGTAGGTATAGACGAGATAGAGAGAGAGGGATAAGAGTAGGTATAGTATGTATCTCAGTAGGAGCAAGGAGGATAGTGATGTAGTTGAAAAGTCGATGAAAGTAACCGACCGCTGCCTTCTGAGCTCCTAATTGAATAATTCTCTTTAGACTCCAGTGGTAAGTTTTTCCGACTTTTCTTTCTCTTTATGCTGATGAAATTTTCGGGATTGAGAGACTCACAGTTCACGATACGTATCAGTCAATCAACACACCACAAAATGAAACATTATTGACAGTAAATTTACCCTTGGTATAAAGAGATAAGATTCGTTCTTGAATATCTTACCGAAAATAAATCACTAGATTCTTCGAAAATGAAAAATAATTTACCTAATTATAAATCTATATTTATTTATTTACTATTTTATTTAATTAATTTATCTTTTTGTACATAATATAAACAAATATACTGCACACTGGCGGACTTATTGCCAATAGGAAATTTCTTCTAACCAACCAGATTACAAAGTCAGGTTAGTGTTACTTTTTATAACTCAATACCTAACGGCTGGACCAAATGAAATGATATCTTATTTGTTGGATTTGTCTTCGCCCTGGATAGCAGAATAACTATAAAAATATCGGGAAAATTAAACATCTTCTTCATCGTGTAGGTACTAGGTCATTTGACCTAATGAAGGTAAACTATTTTATATAACAAAACAAAATTTGAATGTTGAACTTCGTGGTAGGTAGGTACCCTGTACCCAGTACCTATTCCTATTGATCATTGTTTATAAAAATAATTTACTAAGAAGAAATATTTAAACGTTCATCTAAGAAAATTCTGACATTCTTTTTGGGGTTTTGGTTCTTCTTCTTCATCGACTATTAGGTCATTTGACCCATGAAAGTGGACTATTCCGAGAGAAGGAGGTCCTACTGTCTTACCAACTCTTCTCTTCTGCGTTTGTTCGGGAAGCCTTTTGTTGGGTATTTTTGTCTTTACAATTTTGACAGTTCTATTGTCGTCCATGAGTTCGACGTGGACTCTTCAGAAGCGAACACTGAACTATTTTTTTATATATTTAATATCTCACAAGGAATTCATGGAAAATGATCGGCATAGGAATAAGAACATAATATATGTATGTCTAGTAACTTTTTTCTATGGGATGGAGGAGACGGGAGGAACTAAAGGAAGGTTTTATAGGCACTGAAGGGACGGAATGTACTATAAGAACTTGAGAAGTTATCCAAATTTCGTAAAAAAATGGTAATCTGTTGGGGCAAGGTCCGGAGAGTACGGTGGATGTCTTAGACATTCCAATTGAAGCTCCTCTAATTTGGTAGCCGTCTGTTGTGCAGTGTGTGGTTTAGCGTTATCATGAAGCAGCAGTGGCCTAGAGCGATTAACCAGCCTCAGTAGTTTAGCAGCTAGCTTTTCCATCATGGTTTGCAGTTGCTGACAATAGACATCTGCCGTAATCGTCTGGCCAGATTTAAGAAAGCTGTAGTGAACGACACCAGCACTAGTCCACCAAACGCTCACAAGTAACTTTTTTGGAGTCAATTTTCGCTTGGGGTATGGTTTGGCTGGTTCGGCAGGGTTCAGCCATTTCGATGAGCACTTCCGTTTATCGTACAGGATCCACTTTTCATCACAGGTAATGATTCGATTTAAAATCCCTTCATTATTGTGCCGGTTGAGTAATGCAACGCAGCAGTCAACGCGCGTTTGTTGATTTGCTTCACTCAATTCGTGAGGTACCCACCTTTCAAGCTTTTTCACCTTCCCAATTTGCTTCAAGTGGATTAAAACAGTTTTATCACTAACACTGCAGCATGCAGCTAACTCAGACGTGGTTTGCGATGGATCTGCTTCCACAATAGCCTTCAATTCTTCATTATCAACTTTGGTCTCCGGCCGTCCACGGGGCTTGTTCTGCAGGTCGAAATTTCCAGAACGAAAACGTTGGAACCAAAAACGCACTGTGTTTTATTTTGCGACACCGTCGCCATACACATCATTAATCCTTAGAGCCATTTCTGCAGCACTGGTGCCACAGTGGAACTCATATTCGTAAATAACGCGATATTTCAAGTTTTCCATTTTATAAACTGAGTGACGTAAAGGTAAAAAACAATTGAGGAAAAAACAAATGAATTATAATTTTCGAAACACAAATATATGAGTAAATAGCTGTATAAATTTGAATTTCGAATTCCTAACCAAAGAGAAGATATTTGAGATCAAAGTTGCCAGTACGGCAAAACGCCAATTTCATATGTAAGGACCTAATATTAAGAAACGATGTCATGAAAAAATATCTAAAAAAAATCGAAGTTAATATTGAGAGGATTGACAAAAAAAAATCAAAGAAAGTTAATATTGAGAGGATTGACAAAAACAAACCAAAGAATGTTAATATTGGGAGGATTGACAAAAACAAATCAAAGAAAGTTAATATTGAGAGGATTGACAAAAACAAACCAAAGAAAGTTAATATTGAGAGGATTGACAAAAACAAATAATAGAAATAGCAATTTATTTTTGAGAAATCATTCACTTTTGAGTGAAATGCTGAAAGTAATCGAATATTCCCTTTATTTGGAAGTTGATTTTAATAAGTAGGTAAGCAGAATGCAAATATAACTAGGAGATTTTGATTTTACCAAATACATAAATCGCGGGTGGCAGAGGTTGAATGCCGTCTGCACAAGATAGAGAGCTGTGGATGTCTCAGAGAGAGGCCTATATCCATAACTGGACGAAGGAGGGCTGACGAAGAAGAAGATGGTTGATAAAGTGAAAATCTATCTTCAATACCTACCTAATGTATTTGGTACTGAAGATATACCTACCTAGCTACTAGAATTGTTAAGTTTAATGTTATTTAATTGGTGTAGGTAACATTTAATTCATTAAATGGTACCTACACCATGTGAACGATATTCTGAAAGACGGAAATGTAAGAATCCTAAACAACAGACGGACATGCATGATGACAAGGCGATGAATGTGTGTCAAGATAGAAAAAACGTGGTAAGTATTCTTTTCTGTGATGGTATGATGTATGTAACATATTGAATATCTATTGTCGATGAATTTGCAAGTGTTGTTTGCTGTGTCCAATCGTGAATTATGAAGACTTTGTGTGTTGGTAATGTACCGAAGATCGATTAATTATATTACCATCGGTTCATCTGCTACACCATACCATACAAGTCTAGTCACTATACACCATACAATACCTACACCATACACAGGATCAGACCTAGGAATGTAATAACCAAATATAGACTCAGTTTCTTGCTTTTCAATTTATTATGCCAGATTTACACCAAACGGACAAACAAGAAACAAAATCCGTTTTTCTTAACCAAATGGAGAAATATTTTGTAAAAATTGAACAATCCTGATTTTTTTTTGTAGGAGAAAGTGTTACTTATTAGAAACATTTTAGAGACGGTAGATATGCGTGTCAGTCCACGTCTTAAGAGGGAAATTGATGTTAGGATTACAATAGGTATATACCTTGGCCAACGGGCCTATAGAAGAAGAAGAGTCGGTAGTATATGTACATAAAAGAAAAAAAATAGAACTTTTATGGTTTCAGAAGAACCCGGCATAAAAAGAACCTAATCTAAATAGAAGAATCTTTAATTATGGATATAATATAAAGGAATTTTATAAATGTTGATGAAATATCACAAAACTGCGAGACGGTAACAATGTGCTTCTTCTTCTTCTTTGGTTTCAATCTAGGGGATTGATTGGTAGCAAAAGCGATGCATCTCTTCCTCCATTCCGCTCTGTCTTCAGCGGCTCTATATAGGAGGTAGATACACTTCATTTCATGGTACACCTGTTCTAGATTCTCCTGGCGGGGATTCCCTCTGCCAGTTGTTCACTCCAAGATGTTGTGTTGCAATACATGGTCTATCCAATTTGCACGCCTTTTTGTTATGATGTTTAACATGTGCCTGTTCTTTAATTTTGCCGAGAATCTCATCGTCTCTCTGAGATATACCATGTAAGTATTGGTCGTTAGGTCCACATCTCAACTATTTTTTGTTTGAAGTGATCAGTTCTATCAAGGTGGGATGCTTGACATGGACGTTTCACTAAGGTTTCTGATTTCTCAACCTATTTTTATCGAAAATTCAATCCAGTTGATAAAGTTTTGATTTTTTTCTCGTCTCGAATAAGGCCTAAATTTTCGGAAGTTCTCGCTTCAAGAAGTCTGGTCCAGAAACTCTACTTGTCACGTTATTAGGAATGGACGACGAAAACCATGTAAATCGCTTCACACTCTCCATACCTACCTCAAGGACGAAAAAGAGCAGGAATGTCCAAACTGTAATGGATGGACTCGGTCTGTGCTGATACATCCACATTACAAATAATAATCTGGAAGACAAGAATGAGGAGAATTCTGGATTCAGCTGTCGCTGTCGAGTTATTAAACGCGTTAACGATTGGTTTAATTCATTAATAGACTGTCACTTAGGAGTTGATACGTTGACGTCACTTTATGGGGAGTTAAGATTGTTTGGTGAAATGAAATTTTACGTTCAGTGGACCGAAAACTTTGGAGTTGGAGATAGTTAAAATTTATATAGAGAAGGATGACAGAAAGCCAAAATTAATACATATTAGGCCCTATTCAGATTCGACTAAAAATTTTATACGGAATTTTAGTATATGAGAAATGTCAAAAAGTTGACTGCATTTGTAAGGGACTCTATTTCGTCACATCGAGCGGATGAAATCCTTTTACATAAGTCGCCCGTTGGTTATAGACGTTTTCGTACTGTGAAACGAATCAGAATTGGACAGAATATGTCCAATTCTGATTCGTTTCACAGTACGAAAACGTCTATAACCAACGGGCGACATATGTAAAAGGATTTCATCCGCTCGATGTGACGAAATAGAGTCCCTTACAAATGCAGTCAATTTTTTGACATTTCTCATATACTTACTAAAATTCCGTATAAAATTTTTAGTCGAATCTGAATAGGGCCTAATATGTGTTAAAAATAATTAGGTACCTACATTGAATTTATTTATTGATTTATTTACGTACATATACGGTCTCTGGGACATTATAAAATAAAAGTTAAAAATAAAACATAAAACTCGTGTTAAATTGATTGGATTAAATAAAATACATACCTATTTCAAATTAAACCATAGATTGTATACTGCCAATGTCAAATGTAGTTGTTTTAGATTGAAATACAAAACATGTTAAAGAAACATATATAATTAAACTTTGCAATTTATGAAAATAATACTTTGTACCTACTCCTTGATGAATAAGTACCTACATGTTTTTTTTAATATTGATCAGGTCCATTGATATTTCAAATTCAAACTTAAAAATTTAATGAATTACGGTCGAATTTTGACCTTTGCTTGAGCATTCGTTTTAATTAATAAATATTAGAGATATGTAAATACATACTCGTACCTATTATGTGTGTAATGAATGATCTTGTTGCGGTCCTGTGCGGTGTAGACAGCTGAGAGTTGGCTAAACCAATTTGGTCCGTGCTCCCAATTACCTTCCTCGCTGGTTGCTCTAACTGTGTTAGCTGTTGGCCCTCTGTTGTTAGCTACCCCTCCACATCTCCCGATCTGTTCAATCAATTTGCCACAATTTGTATCGGAACACCACCCACCCCACCCCCTTCCAACTGATGGGATTGTCTCATTAACACCTGCTAATCTCCAGAGCATACCAAACTATATTAGGGTATACTAATATGCAATTACCTATATTCTTATTTTTACATTTATATGTACAAATGTATCGTCAACTGATGTGCGTCTTATAAATAAACTAACTATTTATTTAGTTTATACACAACAATGGTGAATAATGGCGGATTTATTGCACTAGGGTAATCTTTTCCAACTAGAGATTGCAATAGGGTATATAATTTCTTTCAACTAGAGATTGCTATAGAGTAACCTCGTCCAAAATGGGGATTATAATAAGGTAATCTTCCAACTAGGGATTGCAATAGGGTTATCTTTTGCAACTAGAGATTGCAAAAAGGTAATTTCTTACAACTAGGGATTGCAATAGGGTTATCTTTTTCAACTAGGGATTGCAATAGGGTAACCTTTTGCAAACAGGGATTATAATAGGGTAATTCCTTCAACTAGGGTTTGCAATAGGGTTATATTTTCCAACTAGAAATAGCAATAGGGTAATTTCTTCCAACTAGAGATAGCAATAGGGTAATTTATTCCAACTAGAGATAGCAATAGGGTCATTTCTTCCAACTAGAGATAGCAATAGGGTAATTTCCTCTAACTAGGGTTTGCAATAGGGTTATCTTTTCCAACTAGAGATTGCAATAGGTTTATCTTTTCCAACTATAGTGATTGCAATAGGGTAACCTTTTGCAAACAGGGATTATAATAGGGTAATTTCCTCCAACTAGGGTTTGCAATAGGGTTATCTTTTCCAACTAGAGATCCGACCAGATTTGTCACATCAACACTATTTTTCCTTTTCATACCAATATCAATAATATAAAAGATAATAGAGTGAGTATATTACAACTGCATTATTAATCCAGCGCGCTAACCGCTCTGCCACCATCCATCTAAACATCTTATTATTTAAACTTCTTCTTCTTTGCCCTTATCCCGTCTAAGTTGGGGTCGTCTCTCCTGGTAGGTACGTAATCGTCAGGACACTGGCCTGGTATCGATGCTGTCCCCCTGAAGTTCCCTTTGAATGCTAGAATGAATATACCTAATTAGGTTAGGTATATTATTATTCAAACGATCTTTAAAAATCACTTTTAAAAATCGTTTTTTTTTTAAAAGGATCCTTGTGTCATCTGCCAATCGACTTTACAGACCTACAAATATAACCAACAGCTAAGAAGCTCCAATTTGCTTCAGTTTCATATAAGTACCTACCTACTCATATTTTTAACTTAGGCGGTTTCGATAATCGGATCCGGCCAGTTGGTGCCGGTACATACCTAGGTACTATGGAGGTATATATGGATAGGTTTTTCCATTTTTTTACTGTTTTCTTTTCTGTGACTTTGTTTTCAATATGTGATTTTGTAAATAAATAAAGCACTCCATTTCTCCACATACCTATCTCTATCAACCGCCAGCCTCTCTTGGTATCTGCTAGAGCGCACATCTTTTAATTATTGCTTATATTATATTGGGAAACATTTTATTGAACCTTTAGGTAATATCGGAATTAGACACCTACAAATGGTATTTTGTTAAATATATTAGGAATATAAGAGGATGAGTAGCTAGCTGGTGTAGGTACGCATGAGAATGTATAGGTACATAGATATATAGGTACCTACCTACCTACCTATATAAGATATAAAGTGTGAAGATGAAGATAAATGATTGTACGGAAAGAAGATATTCGCATGGGTGATGAGAGATTGCTTCCGATTTGTACGTTGGAACATGGATCCTTGTAGGTACCTACCTACCTACTTAGGTATATCTCTCAGACAACCCTATGTTATGTAGGTAGGTACATAAGTACATAAATATTCTGTATACCTACCTCATCATCATCATCTGTGGCTCCACAACCCAGGTCGGGGTATACCTACCTACCTAGTTATTATCTAGCATCTTCAAATGTCGGCCTTTGTGGCTCAGTTGGTTGGGTATCTGACTGCTGATCCAAAGGTGCCGGGTTCGATTCTCGGTGGAGACACAGTGAATTAATTGTGTTTTCAGTTTGGGTCCGTGAGACGATTAATATCGTAAGTCTCCAGAATGTGGCAACTTGTAATTGGGTGCGTGTTAAAGAAATATTTGACATAGTACCTACCTGCTAGTTGCCCGAGAAAAAATATTATAAGCATGTGCAATTTTGTGGTTCAATTATTATTTACTAGTTGGATCCGCCCAAAATATTATTCAAATAATTTCCAATGGTACCTACCTACAAACAAAACAAAGGTACAAAATTACATTTTTTTATTTTTTTTCACACAATAGGAAATTTTATACTGTCTTGCTAGACTAAGGTCCGAATACAGAGTCCTACCTAAATACTAAATTCTAAATACTAACCATGTTTTCATTGCACAGTCGGAGATTACATTGCTTCCTAACTGGAGGATGCTACGAAGTTAATAAGAATTGCATTGCAGAGATAGGTACATCTAAATACTTAGAGCATGCGCGTCGGCGTAAACTAACATTGGCGAACTGTCAAAAAGTGTTGTGTAATCTATGGAAAATTATTATTGTTGGATTCGATGTGTTAAAATATTTAAATGTGGAACATTTATCATTGTTTTATTTCTATAATTTTTATATTGTTTTTTGCTGCTATGGTTTTAAAATAATAAAGAGGAAGGTTACTTTTCAACCTAAACTGACTGTCACACAATGTATTTTAATTTATTATAATATTTAAATCATGGTGTCAGGTGTGTTAACAGTGTTAAATATATAAAAAAGGAAAAAAAGTGATAATATTAATTATTAGACGGTGTCATAATTATGAACTTAATGGAGCAGATAAATATAAAAACATTCCAATTCGGCTCAGATGACCGGGCAGAAAAATGGCCGCTTTGGAAACAAAGATTTTATATATATATGAAGGCGTCTGGTAAAGAAAAATTAAAGGAAGAGGAGTTAAAAATTGCAATATTATTATATGCAGTAGATGATAAAGGATTGGACATATACAATAACCTAGAAACAAAGTTCAAAGACAATTTAGAACACGTGGTGGACGCGTTTGAAAAATATTGCCGTCCCAAGGCAAATGTTTCATTAGAAACATTCAAATTAAATAATATTGTGAAAAAACAGGGACAAACGTATAAGGATTTTGTTACGGAAATAAAGAAGCAAGTAAAAATGTGTGAATTTAAATGCAGCAAATGCAGTTGCAGCTACGAAGAAAGGATTGTTAAGGATAAAATTGTTATGGGTATTTCCGATAAAAATATGATTACACAGCTATTAAAAAATCCAAATGATACCCTGGAGATGATGGAAGAACGACTATATATCCAAGAAGAATCAGAATGTAGTACGGACAAGCTCGTAAAACAAGAACAAAACGAAGTTTATGCAACAAACAAATATTTAAAAACCCAAGAAGTCAAACAAGGAAGAAAATTTAAATGTAAAAAATGCGGTACAATGCACTGTTATGGGAAGTGTCCTGCTTATGGAAAAAAATGTAACATTTGCAAAAAATTAAACCACTTCAGTTACGGATGTCTTAATAAGAAAAATGTGAATAAAATGGAGATGGAGAATGAGGATGATGAGGTTAATTTCTTGCAAATAGACTCTGTAAATAATCTTAATGAATTAAAAAGGTCTTGGGTATGTAAACTTTGTATAAATAATGTATGTATAAATTTTAAAATTGACACAGGCGCAGATATTAATGTTTTACCATTGTATATTTATAAAAAGTTAAAATTAAGTACTAATCTAATTAGTTCAAAGAAAAACATAACGGTCGTATCGTATGGCGGTCATAAAATAATAACAAAAAGGTATGTAAAGGTAAACTGTTTTAATGAAATAGATTCAAGTAATCATGAAATAGAATTTGTTGTGGCTGACGTGACCTCGTGCCCCATTTTAGGGTTAAATACTTGTATTACATTAAATTTAATTAAAAGAGTTCAATTAATAGAGAAAAATATTAATAATGAACAACGAAAATTCATAAATACAAATGTAGATATTTTTACTGGATTGGGAAAATTGCCATTTAAATACAAAATTCAGTTAAGAGAAAACTTTGTTCCTGTAGTTAAACCTGTTCGTAGAGTACCCTTGGTACTAAATAGTAGATTGAAGGAAAAACTTAATCAATTAGAATCTAATGGTATAATATCCAAGGTGAATATTCCTACAGATTGGGTTCATGACATAGTAATAATTGAAAAACCTAATAAATCCTTGAGAATTTGTATTAATCCAATACCACTCAATAAATTTATAAAACGAGAGCACTATATGATTCCAACACAAGAAGAATTAATGACAAACTTAACAGGAAAGAAAATTTTCACAGTAATTGATATGACAGATGGGTTCCATCAGATAGAATTGGATGAAGAGTCTTCATATCTTTGTACATTTAACACCCCCTTTGGAAGATATAAGTTCAACCGTGTACCTTTTGGTCTTTCTAGCATCCCTGAAATTTTCCAAAGAGAAAATACCAGAATATTTGGAGACATTGACGGAGTGTCAGTGTACTTTGATGACATAATAATTGCAGCAAATAATGATGAAGAACATGATCAAATTATTAACAAGGTTATGGAAAGAGCTAAAATAAATAATGTTAAATTTAATGCCGACAAACTTCAATACAAACAAAACGAAGTAAAATTTTTTGGTATGATTTTTACAGAGGACGGTGTCAAACCTGATCCAAACAAAATTAAGGCAATTAATGCAATTAATGAGCCTAAAAATGTTAAACAATTGCAAAGATTCCTCGGAATGGTAAATTTTTTAAATAAATTCATTCCATCTCTCTCTGGAGAAACAACAAATTTAAGAAAATTGTTAAAGAAGGGTTGTCAATGGCAATGGAACATAGACCAACAAACTGCCTTTAAAAAATTAAAATGTAAACTTGTATCAGCTCCGACATTAAAGATTTTTGATATTAATAAGGAAATAGTAATTCAATGCGATTCAAGTAAAAACGGATTAGGTTGTTGTTTAATGCAGGAAAATCAACCGATTGCATTTGCTTCAAGAAGCTTAACATCTGCAGAGCAGAATTATTCCATGGTGGAAAAAGAAATGCTAGCGATTGTTTTTAGTGTAAACAAATTTCATCAATATATTTATGGCCATAAAGTAACAATTAATACTGATCACAAACCACTAATTACGATAGTTAATAAGGATATTCATAAAAATACTAACAGACTACAAAGATTACAGTTGAAATTATTAAAATACGACTTAGATGTAAAATATTTACGAGGGTCGGAAAATTACATTGCGGATTTATTATCTAGAGATTGTTCATTTCAAGATGACTATCAAGAATTAAATATGTCAGACATAGTGCATTCGCTTTCACTAAACGATTATTTACCAATTAATAAAGAAATAATTAAATTAATTCAAGATTCAACTGCGAAAGATAGTACATTATCGGAAATTATAACTTTTTTAAAAGAAGGTTGGCCCAAAAATGTAAAAAATAATATTAACAATAATATTCAAAAATATTTTAAGATTAAAGATGATATTCATGATAAAGAAGGAATTCTATTTTTCTCTGATAAAATCATTATCCCATTTAATTTAAAAAATATGATGTTAAAAATATTGCATGGAGATGCACATCTGGGAATTGGGAAAACTAAAACCAGAGCAAGGTCTACATTATACTGGCCTGGTATGTCAAGTGACATCGAAAAATTTATTCAAACCTGTAAAACGTGTCAAACATTTCAAAATAATAATATAAAAGATTCTTTGATACAAACTCCAACACCATTGTTACCTTTTCAATGTATAGCAATGGACATAGGAGAATATCAAGGAAAAAATTATTTAATAATTGAGGATTATTATTCAAAATTTTTAGATATAATTTACATAAAAACTAAATCCTCCAGTGAAATAATTAAAAAACTAAAATGTGTATTTTGTAATCATGGTATTCCTTTAGAAATAAGATGTGATAATAACCCATTTAACAGTTTAGAATTTAAGAAATTTTCAGAGGAATGGGGATTTGCTATTAGTACATCAAGTCCTCATTACCCCAGATCCAACGGCCTTTCAGAAAAAGGTGTTGGTATTGCCAAAAATATATTAAAAAAGGTTCATTTTGAGAATGGAGATCTTCATAAAGCATTGCTGGAATATAGAACAACTCCACTAGCCAATTTAGAGTATTCCCCTAGTCAACTCCTTATGAGTCGAATCTTGAGGAGCACTCTACCTATGTCGAAAGAGATCTTAAAACCAAAAGTTATCGAATTTGAAATAGTTAAAAAAGATTTTGACAAGATTAAAAAGAACACTGAGGATCACTATAATATAACAAGGAATAGGAAAATAGTTGAATTTGAGCCGGGAGAAAAAGTATTAATGAAAAATACAATTAAAGACATTTGGGAAGATGCAGTCATAGTTAAAAAACATCAGTCCCCTAGATCTTATATAGTTAAACATAATAATGGATGTCTTTTTAGAAGAAACCATTTTTTCTTAAGAAAAAAGGTGGATAGGGAAGGTAGTAAAGATACTATTCATGTCAATATAAACGATAATAATAATGATACAAAGTATTTTTCATTTCCAACTATCAACAATGATGAAAATCATGAAATTGTCAAAACCTCTAGATATGGGAGAGTTATTAAGAAACCAAATAGATTTATGTGATTAGTGCAATAGGAATAAGATTGTTTAAAAATGCTAGTTTATATGACTTTACTTTAAATATAATATAATAAAATTGGATATATAAATGTAAGTTAATATTAATAATACTTGTTTATAAAAATGCTAGGACATAAGAATCATATTTGGAAGAGACTAAAGGAAGGAGTGTTGTGTAATCTATGGAAAATTATTATTGTTGGATTCGATGTGTTAAAATATTTAAATGTGGAACATTTATCATTGTTTTATTTCTATAATTTTTATATTGTTTTTTGCTGCTATGGTTTTAAAATAATAAAGAGGAAGGTTACTTTTCAACCTAAACTGACTGTCACACAATGTATTTTAATTTATTATAATATTTTAATCAATGTATTTTAATTTATTAAGTTGATCGGGAGGAACCTTACCTAGGTACCTACTAGTGGTTTAATAACTGCCACCTCACATAACGGTCTTTAAAAGAAGTTAGTTTTGAGAGAGAGAGACGAAGAAGTATCTCGTCAATAAATCATTTTATATAACTGAAACTGACGAAATGCTAAATGAAAGAGATTTCAATTAGCATGGAGTTTTTTTTTCTTTGTCTATTAATATTAATTTGTTTAATTATAATCAATGACGACTCCGAGTGCTCTGTTTGGGAGCCTATGGAGGATAAATCATTACAAATACAAATAAAATACTAAAATACGAGATGTTTTCGATGGATGATGATTTTAGCAACTTAGTCAAATATGTATTTGGTAATTTTGTCAAATCAAATGCCAAACAGAGTATTCAGCGATCTATACGAGATGTTGAAAATCGCTGGAATTTCAGAAGAATCGTGACATCAAGCTGTCAGTGTTAGCTTGGTTACATGTGTTTGTGTTGTTATGACAAAAAACCTAAGATTATATATGATAAAAAACATTTTAAACGTCAGTATAAAACTCATAGAAAACTATCTATCTCTTTTCTTCATACGCAATAATGTGAAATTCTACGTCATCGACCGTAAGTTTGGCGTACCTAGTATTTAGTATTTAGTTAGTGACGTCTCTGCAACGCAATTGCTAACTTTTTTTTTTTTTTTTATTTTTTTTTTTATAAGTTTATTTGGCAGAACTATTATTTATAGGTATAGTTTCCTGCCATTTACAAGTATATTATTGTAGTATATACAGTTGATGAGCCACGTCGTGTGGTGGCACACACACACACACACACACAAGCAGATTTGTAACAATAACACAAAATTATTAGGATATCAGTGGCGGAGAGTGAAAATATAATTTAAGCAAAGAATTAAATAAATGATATCTAAACCGAACAATGTTACCAATTATAAAATAAAATAAGATTTGTTAAAGTAAAAATCCCTTATTGGACAAACGAAAGAACACACAAAAAAAAAAAAAAATATATATATATATATATAGGTATTTTTTTTTTTTCAACTAAAATTAAGAACGAAAAGAAGAAAAGAAAAAAAAATATACCAATTCGGTATTCGTTATCGATCTGCAAATGAATAGAGAAACTATTAACTAAAAAAAAAAAAAAATATAAAAAACAAAAAAATAAAAATGAATATTAGGAAGATGAAACGAGATAGAGAGACACATCCCTCTACCTGCGCCTATCTAGATTTTTATATTATTTTTGATAATGAATTTTGAAATCACGTTGTATATGTATACTGGGATTAAATTCCGAGAGTATTGCATTCATGGATGTTGGAAATGGTACCTTGAGTTTTGTTAAGTCTGGAATAAAACCCGGATATTTTCCCCTATCCTTACATGAAAAGAATATGTGGTTGACAGATTCCTCTTCCTCTCCACAGTCGCATATATCCGTTGTTATCACCCCAATTTTAAACAGAAACTGTTTGGTGCACACATGCCCAAATTTAATCCGACATATGACTGATGTACTCTGTCTGGACAGAGTTATTTTATTAAACCACGGAATACGGTTTATTGTGGGTTGTATAGCTCTATATCTCGAGGGCGACGCATTCCATCTTGTCTGCCAGTTTTCTAGTAAATGTTCTCTACAGGTGAAAAATACATCCGAGAAAGGCACCATTTGATGGGAAGGTGAACTAGGTAATTCTGATGCTTCTTTGGCTAGGCAGTCTGCAGTTTCATTTCCCCTTATACCAGCATGACCTGGGATCCATCCCAGGACAGCATTACAACCCCGCTCATGAAGGCTGTGCAAGAGTTGCTTTATTTGTAAAACGGTACAATCCAAAGGGTAGTTGAAAGATGAATTATTTATTTTTTGTATCGCGCTGAGAGAGTCACTCAATATAATTGTGCTTTCAAAATTGTTCTGAGAGATGATATTTAAAGCTTCCAGGATCGCAACGCATTCGGCAGAAAATATTGAGAGTTCCTTCGGTAGAGCAATACGTTTTTTGTGTCCATCATATTCATTGAATACTGCTGCTCCCGTAGAGTTTGCAGTTTTGTCCTTGGATCCATCAGTAAAAACGCGAATGTATTCCTTCCACTCTTTATTCATTATTTTATCAAAATTTATGGATGCATTGGATACATGTTTGGAAGAAAAGAATTTAACAACCTGGGGACGATAAGTGAGTGAAGGGTAGGCAACCGTGTAGATAGGAAGTGTTTCATATCTTTTGATTTCTTTGACGTATGAGTTCAAAAATCCGTAGCTGGATACTAAATTTGGTGTTGGTTTTTTTCCCCAAAATCTACGATTCTTTTTGACTATATCATAGAGGTCGCGTATTTTGTTGATTATGGGATTATCACTCAAAATGCAGCTCCTTATGAAAAATTTATCCGCTAAGTATTGCCTTCTAAGGTCCAACGGCGGTTCTACTGCTTCAACCTGTAATGCTTCAACTGGCGAAGATTTCATAGCTCCTAGAACAATTCGGAGGGCCTCATATTGGACTCTATCCAATTTTTTGCTATTGCATTTAGATAAGGGTGACATTAGAAAACAGCAATAGTCTAGTTGTGATCGTATGAGAGAGTTATACATTAGCTTTAGGATCCTAGGGTGAGATCCCCACCAGACTCTTGAAACTGCTCTCATCGCATTGAGTCCTGCTTGGCATCTGTTGGAAATGTAGAAGGTGGCAGCATTCCACGTCAGTTTAGTGTCCAGAATAATACCCAAAAATTTTAACTCTTGTGTCTGAGGTAGTGGACTATCGTTAATAAATATATTGCATGGCTTGGGTTTTCTTGCTTTAGAAAATATTATTTTTTTACATTTGGAAGGGTTAAATGTGAGTCCTAAACAATTAAGTTTGTTGGAGAGTATCCTTAAGTTAGAGTTCATTGTATCTTCTGTTTTATTAATGTCATTACCTACACAGTATATAAAAAAATCATCGGCATAATTAAGCAGTTTGAAATCCGCGGATAGGTCCTCAAATACGTCGTGGATGTATATATTGAACAATATAGGGCTTATGACAGACCCCTGCGGTAGTCCCCTATAGACGAGTCTATTGTGAGTAGTACCACCGGGGCCTTCCACCAGGATCTTCCTTTCGCTTAGTATACAATGTAAAAAGGACACAATTTTGTTTGGTATGCCGAATTTTCTGAGTTTGTCGCCCAATACCGGAAGCAAAACGTTATCATAAGCACCAGAAATATCCAAGCTAACCCCCACGACATGTTTAGAATCAGAGAAGGCCATCAGAATGTCAGTAACGTGATGAGCGACGCTTTCCATCGTAGATTTCCCTTTTCTAAACCCGAACATTAGAGGAGAAAAACTCTGACTTTTCTCTGCAAACCAATCTAGTCGTCTTTTTATCATGTGTTCTAGCACTTTGAGCAGGACGCTTGACAGAGCGATCGGCCTGAAAGAAATATCTTCTGGGCTATTGCTTTGGTTTTTAGGTATAGGAATGATCACCTGACTTTTCCATGTATTTGGCACTATGCAGTTGTCAAAGCAAATGTTCATTACCTTTAGAAGGTAGGAAATTGTTGAGCTACCACTCTTGTATAGAAGACTGTATGGAATTTCATCGAGTCCAGGAGCCGAGTCCCTAACAGATCTCAGGACAGAGCTGAGCTCCTCCAAAGAGAACTGCGAGACCAAGAAAGAGTGGTCATCCAATTTTTTTGTAGTGTTAGAGATATTCAGGTCTATTGTATACCTTTGTACATTTGAGCTATCTAGAGACCAAATCTCCTTTAAGTTCGGGACATAAGGGGGAGCCAACTTGTTGATGAAGGCGGAGAAAGGGAGTTCAGAGATATGGTTTGTTTTTCTGCTTTTATAAGTGCCCCTAAATTTACGTATGTTAGACCATACAGTACTGATTGGTGTTTGGGGGGATAAAGAAGTGTATAAAGATAAAGATGTCTACCGGAATATTTCTCAATACCCCCATTCGTGATGACAGATACTTTGGGATGAATGCAATATACCCATGATTACTCAGGTTTTCATCGTCCAAAAATCTATTTGCGGCTTCGATGGTATTAAACTCTACGGCGACCTTTTGTCTTCCCACGGATTTTATTCTCGAAATATTTTCAAAATTTTTCCTGTATATAAACGACCCAAAGGAGACTGAATCCATACTAGCAAAACCATTATCCGTCTGTTTTTGTACGTGAACTACGAATGGACATGAAAAAGTAGAATTATACCTAATTTTGTACTCTCCGCCACTGGAGTCTTTTATAGTAACACCGTTGTTGCTTTTTTTGTTTGCCGGAGCTGTAATATCATCGTCCCTTCCTCGCTTACCGACAAGCGAGGTGGGGAGGTGCGACACCTCCCCACCCGCAGTCTCCATTTTTAATCTAGTTCTTGATATATTTTAAAAATCAGACAATAAACGAAAATGAAAAAAAGAAAACATAAATGAACGAACGTTCATATAAACGAAATAACAAATAAAGTATTTATAAATTATTTAAAGGAAAATAATGGAACGAACTCACCAAAACACTGTCAATATACACAACAACACGTTTAACACAAACCAAAACACGTGCGCTCCGCACGGCACTCCGGTCTTAACTGCAATTGCTAACTTAAGAATACTAAATACTCCAGTGAGGTTAGGAGTTAGTATTTAGGTACCTAAGACTGTGCATTCGGGTCATAGTCTGTTCTGAGGCAGAACTAGTTTTTTTAAGATTTTTGCTTCAAATATTCCATCCACACAGGACAACGACAACCAGGATGAAAAACTTTAAACGTTTATCTCAAGAAATTCAAGAGTAGGTACCTACAGAAGCAGATCTTTCTCTACTGATCTGCTTCAGCCAACGAGTTACAAATTCTCTGTTTTTTTTACCTACCTTACTCACTGTTGCCATCTCTCTCGATTGTGGGGTCTGTTTTTTTTATCTTATGCTTGTTCCTTTTCTTCTCCTTGTTTTAAATCATTGACCTGTGTGGTAGAACAGTTCGTTCCTCTTTACTGGAAGTGGATCACCAGCTATTATTCTTCTAGCTTATGGGGCAGACTTTCTGGGAGATGACCATCACGGCGCGGCGGTGTATTGTGGACAAATCATGAGAGATGTTCTAGCTCTGTCCATTCTATTCACTCATCGTCTCTCCAGTATCGGTTGTTGCCGTCTCTTCGATGGCTTCTGCCTATGCTTTACTTTGAAGTCTTTGCTTATTTAGTCTGTTTTTCATTTTATACCATGCAGCCTGACCTGATGCCAGCAACACCTGCACAAAATTGTATTCATTTCCAAGTTTATTTCGTCTCATTGCTCCATAGATAATTTATGAATTCGCAATTTTTAAGGCTATTTTTCACTGCAGAATATCAACTAGTATCATGCTGATTTGTATTCTAAAGTTTCTTAACAATGTACGTATGTATCTGTGTGTGTGTGTGCTGTGTACTAGGTATGTGCTATGCGTAGGTACCTACTATGTATGTATGTACGGCGTGTTTATTCTACTTATAGACTAAAGTAGGTAGGTACTCATTCGATTATTTTCAAATTTGTGTATCTCATACTCGCTTAGACCCCATGAGATGATATCTGATCAGTGTTAGGTAACTTCAATTTTTAACTGTCAAATATTTCAAAGTGACCCCAAGCTCAGGAAACTTGAAATTAGATATTATTATTTTCTAATGATTTAAAAGGCACATCACTTTCATAAAATGACATTGAATAATTATCAAGTTTTCATAATAAAATATTTAAATCAAAAATAATTTAACAAACTCGTTTGATGAAAATTAATTCTGAAAAATTTCCCTTCAAAAATTGAACACTTTGTGGAGTGACTTGGTAATGAAGTGTATAGCGTTGGCCACAACCCACTCGTTTTTTATGCGTAAGGATTGGTATGTACCTATCTAAGGATGAAATTCAATTGTGACGGAGTCCAAGTGACGCTGTAATGACCACTACAGAATATTTAGGTGGGTAGGTATTTGGTGTAGTTAATTGATTGTAGATATTATGGTAAATAAGTAGATGATTCTGTGTAGATATATACCTAACAATCATCTATTGCAGTTAATATATATTATTAGGGAAATGTAATTGAAAGATGATGAGACAAATGAAAGCAAGACAAACATTGAAAGGAGATGAGATGAGATGAGGCGGAGAAGAAGAAGAAGAAGATATACAATACAAGTAGATGGAGGGAGACACGTCATTATCTCTGCACCATGAGGCGCCATTAATATACCCACCTACCTACCTACCAATATATAATATTATCGAAATGTCTATTCGCGACGACACGACATATTATTAGGGAAATATTATTTTTTACAAAAAATATTTACTTACCCACTTTTAGGTAATTTATGTATTATCGAAAAAGAAAAGTGCTGTTTTTATTTCTATTTTTTTTTAATTCATATATACCTAACATCTAATTATTGGACATTTTTTTCTTAAAATGTACTATAATTAGATGTTTAAAATAAATTTAAAAAATAGGTAAGATAAATTCGTATAAAATTCAAAAATCTATTTTATTTACCTAATTTAATAATTGAATATTGACATGAAGTGGTAGGTATTAATCTACCACTTCATGTTACAAACTTTCTTATTTGCTATCCTTTTTTAACTTAAATTTTTGTTAAAATAAAAATGAAGACATATTTTACATCATGATATTCAATGGTGAGTCGAGTTAGGTATTATTTTATTTAAAACAAATGTTTCCTTATTCTATTACTATGTAGTACGTGTACTCACCGTTTGAAAAAAAAATCAAATAACCACAGACCAGCATATCACAGGACTGTGATGAAAAATTGATACAATTGTTTAAGTGATTCTTATGGTATCTTTTGCGTTGCATACAGAAAAAAATCTACCACCCTTTTGTTTACCCACTAATCATATATTGAATTTTTACTTTAAAGGTTTTTTAAACATACGTACCTACAAACTGTACCTATTCTTCGGGTATTAAATCTAAACCATAATTTTATATAATAGCATTTTTAGTCAAAGAAACTCAACACTAAAACTGGTAGAATCCGGTTCAGTTGGAACTAAATGATTTGGCTAGAGACTTCCAAAGGATTCAGCCGAGGTCGAGGTTGAAAGAAAATCAGTTATTTTCTCCTGGAACAACCTTTTCTTGGTACACGAGTAGAGAAATAGTATTTGTGTCTATGTTTTTTTTATTACTTTATTTATTATTTTTTGTACTTATATTCCTGGGTACACATGTATATAGAGATATTCAATATAAATACGAACCCGGTGAATGGAGACTCATCATTGATTTCCCCCAAAAAAGGCCTGAAAGCTGTTCTCCTGCACAATGGCGACCAATATGCATAGGGCATCCAGTTCATTTGAAAGAATGTTATGAGAATATTGAATTGGTCCTTATTGACAAGGTTAAGTATTGGGGAAAAGTCCCTCCGACTCGATCGGTTTGCCCAGGGGCTTGCCCCTACTACCGATCTCGAGCGGAGGCCCCGACGTTTGAGGTTGGACTCTCGGGGGTAGAGGTTGAACTCGCGGATATATAGGGGATATTGTGTTGTCCGATGTTGCGGCTGGGTCGGGGATGAACAGGACCAATGGGTCCTATAGCGTCCTCCGGCGTGGAAGTGGATTGCGAACTCCATCCTGATCATAAGTGGACCGTTTGTGGGGATATGAAAATGATCTCTGTGTTACTAGGCCAATAGAGTGATTACACAAAGTTCCCTGCATTTTCTGTGAGATAGCCGTGATATTAATCAACATAATATTTAGAAAGAGTGGCCAGTAGGTAAGTAGAAATTTGGTTCCTGGATGAGTTAAGAATGTTGAGGAGAGTTTAGTGGATCCTATAAAAGGATTTTACTTCCGCTACTTCATATCATGTTGGGACTGATGAAACAATTCACCAAAGCATTGCCTAAAGAAGGAGTGTTCTTTGTACCTTTGTCAACAGTTTCCCGGCCTCTCAGAGGCAAAACTTAAAGAAGGGGTATTTGTTGGGCCTGATATAAGAAATCGAGTTAAAAATGGAAAACCAGGAAATCAAAGTACCTATGGAAGTCTCTTAAACAAGTGGTAACCAGCTTTCTAGGTAATAAAAAAGACCCAAACTACAAGAATATTGAAATTACTTCAAACTGTTGGGCTATAACGTGTGCGTTAAAGAGCATTTCCTTCATTCTCATTTGGATTTTTTTTTCAGAATATATCTGAGCATTGAATGAAGAACTAGGAGAACGATTACATCAAGATATAAAAGAAATGGAGACGCATAGGTATGTCAATGATGCTGAAACGAAAACATGATGCTTGGCTACTGTTGGATGAAAATGTCCTTTTTATAAGACGTTATCTCATTTGGTAGGTATATAGACAAACCTTACGTGTTAAAAAAAAATCATTTCAGAAAGTTACATAAAAATCAAGTAGGTAGGTATAAAAACTAAAACAATTTTCAAAAATATTTTTTGCCGGCGTGTGTAATCTCTGGATATGAAATAAGCAATATGCTGGCGATCGCCTCATTGTAAAATTCTGCACTGCTGAAAGCGAGGATATTATAGGAATGATACCTACTATCGTTGGTTGTAATCTGCTTGAATGTCGCTCTATAACCTAAATTAAACCCAACGAAAAAAGAGTTGCAGACAACATCTCATAGAAAATTCTCCGATTAACATCAATGGAGAAGCACTTTGCACCATCAAATAAGTTGGTACCTACTTTCAAATTTCTAGACGTCAAAACAGTTCTTGTTTCTTTCATCTGAGACACTTGAAAAGTAGGATAAGGGTAGCGAAATATTTAAAATGTTAGCAACTCCGTAGAAATTAATTCGCCAGATTATCAACTATGCAAGCTGACCAACACGAAAACTACAATTACAAAATATTAAAAATGTTTTTGTTACTGTTATGTTTCCAAATAAAATTAAATAAATAAATATTTCATACTTATCCGTACGTGGGTACCTACCTACCAAGTATTAGGTAGTGGGTAGGTAGGTGGTTCCTAAATATGTAGGTACTTACGTAAGTTCGGGCACAGCTTGTGATAACAACATAATTCAAGTCGTAGAATGGTGGGTAATAGGTTCCTAAGTAGTTAAAGATTGTGTAATACCAACATACCTATCTACTTATCTAATATATAGTGCGGCGCCTGTTTCCCCCGTCTCCTTCCCCCTATCCCCTCTAGCCGCCCCCCTAGCCCCTCTAGAAGAGGCGCCGCGAGGAAAGAAAATCGTCTCCGTGCACCGCCAGATTGGGTGCACTGATTTGGGAAAGGACTTTCCTCGTGGTGGGGGCGGGGCCTACCCACCTCGCCCCCCCCTCCCTAGCGACGCTACTGCACCCAGGCCACGCCCACTCAGGACTGTTACACTTCAAGACGAACAGAGACACGCCACTCGACACCATTCCTAGATAACGCGTTACGCTGTGCAGTCGATGTGACGGAATGTATGGTGTATTTTTATACGCTATTGCACAATTTATTGCGCTATAATAAATATAATATATCATATACATAGGTATTATCCTTAGGTATAGAGGCAAGAGCCAGTGAAGAATACTTGATAATATCGAAATCTGCGAGGTTACCTTTATTATCAGATAAAAAATAGTTTTATGAATTAATCCCAAGAAGATATATGCCTATGTACCTATATATAGTAGGTATGTACCTTCCTATCTAACAAAATGTGTTGTTAGTAGTACCTAACCAAATTATAGTGATGACTAAACATTTGGTTCCTCGTAACCAATTGTTATACCGTACATAGGTAGGTACATACTTACAGTTAGGTATTATTAATAGAAAAAGTTACTAATAACACTAAAAATATTAGTTTTACTAGGTTTTTTTCACTGTAGATATCTACCTACCATAATTAACATAGGTAGGTACCTACCTAATAACTAGGGATGTGCCTAGGACCTTAGGAACACGCGAATCCGGAACGAAAATTGGTAAATGTCAATTATTTAATAAATAGTTGCATGTAACACATAAGATCCAACTGTCGATAGCGATAGTAGGTAGGTATAGTTAAAGAATAAGAATCAAACTATAAACCCATAAATACAAATTATTTAATATTTTAAGATACCTATTTGATTTTCTATACAACATACCTATGTATGTCAAGATAGGATAGTATGGAGGTTAGTCCTTTTTTCTACCCAGAATATGAAAACAGCATGACGGTATGTATGTATGTTTGGAGATTTAAATATCAAATTATTAAGTCTTCTTACATATTGTGTATAGGCGACTACCATACAAATTGTATGAAGCGATGTCGTCACTAAATTCAATTTTTATTAAAATTGTTAAAAAAAAATTTAGATTAACTTGTTCAATATTAATATTTTTTATAGAAAATTAAATTATCTAGTTGGAGTGTTTCGGCTTTTTTCGATATTTTTTAAAAAATTGGAAATATAATTAAACTCATAAATTTATCATAAAAAAATTTTTTTCTTAATAAAAAATGTTTAAGAAACCCTGGAATTTTTTTGAAAAAACTCATTTGAGATTTTGTATTTGTCTACATTTGTATCAATTTTCAGCGTTCTAGCTTTTATGGTTTCTGAGATATATGGAAAAATAAAGTAAAAATTCAAAAATTGATAACCCCCGACTGAAACAAAAAATCAAATTTTGAGTATAAAAGTTTTGTAGGCCTATAACAATTTATATATTCTGAAATATTGGGCTCTGTAAATTGAGCGGATCAAAAGTTATAAGGGACGGACTGACACACAGACAGACACACGAAATTTTCTTCTCCGAATTCTGAGTAAATCCGTATTAAGAACATATATGCTGCGAAGCCTCTAAGTTGGTGTTTTTTTACTTCAAAGTTGGAAAAGCCGTGAAAAATATAGACCCCTACATACAAATTTCGCGTATCCTGGCTTGAAAAATTGTCGATATGTTAACAGAACTTTGTTCTCTTAACATATCGACACTTGGATTACTAATTGCCATACCTAATGTCAATAAACTCGCTAGGTATCTACATGCGAAGGATGCAAGGAAGTGTTTATTGTTAGATATTATTTTTATTTTTAAAGTTTATATACCTATATTTATTTATTTATATCAGGTGGAACGCCAATAAATTATTTTTAAAAAATAATAATTAAAAATTCCTAAACATGTTTTGAATAGACTCATCTTCTAGACATTTTTTAAACTGGTTGTGAAAATTTAAAATGATCGTAGGTATTTGTAGTTATGTATATCAGTGATATTTAAGTTATAGATCTTTGAGAAAAACTAAAAAACGAGTTAAAAATTAAATCATAGGATATTTATCAATAAAGGTTTAGTATACAGAAAAAAAGAGGATCACTAAACTGATGTTTCGCTATATCTTCATTATCAGTAACAAAGGTTAAGCTATTAATAACTGTACCTACAGTATTGCTGTGTGTGCTTTCAAAGAAGTTTGGTTAATTTTAACATGAAATTTTGTTTCTGTTACAAAAAAAAATCTGTGTAGGTATAAACTTTGAGCGGAGTATAAAATTTACTTGGAAAATATTTCGTTGATCTGATATCACGTTGTGGTAATAAATTTGTTAAACTTACAAAAAATATGTAGGTATGTCATGTAGAGGTAGTGTGGTACCTACCTATCTATCTAATATGTAGGTACCTACTTACCATCAAGTATCATATTACACTTACAAAATATTTTTCTCCTTATTGCTGGTCTATTCCACCATAGACTTTATCTAAAGGGATGATAGGAGGGGGAAGACGAATGGTGTGGAGGAGTGAGGGAGATAGACATAAGAGTGGGATGGGGTGGGGTGAAGTAATGGCTTTAGGAGGGCAATATTCCTCTCCTACCCCTTCGTTTCCTCTCCTTCACACTTCCCTTTCTTCCTCGCCACAACATATCTTTGTTCACAATCAAATAAATTGCTTTCTTTATACAATTCGGTATTTTTATTTTATTTACGCCCCCTAAACATCTATAGCTATCAAATTATTTATCTCTTTGGCTGGCACATTATATATTTCATTCACTCGCAGCTTCTTCTTTCTTTCTTTCTTATTCTTGGAAAATATCAATTTACACAGAGACAAACGGAAAAATAAATTATACATTTAGGTATTTAAGGCGACACCTTCAGCTGGAGATAGACTTATAAAGGCGACGGTCGACATATTCATCCGAAATGTCGTGCTTAATAAACAGCTTTGAGAAAGATAAAGGTATAATCATGTTGATTATAAGCAAGCAAGATTATGGAATGGTCTATGTCCTGATATCCTTTTTTTCCTTTCACTGTGCAATGAACTGTTTTTATATTAAATCTTTTTTGTCTTATATTTTTATTGACAAACTTTTTTTATCATCTCAATAGAGACGAAGTTGGAATATTGTAGAAGAACCAGGAACTCGAAGCACCTGCAGGGCTTACGACCTGTCATCGGATGGTTTACGTGATCACTTTATGCGCTTGCGCAACGTTCACCAATTATGCCTTCTTATTGAGTTCCCTTATCAATGTAATTTTTGAAAGTTTTATAACTATATACCTAGGTACCTATTTGAATAGTATGTAACAATTCACCTGATAATAAGTACCTACTATTGCCATCTAATAACTATATGAAGTAGCGGGAAAGCCTTTTTTTGTAACGCCATCTATTGAGAAATTAGTTTATTTGTAATTAAACTAATTTCTCAATAGATGACTTCGTCTCTATTGAGATGTTAAAAAAAGTTTGTCAATAAAAATATCATTTGCCTCCCAAAAGGGAAAAAAATCCAATGTTTGCGTATATGCAATTAAAAAAATATTCGGTTTTAGCCTCTAAGTTGGTGTTTTTTGACTTCAAAGTTGGAAAAGCCGTGAAAAAAGTAGACCTCTCCATACAATTCTCGCGTATTCTGGCTTGATACATTGACGATATGTTAAGAGAACAAAGTTCTCCTGAACAAATCGACAGTTGGAAAACACTTGAATCACAGAGAACACACAGAATTTCCCACTTATAGGGATGCAACATTGTATCACAAAATCCTTACGTTAGAACAGAGACGGTCCTTGATTGATATGACTAGTTGCATGTAACACATGAGATCCAACTGTCGATAGCGATAGTATGTATAGTTGAAGAATATGTACCAAACTATAAACCCATAGATACAAATTATTGAATATTTTCAGATATTTTGTTTTCTATACAACATATGTAGGTATGTATGTCAAGATAGGATAGTATGGAGGAAGATCCTTTTTCCTACCCAGAATATGCAAATAGCATGATGGTATGTATGTATGTTTGGAGATGAAGTATCAAACTATTAAGTCTTCTTACATATTGTGTATAGGCGACTGCCATACAAAATGTATGAAGCGATGTCGTCACTAAATTCAATTTTTAAAAAAATTGTTAAAAAAAAATTGAGATCTTCTACTACAATGTTAATATTTTTTATAGAGAATTAAATTATCTAGTTGGGGTGTTTCGGCTTTTTTCGATAATTGTAAAAGTTTTGGAAATATAGGCAGTTAAACTCATTAATTTATCATAAAAAAAATATTTTTCTTAATAAAAAATGTTTGAGAAACCCTGGAATTTTTTTGAAAAAACTCATTTGAGATTTTGTATTTTTCTATGTTTGTACCAATTTTTAGTGTTCTAACGTTTATGGTTTCTGAGATATATGGAAAAATAAAATAAAAATTCAAAAGTTGATAACCCCTGACTGAAACAAAAATTCAAAATTCCGAGTATAAAAGTTTTGTAGGCCTGTAACTGTTTATATATTCTGAAATTTTAGGCTCTGTAAATTGAGCGGATCAAAAGTTATAAGGGACGGACGGACACACACACACACAGACACACAGACACACACACAGACACACAGACACCCACACACACACACACACACACACACACACACACAGACACACGAAATGTTCTACTCCGAATTCTGAGTAAATCCGTGTATGGAACATATATGCTGCGAAGCCTCTAAGTTGGTGTTTTTTGACTTCAAAGTTGGAAAAGCCGTGAAAAAAGTAGACCTCTCCATACAATTCTCGCGTATTCTGGCTTGAAACATTGTCGATATGTTAAGAGAACAAAGTTCTCCTGAACAAATCGACAGTTGGAATATAGGTAGTCTTTGTAAAGAATTTGTCAACATACCACCATACATTGTAAGTACCTACCTACCCATACAATATTATGTACCAACACCCAGTAATTAACTACAAGGGAGTACCTTCCTACCTACCTAACTACAGGCACATACCTACCTAATATTGGCAACCATTTTTACTCTCTCACTATGGAATAGTGGAGAGTCATGATTTCACAATTTTTAAGCATATTTTTTTACATCAATTTCTCAACGGGTATCATGTAGAGAGTGCATATTGTGAGTTTCGTCATGATGTGTTTGTATGTATGGCGTACGGCGTATGGCGTAGGGCGTATGGCGTACGGCGTACGGATAATCATTTTTGTGTCCTCTCTACAGGCCAAACTATAAGTTCGATCGACTTCATATTAACATTATCAGCGGTACTAATAACATTTTCGTTAAAACTCGTTTTAGCCAACTAAACCTCGCACTACGTAAACCACGTATTAGGCACTAATTCGTGGTTTAGTGGGTTCTTACTAATAATGTAAAAATGTACAAGGACTAAGTAAACCATGGAATACGGAATGAATGTTGTGTGAACGCAGCCATTTAACGGGAATTTCGGAATTTTTCTCTACTTTATGCTATTTTTTGTTCATTCTCTATGACTTTATTAGCCGTCATCTATGACATCTATCGAGAATCATCGTATTTCTATGTTTGTCATTGTTTGTTTGTTTACTGTTGGTTTTGACGGTTTACTGTTTATGTATCGTCACGTTTTGGTTGAATTCCCAATAATTCAACTTATTTCAACATAACTTATTACATTTATTTTAAAGCAATTGTCAATGGAAAATAAATATCTTCATTTATTTGCCTTCTTCCAAATAAATCTACGAGATGTCTAACTCCTGCCTTTGAAAATCTGTACTTTCTTCTAAAATTAATGTCGTCGTAATCAACAAACGGATTACAACGCACCTATGAACACACCTTATAAATTTTGCCTCATCAAAAAACTTTCCACCTGCTCAATTTCTTAAAACGATCTTTCAAAATCGCCGATTCTATAATCATACAGATTGCTGTCCATAATTAAAAAAAGCATTTCTTTAAAAATGACAAAATACAATACGCGCGGTCTATTTGACTTGACAGCTCACGAATTCACTATTGCTATTCCACCACTAAACTAGGGGACCGGATGGTTTAACGTTACCATGGTGATATAAACCATGGAATAAAATAGAAGTTTTAAAACTTGGTTATTAGTAAGTTTTTTGGCCGTTAGGTTTTAGTCACTCTATTCCATAGTTCAACCTCGCTACTTTTTCGTTATTAGTACCGCCATATATGTGTAAAGTGCATAGACCTAGAGCTGATTAGTATTCCATAGACAAGGGATCATTTTTTCTCAATGTTTCTTTATGATTTCATCTATTAAAACTGAAAAAATGCTCTCACGACCTGGAAATTAGAGATATTTTAATTTGGTTTCAACTATTTATACAACACCAAGAATCTTCATAAAATTGTATTCAAAGTTGGTCAATGTTAAAAGAAAAATATTCAACGGTTTGAAAAATTCTATTATATTTAATGAATTTTTGTATGAAACTTATAATATGTAACAAGAGAATTTTTTTATGTTTGGCAATGTTCAGTTCTTTGATTTCATATTGATATAAGAGTATTAAGAGCTTGAAGTTAGAACTGATTAGCTTTCCATAGATATCATTAAATTTCTTCATATGATATCACGTGTCAAAATTTTCAAAATGCTCTCACGCTCTTTAAAACAAAATTTATCTGCGTTGAGAAAAAATGAACCGTTGTCTATGGAAAACTACTCAGCTCTAAGTTTATGGACTTAACACATATGATATCACTATGAAGTCAATCGGACTTATAGTTTGGGCTGCAGAGAGGACACAAAAAAAACAACGTAAATGATGAATTCATAGAGAAGAAATCAAAAGTTGTCTATGGAAAACTAATCAGCTCTAGGTCTTTGCACTTTACACATATGATGATAATATGAAGTCGATCGGACTTATAGTTTGGGCTGTAGAGGACACAAAAAGGATTTTCCGTACGTCGTACGCTATACGCCGTACGCTATACGCCGTACGCCATACGCCGTACGCCATACATACAAACACATCATGACGAAACTCACAGTTCTAATATCAAATGCTAAATTTTTCCATAGCCGAGTAGCATGAATACATAGTGAAGGAAGATGAATAATAATCTGTAACGCGAGGTGGGATGGCAAGGGTTCTGTCTTCTCTAGACCGAAGTGGGAGTCCATGAGAGGCCAACGGTTGAAATCTTTCTTTCAGATATGCAGGGGCATTTCATGTATTTAACCAAGTGAAAACAGAAAGTGCGATTGTTATACAGGTGTCACCTCTCAACCAGAAAACAGCAAGGAGTAGGGACGAGAAAGATCGCGGTCTCCTATCTCTCTAACACAATAAGCTTTCTCTCACTCTCTTTACAGAGTTTGGCCATTATTATTGTTTGTACACCGATTCTATCAATGAAGAAATCGATACTATAATTTCTCCGGAAATTCCAAATCCGTCTACTGATCAACTACTGTTCGATGTTGTTACAACAATCATGATTCATGGCCCATGCGGTAATCTGAATCGTAATGTCTGATTAACAAAGAATCATTTACGACCGCATTATGCAGGCAGTTTTGGGAGGAAAAGGTGGATTCTTTTTTTTTTGATGCACCAGGTGGAACTGGCAAAACATTTCTCATTCCGCTTATTCTCGCCAAAGTACGATCAAATAATGGCATCGCATTGGCCGTTGCATCATCTGGCATTGCAGCAACTTTATTGGATGGAGGCAGAATAGCTGAGATGAATTATCTGGGATGAATGCACTATGGCACACAAACATTCGCTTGAGGCGTTGAACAGGACACTGAATGATATAAAAAACAACGACAAACTATTCGGCGGCTCTCTGTTACTCCTTTCAGGTGATTTCAGACAAACAATTCCCGTCATTCTACGTTCAACGTACGCTGATGAGATCAATGCTTGCTTGAAATCATCGCCACTGTGGCGTAATGTTGAAAACGTAGGTACAGCTAAAAGTAAACATGCGCGTTTAAATGCTTCAAGATCCATCAGCTGATACATTCTCAAAACAATTGTTAAATATCGGCGATGGAAATGTTGCTGTAGGTACATGAAAATAATGGATGCATAAAATTGCCGACCGATTTATGCACAATCATTAATTCGAAAAATACTCTCATCGATAGCATATTTCCCGTTGTACGCACATAATACATGAATCATGAATTTTGGAAGCAAAAAATGTGGACGTTAATGATACAATAATTGATGCCAGGCGACTTGGCGTCATACAGATCGATCGATACAGTTTGCGATGTCAACGAAGCTGTAAATTATCCAACAGAGATTTGAACTCATTGGTTTTGCCAGGCATGTCACCGCACCATCTACAACTGAAAGTTGGATCTCCGGTTATTTTACTTCGGAATTTGAACCCACCATGGCTGTGCAATGGAACGCGATTAGTCATTAAAAAATGATGAAAAACATTGTCGAAACCAGCATTTTGAATGGCAAGATACGAGGCGAAAATATATTCCTGTCACGAATCCCAATGATTACCACAGAAGTGGTTATTGAATTAAAACGCGTTCAATTTCCAATTAGATTGGTATTTGCAATGACAATCAATAAGTCACCAAACGATGTCTGTTTATGGCTTAGATTTGGGCACACCATGCTTTTCACACGGATAATTATACGTGGCATGGGCAAACCATCCAGTTTGTTTGTGTTGGCTAAATACGGACTGATAAAAAACATCGTACACTGCTCTAACTTTTAAGAGATCAAACTTTAAATATGTGAGTTAAGTTAATGAAGTAGGTACTTTGAATTAAGAAAATGAATGGTTGGTGTTTTGTTATTTTTATAGGCCGTCATCGTCCACAGCGCTCCATTCCTCTTTCAGTCATAGACCCCATCTCCATATACTTACAACAAGTTAGTTTTTATTATTTTTTTATTTAATTACCAAATTATTCACTAGAAATAATTTATATGGCAAAACAACGTTTGCCGGGTCAGCTAGTTATTATATACTAGTTGCATTTAACACATGTGCAAACTATTAACCCATAAATCTAAATAATTGAATATTTTAAGTTATTTTCTTTTCTATACATCACATGTAGGTAGGCATGTATGTCAGGATAGGATAGTATGGAGGTCAGTCCTTTTTTCCTACCCAGAATATGAAAACAGCATGATGGTATGTATGTATGCTTGGAGATGAAGTATCAAACTATAGGCGACTGCCATTCAAATTGTATGAAGCTATGTCGTCACTAAATTCAATTTTTATAAAAATTGTTAAAAATAAATTAAGATGTGCCTAATACTACAATGTTAATATTTTTTTTAGAAAATTAAATTATCTAGATGAGGTATTTAGACTTTTTTCGATATTTTATAAAATCTTTGGAAATATAGGCAGTTAAACACATAAATTTAACATAAAAAAATATTTTTCTTAATAAAAAATGTTTGAGAAACTCTGGAATTTTTTCGAAAAACAAATTTTAGAGTTTGTATTTGTCTATGTTCATACCAATTTTCAGCATTATAGCTTTTATGGTTTCTGAGATATATGGAAACATAAAGTAAAAATTAAAAAGTTGATAACCCCTGACTGAAAAAAAAAATCAAAATTCTGAGTATAAATGTTTCGTAGGCCTATAACTATTTATATATTCTGAAAATTTGGGCTCTGTAAATTGAGCGGATCAAAAGATATACGGGGGGACGGACACACACGCAGACACACGAAATGTTCTACTCCAAATTCTGAGTAAATCCGTAGGTATATGGAACATATATGCTGCGAAGCCTCTAAGATGGTGTTTTTTGACTTCAAAGTTAGAAAAGCCGTGAAAAATATAGACCCCGCGTGCATACAAATCTCGCTTATCCTGGCTTGAAACTTTGTTGATATGTTAAGGGAACAAAGTTCTCTTGAACAAATTGACAGTTGGATTATCTTTATTTAACTGCATGATTGTGTAGTAACCCTGAATAAAGCATTTTCAAGTGCTGTAGGTACTTGAGTAGGTAGGTAGATATATCTAAGGGTGATGAAATGGAGGCATGAGAAGGGGTCGTGAGTATTAAACAATAATCGTGTCAACCTCTTCTGTCAACCCTATATACCTATTAGGTAGGTATATATGTAATATTACATACCTACCTACCTACATAAACATGCACACTTCACTGACGTAATCTTTCTATGAGAAGCAATTGTGTACCTACCTACCTAATGTGTAGAGGTGACAATTAAATATTTATGTACCTACCTACATACATAGGTACCTACCTAACTACAATACAAAATATAGATACCTATCAATTCACCGAGACACTAAAACCATAAAAATATAATAAGTACTTTTTTGGCAGGAACAAAAATTTAATACATTTTACCTACCTATTATTATTTTCTTTGAAGAAAAGTTAATATTAGTGAGATCAGGGGGCGAGTCTGGTCTAACCGGCGAAATCAAAACCTTAGTGATTACTCATAGGTATCATGGATATAATTATCATATGGAGTTCTATTATATCCTAACATATTACCTACATATAGAAGACCATAATATGACAATTATATCCATGATATGGGTAAACATGGAGGGTTTTGATTTCGACGGTTGACCAGACTTGCCCCCCTGTGTTGACTCGTGTATTTAAAATAGTTAGGTAGCTACATTACCACTGACTAAAAAATAAAAAAAGGTAGTAACAAATAAAAAAAAGCTAGTAAAAAATAAAAAAAAGCTTAAAAATAGGTACCTACCTACTTATTACCTAGTTATTATAGCTATTTAAGCGGATACCAGATAGGTATCTACTTCGATAAATGTAGGGGAAGTACGTACAAAATGACATAGGGTTTTGTTTTTGGGTTATAATTCTTTATTAGTAATTCACAGAACAGTGATATTCTTCACCAATCATCTTTGGTTCTTTATTAATCGAAACTTATCAACATTTATGGAATAAAAACACAGAAATAAAATATATAAATAGTTAAACTGAGATTAGCTAAAATCCATTTTGTCCATATACTATGGACAAAATGACATATACGTAAAAACTATACAATCACCTATTGACAAAGTTCACAAATAAACTGCTTAGGAACATAATTTTTTTAACATCATTAGGAACATTTTTTATGAACATCAGCGCAAGAAACGTGAGCCCAATGGGCACAAATTAGGCACCGCAACCAGCTTTCTTTGGGCTTTGATCGTGAAAAAAAATCATTGCAGTAAATACATGGACAGTCTTCCTCGTCATCTTGTGAAACCTTTTCTTCTTCACTGTCGTCTTCAAACATCGTTTTGGTGACGTTTCGTTTTCTCTTTGCCGAGGGAGCTGTCGGCTTATTTTTCGACTTAATTTCCGTCATATTAGGAGTGGAAGTTAAATCTAAAGAGGTCTGCCATGCCTTTGGTTGCGTTTTCCTTGTCTACTAATAAAATGACCTTTTGGTGCAGGAGAAATCTCCTCAATAGGGACAACAAGAGTAGACGATGATGGCTGTTCTTGATTTGAAAGAGGAATTGCTATAAGTTCTTGATTCACAGACGCCAACAGTGTCTCATAAAGATGGAAACAATTTTGGAATTGAAGCCGATTGAAAGCCTGAGCACGGGCTGCTTAAGTAACTTCAGGTTTGCGCAAAGAAATATCTGTATTACGTTTTTTGTTAAATTTATGAGCAAAAACATTTTTTTCAACCAACTGAAAAGCTAGTTCTTGCACTGAAGCTCGCGTTAATCCAAATAAACGCGATCCAAGGAAATTTATATGCTGAACTAATTCCTTTTCAACATTTGGTGGAAATGTTGGTTTCCAATGTCCAAGAGCTTTAGAATTTGACTTCAGACTTTTATTACTACCCAATGCATGCCTCCGGATTGTTTCTTGAGGAAAACCAAATGTTTTTGATGCCATTAACCAGCCTCTTTTTTTATTTCGAACTGCCTCTATAGCTTTCTACATTGACTCTTCACTCCAAGTTTGGCGATCAGTCGTGCGCTTATACTTGCGTGGCATTTTACTACCGGTTAAGAAATGAACAGCTTAAATAAATTTTCCACAGTTAGGTAATCTTCTTGATTGAGCTTTTATGGACAAAATGACATACGTATGTCATAATACCCATTGTCTTCGTATGCCATTTTGTCCGTACAGCGTTATTAAAAAACAAAATTGAAAAAAAAAATACATAGAGGAATTTTTGTGTGGAAAAAGTTATTTGAAAGCGACAACATATCATTGAAGGATAAATTGAATCATATAAATAAGCATAAAAGCGAAAAACTTATCATTTATAAAGAAAACTTCACGCAAAGAAAAAAAACTCGTGACATGCACTGACACAATATCGGTCATAACACCGGAATGACTGAGATTGACACGTTCATGTTATGACAGGATTTAGGGAGCTGGTTGGAACATGCAATACGACGGTCAGTGGTATGATAAAACCCGCCAAATTCGAAATAAGCCAATAGTTCGTTTTGTCCGTATATGTCATTTTGTACGTATTTCCCCTACGTATTAGACAGGTAGGTAGGTACCTACCTATCTGCTTAATTAGGTAGGTACCTATCTATCTACAATATAATTAATAGGTACAGCATGGTAGGTACTTCCCAATAACTTAATTATTCTATCTACTCCAATAAATGTATCACCGATAATATTTAAGCGGATATTAGTAGGTACCTATCTACTATTCTACTTAGTCCCGTCCCTTCAGACACTTTAGAAGGTACCTCTCGTCCCTTCAGTCACTTCACAGTAGGTACCTACCTACCTCTCGTCCCTTCAGTACCTACCTACCTACTTCTCGGCTCATCCATCCATCCTACTGTGCCACAATACCTATTTCTTCTTAGTATGATATTCTATTTTCCAATTATTTTCATAAACCATTGCAAAATTTATCAATAATAGGTAAGTACCTACTTAAGTAGGTACCTTCCTATCTATGTGTGTAAATTATAAAAAAAACTATTTATTTGAAATCATTAGGTATAAAAAGGCTACCTAATTATTTTCATAATGATTAAAAACCACGTCATAAAATCTTATAAACATTAGATAGGAACCTACATAAAAAATAATTATCTAATACCTTTTCTATTGGTGTGTAGATATAGGTACCTTTGTATATAGGTACACCTACATACATAGTTATAGATAAGTATGTAGGTACCTATGTATGTATGTAAAATATAATTACTGTGTGGAAATAATCGCGTCAAGTGTTTATCCACAATTAAGTACCTACCTAGGTACCTACCGAGGATACAACGAGATTTTTAAAATCCCCGTCGACCGCAAGCACACGCAGACAGACAGAGATGCAAACAGAGGAAAAACTATCCGGTCTGACGGGAGGGAACGAGACGCAGACAGTCCACCCGACTTCGTACTACAGCCGACGAGCCGAAATGGGTCTTATGGTGCGCTCGTTAAGGCGCAAAACCAAATTATGTTCACCGCTTTATTCGAACGATTCGCTGCTTTGTGAGATGGGGAGTGCGAATATCGACCTTGGGGCGCGGTGCCGAGGAGTGCAAATTGCACGGCGAGCGGAGCGTGTTGAAGAGTGGCGGGTGGGAGGATGTCGCGGTGTGGGGGTGGGGAGGGGGCGTGCGGTATAAGGAATGCCGCTGGTGTGATACAGAAAGAAAATTAGTGGTATGATAACCGCCACGAGAATCGTAGCTTTGTATTATTCCACACCCGCTCTGAGACACATATGTATTCTCATCACCGACTGACGTAGGTACGAACGGCGGCGGAAATTGTAACCTAACATTTGAATTTAGAACAAGAACGTTCCATTCGAATAACGACGGACACCGAATAGAATGTTTTGAAAATCGAATAGAACATTTCTAAATAATTTTTTGCCTTCCTACGAAATAAATGATAAAAAAGTATACATCAGTACGAAATTGTCATAAATAATTTATAGAAAAAAATACTAACATTTTCAAGGCACAAAAATTGTTTTATTTTATAAATATTATAGATAAGTATCTATAGGATATTAATAAAATTTATAAGTGTTTTTATAATAAATTTTAAATCGCGGGTGCCATTAAGGAACATACATTCTGGTGACATTCAAACATTATTTGTTATTTATTGTTCATATAATAAACAAGATATGTACCTAAGTGTGCGTGTGTTGAAAGGATGATGTGACGCAGAAGGTGAGGAAGCACAGTGGGTACCTACCTATAGACTGAGGACAGGAGACCGCAGCCTCCGAATTCTTCGAGAGACTTATATCCCCGGAGATCAACAAACATTCATCATATTTTCCGACGGGAACAAGGTAACGATTTTACATTTCTAAGAATATTATATAACATGTTTTTTGAATTTAATTGACATTATTGATATAAGTATTTGTTTTATGTACCTAAATGTATTTATTTAAATGTTATGGATATTGGAAAAAAGTGATTAGATATAAGCAGGTATGTGTGGAGACATGATACATGTGGAAACCTATTTTTTTCTATTTTTAATAAGGCACAGTCACCAATAGAGGCGGATTTGTGACATGTACCTACTTATTTGTAAAACTAACAAACAAAATATCTAAAACAATCCCATGGATTGATATTGTTATCATAAAATAGAAATTTAGACATAGGTAAGGGAGAGTGGTATCAGTTGTAACAAAATTAATAGGTACAGAGTCATATCAGAGCTGTTTACTGATCAAATCACATGATTTTTTTATGTTAATATCTTCCATGTTTTAAGAGTAGGTACCTATATGGGCATGGTCAAAAAACAAAACTTTTTTTTTTATTATTGAAACCAAACAAAATATAACAATATACAAACAATAAAAATATTACAAAATAGTACAATTTAAATAAGTTATATGAAACATTTTTTTATAGTATTATTTGGTAGGTATACACCACCTCACAAGGCTGAGCCTGTACCGAGGTGGCAGAATTTTTTTTTTTTTGCGTTATATCTGACAGAAAAATATTAAACTTGTATTTAACTAAAACTTGTTATAAAATATACCTATTATAAAAATAAAAATATAAACTATTGTAGCTTGATCATGTTTCCGCAGTATATAATGCCCTTGTTTCTAATCCATGTTTCTATTGTTTTCTTGTATTTCAAATTATTCATCAACTGTATGTCCGTTATTTCACTTTTAATCTTGTTAAAAATTTTTGGAGCTAAATAATAGTAATGTCTTTGTCCGAATGTCGTGTTTGTCTTTGGAGTCATGAGAAAATTCCTGCGTGTCGTCTCGTAATTGTGTTGCGGTGTAATGTGAATTGTTTTATCTTTATGAAAATGTATAGAAATAATTTTGATATATAACTGAGGAATGTTGAAAACTGGAAAATCATTAAATAATTGAACTGTTGGATATGTAAATGGTTTTTTTATTATAACCTTAATTAAAGCTTTTTGTGCTTTAATAAGAGGATCCATATTAATTTTAGCAGCGCCACCCCAACCAATCATTCCGTGTGTTATAATCGATTGAGCTAACGCGTAATATATTGTTTTTAAGTCTTTTTTAGTCATTATGTTGCGAATGTTCTTAAAAATATAAATAAGCCTTCTTATTTTACCTGCAACTGTGTTTATTTGTTCTGTCCATCTTAAGTTGTTATCAATGTAGATACCCAAATATTTATACAATGGAGTCCTTGTCAGTGGTTTGCAAAAGCAACTTTGCTCGTGAGTACAGTCATGTATGATTAAATTTTTGTCTTGGCTAGGAGTGTCATCCGCGCAACAAATAAATTTTCCCTGAAAATTCAGTTGGCATAAGGAATTAATATAGTTATAATAAAAATAAAACCAGACCCAAAGTACTTCCTTGAGGAACTCCATAAGAAAAACGAGTTTAGGCTTTTGAATTTATTAAAAAATATCATCGAAAGAAAATTGTTACATTGTGACCCAGATGGTGAATTAGAGATCATTAATTTTTTTTTAGATTTATTTTGTATCACTATATATACGAATGAGGACGAGGAGGGCTGACCCCACATAATGGGAAGATGTGGGGCCAGGGTGAAAAAGAATACATACTTAATTTTATAAGTTCTTTTTAATAATAGTTTTTTTAAAGAATGAATATGTCCTTGTGCAAAGTACATATACCTACATCCTCGTTGGATTCCCTAAACTTAGCATTAATGCTTGTGCTATAGGTGAACGAAATCGGTCGTGGCAGGAATCGAACTCGCGACTACTAGATTAGTAATCCAGCGCGCTAACCGCTCTACCATCACCCATCTTAACTAATTGTTTGATTATTGAATTTTTTTTTTTGATAAGACAGCATTTTCTTTTGTGCAAAAAAACTATGAGTGGGTAGGTACTACTTTTTATATATTTAATAGAAATGTAGGTATCTAGTATTTCCAAAAATATTTACCGTTAGCTAAAACTGAATATCTATTTATCTTTTCTAATTGATTTTTTCTCTAATGATAAATTTGTACTTACCATAAGTTTATCTTATTTTTCATTTTTTTTTTCTAATATCATTTTTTTTTAATTTGGGGTTCATTTTGTTATTCTTGAGTTTTAGTTTTTATTTTGATTGGTTCGAATATAACACCGTCGAATATTATATCATTAATATCTCTTATAAATGATCTACTTTTCATTTCAAGGGTGAATTGAGTGAAAATAATAGGAATTTTTCTATTACTCATAATATATCATTAATACATAATTTAAAAAAACCACCGAGTCATCTACAGGTAAGTTACTTATTTTTATAAATTATTAATCGATAGTAGAAAATAAATTTATTTTAAAATATTATCCACGGAATTACTGTTCTTTGGACTGGTGATATCCACATTGTATAGTTAGTTTGAAGAAATTGCCAGATTAATCAAATATTTTTTATTTTCATGTAAAAGAAATGCATGATTTTTTGTTGGCGGAGTGATATTTTTGTTTATTACCTAAAGAAATGTAAGAAACATTTAAATTATAAAACTAGTTACCTATATAGGTACCTACATACCACTATTTTCATGAGTCACTTCGCGACTTGTTTCGGAAGCGCTGTCCTTCCGTCGACCGTCGTGTCATGACTAAAAACTAGTGGTAGGTAGGTTTAATAGCTAGTTTATAATTCAAAATGGTTTATATTAACTGCCACAAAATCATTAAATGATATTAAATGTAAAAAACTTAAATTGTCAATTTTATTTCATTAGGTAGGTACCTACCTACTAAATTTTTTAATGATAAAATGAAATTGTTCGATACATAAATTAGAAATGGAGATATAAAAAATATAAAAACCAATAAAAACACAAAATAGAAAAATATGGAATGGAATTGAATATAGGAAATAAATAAGTAGGTACTTAGGTATTTTTTTTTTTTTTTTATAAAAATGAATATGTCCTTGTTAAACAAGTACATATACACCTTCCTACGTTCCCTAAAATAAGCAAATAAATGCTTGTGCATAAATAGGTGAACGAAATCGGTCGAGGCACGATTCGAACTTCGACCACTGGATTACTAGCCCAGCGCGCTATAATCAAAACAATATTTATTTATTTATTTTGATTAGGAAACAAAACAGGAATAAAGAAAGAAAAGTAGATAGGTAGGTACCTACATACATACATGATACCTAAATATAAAAGAAGCGTACAAAAATATGTACCTAAGCATAACAAACCAACCACAAGAATATAACTAAAAAAAAGAATACCTTCCTATGCATATTTAAAAAATAACAATCAATAAATTTTTCCAAAAACAGCTCAAAACAAAGTAGGATATGGTGGGAAATAAAGAGTGATATAATGACGTGATGTATAAAATAAAATAAAGGAAGAAAGGAGGAGAGGAGGAGAGGTAGGAAACTAGGAGAAATGTCATCACTGTTGTAGATCGATATGATATGAATATGATATCTACATATAATAAGTCGATAGTAGATAATACTGACAAAAAAACACCACTTATAAAACCGGTTAAGTGATTGCATTTTGAAAATTACACGTAGTGAAATAAGTGTTATTGTAGGTACCTATAATATAAGATGGAAGATAAAACATATATAAGATTGCACACAGGAGTTGTTCATAGCGAGAGAAGGGATTAGAATGGATTTGAATTGTTAAATAATATAGTGGAGAGGAAATTTAGCTAATTAGAAGACGGGTTAATATTTTGAGATAATAATTCAATATCCACCTTTAGGAGAAGGAGAATGTCTTAATCAGTAAACTAAGTCAATTGTTATTAACTCAACAGAGAGAAGAGGATTATACAGAGGAGTTAGAGACAGTATAGTAGATATCTACCTACAAGGATGGTGGGGTAGGAGAGTGAGGATCATTTCCTTGTTCATTTTAATATTCATGAACAGGTATTTGAAAAGGATTTATTCAAAAGATAAGCCAAGATATTTATATGTACCTATATACAACTCTTTACTGAATAATATAATATGTATCAAAATGATATCTATCTATTTGTTATAGGAAGGTAGGTACTAACAAAGTTATTATACCGGCCATCATTGCAACTTTTGAACTTTCAAGACTCATTTATCAAAAATACGATGATCTATCACGTTTTCATTATTATCAGCAGTGTCTGCAAGGTTATACAGTTCATTGGACTATGTTCTTATTTCATAGTTTTGTAACAGAACATTATTAGTCCTCGTAAGCAGAACAGCCATAAACCTTAAAAATAAACAATTGCTGGTAATACTTAAAGTTTTAAGGTGATATTAAGAAATATTTATTACTCTTCACATTATTTTGACACAATAATATTTCGATATATGTATAAGACATACCTCATCCGTTCTATACCTACCTACATTCACATCCACCTGTCAACAGTATTTCAAGAACGTAGGCATTTTAACAGAATTCTGTTAGTCATTCTTACAGTGAATATTTATATAAAAAATGGTAGAAAATGAACACCAAGAAACAAAAAAAAAAAATAAAAAAGAAAAATAAAAAAAACAAACTTAAAAAAAAACTAGACTTAACAAGAAGAACTTTTGTTACGATGATGACGTTTGATAATTTTTATTTTTATATTATTTCTCGGACAACAAAATATTAATTTAACACGCATCCAATGAAAGAATAATGGAAGCAGTAGCGGAATTGTTTATAGAAGCCGAAGCCGAAAATCTTGGCTTGCCTATGAATATTATGTTAAGAAATTCAAGCACTAATATTTATTTATATAACTATAGTTTTATTGCAACCATATGTACTACAATAGTTTTATTGCAACAATAGGTACTATCTCGGTTAGATTGTTGCAACATAATTTATGCAGAACTCCCACAAATTCACATTGAAAGACTCCAGTCAGTCTTCAATGCAGCAGCTAGGTTAATATATAATTTACCGAAGTCTGCCCACATATCACCATTGCTAAAAGATCTTTATTGGTTGCGGATATCGGAGAGGATTCAGTACAAGATATGCTGGATGGTGCACAAAGCTATTCACGGACATGCTCCAAAATACCTTATGGATTTTTGTGTACCAAGATGATCTGAACCAAAATAGATCTACTCTTCGATCTGCAAGTAACACGACAATGCATCGTCTAAAAGAACATAATACGCGTCGAATGACGAACTTTGGTGAAAGAGCATTTCCTGTGGTGGTTCAGTGGAATAAGCTCCCATAAAGTTTAAGATCAATAGATAATGAAAGTGTGTTCAAAAACAGTTAAAATCTTATATTTTAAAACCTAATATACCTAGTGATTAAGTTATTATTACCTAGATTGATTTTTATTTAATATTTTTTCTTCGGGTATAATATTGTTATGCGCCCTTGAGGTGAAAACACAAAAATGACGCTATATAAATGATCCATTAATTATTATTATTACAAGATTAAAAATTAAACCGTTTGTAGAAACGATGCTTTACAGGACCACAAATGTGAATATTATTTTGGAATGTGTTTTTAAAAATATTTGTCATGACCAATGAAATGAACAACGATGATAAAAAAAAAAGATAAAATTTTCGACATTTCCCAATTTTCTTCCAGGGTTTGCCTAGTCCGAAGGTTCTAGTATCGCTCCTGAATAGTATGTAGGTACCTAATTAACATGGGTATTTCACTCTTGCATGGAGCATATTTAAAAATCAGTTTTTTAAGTTGTTCCATGTTCCATATTTTTCTTTACCGTGGGTCGATCAGCGTCGGGACGCTTAAGATGCGGCGCGGCGTTTTTGGAATAGGTAGGTACCTACCACATAGCAACAATAAAAAATAATATTTATTTAGTTTTTTGTTCTGGAACACAGATATGTACAATCATATATATTATCATTATAACCTAACTGAAACAAAATATATTACATATTTTTTTAATATAGGTAGTTACTTGGTAGGTAGGTATATGTGAAAAAAAGTATTAATTAAAATATTATGAATTAAATTTGAATTTGTTTTATGAAACTATAACAGACTTATACCAAATTCATAATGAGTTTGAACACAGACACCGTATATAGAACATATACAAGGTTACAGCAGGGTATGTCGTACTGAATATTAAAGGACGTTATTATTCAGGTCATTTCTGATGGATTTGATGCACAAAGTTATGTCCGAAACTTAACCGTACTGGAGATATTGAATTTTAAAGATTTAAAAAAAAAAATTAAAAAAATTGGCAATTTTATCATTTTTTTATGGATTGGAGGTCTTAGGGTCCGTTATTTTTATGTATCTAGCTAAGGGGCATGTTAATTAATAAAAATGATGAACAAAAATAGAACCTTCTACTAACAGCTTAAAAAGACAGCTCGACAACAGTTAGAATTAAAGAATTATCACAAAGTGTTTTTAATTTTGAAGCGCTTTATTTGAAAAAAAAATTATGGAACTTATTCTGCAAATAATTGTAAAAACTTCTACGTCTCTTTAGCTATTCAAAAAGGTATAACACTTGCTAATAAATAGTCAAACCATTGACCAAATAACAGTTAAGGTAGTAGAGGGTACATTTTAGTTTGAGGAAAAAGTAGCTAAAATACGTAAACAAAACAAAAAAAAAAATAGAGCAATATTTTTATAACAACGTTCTCTTGATCAAATCGACAGTTGGAATTTTTTTTTGTGTTTTTTGAAATTCATCGACGCCGACGCGACGGACGGGCAGTTAATGTGAAATTTTACACAAAAGTTTCTAAAGCACACATTTCATTTGGTTATGTCTCCATGATATGACATGACACGACGACTATCGTCAAGTTGACGCAGCGGCATAATAGATGACGTAGCAGATTGACTTAGGGAAGTGCCGGCAGCGGCTTCATTTGCTCAAAAGTTTTCGCCAATTAATTTGCTGTCACATCATCGTCAGACCAAGTGGAAGACATGAAGGGCGGGCAATTGACTTGTGTTAAAACAATCATCTAAGTCTCTTCCATCATGAAAAGGAGAGACATGAATAGCAAGGATAATAAAGGATATGACAGAAGATAATAGACCAACAACCATATTGAATCATAAATTCGCTATAAAAAACTTGTTTTTTGAGTCACTTCGCGACATGTTTCGGAAGCGCTGTCCTTCCATCGACCGGCGTGTCTAGACTTCCGAAACAGTCGCGAAGTGACTCAAAAAACAAGTGGTTTATAGCTAATTTATGATTCAATATGGTTAATATTAACTAGGTACCACAAAATATCCGCCGAATCATTAAATGACCAACAAGCAGTTTTTTAATAATCAACTAAAGAAAAAAATGAATAATTTATAAGATAACTATTTAGTTTTCACATTCATTTAGATTCATTTTTAATTAATGAATAAAATTTAACAAAGTATTTTTCATAATATTTGGCAACACTGTAAAATCACTGCAACTCCGCACACGCATTTGGCAACATTGTAAATATAATGTAAGTGCTGGATTAGTCATGTTAATCTTAATTTCATTCAGACAATGGTTGATAATGCCGAGCCTCCCTGGCGAAAACGTTTGGTCTTTATAAATCGAATTTGTGGAAAAATACTTAGTTCTATTTAATTCATTGATTTAATATCACATTCTCATAACTCATTACATAATATTTAATTTAAAATATAGGTACCAATTGAGCACATAAATTATACACCTATTCTCAATAGAAAGTAATATTTTTTTGTATTTTTTTAAAGTCTTCCCCTTTCCCTTCTCGAACCTATTTCATAGTCTTCTTCCTATTAGGTAGGTAGGTACTTATAAATTATATATTTTTTAAAAAGTTTTTTTTTTATGTTACACTGAATATAAGTCTTTTAAATTTAGAAAAAAAAATAGTTTACTATAAATACATTTGTTATGTAGGTATATTTATTTATTTATCGTATGGTACATATTTACATCACATCTTAGATATCTTTATCACAAAAATTAGACACAAACGGTAAAAACTAGCACTAGCTGGTTTTGCTTGTGATAGGTAAGTCAATTATAGGTAACAGGTAGGTACTTAAGGCCTTTGTATACCCTGGGTATACGGATGTACACAAAAATGCAACTCAATTACCATCTAATGTATGAAACACGAAAAAATATAGTTTTTTTTAAATAGCAAGAATAGTTATTATAATATTGTTTGTAATAATAAAAACTTTCATATTCTCTTTCGATAGAAATAAAAATCTATTTCATAGACCTCATAGTTTTTCAGTTACTTACAACAAAAAAATAAAAAGGGTTTTAGGTACTAAAACTAATTTTACAAGAAAAGTATTATAAAAAATCATATTTCAAAAAAATCACGCAATAGAATGAAGATGTAGGTACATAAAAACTGTTCTTTATTTAAAAGACGTATCTTTTGTGGGTTATGTTTGTATGTATGTATGAAGATTAAATATCAATCAAACTATTGAGAGTCCTCATATATATTGTATGTGTATTCTGCCATACAAATTGTATGAAACGATGTCGTCACTAATTTTTTTTTACAAAAATTGTAAATAAATTTAGAGACGTAGGTAATACTATACCTAATGCATATATTGCTTATAGAAAAATAAATGATCTAGTTGGGGTGTCTCGACCTTTTTTTTTTGGAAGTTTAGGTAGGTACCAACTTTAGTTTAGGTCAAAAAATAATAATTTTCCATAGTAAAAAATAATTGAAAAAACTGAATCTTTTCATTAAGAGGTATTTATCTTTTTTTTTTAATTTTCAGCATTCCATATTATAGCTTTTATGGTTTTTGAGCTTATATATGGAAACATAAAATAAAAACTCAAATGTTAATAACCCCTGACTGGAAAAAAAGTTGACAAACTGTAAGTAGGTAGGTACACCCGGATATTGTTCTTTCAGTGATCTGTAAATTGCTTGATATTGTTTGGTAAGTACAGAGGAGTGTGTATGAAGAAAGTTGCCAAACTGTAAGTATGTATGTAGGTACACCCGGATATTGTTCTTTCAGTGATCTGTAAATTGCTTGATATTGTTTGGTAAGTACAGAGGAGTGTGTATGAAGAAAGTTGCCAAACTGTAAGTATGTATGTAGGTACACCCGGATCTTGTTCTTTCAGTGATCTGTAAATTGCTTGATATTGTTTGGTAAGTACAGAGGAGTGTGTATGAAGAAAGTTGCCAAACTGTAAGTATGTATGTAGGTACACCCGGATCTTGTTCTTTCAGTGATCTGTAAATTGCTTGATATTGTTTGGTAAGTACAGAGGAGTGTGTATGAAGAAAGTTGCCAAACTGTAAGTATGTATGTAGGTACACCCGGATCTTGTTCTTTCAGTGATCTGTAAATTGCTTGATATTGTTTGGTAAGTACAGAGGAGTGTGTATGAAGAAAGTTGCCAAACTGTAAGTATGTATGTAGGTACACCCGGATCTTGTTCTTTCAGTGATCTGTAAATTGCTTGATATTGTTTGGTAAGTACAGAGGAGTGTGTATGAAGAAAGTTGCCAAACTGTAAGTATGTATGTAGGTACACCCGGATCTTGTTCTTTCAGTGATCTGTAAATTGCTTGATATTGTTTGGTAAGTACAGAGGAGTGTGTATGAAGAAAGTTGCCAAACTGTAAGTATGTATGTAGGTACACCCGGATCTTGTTCTTTCAGTGATCTGTAAATTGCTTGATATTGTTTGGTAAGTACAGAGGAGTGTGTATGAAGAAAGTTGCCAAACTGTAAGTATGTATGTAGGTACACCCGGATCTTGTTCTTTCAGTGATCTGTAAATTGCTTGATATTGTTTGGTAAGTACAGAGGAGTGTGTATGAAGAAAGTTGCCAAACTGTAAGTATGTATGTAGGTACACCCGGATCTTGTTCTTTCAGTGATCTGTAAATTGCTTGATATTGTTTGGTAAGTACAGAGGAGTGTGTATGAAGAAAGTTGCCAAACTGTAAGTATGTATGTAGGTACACCCGGATCTTGTTCTTTCAGTGATCTGTAAATTGCTTGATATTGTTTGGTAAGTACAGAGGAGTGTGTATGAAGAAAGTTGCCAAACTGTAAGTATGTATGTAGGTACACCCGGATCTTGTTCTTTCAGTGATCTGTAAATTGCTTCAACTATTTCTCATACACAGAATATTGTTAATTATAAGTACAGATGAGTGTGTATGAAGAAAGATATTATATTAGTGACAACATCTTGATTAAATATTGTCCGTTATATGTAGCAAATGTAATAATATGCTGTACGGTACAAAATCATAATAGCTACCAATGTTGATCGTGATGTATGACTGTTGATGAAGTTCATACCTACCCACACAGATAGGTATGTAGATATTATAATATCCTATAGAGGACGTCGGTTGGTTGGAAGAGAGAGGGGAATGGTACAACTCTGGCTGATGAGATGAGACACGCTATCACAATTGCTACGATTGTTTTACCGAGGGATGCTCTAATAGTATGTCCACCATAAAGTACCTACTTATATTTATTTAAACTATTCAACGTTCGGAAGTCAAAATTCGACCGTAATTTGTTAAATTTTTAAATATTGCAAAGTTTAACTTTTTGAATACCTTTTTTTTTTTTAATATTAGGCACTGTCACTTCGTGGTAGAACTCCATAATTAATTAAAACTATGAAAAAAAAAATTTTATATTTAATTTTACGTTCTACTTAAATTTTTTCGCAAACGCGACGCCCATTCACCGGTATCGCTCTATGATGAGCATCGTCAGAATGGTGAACAATAATGATGAAGACCATCTATATATAGATTCACAAAGAGGATAACAACAATAGATATGGAATTTTTATTCATAGTTTTTTGAATACCATTTAGGTAAATTGTTTCACAGTAAATTATGTATTTTTCTTTAAAATGTTCTGTAATTGAATTGAAAACATTTTCGTTTAACATTGGCAGTATGAATGAAAAAAACTATGGTTTTTGGGTGAATTTTTGTTTATTCATTTTAATGTATGTATTTGTAAAACATATTATATTTAAATTTTAGCTTTCTGCAATCCTCCATGTACCTATGTAAACATTAACTATGCCAAATTTGAAACTCCTTCGTGCGCGCAGTTTGCTCGAAAAGGGGTCCGAAGTTTTCGACTTACATATAAATAGAAGTCCCAATAAAAAATAAGCTTTTTAAATTATGTTAAATTCAAAAAGTTGAATGAATAAAAATTAATTTAATAATTAAAAAAAAAAATAGTTGAACAATTTAAGTAATCAAAGACTATTTTTAAAATGGTATTAAGTTTCGTCAAAAAACAAACATACATGAATTTCATTCAAACGTAACCTAATATATAATATATGGGTCGTTATCAGAACGGTCAAGAAGTCAGCCCCCCTAGACTACGTGTCTGTTAGCTCAAGAAAAGAATCAAGAAAAGATAACCAATATAATGGAATTGACAGTTGTCACGTGACTGGCAATTGTCACTTCCCACATCGAGTTATCTTTTCTTGAGCTAAATGACACGTTGTCTAGGGGGGCTGATCAGAAAATCCGAAACATTAGATAGGTTTCGTTTGCTTGCTTACTAGCACAAGCATTTTTTACTTTATCAAAAGTATGTATGAGCATGAAAATATACCTATTGTTTCATCAAAGATGAATATTCTAGATGAAAAAAATTATGTTGTACTTTTAAATTATGTTGTTTTCTTTGTTTTGTATTTTGTGTTTATATTTATGATGTGTAAATTATATTGCTGTATATATTCAAATTGACGATACTGTAATATACCTAACAGCAGCCCCAGAACAGGTAATACCTAGTGGGGCGTTGTTGATCAATTTATATATATGCATGTATTGAGAGAAAGAAAGAATAAATAAATAAAAAAAATATTTAATGCGACGATGACATTTTTTACAATTTAAATTTCGAAGTCACGGTTAATGTGATAATAAAAATATATGCATACAAACAAATTGTTTCCAATTATTGTTAATTTTTCACGGCAAAAGGTATTCCACGCCATAAAAAGTTTCTTGAAATCAAAACAAACCAATGTGATCTATATCCTGCGTTCAGTTCTATTTGCCTGCCCCAATAGGAGCATGGCGTGATGGTATGTAAGTAATATGTTGTGTTGTATGTTGTATGTATGTCTGGTAGAGTAATCCGCGTGTAGGATGATTAAATTTAAATTAATAATAATAAAACCGTATGTAGGGTCATGTAACTAAAGGAGCAGTCCTCGAATTAAGCATAAATTGACATTATTTTGTCAGTATATTATCATTAGACATGACACGAAGCTCCTCTTTACGCCACTACCTCCCCCCACCACTATCCCCTAACCCCTCTCATTGCACCGCTGTAATATGATGCGAATCATATTATTATGACTAGTTGCATGTAACACATGAGATCCAACTGTCGATAGCGATAGTATGTATAGTTGAAGAATATGTACCAAACTATAAACCCATAGATACAAATTATTGAATATTTTCAGATATTTTGTTTTCTATACAACATATGTAGGTATGTATGTCAAGATAGGATAGTATGGAGGAAGATCCTTTTTCATACCCAGAATATGCAAATAGCATGATGGTATGTATGTATGTTTGGAGATGAAGTATCAAACTATTAAGTCTTCTTACATATTGTGTATAGGCGACTGCCATACAAAATGTATGAAGCGATGTCGTCACTAAATTCAATTTTTAAAAAAATTGTTAAAAAAAAATTGAGATCTTCTACTACAATGTTAATATTTTTTATAGAAAATAAAATTATCTAGTTGGGGTGTTTCGGCTTTTTTCGATAATTGTAAAAGTTTTGGAAATATAGGCAGTTAAACTCATAAATTTATCATAAAAAAAATATTTTTCTTAATAAAAAATGTTTGAGAAACCCTGGAATTTTTTTGAAAAAACTAATTTGAGATTTTGTATTTGTCTATGTTTGTACCAATTTTCAGCGTTCTAGCGTTAATGGTTTCTGAGATATATGGAAAAATAAAATAAAAATTCAAAAGTTGATAACCCCTGACTGAAACAAAAATTCAAAATTCCGAGTATAAAAGTTTTGTAGGCCTGTAACTGTTTATATATTCTGAAATTTAAGGCTCTGTAAATTGAGCGGATCAAAAGTTATAAGGGGGGGACGGACACACACACACACACAGACACACAGACACACAGACACACGAAATGTTCTACTCCGAATTCTGAGTAAATCCGTGTATGGAACATATATGCTGCGAAGCCTCTAAGTTGGTGTTTTTTGACTTCAAAGTTGGAAAAGCCGTGAATAAAGTAGACCTCTCCATACAATTCTCGCGTATTCTGGCTTGATACATTGTCGATATGTTAAGAGAACAAAGTTCTCCTGAATAAATCGACAGTTGGATAATATAGGCGAATCTATCTTACATCACAGATTTCGTTAAAACCGATTATAAGTATGTAATATCTTAATTCAGTTATTCCACTTCATGTTTTTATTTCAACTAAAATAAAATTACGACGTTTCTCGCACGAAATGCGTTAAAAATTACAATAAATCTTAGTAAAATCAGTAGGTATCTCAAGGATAAATTCACTTATCTTTCAAGCCACGGGCGTCCACTTCGATCTGCTGAACGTGCTTTACTATCTATCCCTATTCATAGTTCTGATTTTTTAACCTCTTCATTTGAAGTACATTCGGCTAGGCTATGGAATAGCCTAAGTCCTGATATTACGTCGTCTATCTCATTAAACATCTTCAAGAAAAGGCTAAAGCAAAAAATTTTATCTGACAACACCTGATTACATCTTCCTCTCCTCTTCCTTTCCTTATCCTTGTTTTCCTATCATTGCTATGAATTGTTCTTTTATGCTATCTTATTTGTTTATTTACTTTTATTCTGCTGTATTTATTTATTTTGTAATGTGATTATGTAACTGATTGCCATAGTACACATTGTTTTGTATACTTAACATTAACTCTGGTTGGTTGGAAGAAATTGCCAATAGGCAATAAGCCCGCCAGTGTACTAATTGTATGTACAAGAAGATTCAAACAAATAAATAAATAAAAAGCAACTGTTAGTTCATTTATAACTATTTTTCATATAATATATACTAGATGTCGCAGTAACAAATTTTGTATGAATCGAAAAGAGGAATTTTTTCCACGGGACTTTTGACAACAAGGTGGGCAGACCACATCGTTTTTCTATAGAGAATAACGACTAATGTGAATTGTTTTCGGATTTATTTGTCGACACTTTGTTCATTAAGATATAGAGAACAGTTATCTAGGAAGCGTTGAAATGTATGGAAAACTGCAATATGTTGCCAACCAAGAAATCAAAACGCTCGATAAACCTTGACTCATTGCACGGAGTACCTACTCCAGATGTTTAAAATCGATTAGAAGTAGTATCCCATTCGAAGCCATGAAATTTTTGGTAAGCGCCTTTATTGTTTACCGCTTGGATTACTGTTACGGAATATATTATGCGAATTTACCAAAGAGAGAAATTAATAAAATTCAGTCAGTTTTTAATGCTGCAATCTACATTGGTTTTATGTACCCGAAATGATTGAAAATAATCTCTGTCTCATGATATGGCTCACGGTATGGCTCCTACATACTTCTCCGAACTTTGCATTCCACTTTCTATTACCGACATCACTTCGTTCTGCATCTTCATCCATGGTTGCAAAATTAGCTGAAATAAACAGGGTGCACACCACTATTTCAGCGATTGTGCGTTAGTTGTGGCAGGACCAAATGCATGAAGTAAGTTCCCACACACCCTCAGGCATACCGAAAATATAATATCTTCAGAAAAAATCTCGACACCTTATTCGCAAATCTTACCAGGGGCAAAATTATGGTCTTTATCAATTTTCAGCGCGCTTGAGGTGAGAAATTCATAATAACGGCGCTATGTAAATTGCCCAAATTATACTATACGTATTTAATTAAAAGATATGACAATTTATTTGAAATTATAGCAGTTTGATAAATTAAATTCAAAAGATACGGGAACATATTTGTAATAATTAGTTAAACTTTTTATCCAATTAGAATATTATATGAAATAGAAGCACCAGTACCTACATAAACAATTAGGTTATTCTTGCAAATATAGGAGGTGTATAGATAGTCCCTTTCCAGGGATGCTGGTTGGGATATAATCCCTGGTCTGCCGTGTTCCAGGGTCTTCTACCGCTTGATCCATTTATCTTATTATGTGACATGTTGTATTAAATTATTTCATAATTTTGCGTCCCTCCTAACGCTAATTAGATACCTATTTAATCCAGGACTCTTGAAACTTTGATGAGATGGACCTTTCAGGATTTTAAAGGCAACACGAAAATGAATTTGAAATTCGTGTTTGGAATTTTATACAAAAGACAATAATAATATTAGTTGGTTTTGAGACACGAACATTATACAATTTGGAGTTTTTGAGTCGCCTTTAATTGTGGGTCATTGTAAGATAATTCTATAAATCGCCGTTTGTTGGAAGTTGTATGGTAGAAATTTTCAGTTGGAAGCAAGATCGCCACTTGTACAGGGTGCAAACAAGTGCTTACTATTATTATCATTATTCTAACTACACAATATCTCGAAAGGGTATAGTTTGCAATATTTTTGAAAAATTACTTAGCGATACTAAGAGTTAGTATGGTATTATGAAAAATACATATATCCAATTATCAGCTCCACATCCCAAGGTGGGACCAGGAGGGCTAGCCAAGATGCAAAAAACGAAAACGTTGACGCTGAACGTTATTTTTTTTGTATGGGATTTGACGTTATCAAACGTTATCAAACGTCAAATCCCATACAAAAAAAATAACGTTTAGCGTCAACGTTTTCGTTTTTTGCATCTTGGCTAGCCCTTCTGGCCTCCAAAAGAACTATTCGCCATTCCGATCTGTTCAGGTCCTCCTAGACGCAGTCTATCCGTCTCAGTTTGGGCCTCACCATACAGGTCGATGTTGAAGGACTCTTCTAGCGGGCAGTTGCTCACTCATTCTTTCCACGTGTCCAGGCGATCTGAGTCTGCCGATCCTGATTATTCCCCTGACGTCTATGTACATCATCATTGATCTGGTAAAAAATTTATTTTTAATAAAATTAATATATACAGAGACTTTTCAATAATTTAAAATATTCGCTAGGAATGTCATAAAATAAAATTCTGATTCAAAGTTCATACATAGGTTATTAACGGCTTGGCTTATCCATCATCACGACTCGACTCTCTGAAAACATAAACAGCCGGCAAATATTTTTGCCTTCATCTGCCGCATTGCTGGTGGTTGGTTTGTTATGTCGTGTTGTATGGTAGTGGTATGACATGGGACATGGGACAGTGTGGAGATATTATTAATTATTCCATGAAGGAATTAAATTGGTTTTAATTTTGTTCGTTAACTCTTTGATTGAATTAGCATTAACTTTGACATTAGCTGCGTTGGTTCGTTTCAGTTAATTCTTTAGCATAAAACCATTTCGTTTAATTGATATTAGCTCTGCACTAATTTATAGATACATCTATTATATAATTTGCTTGTTTGTTTAATTATTCATTAGTCATTCATGATATTAAATATAGATTAATTTATTTAATTATATTTAATTCGAACGGGTCTGGCCTACATACTCGTCAGACCGGGAGATCAAATTTATTTGGATCCAAATTTTTTTCTTAATAAAAAATGTTTGAGAAACCCTGGAATTTTTTTGAAAAAACATATTTGAGATTTTGTATTTGTCTACATTTGTACCAATATTCAGCGTTCTAGCTTTTATGGTTTCTGAGATATATGTAAAAATAAAGTAAAATTCAAAAGTTGATAACCCCTGACTGAAACAAAAATTCAAAATTCTGAGTTTCAAATTTTTTTAGGCCTATAACTGTTTATATATTCTGAAATTTTGGGCTCTGTAAATTGAGCGGATCAAAAGTTATAAGGGTGGGACGGATACACAGACACACACACACACACACACACACACACACACACAAAATGTTCTACTCCGAATTCTGAGTAAATCCGTATATGGAACATATATGCTGCGAAGCCTCTAAATTGGTGTTTTTTGACTTCAAAGTTGGAAAAGCCGTGAAAAAGTAGACCCTGCATACAATTCCTTCATACACGCGTTTTGGATTTTAACTGTCTCTTCCTTCAAAAGAATTTCATTCTCTTGAACGAATCGACAGTTGGATTACGCAAAAGATCTGTTGAATAGGTATAATAACATTTGAACAAATAATGGATTTAATTATAAATGTTAATTAAAATCACTCACCAATCTCCACTTAATAATTCACGTGTACTGTCCGTTATTTCAAAATTTCTTTCATTGAATGACATAAATTTATAATAAAATTAACTTTTCTCCTCTGGCATGAAATAATTGGCACATAGCACTCTTTACAGGGTGAATTGCCTTAAACAAAAAAAAAACCTTCAATCTTAAAATTTTACTACTAAAGAAAACGTGTTGATTACTGTTACTATCTCGAAAACTTCATAAATGAAGAAGTTGTTCAGACATGGATGTAAAATATCACATTGTGAATATTGTAATGAAAAATAAGCCAAAGCTGAGTTCAAAAAGATGAGTATACAAGGAAAATTAAATCCATAACGTAGACAAAAAGGCCAATGTTGGTTGGCCATTTGGTTTAGGTATAAGATAGCAAGTGGAGTAGCGAGCGGCATTTGATATATACCTATATCTGTAAAAGTTGATGCTGTGTCCCAGCAACTAGGTCTTATGAAGAGCCAGAATTGGTCATGAATTTCTGTCAAACATTGTGATGTAAAAACAGTATTTTTTGGCAAATCATACTTGGGTAGAAATAAAAACTCACATCAATCTTCATGGGCAGATGTCTCAACATGAGACACAACTAGGTAAAGTCATTTTTTCGAGTTCTTCAAACGTCAGAATTTTTTTATTCGGAATTAAAAGAAGAGGGTTGTTTCTAATTCTCAGAGAAAAGATTAAGATATATTAAGTATATGGTAGTTTATTTATTGTATAAGGTCAAGGACGATATACAATATTATGTCTCGGGATAGTAAGGATCAAGGATATGTACAATTTAAATCAATAAGTCTCATTATTCTCCACCGTAATTGTCAGCAGTTCAAGGTCAGATAAGGACCACTATTATCATTCATATAACAATAATTTTCTTATGTAGAAGAAGAATGGAAGTATTTTGAAGATTATAATTAAAGAAAATTTAATTAGCTACGTAATATGTTAATTATTATAGTATATAATTATTTATAAATATTGTTACAGAAAAAATAGAAGAAGTAGGTACATACTTCGACACTCAATTAAAAATAAATAAATTGCGAACGTTGCGCAAGCGCTTAAAGTGATCATATAAACCAGCGGATGATAGGTCGTAAGCCCTGTAGGTGCCTGACTTTCCAGTTTTCTTATAAATATTTATTTCTAATTCGAAACAAAGGGTTCTGTTCTTCTTAACGTGTAATATTAGGACTTTCCACTCCAATACGTTGCAGCAGCAATTGCCAAGTCCAAGTCTTCCTTATTACATCCCTGTACCATGTTTCGACAGACAAGAAGATGCTTACCATCATGGACCTCCCCACAATCGCAAGATACATCTTCTTCTCGTCCTATACCTCACCTGCATAACTTGTCCCCCCGGCACCAATGTCTGGTGAATCTTGAAGAGGGGATGTAGTAGTCAGGAAACTTTTACTCGATTTAACCTTCGTTATCGAAGGTATGTGATCAAACAGAGAATGTCTTGGGTCCGCTTCTTGCCTCTTTCTTTCATTACCTGCAGCTACCTTTCTTCTGACGTTTGGAGAGTTCTGCTGAAGTTATAAAATTTGTTGAATCTTTTCGTGTTTTCCCATTAAATTTCTCCTATACAACAAACATTTATTTTGAAAACAATTAAATCAAAAATAAGCATTTATTTTTTTCTGTTCCTTGTGTAAGTAAAAACACTACAAACTATTCCCGGTAAAAACTTGCATTTAAAACAAGTAAGTAAGGTATAGAATAAGTGAATTATTAGGTCAAGTCAATAATAAGTTGAAGGATTGAGGAAGGCCCTACTACAGCAAGCTGTTATCTTCTAGTGGTAGGTACTAGCTACCACCTACAGACCTAGAGTGTCATATCTCCACCATACCTACATAATATCCAGCATCATCCGTTGCATTCCCCGCCCGCCATTACCGCATTTGGTCCTATTACCAGCTCCAATAATGTTGTTAAGCGCATTACCTCGGTTCCGCTTGGACACCTACCTACTTACTAACTCCATAGACTCCATGGAGTTGGTACCTAGTGCTGCGCACAATTGACTCGCGCCAACACCTCGCGCTGAATTGCTTCCCGTCGAAATGCCATAGTATTTTGATATGATACATCGCTACACAATTTTGTTAATTCTCAATGCAATTGACGCATTGTCTGAAAAATGTAAACGTGGTGCGAATTTCCAAACAAAATCGACAATTTTGAAGTCATATTTTTAAATTTATTATAGAATTAGGAATGAGGGTTATCAGCAGGGAATGTACGGACATGTAGAGAGAATGAATGAGGGTTATCAGAAGAGAATATACGGAAATGTAGAGAGAATGAATGATAAAGGCCTGAAAAAAGAAAGTGTACCTACAAAGCTGGAAAGAGTGGAATGGGATGTAGGGGATAATTATATGCTTTTGTGAGTTAGTTGAAAAGTGTTAGATGGTTAGAGTTCTTTTCTTTGACATCGTTTTTGATGTATTGTGGTGCTAAGTTATTCAAAAAGTTGAAGGTATACCATCTTAAAAAGTAAAGATTATGGTTGAATCAAGGGTTGTATGTGATGGTAGATAGTCGATGTAGTGCTGTGACTTGGAAAGGAACGGTGGAGGGTTCCCCAAGGGATTGTTTCAATGAGATGGGACCTGTGTGTGTGTATGAGAGTGTGTGTGATGCATCACTTAGAGGGGATGTATGTAATTGGCCGGTACAATATTCAACATACAACAACACTAAGGGATGTAGGTACAGTCAGCAATTACAAATTAAAGTTTACCCTGTAACTACCCACCTCCCCGCCTAATATTGTTATAAATATTTAACAGGGGTGTTATTGCCTATTACAATAATGACATTCTTCACGTGGTATCCATTAGGTTGTTGTAATACTAAAAGGGGTTTATCAACACGGTGCAGATAACCTATATGTACCTACCTATATGTGTAACCAAACTATTTGAGTGTAATGTGTAATCAATACATGAACTACGTACTTCGTTTCAGATTATGAAATCCGCGCGGTGTGACGTACCTAATGCATGAGTCCCGTATGAATGCAGTCAACTTTTTGACATTTACTTAAATCATATACTAAAATTCAGATGGATAAATTTAGATGAATCAGAATAGGACACAATGTGTGAATATAACATAACTAGTTCGGTACAATGTAGTCTTGTGGAAATAAATACTATTGTGCACTTATCTATATTATTTGGTTCATATATATTTGAATTTGTTAATGGAAAAAGAAATGTTGAATCATTCATTTATCATTAAACTAGCGAAACCCGATTGTCTTTGTTTTGCCTGTGTATAAAACAACAGAAGACTACCCGGAAGACCTGCGAAGAGATAGAAGGATAATTTAAATAAAATTTTGGAAAAATGGCTAAACAACCTATTAGGTACTAATTTAATAGGGGTATCGATATGTTCAACTTCATGTTTAAATCACATCTAGTTTCCGAGATATTTGTATATTCTAAAAACAACCTATTAGGTACTAATTTAATAGGGGTATCGATATGTTCAACTTCATGTTTAAATCACATCTAGTTTCTGAGATATTTGTATATTTTAAAAACAACCTATTAGGTACTAATTTAATAGGGGTATCGATATGTTCAACTTCATGTTTAAATCACATCTAGTTTCCGAGATATTTGTATATTCTAAAAACAACCTATTAGGTACTAATTTAATAGGGGTATCGATATGTTCAACTTCATGTTTAAATCACATCTAGTTTCTGAGATATTTGTATATTCTAAAAACAACCTATTAGGTACTAATTTAATAGGGGTATCGATATGTTCAACTTCATGTTTAAATCACATCTAGTTTCCGAGATATTTGTATATTCTAAAAAAACTATCAATCCTATTTTTACCCCTTTAGGGGCGGAATATCAAAAAAAAAAAACCTACATTAGTGGAATGTTTCGTTACTTATCCTATTTGTTTAATAAATTTCACTTTATATGATTAGCCGTTTGAACTGTGGCGTTGATGAGTGAGTATGTCAGTCAGGACACTTTGATTTATTGATATAGATTGTGGAAATAAACAAATATTAAACTTTTGAATGTTCACATGAGGTAACAAGTATGTTGAAAATATAACTGCATTAATTATATGCATCCACCAACATAAAATGAGGTATCTTAAGATCAAATAACTCTTCAAATGTTATTCATGGTGCGAGTTTTATCAAAACCATAACCAATTGTCGACATATTTGCATAGGGGAGTTTTTCTATAGACAACCTAATGTCCAATATTAATCTTATTTATATTACATTCTTATAATGTCGAGGATCAAAACAATTGCTCACCATACTGAAGTACACAATATTAATTATATATTTATTGTTGTGAGCACCGGCTTAGAACAGTGCTTCCACTCTTTTCTATTGTCATCGTTTTCGAGTGAAGATAAAACAGACAACAATAACATCTCAAAGAGTTCAGCCATGAAGTTCATCAACCATTTTTTGTATGGGATTTGACGTTTGTTGTTGAATAAAACATTATACAACAAAATAGCGCTTTGCGAAAACGAACAGCGTTTACAATTTGACCGAGGGGAATAGTCACGCTCAGCATCAATTAAATGAATTCATTATTATAGTGTAAGATCCCACGATTCTAGACTATCGTCATAATGTTGTATAGTGGGGCCCACACATTTGTTTTTAATTTATCTATATCAAATCATTTTTACTTCCATAAAAATTTCTGATACAATAGATACAAGTTGATGCAGTTAGGTAATAAAATTTGTAAAATGTATAAAATTAAAATAAAGTTAGGTACGTTAAAAAGTTGAGTCATCAGTAGGTATTTATCAGCTACGCTTGTCCCAATTTATACTTATACTTAAGTCATAGTAAAAAGGCTGTTTTTTTTCTATAAAAGGGTACCATAGCAGGTAGCAACCCTGAGTAGTGGTGACTTTCGGAGATACCAGCCTTCAAAGTGTTGAAAATTACTATTTTAATCCGTCAGTTATGGTATGAAGCGTTATATAGCGTGATTTTTTTACTAGTTTCAATACCCCGCCGTCGGCCAAGTTTATATAACATTGTCAAGTTGACCAAGGCACAACATAAAAAAATGTTTACTTCGTTGTATATAGTATAAACAAAATTTCTGCAAAATAGAACTATGGGAAGTGTTTTAAAATTTTGCTTAAATTTATGTGTTGGCCACAACCAATTTTTTATACATAGGTTAGGTTAATTTAGGTTATATTGCCATCAAGTGCGTGTAAAGTTTATAAATTATTTCAATATGACTTTTGAATTAATTTTTTTTTTTACTTCTCGGGCAACTAACAGCTACTATGTCAAATTAATATCATTTTAACATGCTCCCAATAACAAGTTGCCATATTCTGGAGACTTATATGTACATTTTTATAAAATATGTACATTTTTTTATTCTTTCATAAATTGTTTAGTTACATATGTAAGAAGGTACTATCGTTTTTTTTTTTTTTGATAAAAGAAAACATATCGTTGAACGTTGATAAAAGGAATTGCCCCATGACGCAGTGTGTAGGTAAGGGTGTTGTATGGAAGAATTGAATAATGACCAGACTTAGTGACAATTGAATAATAATATTTATTACAAAATGTGTATGTATGTATGTAGTTCTGGTATTATTGCATTGTGCAACATATAATTACTATAGAGGGATGTTGGATTATGTAGATATTATATAAGTACCTAACTAGGTAATGTGGGGTGATCGTAGAGGCGGGAGTTCCATTAATGACAACTGACAGTTGGAGGTGTCCTGGTTCATACAAGAAAGTCAATATGTCACATCCATATACAAAACATTACATTTAAAAAAATCTTTTTTTATATACATTTCATATTTAAGTAAATAAAAGTTGGAAATGTATCAGTTTCTCGTGAGATTTTTGCTCCCTTAGGCTGGAATAACAGTTAGTTGGATGAAATTATCGTTAGATTATCATAAGATAGGTATAGGTACTTGTTATAAATAATATTAAAAGTAATTCAAATTTATAAAGCGCTGTTTGTGATAACTTCCTCGACTTATGTGTACATCCAGAGGAACACTAGAGAATTCCTGGATCGTAAAAAGACGAAACCAACTGCAGGGACCTGGAGAACTGTCCTAGAACAGGACAGAAGGACCTACAATCTAAGGACGAGGAGAGCTGACCCCAACAGTCGGGACAGACAAAGAGATGGGAGAAACTGCAGTTTGTAATAAGATGGGTGTTATTTATTATGTCGATCCATTCTATGCATATTTATGTTAAAAACATAATTTAATGAATATAATTATTTTTTTATTTGTTGGTAAATTCACAGAATATATTACATAACATTGTGCACATAATAATCAGCACAACAATCATCTGTCAAACGAAATGTTCATGTTTTTTTGCTCTACACTTTATTTAAGTATTTAATTATAATCTACAGTTCAAGATATAAAAGCATTAATAGTGTGTAGTGGTGGACGAAGAAATAGTGAGTTTCATTTTTCTATTTGTTAATTATCTTCAAATTCATATTAAAACAGTTAATTTTTCTGTACAGACTCACCTATATTTATAGTACTTACATACCGAATATTAATATCAAACATAAATGTACAACCTTAGATTATATATGATACAGATACCTAGTCAGCGCAATGAAAATATGACAGTAAAAACTACGGTGAAACACCGGAGTTTCACTCGTCCGGCCGTCAATACAGTTACAGAACACATAGTAGTACACGTAAAATCTCTTTTCTATGCAGTATACGTACACCTACCGATCTACCGCCTCACACACACACACATGTATATAAAACTTGTCATACATTTGAATTCGAAATTTGTATAACACGCGGCTTCTGTACCTTATAATTGTATGTGTACAACACTCACCGTCAAGCGAATCTGCCGAGTGTTGCAGTCAACAACAGTAATTCAGACTTTCGTTAAGATGTTTTGTATCAAGTGCAAAGACGTTCTGATCACCTGGAATTTCATAATGTGTAAATGATATGAAAAAAAATCTGATTTAATGTGAAGTTAATATTCAGTTCATGGTCTGCGCTGAAGATCTGTTTGATTTTATTCAGATATGGTTTTTATTTTATATGAAACACGTCAATATCATTAAATGTTTAATTGTATGTTGATGTTTAAGATAGATTGTTAACATTGTGTGTTTACAAATTATGGGATGGTTTGTCCACCTGGTAAGAATGAATAAAGAACAATATACAATGCTGACAGGAACGGAATTAGAGGTCGGGGGCGCACAAGAAAAGGATGGCACGACCATCTTAACGAAATTCTGAAAGACAGAAATGGAAGGAGCGTGAACAACTGACGATAATGCACGAGACGAAGCATGAACGTGTGTCAAGATAGAGAAATGTGGCGTTCTGTTATCCCGCGAGAGACAAGGCGTGATGGTATGTTATACAAATTAAAAATTTATCACAAATATAATAAACTAATTAGGACAAATATGATAAATACTAATTTTTCTTTAGTATTTTGTAAAAAAAAACGCAGGTATGACTAAATAAAACTTATTAGTACCCAACTGGCGACTTATGTAACATATTGTTTTGTATATTAATTTTATGTCATTAATGTCTTTCACTAATGTGACTTAATTTAAACTCGATACATTAAATTATATAAATTGTTTTGTATAAAATGTAAGATTAAATAAATAAAGTTCTACATGATGTAGGTAACATTAGTTCAACATGAGGCGAAATGAATTGATTGCATTATGTTATGGAGGGCGGGAGCGAGAGTAGGAAGTTTGTAGATGAGATGTGAAAGAAGATGATGTGATTGAAAGGAATGATTGATTGAAGATATGAATAACAAAATAATCAATGATGCTTACCATCTCTAATGGTCCAATATGATGCTGTGATAGCCACATTATGGTTACATACATACCTACTATAATATTCAATATTTACAAATGAAATATAGTATTTTTTTCTCATATACTGAATTCAACTTTCAGTAGGTACCTATTAAAAATATGATGGTAGGTATAACTACATAAATTATAATATATAAGGTACATAGTTTTTTTTTATTACTGGCAATTTACCCTAGAGAGAGTGCTTTTTGAGTGGTGAAAATATCATAATTTGGTTAAATTTGTTGAAATTGGATGTTATTTGACTTTAATAAGTTAAGTAATATGTTTGTTTATTTAAAATTTTGAATCGACATTATATAGGACATATTGATTGGGGATATGCAAGTTATTTTTTGGGGATATGCAAGTTATTTTATGGTAATACACAATAATGTTGCAAATAATTTGGTAAAAATACTACTTAGTGAATAAATTGAAAAGAACACGAATAAATTCGGGAGAGCACTCCTCTAGGTGCATTACACATACTGAATTTAATCATTAGTACCTCCCTTATGTTTGAATTTGTTTCTATAGCTACTGAAAAAATTTAAGAAAATTCTTCCTCTTCTTAGAGACCATCACACAGAACTCATCCCGATCTTGCGCCAACCAACCTACATAATTAGTGACGCCACATCCGGAATTAGTGACGCCACATCCGGAATCTAGAACCACTGCCTGAGATTGTTAAGCCACGATAGAATTATAAGGTACAGAAGCCGCGTGCAATATAAATTTCGAATTCAAATGTATGACAAGTTTTATTTACATGTGTGTGTGAGGCGGTAGATCGGTAGGTGTAGGTACGTATACTGCATAGAAAAGAGATTTTGTGTGCACTACTATGTGTTCTATGACTGTATTGACGGCCGGGCGAGTGAAACTCAGAACATTGTTCTTAGTTTTATCTGACTAGGTATCTGTATCATATATAATCTAAGGCCACGATATTATTTTACGCCCTATACTTCGTCTTCCACTATATATTTTCTTCCACTTTAAGTTGTAAAAGGGCATATTTGTCATCATGGAATTTGTGGCCAAAATATGCGGCTTTGCGTCTCTTGTCAGTGGTCAGCAACGATAATAAAAACACTTAATGTCTAGTTCTCAAATAAATAATACTAAAGTAATTTAAAATAACTGACTGCATAAACAGCTAAAATGGAAATCTTAAACAATGCGGTGTTCGGTTATATTCGGCCTATCCATTGAGGAAGATAGTAGTGGAGAGCATAAAATAATAGGTACACTTGTCTATAGAGACACATATTATGTATATCAATATGAAGTTGATCATTTAATTTTCCCATACAGAAGCTATTTTGCTTCTGTTATATACCTACATTTTTCATACAAAAAATATGACATTTATTTTACATTGATATGGCAGACCATAGATTTTTTTCTTTTATTTTTTACAATCCTTAAATACATTTTTGATGAGTGTATTAAAAAAAAAATCTCGATTTTCCAGACGGTGAGAGCATTTTGAAAATTTGAATAGGTGAAATCATAGAGAAGAAATTAACCATCATATGAAGCCAATCGCACTTATAGTTTGAAGATAATCGGACATTTTATAAATTTTAATTTAGGTACTAAAAATCTTGATAGTACCTACATAATATGTTAGCTATCAGATATTGTGTATTTATGTAGGTAGGTAGGTACATCTAGAATGATCCATAGAAATATGAAAACAAACAAATCCATAGGTATATTATGTATTATTATAATGTTATCTAATTGATTTAATGAAAGTAATCTTAAACGAATGAAGTGTGTACGGCTTGTATTAATTCAGAATATGTTCACCATTTGTTAACACACCTGTAGAGGATGAAGTACCAAATGTAGAGGACGGCAGGGAAGCTGAACCTTTTATACGCTTTGTTCAAATATATCATAATAATATTAATAAATAAAAACTGTTATTGTGATAAATAACGTGGCGGATTTATTGCCCGCAGGCAATTTCTACCAGTCAACCACCATAGTAAATACAATCAGTCATAGGAATAATTAACAAGACAATAGGTACTATTATTATGTTAAATGTCCATATTTGTATTGTTTAAGTTATATAAAATCAGAGCTAGACTATGAGGTTTTCATTTCGTCTATGTTATGGTCTACGGCTTTAAATCTTTTCATAAAAAGAATAAAATCAATAAATTTCAAAATCATCATAATACATAGTTTTTTAATTGCGTGTTAATATGCTTTTTTAAAATATTTTTTTCAACAGAATTTAAAAATCATTTGACTTGATTATAATATTTTTTCTAAGGAATGAATATGTCCTTTAAACAAGTACATATATATCTTCATACATTCTATAAATTAAGCACAAATGCTCGTGCTGAAGTGGACGAAATCGGTCGTGGCGACCGAACTTGCGACCTCTGATTTACAAATCCAGCGCGCTTTCCACTCTAGCTGCTACCACTCATCTAAATTCTAATAAAAAATAATAAATGCAATTTAAAGTATGAAATAAATGTTTACGGCACAAATCCTTCTGCCAGAATGTTTGTATGATAAACAAATTAAAAAAGGATTTTAAAACAAAAAAATTAAAAGCATACAATTTTTAATTCAGCCTTTGATTTAAACACAAGATTTTGATAAAGTCTTAGGGTCGTATTACGCATGTTATATAAGAAAACGGTAAGATAATCTTTCCCTGTCCAAATTCTCAAGTCGTATACAGAAGTTATTCTGTAATACTAAATAACTTCTGTAATACGACTTGAGAATTTGGACACGGAAAGATTATCTTTCCGTTTTCTTATATAACATGCGTAATACGACCCTTAGAAAAACTAAATAATGAATAGTTAAATTCAAAAGTACCGCCAGCGTGGGCGTAAATATAAATAAACAAGATATTCAAAACAAAGTAATTTTTGAAAACATTATTTCCCAACAAAAAATTATAATTTGAGTTATTTTTTTAAATTTCAGAGTTAAGATGTTTCTTATCTCTGATAGTGTTATAAGCGACGGAGTCTTCACTTGCATCTTTACCTACCTCTAGTAAAGAAGTACCTAACTACATACTTCTCTTTCACACAAACCATGTCAATACTCACACCATCAGATTATATTCCATTATTTACTAAACACATTATCTTCAACACAAAACCAATCAACAGACAGAAATATTCTCATTTAGCTGCCAAAGATAACATCACGGGACAAACACTAGGTACATATATTTAAATAATAATATAATAATCTTATACAAACATAAGAGGATATTTCCTTCCAGATTTTTTTTTTAAATTTTATTATATTAAAAGGGGCAATCTTAGCTGCAGATATAGACGAATCGAATCCTGTCTCGACCAATTCCATGGCACCTATAACACAAGCGTTTGTTTATTTTAAATTTTAGGAAATATACGAGGTTATGTACTTGTTGCAAGACAATATTATCCATTCATTAAAAAAAAAACTTTGGATTAATATACTTTGCATGTAGCCGAACAGCGTAAACTAATGCTTACATTAGTAAAAGTTGTTAGACAAGCAACAAAGTCAGATTAACACACATACTTTATTATTGAAAAACAATGATACCTAAATTATTTTTAATAAAGAGAAAAAGAAAGAGGAAGAGAGGCCTGAGGCTTCCTCAATCTTCATAATTGTCTCTGAATATGTGTGTAAATTCATACAGTAGGTAGGTATTGTATATTGATTTTGAATATGGTTGCAGGGGAGGAGAGGAGTGGTTCATTCTAAATTTAGTGTACCTACCTCTAAATCATAATACTATATTCGACCCAGATTTGAATTCAAATACAATTTGTTAGATGCAATAATAAGATCACGATGTGGTGGGATATATAAATTATACATACATATGTACATAGGTATGTAATATATCAAACTGTGCATCATTACATATATAATGATGGAGGTGGTTGGTTCATCCATCATGAAACTGGTTGCAATTTGCCGGTCAGTTGGTTCCTAGTTGTATGTAGGGCTATCGATATTTACATCCCTTCAACAAGGAAAATTGATTCAGCGTTTATCAAAATATATTTAAACGAGTGGGTTGTGGCCAACACTAAACTCTCCACACCACAAATATTGACAATGAAATATTTTATTCATTCTAAATTTTACTACCAGGAATATAAATTTTCTAACGATAGTATATTTTCATGTTAAGATAGACAAACTATTAATGCAGTATGGTGAAGAATTCTAATGTTGTTTGAAATATTTTAATAAAAGCAGATAAATTTTGTTTTAAAGGACGTTAGAGCATTTTGACAATTTTGACACGTGATATCATATGAAGAAATTTTTGTTATTTATGGAAAGCTAATCAGTTCGATGTTCAAGCTCTTTACATTATAACATGAAATCAAATTACTGAACTTTTCCATACATAAGAAATTTATCTTATTATATACATTTTTATTCATACTAAATTTTACTACCAGGAAAATAAATTTTCTATCGATAGTATATTTTTATGTTAAGATAGACAAACTATTATTGCAGTATGGTGTAGAATGCTTATGTTGTATGAAATATTTTAAAAAAAGCAGATAAATTTTGTTTTAAAGAACGCGAGAGCATTTTCAAAATTTTGACACGTGATATTATATGAAGAATTTTTTTGTTATTTATGGAAAGCTAATCAGTTCTATGTTCAAGTTCTTTACATTATAACATGAAATCAAATTACTGAACGTTTCCATACATAGAAATTTATCTAATTACATTTTTATTCATACTAAATGTTACTATCAGGAATATAAATTTTCTTCCGATAGTATATTTTTATGTTAAGATAGACAAACTATTAATGCAGTATAGGGAAGAATGCTTATGTTGTATGAAATATTTTAAAAAAAGCAGATAAATTTTGTTCTAAAGAACGCGAGAGCATTTTCCAAATTTTGACAGGTGATATCATATGAAGATTTTTTTTGTTATTTATGGAAAGCTAATCAGTTCTATGTTCAAGTTCTTTACATTATAACATGAAATCAAATTACTGAACGTTTCCATACATAGAAATTTATCTAATTACATTTTTATTCATACTAAATGTTACTATCAGGAATATAAATTTTCTTCCGATAGTATATTTTTATGTTAAGATAGACAAACTATTAATGCAGTATAGGGAAGAATGCTTATGTTGTATGAAATATTTTAAAAAAAGCAGATAAATTTTGTTCTAAAGAACGCGAGAGCATTTTCCAAATTTTGACAGGTGATATCATATGAAGATTTTTTTTGTTATTTATGGAAAGCTAATCAGTTCTATGTTCAAGCTCTTTACATTATAACATGAAATCAAATTACTGAACGTATCCATACATAGAAATTTATCTAATTACATTTTTATTCATACTAAATGTTACTATCAGGAATATAAATTTTCTTCCGATAGTATATTTTTATGTTAAGATAGACAAACTATTAATGCAGTATAGTGAAGACTGCTTATGTTGTATGAAATATTTTAAAAAAAGCAGATAAATTTTGTTTCAAAGAGCGTTAGAGCATTTTGACAATGTTGACACGTGATATCATATGAAGAAATTTTATGATATCTATGAAAAGCTAATCAGTTCTAAGTTCAAGCTATTAATATTCTTATATCAATATGAAATCAATGAACTGAACATTGCCAAATATAAAAAAATTCTCTTGTTACATATAAGTTTCATACAAATATCCATTAAATAAAATATAATTTTTGAAACCGTTGAATATTTTTCTTTTAACATTGACCAACTTTGAATACAATTTTATGAAGATTCTTGGTGTTGTATAAATAGTTGAAACCAAATTAAAATATCTCTAATTTCCAGGTCGTGAGAGCATTTTTTCAGTTTTAATAGATGAAATCATAAAGAAACATTGGGAAAATATGAACCGTTGTCTATGGAAAACTAATCAGCTCTAAGTTTATGGACTTAACACATGTGATATCAATATGAAGTCAATCGGACTTATAGTTTGGGCTGCAGAGAGGACACAAAAAAAAAACAACGTAAATGATGAATTCATAGAGAAGAAATCAAAAGTTGTCTATGGAAAACTAATCAGCCCTAGGTCTTTGCACTTTACACATATGATGTTAATATGAAGTCGATCAGACTTATAGTTTGGGCTGTAGAGAGGACACAAAAAAGATAAATGCTACGGCGTACGGCGTACAGCGTATACGCCATACACACAAACACATCACGACGAAACTCATAGTGTGCATTCTCTACATGATACCCATTGAGAAATTGATGTAAAAAAAATACGCTTAAATTTTGCGAAATCATGACTCTCCCCTATTCCATAGTGTGGAGAGTAAAAAGCAGATAAATTTTGTTCTAAAGAACGCGAGAGCATTTTCCAAATTTTGACAGGTGATATCATATGAAGATTTTTTTTGTTATTTATGGAAAGCTAATCAGTTCTATGTTCAAGCTCTTAACATTATAACATGAAATCAAATTACTGAACTTTTCCATACATAGAAATTTATCTAATTACATTTTTATTCATACTAAATGTTACTATCAGGAATATAAATTTTCTTCCGATAGTATATTTTTATGTTAAGATAAACAAACTATTAATGCAGTATAGTGAAGAATGCTTATGTTGTATGAAATATTTTAAAAAAAGCAGATAAATTTTGTTTTAAAGAACGCGAGAGCATTTTCAAAATTTTGACACGTGATATTATATGAAGAATTTTTTTGTTATTTATGGAAAGCTAATCAGTTCTATATTCAAGCTCTTTACATTATAACATGAAATCAAATTACTGAACTTTTCCATACATAGAAATTTATCTAATTACATTTTTATTCATACTAAATGTTACTATCAGGAATATAAATGTTCTTCCGATAGTATATTTTTATGTTAAGATAGACAAACTATTAATGCAGTATAGGGAAGAATGCTTATGTTGTATGAAATATTTTAAAAAAGGCAGATAAATTTTGTTCTAAAGAACGCGAGAGCATTTTCCAAATTTTGACAGGTGATATCATATGAAGATTTTTTTTGTTATTTATGGAAAGCTAATCAGTTCTATGTTCAATCTCTTTACATTATAACATGAAATCAAATTACTGAACTTTTCCATACATAGAAATTTATCTAATTACATTTTTATTCATACTAAATGTTACTATCAGGAATATAAATTTTCTTCCGATAGTATATTTTTATGTTAAGATAAACAAACTATTAATGCAGTATAGTGAAGAATGCTTATGTTGTATGAAATATTTTAAAAAAAGCAGATAAATTTTGTTCTAAAGAACGCGAGAGCATTTTCCAAATTTTGACAGGTGATATCATATGAAGATTTTTTTTGTTATTTATGGAAAGCTAATCAGTTCTTTGTTCAAGCTCTTTACATTATAACATGAAATCAAATTACTGAACTTTTCCATACATAGAAATTTATCTAATTACATTTTTATTCATACTAAATGTTACTATCAGGAATATAAATTTTCTTCCGATAGTATATTTTTATGTTAAGATAAACAAACTATTAATGCAGTATAGTGAAGAATGCTTATGTTGTATGAAATATTTTAAAAAAAGCAGATAAATTTTGTTTTAAAGAACGCGAGAGCATTTTCAAAATTTTGACACGTGATATTATATGAAGAATTTTTTTGTTATTTATGGAAAGCTAATCAGTTCTATGTTCAAGTTCTTTACATTATAACATGAAATCAAATTACTGAACGTTTCCATACATAGAAATTTATCTAATTACATTTTTATTCATACTAAATGTTACTATCAGGAATATAAATTTTCTTCCGATAGTATATTTTTATGTTAAGATAGACAAACTATTAATGCAGTATAGGGAAGAATGCTTATGTTGTATGAAATATTTTAAAAAAAGCAGATAAATTTTGTTCTAAAGAACGCGAGAGCATTTTCCAAATTTTGACAGGTGATATCATATGAAGATTTTTTTTGTTATTTATGGAAAGCTAATCAGTTCTATGTTCAAGCTCTTTACATTATAACATGAAATCAAATTACTGAACGTATCCATACATAGAAATTTATCTAATTACATTTTTATTCATACTAAATGTTACTATCAGGAATATAAATTTTCTTCCGAAAGTATATTTTTATGTTAAGATAGACAAACTATTAATGCAGTATAGTGAAGACTGCTTATGTTGTATGAAATATTTTAAAAAAAGCAGATAAATTTTGTTTCAAAGAGCGTTAGAGCATTTTGACAATGTTGACACGTGATATCATATGAAGAAATTTTATGATATCTATGAAAAGCTAATCAGTTCTAAGTTCAAGCTATTAATATTCTTATATCAATATGAAATCAATGAACTGAACATTGCCAAATATAAAAAAATTCTCTTGTTACATATAAGTTTCATACAAATATCCATTAAATAAAATATAATTTTTGAAACCGTTGAATATTTTTCTTTTAACATTGACCAACTTTGAATACAATTTTATGAAGATTCTTGGTGTTGTATAAATAGTTGAAACCAAATTAAAATATCTCTAATTTCCAGGTCGTGAGAGCATTTTTTCAGTTTTAATAGATGAAATCATAAAGAAACATTGGGAAAATATGAACCGTTGTCTATGGAAAACTAATCAGCTCTAAGTTTATGGACTTAACACATGTGATATCAATATGAAGTCAATCGGACTTATAGTTTGGGCTGCAGAGAGGACACAAAAAAAAAACAACGTAAATGATGAATTCATAGAGAAGAAATCAAAAGTTGTCTATGGAAAACTAATCAGCCCTAGGTCTTTGCACTTTACACATATGATGTTAATATGAAGTCGATCAGACTTATAGTTTGGGCTGTAGAGAGGACACAAAAAAGATAAATGCTACGGCGTACGGCGTACAGCGTATACGCCATACACACAAACACATCACGACGAAACTCATAGTGTGCATTCTCTACATGATACCCATTGAGAAATTGATGTAAAAAAAATACGCTTAAATTTTGCGAAATCATGACTCTCCCCTATTCCATAGTGTGGAGAGTAAAAAGCAGATAAATTTTGTTCTAAAGAACGCGAGAGCATTTTCCAAATTTTGACAGGTGATATCATATGAAGATTTTTTTTGTTATTTATGGAAAGCTAATCAGTTCTATGTTCAAGCTCTTAACATTATAACATGAAATCAAATTACTGAACTTTTCCATACATAGAAATTTATCTAATTACATTTTTATTCATACTAAATGTTACTATCAGGAATATAAATTTTCTTCCGATAGTATATTTTTATGTTAAGATAAACAAACTATTAATGCAGTATAGTGAAGAATGCTTATGTTGTATGAAATATTTTAAAAAAAGCAGATAAATTTTGTTTTAAAGAACGCGAGAGCATTTTCAAAATTTTGACACGTGATATTATATGAAGAATTTTTTTGTTATTTATGGAAAGCTAATCAGTTCTATGTTCAAGCTCTTTACATTATAACATGAAATCAAATTACTGAACTTTTCCATACATAGAAATTTATCTAATTACATTTTTATTCATACTAAATGTTACTATCAGGAATATAAATGTTCTTCCGATAGTATATTTTTATGTTAAGATAGACAAACTATTAATGCAGTATAGGGAAGAATGCTTATGTTGTATGAAATATTTTAAAAAAGGCAGATAAATTTTGTTCTAAAGAACGCGAGAGCATTTTCCAAATTTTGACAGGTGATATCATATGAAGATTTTTTTTGTTATTTATGGAAAGCTAATCAGTTCTATGTTCAATCTCTTTACATTATAACATGAAATCAAATTACTGAACTTTTCCATACATAGAAATTTATCTAATTACATTTTTATTCATACTAAATGTTACTATCAGGAATATAAATTTTCTTCCGATAGTATATTTTTATGTTAAGATAAACAAACTATTAATGCAGTATAGTGAAGAATGCTTATGTTGTATGAAATATTTTAAAAAAAGCAGATAAATTTTGTTCTAAAGAACGCGAGAGCATTTTCCAAATTTTGACAGGTGATATCATATGAAGATTTTTTTTGTTATTTATGGAAAGCTAATCAGTTCTTTGTTCAAGCTCTTTACATTATAACATGAAATCAAATTACTGAACTTTTCCATACATAGAAATTTATCTAATTACATTTTTATTCATACTAAATGTTACTATCAGGAATATAAATTTTCTTCCGATAGTATATTTTTATGTTAAGATAAACAAACTATTAATGCAGTATAGTGAAGAATGCTTATGTTGTATGAAATATTTTAAAAAAAGCAGATAAATTTTGTTTTAAAGAACGCGAGAGCATTTTCAAAATTTTGACACGTGATATTATATGAAGAATTTTTTTGTTATTTATGGAAAGCTAATCAGTTCTATGTTCAAGTTCTTTACATTATAACATGAAATCAAATTACTGAACGTTTCCATACATAGAAATTTATCTAATTACATTTTTATTCATACTAAATGTTACTATCAGGAATATAAATTTTCTTCCGATAGTATATTTTTATGTTAAGATAGACAAACTATTAATGCAGTATAGGGAAGAATGCTTATGTTGTATGAAATATTTTAAAAAAAGCAGATAAATTTTGTTCTAAAGAACGCGAGAGCATTTTCCAAATTTTGACAGGTGATATCTTATGAAGATTTTTTTTGTTATTTATGGAAAGCTAATCAGTTCTATGTTCAAGCTCTTTACATTATAACATGAAATCAAATTACTGAACGTATCCATACATAGAAATTTATCTAATTACATTTTTATTCATACTAAATGTTACTATCAGGAATATAAATTTTCTTCCGATAGTATATTTTTATGTTAAGATAGACAAACTATTAATGCAGTATAGTGAAGACTGCTTATGTTGTATGAAATATTTTAAAAAAAGCAGATAAATTTTGTTTCAAAGAGCGTTAGAGCATTTTGACAATGTTGACACGTGATATCATATGAAGAAATTTTATGATATCTATGAAAAGCTAATCAGTTCTAAGTTCAAGCTATTAATATTCTTATATCAATATGAAATCAATGAACTGAACATTGCCAAATATAAAAAAATTCTCTTGTTACATATAAGTTTCATACAAATATCCATTAAATAAAATATAATTTTTGAAACCGTTGAATATTTTTCTTTTAACATTGACCAACTTTGAATACAATTTTATGAAGATTCTTGGTGTTGTATAAATAGTTGAAACCAAATTAAAATATCTCTAATTTCCTGGTCGTGAGAGCATTTTTTCAGTTTTAATACATGAAATCATAAAGAAACATTGGGAAAAAATGAACCGTTGTCTATGGAAAACTAATCAGCTCTAAGTTTATGGACTTAACACATGTGATATCAATATGAAGTCAATCGGACTTATAGTTTGGGCTGCAGAGAGGACACAAAAAAAAAACAACGTAAATGATGAATTCATAGAGAAGAAATCAAAAGTTGTCTATGGAAAACTAATCAGCTCTAGGTCTTTGCACTTTACACATATGATGTTAATATGAAGTCGATCAGACTTATAGTTTGGGCTGTAGAGAGGACACAAAAAAGATAAATGCTACGGCGTACGGCGTACAGCGTATACGCCATACACACAAACACATCACGATGAAACTCATAGTGTGCATTCTCTACATGATACCCATTGAGAAATTGATGTAAAAAAAATACGCTTAAATTTTGCGAAATCATGACTCTCCCCTATTCCATAGTGTGGAGAGTAAAAATGTACTTGTGTATTGTATAATGAATTTCTAGAATGTGTGAGGGGATTGTAATTTGACGTTTTTGGTCGCTTAGGTACTGAATACACAAAGGAAAAGTTCTTTGTTCATATAGTTTATGTTTCATTTGTACCTAATTATTTATGTTATGATTATTATTTTAGTGTTACAATAGTTTTTCAAGTTCTTTGATTGTTAATTTTACTTGTTTTTATGTCTGTATTATTGTCTATATTACACTGAAAAAAAGTTATTTTAAAATTAACCAAATTATAGTGACTACAAAACAATTCGTTTTGTGCTACTAAATATTTTGTGTGTTTAACCCAAAGACCTTATATATACTTTAGTATATATAAGGTCTTTGGGTTAACCAAACAGTACAGTCATAAACAGATAAACTGTTATTACTAATAACAGAGGTTTGGCTAAAAACACAGGTAGTCAGTTCGGTGGTCACAATTATATTTTCAGTGTAGATGTAAGAAATTGTACTTTTTAATTTAAATTAAATATACCTACATAGCGGCGTATTATTGTCTATTGGATTGCAAGGAAACATAAAATACCTCTAGCAAACGATGAATACTCAATTTGATATTCAAGTTCAAGATAACTAAGCACAAGAAAAGTAGTGGCAAAGTACTACCTACTATCCTTAAAGAGCCGACAGATAATGACTAGAAATTTAAATCATATAAATATTCTTGCTGTTATTTCTTAATTGAATCGTAGTTGATGGTGAAAGATCTGGACATTATCAATTACAGACTTATAGTTAGAATAATTTAAGAGATTAGCAGATGGTAGCTCTTGGTAAGATAAATATATCACATCTTCGACAAACGATTGTTTTTTACTTTGTGGTATCATTTTGAAATAATTAAATGAAATAAAACACAACTTTGTGTACACCACTACAATTATAATTTTTATTCAAATGAATAAAAAATCCCTCTACATGTTACGAGAACAAAGTTCACTTCCTCAGGAGGATACAAAGTATACTTTGTATCCTCCTGAGGAAGGGAACTTTGTTCTCGTAACATGTAGAGGGATTTTTTATTCATTTGAATAAAAATTATAATTGTAGTGGTGTACGCTAAGTTGTGTTTTATTTCATTTAATTATAAATATATCAACTTGGTTTTTAGAAAATGTGATGTGGATTATTGAAGAATACAGTACCTATCATATATTTGACCAGACAAAAATTGTTCCTATGTGGTTAAAAACGCAGTGAATTTTTACCAAATCTCTTTCATTGTGAACGCCATATTATTGTGATGTGTTTTGATTCAAACGACACAAAGTTTATCCAACTGTTTCGAGAGTTTGATCATTCGTTGCAGCTTAAAAATATCGACGATTAGCGATATCTCTTAGGTCAAATAGTCAATATAAATGTACAAAGGAATATGTAGATATATCTCTTATTTTATTTCTATTCGCTTCTCGGGCAACTAACAGGTACCTACTATGTCAAATATTAATTTAACACCCACCCAATAACAAGTTGCCACATTCTGGATCGTCTTAAAGATCCATACTGAAAACACTATTAAAAACTGTGTCACTACCGGGAATCGAACCTGGGATCTTTGGCTCAGGTGTCAGGTATTGTAATATCTTGTTATGAATTACGATGTGAATGTAGATAACAGCTCTATTGATGGTGGCCTATTTTGTAATTTGATATTTCAAAGAAATTTTTGTTAAATAACATTTTCATTTAATCTAAAAAAAATAGGTAAATTATTTATAGAGATATTCTCCATGACTGGAGGCGATTGTATGGACCAGGAGGCTGTATGGACCAGGAGGCTGTATGGACCAGGAGGCTGTTTGTTGATCTTGGGAAATATTATGTATCTATCTCCTAATTTTCATTAATTTATTTACACGAAAATCAACACAACATAAATTGCCCGTGTAAATAAAACTTGATATTAGGTATATTGAGTTAGTCTTATCTATCTACGGTTTACTAAATACTTCCCACCTACTTTAGACCTTTTACCTCTATTTGTACGGTTTTGATAATTGTTGACTTAGATTTAGATAATATGTAATATCTTGAAACCACAAATAAACCAATTAGAATATAGTTAGTGTGATTTTATATTCTATTACTATCCGCAGCATACGTAAAATTACAATTGATTCCATCATACACTGCACGATAAGTAGCGCATTGTGCCTAGATTTGCAAATTTGACACCAAAAATAACACTTTGATATACCTTTATGTGGATCATTTGATCAATTGATTTCAGATCTATGAGGTAATTAGCTACATTAGATAAATCTTCTTCTTGTGTCATGCCAAGTCTCTCCGACGTTGACTACCACCATAGAGAAAGCCTCCTTGTCCTGTGCAGAGCGAAACAGCTCCTCTATATACAGTTCTCATACCGGTCCATTCCAGAATGTTTTGCAGCCAGGAAAGCTGCCTTCTTCCGACCCCTCTACGACCCTCAATCTTCCCTTTCATGACGAGCTGAAGGATGGCATACTTTTCACTTTTCAGAATATGGCCGAAGTACAACACTTTACGGAGCTTAACATTGGTGAATAATTATCTGTTGGTGTTGGCTCTAGTAGTACTTCAGTGTTACTGACCATGTCAGTCCACGATATTCTTAGCATTCTGCGGTGGATCCACATTTCAAATGCTTTGGAAGTCCACGCCTGCACCCCACAGAGCAGAACTGATGAAATGATTGACAAAATGATGAAAATGATTTGCAATTTACGTCAGAAACAATTTATGACCGAGATCATTATGGTCGCAAAATGAATTGGAACCTCAAAGAGTCACACTGACAGTAACAAAGAGAAGTATCGTCATTTTTTGTAAAAAAATTACTAATTCCTACAAGTACCTACAAGATCGATGGGTGCGTTAACACAGAAAGTGTTCAGTCATGAAACTCTGTTCTTTAATCGCTACTGCCGCCACCACCCGCTCCGCATATGGGGACTGTCGACGGCCCCTTCGCAGAACGCTAGAATGAACAACAACAAAAAAAACAATGCATGGCACGAAGAGTAGCTCATGGAGCCCTCTTGATTAGCAATCTCGGCACCATGGTGCAAAAAGAACAATCAGCAAGTGCAAGTCGAAATTCACACTTGCGGACTGTCGACGACTTCAGATCCATATATATAGGGCATCAGAGAAGTAACCAAGATCTCTGGAAACAAGCAAGTCAGTGGGAATCTTCGGATAATAAGGCATGTTGGCATAAAACCAAATAATATGGAATTCATTATATTGCGATTGGCTAAATCATACTGAGTTATATTTATTTATTTATTTATTTATAAGAGAACAACAATTATACATCACACATACATATTTTTGTTTTATAGATAATGAATTTGATTTATATGTGCAATCACAATATTTGCCATAGAGAAGTTACATAGACGTTACATTTACTTAAACTACTCGTATCATAAAACATATAATGCTGAAAGGACTGCTTAAATGTCAAAAAATGGTAGATTACTAACATTTATTTATTTTTATTTATAATAAACATGACATTGTACATTAAGAGGTTTGACAACAATATTAAAGGTATATAAAAAATATATTATGTATATATTTGAGACAGAGACAATGGAAGGGTACACATACACATACACATACAGATCATTGACACTCTCTTGCGCTTTGTTGTCAATTAGAGGTTTTGCTCTCCAATATGCTAGGGATAATCCCTGTGTTATATTGGGTGTAGTCTTTGGTTTTGTAAGTAAAACAACATTATTTTAAAGTGGATTCAGCACAATTGATCATACACTTCCTAACATACATACATGTACGGGCACTCTTCATACACACGTAATATACTGAACCATATAAAATACACACACAGCACACACACACACACACACATACAGTAAACAAACAGCAAGTCAAAAGAAATGAGAAAAAAGTTACTGTGGTGGATTTGATTCAATGATCCATAGGGTTATATCCCTTTTGAACCTTTGGTAGTTATTGATATTTTTAATAGAATCACGGATGGTATTGTAAATAGTGGGAGCTTGATATGAATAGTGTCGCTGAGCAAGGCTAGTGTTTGGATGAGGTATATGGTAGTTTAAGTGAGATGACGTACGTGTAAATCTTGTTTGTTGTGTTCGTGTTTTATCGGTGTCTTTAAATGTGAAGTAGCAAATAAGGCATTTAGTGTAGAGTTGATGTAGAGTTAAGACTTTGAAGTTTTCAAAAAGGTTTCGAGTAGGGCATCTTAGGGCATCTTTTCGAGTAGGGCGGGACAAAATAATTTTGATTACAAGTTTTTGACACTTGTAAAGGGAATCTAATATTGAATTCGCGCAGTTGCCCCAAATAAGAATGCCATAAGTAATGATGGATTGACAGAGTGCGTAGTAAATGATTTTGATAGTTTGATGGTCGACAATATTTCTTATACTCCTGAAGATATATACCAACTGACGTGTTCTTTTAGTGACATGTTCTATATGTTTATCCCATCTAAGTGATGAGTCTATAGTTACTCCTAAACATTTGATAGAGTCTGCTCTCTCCAGAGTTAAACAGTGACAAGGTAGGTACACCATTATGACAGTCATGAATAGTTAGTGTATGATTGGCCGATAGTAGAGGTCTATTTTTTATGCCAAAGGTAAGATATTTGGTCTTTGTCATACATACATATCATCACAGCATTACAATGTAAGGTAACTAGCGACAGATGCGCGGTTGTGCATTACCTTAGTAAAGGAAGCACGACAAATGTGTGTATCCTCACAAATCAATCTCTTCTCACCAAAAAAGGCACTACATTCAGGATGGGTTCTGTTATCACACCCGAAAACGGCGATGATAACAGAAAGGGTAGAAGCACTATTCCAAGCCGGTACCGCACAGCCTCCCAAGAAATATTAAATATACCTTTAGATGAGTGGCGGTAGAGCGGTTAGCGCGCTGGGTTAGTAATCCAGTGGTCGCGAGTTCGACTCCTGCCACGACCGATTTCGTTCACCTATTGCACAAAATTAATTTGGGGAATATAGGTACACTGAAAAAAAAATGTGATAACCGAACTGGCTTCCTGCGTTTTTAGTCAAACCTTTGTTATCAGTAATAAAAGTTAATCTTTTTATGACTGTAGGTACTGTTTGGCTAAACGCACAAAATATTTAGTAGCACAAAACGAAAAGTTTTGTAGTGACTATAGTTCGGTTAATTTTAACATGAAATTTTTTTCTGTGTATGAGGATGTATATGTACTTGTTTCAAGAACATATTCATTCTTTAAAAAATATAAAAAAATAAATTGTAATTGCAAATGACCAATACTGAGTTATATTAATGATAATGCCGGAAGGACTGATTAGGTAAATGACAAAATTTTTTTCCGACGATGGGCAGAATGGGGTGAAAGAAAGTTGAGGTGCAAGGGGAGGTGTGTTACCAGTTGGTACCAACTCCGTAGTTCATAAATCAGAGACAAGCGAGTGTTTCCATAATAATTACTTATAAATGAAATGGGCGGTGGAGAAGGGGGGAGGGGGGAGGGGGGAGGGGGGAGGGGGGAGGGGAGGAGAAGGGAGCGGTGTTGGGTGAAACTGAGGAATTAATTAGAATCATCTGGAAATAAAGTTTGGTATTGCCAGTCTGGGAAGCATCTAATTGTGTTATCCTCGGCAATACGGAGGCTGCAGAGGAGGCGACTGGGAGGGGAGGGGAGGGGACACAGAGAGAGGTGTTCCAGTAGGTATTACACAATAAATATGTAATCAGCCGGAAAGGGAATATACCTCTTCCCTCCCCCTCCCTCCCTTGTCTATCCTCTTCCCATGCAATCCCGTCCATTCTTAATGTAGGTAGGTACCTACTCGTGTAATGAAATCTTGAATAAATATTCTGTCATTGGATAATTTGTACGGAACACTTCATTTTGAAATTAAAGCTGATGTAATTCCTATATAGATAGCGCCTCAGTTTGTATTAGTAGGGTTCCATGTAATTCCTACATACATATAGGTATAGATTGGGCCTCAGTTTGTATTAGAAGGGTTCCATGTTATTTTATTGTAAGGAAGGACAGTAGCTACATATGTAGTAGATAGGTATATACAATTATTGAAAATAAATCTTTCATATAAAAAAAACCACTTCAAAATGAATGTATGTCAAGAAAGAAAAATGTAGTTTTCAGTATTCTTTGCCTACCCCATGAGAGAAATGTCGTGTGGGCATGTATGTAGTGATATTTTCTTTTATACATTTCGCCTATACAATAATACGCAAATACTTCGCAAATTGATGAGTTTCATGATTTCTCCTGATTACTATCATCTCTTGTCTTAGTTCAGAGGGAACCACCCCAGAACTAATCCCTTTCTAATGAAAAAAGGAATCATCGAATTCGGACCACGTGGTTAAGAATTATTTTTCTTCTTCGTCCGGTTATGAACATGGGCCTTCCCCTGAGACTTCCACAGCTCTCTCTATATTGTGCAGACTGCTTCCACCCGTCCTCAGCCACGCGTCTTATATTGTTTAAGGTCGTTCAATGCTTCTTTTGCCCGTTCTAGATCGCACAATAATTATTATTTGATGATATAGGATGTGATGTCAAGAAGTGGCGGGTATAGTATCAAAATATATAAGAAGGTAGATATGTATATGTTTAATATTAGGTCAGAAACATAACATACATAGTTGTACGTTGTATGTACATAGATATGTATAATATTGTATTTAATGAATGATGATTGAGTCTCTGCAGTTAGACTTTATTAACTTAATAATATATACCAGGGCCATATTGGTTGTTTTAAAATATTAATATTTTAAAATAACTATGTTTGACTTAATCCGACTGTCGATTTGTTTAAGAGAATTTCTTTCTCTTAACATATCGACAAAGTATCGAGCCAAGATACGCGAGATTTGTATGCAATGTAGGTATATATTTTTCATGTTTTTTTTTTCAACTTTGAAGCCAAAAAACACCAACTTAGGCTTCGCAGCATATATGTTCTATATATAGATTTACTCCGAATCCAGAGCAGAACATTTAGTGTGTTTGTGTATGTGTGTGTGTGGGTCCCCCCCTTATAACTTTTGATCCGCTCAGTTTACAGAGTCCGAAATTTCAGAATATATCGATAATTAATTATAGGCCTACAAAACTTTTATACTCAGATTTTTGAATTTTAGATTCATTCAGGGGTTATCGACTATTGAAATAATACTATCTATATTTTAACATTTTTTTTGATAAATTTATGTGTTTAACTGCCTATATTTTCAAAGTTTTTAAAAATATTTGGCGTTCAGTTATAATTGCCTACTCAAATAGGGACACAGCGTGATTGTATGTAGATATATTTATCACCATTCTGTAAGAAGTATCAAAAAATGAGAAAAAAATGAGAAAAAAATAAGAAAGTATCAAAAAATGTATGAAGAATGTATGAAGAATGTATGAAGAATGACTAACAAAGAACCAACTAGATAACACAATTATGTTTGTACCTACATCAGCAAAATAAAGAAAGCTATATTTTACATTAAGATAAGAATTTTAAAAAATCAAAATAATGAAAATACTTTATAGCAAAAAAAAAAAAAAGACTGGGAAAGGACAACGAGAGAAAATCGGTTTCAGGTGTATAGGGATAAATATATCTTCTATATTTATTTAATAAAAGATAAGTATTTCTTGAATATACATATGTAGAAATTGAGTTAGCAATATCCGGCTACGACAGCCGTGAATATATACATGTGAGTGAGGCAATAAACGTACCTATGTATGTAGGTAAAGACTGAACTGTATTGCTTTCGGTTCTCTCTGCTTACCTCAATAATAGGAACACGATGGGACATGATGGCGTGTATTTTTTTTTCTTTCTCGCACGACAGCTTTACGCCAGTTACAGTGCGACACCTGTTCGTATGTATTTTTTTGTGTGATAAATGCATTGAGAGGAATATTTCAAGTAGTGAAATGTAATAATTGTGTAGGAAGGTCAGAAGGTATTATGTAGTGTGTAATGAAGTTAGTCAATAATTGAATATGGCTCTCTACCTATGTATCTCTGTCTGTCAAGTACTGGTCTGTCCAATGAGGTAGGTGTGTTCCTGACCGGTCCTCCCTGGGTCAGGAGAGAGCAGGAAGGCAAGGTATGGGAAGGACGCTTCCTTTGCTAATGTCATTTGTGCCAACACTGCAATGGATACGGTCACATTACCATATCTAGGTACCTACATACCTATACATATGTATGTATGTATCTACTAATCACAACAGGTTGACAACCATTACATAATATTAAATGGGACATTATTGTATTCTAAATTGTTTTAATAGCTTAAATTATTTTGAATTGTTTAATTAAAAGCAATTTCAATTAAACTTGTTGCATGTAACACACGAGATCCCACTTTCGATGGCGATAGTATGCATATTTGATGAATACGTACCAAACTACATATAAACAATTAAATCCAATTTATTGAATATTTCAAGATATTTTGTTTTATATACAAAATATGTATGTTAGTTTCGATGTCAATCCTTTTTGTATATGTTCCCGAATAACAGCTTGATGGTATGTGTGTATGTTTGGAGATAAAGTATAATTGAGAGTCCCTGTAGATATTGTGTATTCTGCCATACAAATTGTATGAAACGATGTCGTCATTAAATTTAATTTTTACAAAATTTGTCAAAATAGTTTGAAATTTACTGCTATAAAGTATACATATTTCGATTAAAAAAAACGAATATATAGGAAGTTAAACACATAAATTTGTCGATTAAAAATATATTTTTCTTATTAACAAATAGATTGAGAAACTCTGGAATTTTTGATAAAATAAATTTGAGATTAAATAAATTTGAAATATTATTTTTGTCTATATTTGATATTGTTTTGTCTTTTATGGTTTCTGAGATAAATGGAAAAATAGAGTAGAGATATATGGTAAAATGTAATTAAAATTGACATTTTGATAATCCCTGACTGGAACAAAAATTCAAAATTCTTAGTATAAAACTTTTATAGGCCTATAACTTTCTTTATTTCCTTAAATTTTGGGCTCTATGCAGTAAGCAGATCAATAGTTATATATAGGGGACACACAGACATACTGAATTTTCTACTCCGAATTCTAAGTAAATTCATGTATGGAACATATAAGTATGCTGCGAAGTTGGTGTATTTTGACTTCAAAACTTATCTAGAACAAAAATCAATTTAATTTAATTTATAAAATAACTCGTAAAATGGAGTTCTACGCCATAAATACCGTCAACATTGACAGTACCTATATAAACATCAAAATATTGAAACATAGTTCTACACCATAATGTGTTAGTTATACTTACATTTTTTTTTGATAACGGATTTATCTTTCTTAGTCGGCCTTCGTGGCTCAGTTGCTTAGGTAGGTATCTGTCTGTTGATCCAAAGGTCCCGGGTTCAATTCCCGATGGAGATACAGTTTTTAATTGTGTTTTCAGTCAGGATATGAAATTGTTATTGGGTGCGTGTTATATTATGTAATATTAGACTTCGTACAGCTGTTAGTTGCCCAATAATCAATAAATGAATGAATAAATTAAATTATTTTTCAACTAACTGAAATATACCTATCCAATGAAGCTGATATAAGTAAACAATATATAAAAAATAAAAAATGTATTGTTGCTGTTTTGATTTGAGTATGTTGATTATCCCTGTATGACGGTGGCATGGACTAGTCCTGGCTACTGCTAATATTGAGCTAACACTAATCTGCTTCAATTATGTACATTACACTATACCTACTACACTACACTACACTACACTGATGTACAACAGTTAGATACTTGATATTATTTGCTACCGTCTCTCTTCCAGTATCTCTCACTAATTTATTTACTATGTTAAGTAACTTAATTTATTTATTAGCTTCCTATGTTATGTATGTCATTAATTATACGTAGGTACACCTTCCTCTACTTACTCACTGCACATTTAATATTATATTGACATAATTTATGTGCTGTAAATATACTATGTATAAGCGAAACCCGACAATCTTCATATTGCCTTTGTATAATAAACGAGTGGGTTGTGGCCAACGCTAAAATCCTCACTAACATGTCGTTTTATAAAGTACCTATTTAAATTTTGTATGGAAAATATTCCACATTTTCATGAAATGAGTTTGTTATATTATTTTTTATTTAATTATTTTATTATAGAAATTTGATAATTCTTCAATGCCATTTTATGAAAGTGATGTGCCTTTTTATCAATTTGAAGATAAAAATTTCAAATTTTAAGTTTCCTGAGCTTGGAGTCACTTTCAAATATTTGACGTTTAAAAAAATTGAGAAGCACTATTCAGATATCCTTCATAATCTAATGGGATCTAAGCGAGTATTAGATATACATATTTGCAAAATTTGAAAATAATCGAATGAGTACTTTAGTCTATTATTGATAAAGTAAAATAAACGTGCTGTACATAGCACACAGCATGCAGCACATAGCACACACACACATATACATTGTGATTTGTGATGAAACTTTCAGAATACAATCTCAGCATGATACTAGTAAAACTGCAATATAAAAATAGCCTTAAAAATTGCAAAATCATCACTCCCCACTATATCCCCTAGAGTAATATGGAAACCATATTTCAAAACAAAATTTTCTGACACTGAAAAACAAACGAAAAATTAATATTCAGTTCCGGCATTTCAGGTTCTATACCCAGCAGAGGAGAGTTTTATTAAAAAATATGTAATTAAGTAATGCGCACATCTCAATGTTTTAATTGTGCTGAAAATTTTTATTTTGAAATTGGTAAACAGGCACATCACATCACATCACATCACTTTCATAAAATGGCATTCAAGAATTATCAAGTTTTTATAATAAAATATTCAAATCAAAAATAATTAAATAAACACATTTCATGAAAATGCTGAAATTTTTCCATACAAAAATTGAATACTTTATGGAGTGATTTGTTAATGAGGAGTTTATCGTTGGCCATAATCCAGTCGTTTTGTATAGTTTCCTTGCAAATTATTCAGTTGTAATATTTAGTTATATATATGTATGTTGTAAGGTTCAAATAAATATATAATAAATATTACGTAGTAATAATAAAAGTAGAAGGGTTGTGGTGGTACGGCCTTGGGGGGATTGTGTAAGAACAGAAGTAATGGATTCCATCTATATCTCAATCTTCTATACCCTCATGCTTCTTGCCTCTATCTGCCTTGAGGCTCCATATTCCCTTACATTTATTGAACCAAACTGCATGGAAAATCCCAATATTACCCTTTATCTATTTATCACAACTTATTTTATGTAAACCCTTAGGTTTCATTAGAAGTATGGAAAATATGAACTATATTAAATTGTATTCGAATTGAAGTAGTTCGATCCCCACTCTATACTGGCTCGACCGATTTCATTAATGTTATTAAGGATATGTTTACTTATTTAACGAAGACATAAAAAAATATATATTTATTAAAAGATGATTTGTGGGTTTTAATTGGGTTTTTTATCGTGTTTAGAATTTTCAACGCCTAAAATAACTCAACGCACGTATACGAGTATAAAGTCATTATTTTAACAGTACTGTAAACTCCGGAATCCACTAAAACATAATATGAATATACCACAATAGAAACCCCGTCATAATTCTTAAGACGAAATAGTTATCGGTGTAAAAAAAATAAATATAGTGTAGGATCAAACACATATAAATTAAAAAAAATAGTTTAAGACATTGATTATTGATAGAAATTTCCAAACAAATATTATTTTGTTGCAAATTTCAAACCAGTTTCAAACAAACAAACAGTATTTTTATTTCAATAGTTAAAAATTAACCTTAATGGTAAAATTCCATAGTTATGTCATTATTAATATAGTAATTTGACATCGATTAAATTGGCCTTCGCAGCTCAGTTGGTTTGGTATATGACTGTTGATCTAAAGGTCCCGTGTTCGATTCCCGGTGGAGACACGATACGACACGAGACGATTAATATCGTAAGTCTCCAGAATGTGGCAAATTGTTATTAGGTGCGTGCTAAATTAATATTTGACATAGTACCTGTTAGTTGCCCGAGAAGTTATGTAAATAAATAAAAAAAATAAATCAGCTGTACTGAGTAATTTGCTTGTTTGTTTTTCATTTTTGTAAGGACATGTCTAACCGAGAGTTTTTCATAAAATTGTTAAATAATTGACAACAATTTAATGAACCAAAATTAATTCATAAATGTATAGTGAGTATAGAAACAGCTAAAGCTTTAAAATTACATACATTGTTATGAAGAAGTTGAGAAGCGAAATCGGTGTACCTACCTATAGCTAAACTCACTGACGATAAATTATTGAAGGTAAAAAAATATCTTTACTACGATGAAATAGATATTTTGCAGAATAATACGAGAGAGGTTATGTGATTGTATTGGTGGGAAGGTGTCCCTCGCATTACTCCACATTTGTACAAAATAACATCGTTATTACAATTTCAATCTGCTCGCTACGGCAAATCCTCTCATTCTTTACCAAGGGGTAGGGTAGAGAAGGTAGATAGATAGGTGAATATGTCTGTATGTATGTATGTATGTGTGTTGTCCTGTCCCTCAGGTATGGCGGGCGATATATCTTACACTTGTCTATATAGCTCTAACTCTCTATTATTTATCCATAACACAAAGTGAGGAAGTCGCCCTTTCTATTTCACCCTTCCTCATCCTACATATGTACCTACCTACTATGTACATACCTTCCTACTTCAGATTGGAGGAGACTCCTACGGCGAAACAAGATGACACATGTCAAATTATCGAATCGAAAGAGATTTTATTTTGTGAGAATCGAATCGATACATAGGTTTAGAATTTGTATTATGTTAACGAATTATTTATTACTTACTAGTTGCATGTATCACATGAGATCCAACTGTCGATAGCGATGATAGTATGTATAGTTGAAGAAAAAGTACCAAACTATAAACCCATAAATACAAATTATTTAATATTTTAAGATATTTGGTTTTCTATACAACACACGTACCTAGGTATGTATGTATGCCAAGATAGGATAGTATGGAGGTCAGTCCTTTTTCCTTACCCGGAATATGAAAACAGCAAGATGGTATGTATGTATATTAAGA